>JARQOD010000002.1:34946080-35103644 GCA_033576555.1 Oophaga sylvatica
TGTTGTAATGGGTTTGAGATGAGTTCTGAGCAGAGGCTCCCTCTGGTGGTTACAAGCGGTACTAGTGAGGATTGTGAGACTGGGAATCAGGTGTTACTGATTGGTCTTATATAAGGAGTCATTTTCCCATCAGGGTTGCCGGTGATCAATTGTTCTGGTCTGAATCCTTCTTTCCAGTTTCCCTTGTAGCCTGCTGTGTCGTGTCTGCATCTCCTGCTATCAGATAAGACAATTTCTTATTTTGTGTTTTTGCTATATTTTTGCATTTTGTCCTGCACTTCTGTGGGGCCTTCAGGTCCCCTCCGGGGGCTTTTGCCCTCTCAGTTTAGTCCAGCCACTGTGTTTTGTACTTTTGCTTTTCCAGTTTTTTTTCAGTGGCTGCTGTTTTGATTTTTTTACACCAGAGAACTAATTTAGGTGGTAGAGGTCGTGTGATCTCAGGTGATTTTGAAATTAGTAGAGTTGGTGTTTTTTCAGGGTTTTCTGAGATTGCAGTAAGTACCCTTCCTGTCCTTTTCTATTTAGATAGTTTGGGCCCCAGCGTTTGCTCATACTATTTTCTTTCTGTGTCAGTATTTCCTCTTGTCTAACCGCCATTACATGTTTGGGGCTTTCTATTATCTTTGGGGTTCTGCTCCGGGCAGATAGCTTTCCTATTTCTATCTTTAGGTGTAGTTAGTTTCTCAGGCTGTGACGAGGCGTCTAGGACCAACGTAGGAACGCTCCAACGGCTGCCTCTAGTTGCGGTGGTTAGTCAGGGTACTGCAATCTCATAGATTCCAACTGCTCTGGTGTATTTCCTTTTTTACCTGCACTCCTCAGCTACCGTAACATAACATATCACCGGCCATAAAAATTGTATGGTACTCACAGAAGGAAAAAATATTTTGAAGGAAGAAAAGTTGTCAGAGATATTTTTCTGTTTGTTGCATTTTTTTTTTTTCCCCTCTGTATCTCTGGGTGCTGGGGAGGATCTTTTCTCCCAATGGAGTTTGCACAGTTGTCTGGCCGTGTGGATCAGCTTGCCACTGAGGTTCAGAGTATTGCTGCATATCTTGCTAGGTTGCCTGTTGTGGAACCTAGGATCCCCATGCCAGATTTGTTTTTAGGGGATCGAGCTAAGTTTCAGAATTTCAAAAATAATTGTAAATTGTTTTTTGCCTTAAAATCTAAGTCCTCAGGAAACGCAGCGCAGCAGGTTCAAATTATCATCTCTCTCCTGCGCGGCGATCCTCAGGATTGGGCTTTTTCCCTGATACCTGGGGATCCTGTTTTGAGTGATGTTGATGCATTTTTTCAGGCTTTGGGTTATTGTACGATGAGCCTAATGTCACTGATCAAGCTGAAAAAGCCTTGTTGGCATTAAATCAGGGCTTGATGACGCTGAGTTATACTGTCAGAGATTCCGTAGGTGGGCAGTCCTGACCAAATGGAATGACGACGCTTTGGCAGCCCTTTTCCGGAAGGGTCTGTCAGATAATGTAAAGGATGTTATGGTGGGATTCCCTGTCCCCTCTGGTCTCAATGATTCTATGTCATTAGCGATTCAAATTGACAGACGTTTGCGTGAGCGGAGAAGTATGCGTGGAGTGGTGTTGCCTTGTGAGCCAGCTGCTGAGCCCATGCAGTGTGATGGAGTGGTGTCTGGGGCACAGCGTCATGAGTTTCGAAAGCGCAATGGGTTATGTTTCTACTGTGGTGATGCCTCTCATGCTATTTCAGTCTGCCCTAAGCGGGGAAGACATTTTGCACGCTCAGTTGTCTTGGGTAGTGTTCAGACTAAGTTTTTATTAACTGTCACTCTGATATGCTCTCTGTCCTCATTTTCTGCTCAGGCTTTCGTTGATTCTGGAGCAGCTATTAACCTGATGGATTATGATTTTGCTAAACGTTGTGGGTTTCCCTTGATACCCCTACAGAAGTCTATTCCCTCTACTGGGGATCGATTCTACCCCTTTGGCTGAGAATAAACCCCAGTTTTCTACTCAGGTGATAATGAGGTTGAACCTGATCACCAGGAGTGCTGCAAATTTTTGGTTCTATATAATCTGCATGACATTATAGTGCTGGGTTTCCCTTGGTTACAGTCTCATAATCCTGTTTTGGATTGGAAATCTGTGTCTGTAACCAGTTGGGGCTGCCAATGTGTTAATACCAACACTCCTGTTTTTTCTGCCTCCCCCCAGGCTGAGGATGTTCCTGACTTTTTGTTTGATTTTTCTGATGTGTTTAGCGAAAGTAAATCTGCATCCTTACCTCCCCATAGGAGCTATGACTGCGCTATTGAATTAGTGCCAGGTAGTAAATTCCCTAAAGGTCGCCTTTTTAACTTGTCTGTACCTGAACATGACGCTATGCGGTCTTATATCAAGGAATCATTGGAGAAGGTCATATCAGACCATCCTCTTCACCCTTAGGTGCCGGTTTTTTCTTTGTGGCCAAAAAAGATGGTTCATTAAGGCCGTGTATTGATTATCGTCTCTTGAACAATATTACTGTGAAATATCAATACCCGTTACCCTTGATTTCTGACCTGTTTTCCAGGGTGAAAAACGCTACTTGGTTTACCAAGCTTGACCTCAGGGGGGCGTATAACCTTATTCGCATTAAGCACGGGGATGAATGGAAGACGGCATTTAACACCCCTGAAGGGCATTTTGAGTACCTTGTGATGCCCTTTGGGCTCACTAATGCTCCTTCCGTCTTCCAGTCCTTCATGAATGACATTTTCAGGGATTTTGTGGACAAGTTTCTGATTGTTTATTTGGATGATATCTTGATTTTTTCTAATGACTGGGACTCTCATGTGAAACATGTTCGAACTGTATTCCAGATTTTGAGAGAGAATGCTCTGTATGTGAAGGGATCAAAGTGTCTTTTTGGCGTACAGAAGATCTCATTTCTGGATTCATTTTGTCCCCATCTGTTATTGAAATGGACCCGGTCAAGGTTCAGGCCATCTGTGATTGGGTCCAACCTACTTCATTAAAGGCTCTTCAGAGATTTTGGGTTTTGCCAATTTTTATCGTAAATTTATTGGTAATTTCTCGGTTATTGTTAAACCATTAACTGATTTGACCAGAAAGGGTTCTGATGTGGTGAATTGGCCTCCTGAGGCAGTCTCTGCGTTTCAGGAACTTAAGCAGAGATTCACTTCTGCTCCTGTTCTACGGCAGCCTGATGTTTCTCTGCCATTTCAGGTGGAGGTTGATGCCTCTGAAATTGGGGCAGGTGCCGTTTTGTCCCAAAAAGATCCAGAGACCTCTAAAAGTAACCCTTGTGCCTTTTTCTCTCGAAAATTTTCTCCTACTGAACGTAATTATGACGTGGGTAATCGGGAGTTATTGGCCATGAAGTGGGCTTTTGAAGAGTGGAGACATTGGCTGGAGGGAGCCAAACATCAGGTGGTGGTCCTTACGGACCATAAGAATCTGGTCTATCTGGAATCTGCCAAGCGACTCAATCCTAGACAGGCCAGGTGGGCCTTGTTTATCACACGTTTTAATTTTGTGGTTTCCTTTCTTCCTGGCACTAAGAATGTTAAGGCGGATGCCCTCTCGAGGAGTTTCCTTGCGGACTCTCCTGAGCTATCTGATCCCTCTGTTATTTTGAAGGAGGGTGTAGTTCTTTCCGCCATCTCGCCCAATTTGAGACTTGCTCTGGAGGGGTGTCAGGAGGATAGGCCCGAGCGCTGCCCTGTTGGAAAATTGTTTGTCCCGGACCAATGGAAAAAGAGTGTGATGTCTGAGATTCATTGTTCCGCATTGCTGGGCATCCCGGAATTTTTGGTACCAGAGACTTGGTTAGTCAGTCCTTTTGGTGGTCTACCTTGTCTCGCGATGTCAGGGAATTTGTGCAGTCCTGCGGGACTTGCTCTCGCTCCAAGCCTTGCTCTCGCTCTAGTGGTTTGTTGATGCCATTGCCTGTGCCCAAGAGACCATGGACCCATATCTCTATGGATTTCATTTCCGATCTTCCTGTTTCTCAGAGAATGACCACCATCTGGGTAATTTGTGATAGGTTTTCCAAAATGATACATCTTGTGCCATTACCTAAGTTGCCTTCCTCCTCTGAATTGGTGCCGTTGTTCCTTCAGCACGTGGTTCGTTTACACGGCATTCCTGAGAACATTGTGTCTGACAGAGGAGTCCAGTTTGTTTCCAGATTTTGGAGGACTTTTTGTTCTAAACTGGGTGTTCAATTGTCTTTCTCCTCGGCATTTCATCCTCAGACCAATGGTCAAACTGAGAGAACAAACCAGACATTGGAGACTTATCTAAGATGCTTTGTGTCTGCTGATCAGGATGACTGGGTCTCTTTTTTGCCTTTGGCTGAGTTTGCTCTTAATAATAGGGCTAGCTCTGCCACTTTGATGTCTCCGTTTTTCTGTAATTCGGGGTTTCACCCTCGATTTTCTTCAGGACAGACGGAGCTTCTGTCTGTCCAGGTGTTGACTCTGTTGTTGAGCGTATGCAGCAGATTTGGGATCAGGTAGTGGAGAGGTTGTCCCTCTCTCAGGAGAAGGCCCAGCGGTTTGCTAACCGGCATAGGACTGATGGTCCTCGGTTTAAAGTGGGGGACTTGGTCTGGTTGTCCTCAAAGAATATTCCTATGAGAGTAGCATCTCCTAAATTTAAGCCTAGGTTCATTGGACCTTATAAGATCATGGAGATTATTAATCCTGTTTCTTTTCGTTTGCTTCTTCCAGGGACATTTAAGATCCATAACGTGTTCCACAAGTCCTTGTTGAAGAGGTTTGTTGAGCCAGTGGTTCCTGCTGCTGTGCCTCCTGACCCTGTTTTGGTTGAGGGCAATCTGGAGTATGTGGTTGAGAAAATATTGGATTCTCGTTTTTCTAGACGAAGACTCCAGTATTTGGTTAAATGGAGAGGTTATGGTCAGGAAGACAATTCTTGGGTGTTTGCTTCGGACATCCATGCTAGGAGACTTATCCGTGCGTATCATAGAACTCATCCTGACCGACCTGGTTGCTCAAATGAGGGTTCGGTGACCCCTCCTCAAGGGGGGGGTACTGTTGTGAATGGGTTTGAGATGAGTTCTGAGCAGAGGCTCCCTCTGGTGGTTACAAGCGGTACTAGTGAGGATTGTGAGGACTGGGAATCAGGTGTTACTGATTGGTCTTATATAAGGGAGTCATTTTCCCATCAGGGTTGCCGGTGATCAATTGTTCTGCTCTGAATCCTTCTTTCCAGTTTCCCTTGTAGCCTGCTGTGTCATTTCTGCATCTCCTGCTATCAGATAAGACAATTTCTTATTTTGTGTTTTTGCTATATTTTTGCATTTTGTCCTGCACTTCTGTGGGGGCCTTCAGGGTCCCCTCCGGGGCTTTTGCCCTCTCAGTTTAGTCCAGCCACTGTGTTTTGTACTTTTGCTTTTTCCAGTTTTTTTTCAGTGGCTGCTGTTTTGATTTTTTTTACACCAGAGAACTAATTTAGGTGGTAGAGGTCGTGTGATCTCAGGTGATTTTGAAATTAGTAGAGTTGGTGTTTTTTCAGGGTTTTCTGAGATTGCAGTAAGTACCCTTCCTGTCCTTTTCTATTTAGATAGTTTGGGCCCCAGCGTTTGCTCATACTATTTTCTTTCTGTGTCAGTATTTCCTCTTGTCTAACCGCCATTACATGTTTGGGGGCTTTCTGTTGTCTTTGGGGTTCTGCTCCGGGGCAGATAGCTTTCCTATTTCTATCTTTAGGTGTAGTTAGTTTCTCAGGCTGTGACGAGGCGTCTAGGACCAACGTAGGAATGCTCCACGGCTGCCTCTAGTTGCGGTGGTTAGTCAGGGTATTGCAATCTCATAGATTCCAACTGCTCTGGTGTATTTCCTTTTTTACCTGCACTCCTCAGCTACCGTAACATAACACCAGACAGGATGGATTTTTCAGCTCAAAAGCAGGGCGGTCACACCCTTATATGCACAAGATGCACTAAGAACTAAATGAAAAACTGGGTCTGAACTGAAAAAGTAAGTTGATGTGTATGCAAAATGTAAATGCATATCAAACACATGACCATTAAACAGAGAAAACAAAAAACAAGAAACAAATATCCTAAAATAAAACAAAATAAAAAATATATTGCAAAACATGCATGAAGTTGTAATAATAATAATAATAAGGGTATTTGGTAAACATAATTTTGATCAAAAGAATGTACAAGCCATCCCGCCACTTCAAGGCAACCCTTTGTGGGACCGTCCTACTCTAATATTAAAAACCTGTCTGGCCTATGCTTCAACTGGTGGGTTCAGTCCCTCTGCCTTGCTCACATTTACGTCACTTGACAAGTGGAAAGGTTTTTAATATTAGAGTAGGACTGTCCCACAAAGGGTTGCCTTGACGTGGCAGGATGGCTTGTACATTCTTTTGATCAAAATTATGTTTACCAAATACCCTTATTATTATTATTATTACAACTTCATGCATGTTTTGCAATATATTTTTTATTTTGTTTTATTTTAGGATATTTGTTTCTTGTTTTTTGTTTTCTGTTTAATGGTCATGTGTTTGATATGCATTTACATTTTGCATACACATCAACTTACTTTTTCAGTTCAGACCCAGTTTTTCATTTAGTTCTTAGTGCATCTTGTGCATATAAGGGTGTGACCGCCCTGCTTTTGAGCTGAAAAATCCATCCTGTCTGGCCTATGCTTCAACTGGTGGGTCAGTCCCTCTGCCTTGTTCACATTTACGTCACTTGACAAGTGGAAAGGTTTTTAACCCCTTCAAGACCCAGCCTATTTTGACCTCAAAGACCTTGCCATTTTTTGCAATTCTGACCAGTGTCCCTTTATGAGGTAATAACTCAGGAACGCTTCAACGGATCCTAGCGATTCTGAGATTGTTTTTTCGTGACATATTGGGCTTCATGTTAGTGGTAAATTTAGGTCGATAATTTTTGCGTTTATTTGTGAAAAAAATGGAAATTTGGCGAAAATTCTGAAAATTTTGTAATTTTCAAATTTTTAATTTTTATTCTCTTAAACCAGAGAGTTATGTGGCACAAAATAGTTAATAAATAACATTTCCCACATGTCTACTTTACATCAGCACAATTTTGGGAACAACATTTTTTTTTTGTTAGGAAGTTATAAGGGTTAAAAGTTGACCAGCGATTTCTCATTTTTACAGCAAAATTTACAAAACCATTTTTTTTAGGGACCACCTCACATTTGAAGTCACTTTGAGGGGTCTATATGGCAGAAAATACCCAAAAGTGACACCTTTATAAAACCTGCACCCCTCAAGCTACTCAAAACTACATTCAAGAAGATTATTAACCCTTCAGGTGCGACACAGGAACTAAAGCAACGTGGAAGGAAAAAATGGACATTTTAATTTTTCCAACAAAAATTTTCTTTTAGCATCAATTTTTTCATTTTTACATGGGCATCAGGATAAAATGGATCCTAAAATTTGTTTGGCAATTTCTCCTGAGTACACAGATACCTCATATGTGGTCATAAACCACTGTATGGGCGCACGGCAGGGCTCAGAAGGGAAGGAGCGCCATTTGACTTTTTGAATGGAAAATATGCTGGAATATTTAGCGGTTGCCATGTCGCATTTGGAGAGTTCCTGTGTGCCTAAACATTGGAGCTCCCCCACAAGTGACCCCATTTTGGAAACTAGACGCCCTAAGGAACTTATCTAGATGCATAGTGATCACTTTGAACCCCCAGGTGCTTCACAAATTGATCTGTAAAAAAAAGAAAGTACTTTTTTTTCACAAAAATTTTCTTTTAGCCTCAGTTTTTTTCATTTTCACATGGGCAACAGTATAAATTGGATCCTAAAATTTGTTGGGCAATTTCTCTTGAGTACACAGATACCTCATATGTGGTCATAAACCACTGTATGGGCGCACGGCAGGGCTCAGAAGGGAAGGAGCGCCATTTGACTTTTTGAATGGAAAATATGCTGGAATATTTAGCGGTTGCCATGTCGCATTTGGAGAGTTCCTGTGTGCCTAAACATTGGAGCTCCCCCACAAGTGACCCCATTTTGGAAACTAGACCCCCTAAGGAACTTATCTAGATGCATAGTGATCACTTTGAACCCCCAGGTGCTTCACAAATTGATCTGTAAAAAAAAGAAAGTACTTTTTTTTCACAAAAATTTTCTTTTAGCCTCAGTTTTTTCATTTTCACATGGGCAACAGTATAAATTGGATCCTAAAATTTGTTGGGCAATTTCTCCTGAGTACACAGATACCTCATATGTGGTCATAAACTACTGTTTGGGCGCACGGCAGGGCTCAGAAGGGAAGGAGCGCCATTTGACTTTTTGAATGGAAAATATGCTGGAATATTTAGCGGTTGCCATGTCGCATTTGGAGAGTCCCTGTGTGCCTAAACATTGGAGCTTCCCCACAAGTGACCCCATTTTGGAAACTAGACCCCCTAAGGAACTTATCTAGATGCATAGTGAGCACTTTGAACCCCCAGGTGCTTCACAAATTGATCCGTAAAAAAAAGAAAGTACTTTTTTTTCACAAAAATTTTCTTTTAGCCTCAGTTTTTTTCATTTTCACATGGCAACAGTATAAATTGGATCCTAAAATTTGTTGGGCAATTTCTCCTGAGTACACAGATACCTCATATGTGGTCATAAACCACTGTTTGGGCCACGGCAGGGCTCAGAAGGGAAGGAGCGCCATTTGACTTTTTGAATAGAAAATATGCTGGAATATTTAGCGGTTGCCATGTCGCATTTGGAGAGTCCCTGTGTGCCTAAACATGGAGCTCCCCCACAAGTGACCCCATTATGGAAACTAGACCCCCTAAGGAACTTATCTAGATGCATAGTGAGCACTTTGAACTCCCAGGTGCTTCACAAATTGATCCGTAAATAAAAGAAAGTACTTTTTTTCACAAAAATTTTCTTTTAGCCTCAGTTATTTTCATTTTAACATGGGCAACAGTATAAATTGGATCCTAAAATTTGTTGGGCAATTTCTCCTGAGTACACAGATACCTCATATGTGGTCATAAACCACTGTTTGGGCGCACGCAGGGCTCAGAAGGGAAGGAGCGCCATTTGACTTTTTGAATGGAAAATATGCTGAATATTTAGCGGTTGCTATGTCGCATTTGGAGAGTCCCTGGTGCCTAAACATTGGAGCTCCCCCACAAGTGACCCCATTTTGGAAACTAGACCCCCTAAGGAACTTATCTAGATGCATAGTGAGCACTTTGAACCCCCAGGTGCTTCACAAATTGATCCGTAAAAAAAAGAAAGTACTTTTTTTTCACAAAAATTTTCTTTTAGCCTCAGTTTTTTTCATTTTCACATGGGCAACAATATAAATTGGATCCTAAAATTTGTTGGGCAATTTCTCCTGAGTACACAGATACCTCATATGTGGTCATAAACCACTGTTTGGGCGCACTGCAGGGCTCAGAAGGGAAGGAGCGCCATTTGACTTTTTGAATGGAAAATATGCTGGAATATTTAGCGGTTGCCATGTCGCATTTGGAGAGTTCCTGTGTGCCTAAACATTGGAGCTCCCCCACAAGTGACCCCATTTTGGAAACTAGACGCCCTAAGGAACTTATCTAGATGCATAGTGAGCACTTTGAACCCCCAGGTGCTTCACAGAAGTTTATAACGCAGAGCCGCGAAAATAAAAAATCATTTTTTTTTCTCAAAAAATGATTTTTTAGCCCACTGTTTTTTATTTTCACAATGGTTACAGGAGAAATTGGACTTCAAAAGATGTTGTCCAGTTTCTCCTGAGTACGCTAGTACCCCATATGTGAGGGGGAACCACTGTTTGGGCACACGTCAGGGCTCGGAAGGGATGTAGTGACGCTTTGAAATGCCGACTTGATGGAATGGTCTGCGGGCATCTTGTTACGTTTGCAGAGCCCCTGATGTGCCTAAACAGTAGAAACTCCCCACAAGTGACCCCATTTTGGAAACTAGACCCGGCAAAGAACTTATCTAGATGTGTGGTGAGCACTTTGAACCCCCAAGGGCTACACAGAAGTTTATAACGCCCGGGCATGAAAATAAAAAAATCATATTTTTTCCACAATCAGGATCTTTTAGTCCCCAATTTTTTTATTTTCCCAAGGGTAACATGAGAAATTAGACCCAAAAGTTGTTGTCCAATTTGTCCTGAGTATGCTGATATCCCATATGTGGGAGAAAACTACTGTATGGGCACACGTCGGGGCTCGGATGGGAAGTAGCGACGTTTTGAAATGCCCATTTGATGGAATGGTCTTCGGGCGTCATGTTACGTTTGCAGAGTCCCTGATGTGCCTAAACAGTAGAAACTCCCCACAAGTGACCCCATTTTGGAAACTAGATCCCCCAAGGAACTCCTATAGATGTGTGATAAGCACTTTGAATCTCCAAGTCCTTCACAGAAGTTTATAACGCAGAGCTGTGAAAATATAAAATCATTTTTTTTTCCACAAAAATAATTTTTAGTCCCCAATTTTTTTTCCCAATGTTAACAGGAGAAATTAGAACCCCCAAAGTTGTGCAATTTTTCCCGAGTACGCTGATACCCCATATGTGGGGATAAACCACTGTTTGGGCATACGTCAGGACTTGGAATAAAGGGAGCACTGTTTGACTTTTTGAACGCAAAATTTGCAGGAATCAATGGTGGCTCCATGTCGCGTATGGAGACCCCCTGATGTGCCTAAATAGTGGAAACCCCTCAATTCTAACTCCAACCCTAACCCCAACACACCCCTAACCCCAACCCTAACCCCTACACACACCTAACCCTAATACAAACCCTAATCATAACCCTAACCCCAACACACCCCTAACCCTAATCCCAACTCTAACCATAAACCTAACTACAAGCCTAACCCTAATTCCAACCCTAACCCTAATTCCAACCCTAACCCTAATTCCAACCCTAACCCTAATTCCAACCCTAACCCAAATTCCAACCCTAACCGTAATGCTAACCCTAACCCTAGTTCTAACCCTAAGGCTGGGTTCATATTGCGTTTTACCAGCCCGTTCAACACGTAGCGGTGACCGGCTGGTAACGGTATAGCATAACGCGATCGCGTTATGCTATACCCGCTAGCGCAGATGAATCAGCAGATAATCAGCCGCGGATCCGCAGCAAAATCCGCCGCGGATCTGCAGCGAATCAGCAGCGAAATCCGCCGCGGATCAGCAGCGAAATCAGCCGCGGATCAGCAGCGAAATCAGCCGCGGATCAGCAGCGAAATCAGCCGCGGATCAGTAGCGAAATCAGCCGCGGATCAGCAGCGAAATCCGCTGCGGATCCGCAGCGAATCAGCAGCAAAATCAGTCGCGGATCAGCAGCGAAATCCGCCGTGGATCAGCAGCAAAATCAGCCGCGGATCCGCAGCGAATCAGCAGCGAAATCCGCCGCGGATCAGCAGCGAAATCCGCCGCGGATCAGCAGCGAAATGAGCCGCGGATCAGCAGCGAAATTAGCGCGCGGATCAGCAGCGAAATCAGCCGCGGATCAGCAGCGAAATCAGCCGCGGATCAGCAGCGAAATCCGCTGCGGATTCGCAGCGAATCAGCAGCAAAATCAGTCGGGGATCAGCAGCGAAATCCGCCGCGAATCAGCAGCGACATCCGCCGCAAATCAGCAGCGAAATCAGCCGCGGATCCGCCGCGGATCAGCAGCGAAATCCGCAGCGAAATCCGCCGCGGATCAGCAGCGAAATCCGCCGCGGATCAGCAGCGAAATCAGCCGCGGATCAGCAGCGAAATCAGCCGCGGATCAGCAGCGAAATCCGCTGCGGATCTGCAGCGAATCAGCAGCAAAATCAGCCGCGGATCCGCAGCGAATCAGCAGCGAAATCAGCCGCGGATCAGCAGCGAAATCAGCCGCGGATCAGCAGCGAAATCCGCTGCGGATCGCAGCGAATCAGCAGCAAAATCAGTCGGGGATCAGAAGCGAAATCCGCCGCGAATCAGCAGCGACATCCGCCGCAAATCAGCAGCGAAATCAGCCGCGGATCCGCCGCGGATCAGCAGCGAAATCCGCGTGAATCCGCAGCGAAATCCGCCGCGGATCAGCAGTGAAATCCGCCGCGGATCAGCAGCGAAATCAGCCGCGGATCAGCAGCGAAATCAGCCGCGGATCAGCAGCGAAATCAGCCGCGGATCAGTAGCGAAATCAGCCGCGGATCTGCAGCGAAATCAGCCGCGGATCAGCAGCGAAATCCGCTGCGGATCGCAGCGAATCAGCAGCAAAATCAGCCGCGGATCCGCAGCGAATCAGCAGCGAAATCAGCCGCGGATCAGCAGCAAATCCGCTGCGGATCCGCAGCGAATCAGCAGCAAATCAGTCGTGGATCAGCAACGAAATCGCGCGGATCCGCAGCGAAACGCAGCGGATCAGCAGCGAAATCCGCAGCGGATCAGCAGCGAAATCCGCCGCGGATCAGCAGCGAAATCCGCCGCGATTCAGCAGCGAAATCAGCCGCGGATCAGCAGCGAAATCCGCCGCGGATCAGCAGCAAAATCCGCTGTGGATTCGCAGCGAAATCAGTCGTGGATTAGCAGCGAAATCACCGCGGATCTGCAGCGAAATCCGCCGCGGATCCGCAGCGAAATCCGCCACACGTTGCGGATTTTGCTGCGGATCCGCGGCGTATTTTGCTGCGGATCCGCGGCGGATTTCGCTGCTGATCTGCGGCGGATATCGCTGCGCATCCGCGGCTGATTTCGCTGCTGATCCGCCGCGGATCAGCAGCGAAATCCGCCGCAGATCCGCAGCAAAATACGCCGCGGATCCGCAGCAAAATCCGCAACGTGTGCACAGGCCCTAATAGGAAAAAAAAAAAAAAAAAAAAATCTTTATTTTTTTTATTTGTCCCTACCTATGATAAAGGGGGGGTTCATTTACTTTTTTTTATTTTGATCACTGTGACAGTTTATCACAGTGATCAAAATAAATTTTTGGACACTGGGGGGCGCACTGCGCATGCGCCGGCCGGCGGGCGCACTGCGCATGCGCCCGCCATTTTCCAAGATGGCGGCGCCCATGAAGAGGCCCGGGCGGACGCCGGGACCGATCCAGGGACATCGGTGGATCGGGAGAGGTGAGTAGGGTGGTCGGAAGGTTAGGGGGGGGATCGGAAGGTGGGGGCACCGGAGCAAAGGAGGAGGGGAGCTGTTAGTGACGGCGGTGACCGATCGCTGCCATCTTTCGATGGCGGCGGCCGATCGCCGCCGTGACTCGGTGTGGGGGGGTCAGGTCTCGGTGTCCAGCCATGGCAGATGCTATTGCAGCATCGGCCATGGCTGGATTGTAATATTTCACCAATTAAATTGGTGAAATATTACAGATTGCTCTGATTGGCTGTTTCACTTTTAACAGCCAATCAGAGCGATCGTGGCCACGGGGGGGGTTAAGCCAACCCCCCTGTGGTGAAGCACAAAGGGTCCTGTAACTGCGGGTCGGGTGACCTTTGAGTGACCCCGGTCTCCCGGCCCGCAGGGACGAGATCCTTTCATGACGCAGGGTATGCGTCATAGGTCGGAATGGCACTGACTTTCATGACGCATACGCTGTGTCAAAGGTCGGGAAGGGGTAATATTAGAGTAGGACTGTCCCACAAAGGGTTGCCTTGACGTGGCGGGATGGCTTGTACATTCTTTTGATCAAAATTATGTTTACCAAATACCCTTATTATTATTATTATTACAACTTCATGCATGTTTTGCAATATATTTTTTATTTTGTTTTATTTTAGGATATTTGTTTCTTGTTTTTTGTTTTCTCTGTTTAATGGTCATGTGTTTGATATGCATTTACATTTTGCATACACATCAACTTACTTTTTCAATTCAGACCCAGTTTTTCATTTAGTTCTTAGTGCATCTTGTGCATATAAGGGTGTGACCACCCTGCTTTTGAGCTGAAAAATCCATCCTGTCTGGCCTATGCTTCAACTGGTGGGTTCAGTCCCTCTGCCTTGTTCACATTTACGTCACTTGACAAGTGGAAAGGTTTTTAATATTAGAGTAGGACTGTCCCACAAAGGGTTGCCTTGACGTGGCGGGATGGCTTGTACATTCTTTTGATCAAAATTATGTTTACCAAATACCCTTATTATTATTTTTATTACAACTTCATGCATGTTTTGCAATATATTTTTTATTTTGTTTTATTTTAGGATATTTATTTCTTGCTTTTTGTTTTCTCTGGGATAAAACCTGTATATAATAGTGTGTTGTGGTAAAGGACCTGTGATGAGGTCATGACCAGGTGACCTAACCATGTGATCCTGACCTCATCTGTGGGTGGGGTTACACCTGTAAAAGCCAGTGCTGTGCACATGAGAGGAGAACGTGGTGGAGGCTGGGAAATGTCTCTGATGTCTGTCTCAAGGGAGTCTGGCTGAGACGAGTGAAGAGTGTGTCCTGCACAGGGCTGCCTGGAAGGTTCCTGGAAGGTCTGCCGGTGTTGGAAGATTCCTGGAAGCACGTGGTGAGACTTGGAGCTTGGTAGCCAGGGTGTTGGACTGGGGTATAGCACCCGGACAGGACACATGTGTGTGCAGAGCCTGTGATGGTCTCACACTGAGAACCATGCGGTTCTATTGAGTTTGGCTGGAGTCAGCCTGGAAAGGACTGTTTTGTTACAGTGTGTCGGTGCAGCAGAAGCGAGTCCAGACCACCCGGGAATGGCACCTGGCGGTCCCTGCTGGCTTGCAGACGCTTAGTTAAGCCCGTCCCATGCAAGGGTGAGTCTGGAATCAGTGATTTTCCAAGATGGAATGCATTTATGTTTTGTTATGCTTTGTTACCTGATTTAAAGAGACAGTAAAACAGTGATTTTTGGACATAATGCCTGTGTGTTGCCTCATTACTGCGGTCTAGCCCTTGCCTACCAGAGCGAATCCCTACAATTGGTGCTCGAATGCGGGCATACGCAGTGAGGTCAGGCTGTTTTTTTTTGTGGATGTTTTTTACTCTGCATAACAAATGCGAAGGTGACAAGCGGCTGGCTGTAACCCGGTGGGGTTGCGAAGGGGACAAGCGGCTGGCTGTGACTCGTGGGGTCACGAAGGTGACAAGCGGCAAGACAGCGCAGCGTGCAGAGTCTGGTGGTAGCAGGATCTACAGTGACTTGCAGCAAGAGGTTCTGCAGGAGCTGCAGTAACAGCCACAGCAGCTTATGAGCAACATCCGGAGGTGTTGGTGGTTCGTGGCTGCAACGGGAGCGGCGGCAGTACCCGCACGAGCTGGTGTGGGAATAGGACAGTGTGAATCAGGTCACACAGACTCTTAAAGGGCCAGTAACAGCCCAAAAAGAGATAAAACTGCACTGTGGGGGTTGTGCCTAAGAAAACTGTGGGGGAGTCCACAGGGTGTATCCCAGAGTGGGGTGGTGGCCAAAAAGGGGCGGTAACCCACCAGCAGGGATGGGAGGTAAAAAGGGGGTGGAGTATCCCAACGGAAAAGGGGAGGCGACATCAGATGGTTGCCAGGGGCAATCGTGTTATGTATGTCCAGTCTGTCATTTGAATTACCCTCCAGGTGAGAGGCTTCGTGGGTGTGACCTGCTAATGAATGGTGAGGAGGAGGTACACGGACTGGTTGATTCAGGAAGCTCGGTGACCCTAGTGAGGACTGCACTCGATAACTTTATAACCACAAGAAAGATCAAGGTCACCTGCATCCATGGGTCCACTAGAGACTATGTAGAGGTCTGTGTGATCCTAGAGACGGACAGGGAGTTAAAAGACATAAGGCCGCTTTAGTTCCAAACTTAGCTTGTCCGGTGGTAATAGGTCGGGACTCTACACTGTTCTCAGAATTGTGGGAAGGGGGAGTTCCTATACAGCCGCTGAATGGAGGGATCCGTACGGTTGGGGCGAGGTGTATTAGCACAGTAACACCTCCCAAAACTGACGAATCAGACGGTGACCCAGGAGGAAAGGATGCGTCTGCCCGACTTACTGACATGATGTCCTCTGAAATGTATGACAACAGAACCCATGACAATGTGGTAGATAAGACCTCTAGAACGGACACCCAGTTAGAGGGTAACGGGAGGGGCCCCGAGAGTGACTCTTGTGCAGACTGTGACTCGACCGCAAGGGAAAGCGAGGGCAGTAAGGTGGAGCCGAGTAAAAATGTCCGATCTTCCTCTCGCCGCAGTCGCCGCGGAAAGGCGGGACAGGCTACATCCTCTAAGAAGAGAAATGATGAGGAAGAGTCAGGGTCAGGTACTGGTCAGGTTACTGTCCTTGATAAAGAGGCAATTGAACACAGAATGGAGGAGCTGGAGAGGGAAGTCTCTAGGTTCAGAGATCATCTGTCCGCGTGTCATAGTATGAACAAGGCCCTATGGAAAGATATGGAGGTGCTCAGAGAGGCCCAGGAGAAGCATCAGCAGGAACGTCTCAGGAGGGAGGATGAGTGTCGCGGCTTGGCAGAGGAGCGAGATAAAGTTCTCCGTATGCTCAAGATACAGGAGGAGACTAATGCCCAGCTCCAGAAGTCCACGGGAGACGAAGTACAGCAAGCCAAGTGCCACACAGATGGCCACACAAGAAATGCTGAGGTCTTGGAGAACTGCGCTGATGCTCAGGATGAGGAGGTCCAACCGCATGTTCAGGAAAAGGAGAAATCGCTTTTCAAGTGTATAATAGAGGTACCCGAAGACATGCAAGAAGCTTGTACCAGTAAGGATGTACATGAGGCCTTTAGAAAAGCGGTGAAAGCAGGTAGTGTGAACTGGGTGCCAGAGAAGAAGCAGTTGGTTATACTGTCGACTAAGGAAGTCACAATGAAGCGAGTGGCTTTCCTGAGGGACATGCACCTACATTGTCTCCGCACAAAGCAAATAATCCTGTTGAGAAATCATGAAGCCGCTCGACGTCTGGAGCAAGCAAGGAAGGCTCAAAATCAGATTGGCTTGATGGAAGACATCATTCAAGTGCCCAGAGGTCTGGTGAAGAAGGTCATCGGAAGACTCGGGAAAATAATGCAGGAGATGGTGAATAAGTCCGGTGTGACGAGAGTCAGGATTCCGGCTGATGACGAAGTCCAGGTAGTGGCTAAAGATGGGATGGTTCCGTTCCTCATTGTCGGAACCAAGGAGAGCCTTGAGAATATCCGGATGCTCCTGGAGTATCGTGTGTCCTACCTGAGAGAAGTAGAGCAGTTACGACTTGAGAGGGACCAGATCAACAGAAACCGGCAGGAAATAGAAAGAAGATGGCCTCCACCTTCAACCCGTGGTATTGAGAGGAGAAGAGGTAGAAGTAGTGATGCCTCAGTTAGCTCAGTGATGAGTGACCTAAGTAGTAGAACCTATAGTGGGAAAAATGAAAAGGACGCAGACCAGACAGGACGTAGTGGTGCAAGAGAATTGCGAAACTGTACTGACCGCTGGGGATGCGGGTGGTCTGACAGGGGGGCGTCAACAACAAATGTGACAGAGTCGGAGGACGGACGCCTAAAAAGGAGATCAGTGGCAGGGCCCGACTTAGAGAGACGGTGTGACTGGCAGAGACGACCGAGAAGGGTCTCTGGTCGAATAACAAGTGTTCAACCCCTCAAGTTTGAACAGAGGGGGGAGGTATGTGGTGTAGTGACACCTGATGCAGCTAGGGGGCGCTGTGTATGGCCCTCGGGATATGCATGGAGACATGTCATGGATGGACGGTATGTATCGCAGAGATGGGTGGCTCTGTGATGGAAGCCTGGATATGTTTGTTCAGCAGATCTACTGCTGAGAGTTGTGCTATGTATTGGGAGGCTTCCAGGTGACTAGGAGAGCTGGTGGGTCCAGTCACCTACAAACCCACTCAAGGGGTATGTGTTTGAATACCTGGGATAAAACCTGTATATAATAGTGTGTTGTGGTAAAGGACCTGTGATGAGGTCATGACCAGGTGACCTAACCATGTGATCCTGACCTCATCTGTGGGTGGGTTACACCTGTAAAAGCCAGTGCTGTGCACATGAGAGGAGAACGTGGTGGAGGCTGGGAAATGTCTCTGATGTCTGTCTCAAGGGAGTCTGGCTGAGACGAGTGAAGAGTGTGTCCTGCACAGGGCTGCCTGGAAGGTTCCTGGAAGGTCTGCCGGTGTTGGAAGATTCCTGGAAGCACGTGGTGAGACTTGGAGCTTGGTAGCCAGGGTGTTGGACTGGGGTATAGCACCCGGACAGGACACATGTGTGTGCAGAGCCTGTGACGGTCTCACACTGAGAACCATGCGGTTCTATTGAGTTTGGCTGGAGTCAGCCTAGAAAGGACTGTTTTGTTACAGTGTGTCGGTGCAGCAGAAGCGAGTCCAGACCACCCGGGAATGGCACCTGGCGGTCCCTGCTGGCTTGCAGCCGCTTAGTTAAGCCCGTCCCATGCAAGGGTGAGTCTGGAATCAGTGATTTTCCAAGATGGAATGCATTTATGTTTTGTTATGCTTTGTTAACTGATTTAAAGAGACAGTAAAACAGTGATTTTTGGACATAATGCCTGTGTGTTGCCTCATTACTGCGGTCTAGCCCTTGCCTACCAGAGCGAATCCCTACAGGAGTTTCTACTGTTTAGGCACATCAGGAGCTCTGCAAACGTAACATGACGCCCGCAGACCATTCCATCAAAGTCGGCATTTCAAAACATCACTACTTCCCTTCTGAGCCCCGACGTGTGCCCATACAGTAGTTTTCTCCCACATATGGGATATCAGTGTACTCAGGACAAATTGGACAACAACTTTTAGGGTCTAATTTCTCCTGTTGCCCTTAGGAAAATAAAAAAATTGCGGACTAAAAGATCATGTTTGTGGAAAAAATGATTTTTTTATTTTATGCCCGGGCGTTATAAACTTCTGTGTAGCCCTTGGGGATTCAAAGTACTCACCACACATCTAGATAAGTTCCTTGCGGGGTCTAGTTTCCAAAATGGGGCCACTTGTGGGGAGTTTCTACTGTTTAGGCACATCAGGGGCTCTGTAAATGTAACATGACGATCGCAGACCATTCCATCAAAGTCGGCATTTCAAAACGTCACTACTTCCCTTCCGAGCCCCACCGTGTGCCCGAACAGTGGTTCCCCCCACATATGGGGTACCAGTGTACTCAGGACAAACTGTACAATGACTTTTGGGGTCCAATTTCTCCTGTTACCCTTGTGAAAATAAAAAATAGAGGGCTAAAAAATAATTTTTGAGGAAAAAAAATTTTTTTTTTTTTTCACTGCTCTGCCTTATAAACTTCTGTGAAGCACTTGGGGGTTCAGAGTGCTCACAACACATCTAGATAATTTCCATAAGGGGTCTAGTTTCCAAAATGGTGTCACATGTGGGGTTTTTTCACTGTTTAGGCACACAGTGGCTCTCCAAACGTGTCATGGTGTCAGCTAACGATTGGAGCTAGTTTTCCATTCAAAAAGTCAAATGGCGCTCCTTCCCTTCTGGGCCCTACTGTGCGCCCAAACAGTGGTTTATGACCACATATGATGTATCTGTGTACTCAAGAGAAATTGCCCAACAAATTTTAGGATCCATTTTATCCTGTTGCCCATGTGAAAATAAAAAAAAACTGAGGCTAAAAGAAATTTTTTGTGAAAAAAAAGTACTTTCTTTTTTTACGGATCAATTTGTGAAGCACCTGGGGGTTCAAAGTGCTCAATATGCACCTAGATAAGTTCCATAAGGGGTCTAGTTTCCAAAATGGGGTCACTTATGGGGGAGCTCCAATGTTTAGGCACACAGGGACTCTCCAAATGCGACATGGCAACCGCTAAATATTCCAGCATATTTTCCATTCAAAAAGTCAAATGGCGCTCCTTCCCTTCTGAGCCCTGCCATGCGCCCAAACAGTGGTTTATGACCACATATGAGGTATCTGTGTACTCAGGAGAAATTTCCCAACAAATTTTAGGATCCATTTTATCCTGTTGCCCATGTGAAAATAAAAACTGAGGCTAAAATAATTTTTTTGTGAAAAAAAGTACTTTCTTTTTTTTACGGATCAATTTGTGAAGCACCTGGGGGTTCAAAGTGCTCACTATGCAACTAGATAAGTTCCATAAGGGGTCTAGTTTCCAAAATGGGGTCACTTGTGGGGAAGCTCCAATGTTTAGGCACACAGGGACTCTCCAAATACGACATGGCAACCGCTAAATATTCCAGTATATTTTCCATTCAAAAAGTCAAATGGCGTTCCTTCCCTTCAGAGCTCTGCCGTGCGCCCAAACAGTGGTTTATGACCACATATGAGGTATCTGTGTACTCAGGAGAAATTGCCCAACAAATTTTAGGATCCATTTTATCCTGTTGCCCATGCAAAAATGAAAAAATTGATGCTAAAATAAAATTTTTGTTGGAAAAATTAAAATGTCCATTTTTTCCTTCCACGTTGCTTTAGTTTCTGTGAAGCACCTGAAGGGTTAATAATGTTCTTGAATGTAGTTTTGAGTAGCTTGAGGGGTGCAGTTTTTATAATGGTGTCACTTTTTGGTATTTTCTACCATATAGACCCCTCAAAGCGACGTCAAATGTGAGGTGGTCCCAAAAAAAATTGTTTTGTAAATTTTGCTGTAAAAATGAGAAATCGCAGGTCAATTTTAACCCTTATAACTTCCTAACAAAAAAAAAATTTTGTTTCCAAAATTGTGCTGATGCAAAGTAGACATGTGGGAAATGTTATTTATTAACTATTTTGTGTCACATAACTCTGGTTTAACAATAAAAATTCAAAATTTGAAAATTGCAAAATTTTCAAAATTTTCGCCAAATTTCCATTTTTTTCACATATAAACGCAAAAATTATCGACCTAAATTTACCATTAACATGAAGCCCAATATGTCACGAAAAAACAATCTCAGAATCGCTAGGATCCGTTGAAGCGTTCCTGAGTTATTATCTCATAAAGGGACACTGGTCAGAATTGCAAAAAATGGCAAGGTCTTTAAGGTCAAAATAGGCTGGGTCATGAAGGGGTTAAAGACGGAGCAACTGGAACAGGTTTTGGCTTACATTGCTGAAGCAGCCTCCAGCTCTATCGCCTCCTCTTCTGAAGTTTCAAAAAGTACAAGCACTCAGTCGTCATTGCAGACTTCTGGTCAGGAACAACTCCTTTCCTTTTGTCCTTCACCCCAAGTAAAGTGAAGGATGCAGCAGGCCGCACTTCTGATTACTCCATGGAGCTGTTTTCACATCCCATGCCTGGGTTAGCAAGAAGAGATGAGCGGTGTTCGAAGTGAACTGTTCGCCAATCTCAAATTCGAGCTGTTTTGGGCGGTGTTCGAACGATTTTGAAAAAATTCGGCTGTTCGAGGTTATGTTCGATAACTGTTCGTGCACCTAAATCGTCCCTGGATTTTTTCGCAGTTATGCTGAGAATCACTGTTAATGCACATTTTGAGTGTCCAGCGTGGCGGGGGGAGGGGCATGGCAGAGATAATGAAGATCTCCATTTTTTTTTTTCTCTTTCCCGCATTTCCAGTGGGCGGTGCAGTCTGTCAGCCTATCAGCAGCGCACACACGGATCAAGGTGTTTTTTTTTCACACAAGCAAGGGCATGTGTCATTGGCTGTGTATGTCACATGTCCTTGCCCTATAAGACCCAGCCATTTCCTCACTCGCCACCATTTACTCACTGCTGCAGATCACTGTTAGACGGCACTGCTGCTGTTAGCGCTATATTGTGTGTGCATTGTGCAACTGCCACTTGCAAGCGAAATAGCTGAGAAATAGAGAGGAAGGTTTAGGGAGTAGGGACTAGTTCGTAATTACAGCCCTTTTGAGGGCTACGTTACATCAGTTCCTAGCAGTTTTAGCAGGCAGGTCTGTGCTCACTCTTAAATAGACAGATAGGTCAGCTTGGGACAGTGACTATTTGTAATTGCAGCCCTTTTCAGGGCTAGGTTACAGCAGCTACTATCACTTTTTGTCACCTACACCAGCGTTCAAATCACTCCTAATTATTGGCTGCATCTATCCTGTTCAATATTTGTGTGCATAGTAGCAGTGTGTGCTACTCATTCTATTAGGGCATCTATACAAAGCTCCACCAGCCTGAAAAAAAAAAGAATTTCTATCTGCATGTTGCTTGGACAATAATTTTGGGCATAGTAGCAGTCTGTGGTACTCATTGTATTAGCCCATCTATACAAAGATCCATCAGCCTTTTAAAAAAAAAAATCTATCTGCATGTTGCCTGGACAATAATTTTGGGCATAGTAGCAATCTGTGGTACTCATTGTATTAGCCCATCTATACAAAGTTCCACCAGCCTTATAAAAAAAAGAATTTCTATCTGCATGTTGCCTGGACAAAAATTTTGGGCATAGTAGCAGTCTGTGGTTGTATTAGCCCATCTATACAAAGCTCCACCAGCCTTTTAAAATAAAAAAAAAACTATCTGCATGTTGCCTGGACAATAATTTTGGGCATAGTAGCAGTCTGTGGTACTCATTGTATTAGGCCATCTATACAAAGTTCCACCAGCCTTATAAAAAAAAGAATTTCTATCTGCATGTTGCCTGGACAATAATTTTGGGCATAGTACCAGTCTGTGGTACTCATTGTATTAGCCCATCTATACAAAGCTCCACCAGCGTTCAAATACTAAGAATTTTTTGCAGCTATCGTTTTTTGTGCAAACAACTCCACAGTTGTCAATTAGGTAACCACCAAAATGAGTGGCAAAAGGCCTGCTGCTGGTGGAAAGGGGAATAGGCGTGTTGTGAAGGGAAAAAAATGTGTCCGTGGGGTAGGTGTTAAAGCAACAGTAACATCTGCAGAAGAAAGACCATCTTCCAGCCAAACTAAGATGTCTACTTCTTTTAGTGGACAATGTGGTACGATCCCTTTCTTACGGGCATGCCCATCGCTACAAATTCCAGATGAGGCACAACAAAAAAGGTGCTTCAACAGACATCAAGTGCTCCTTTAAGTCGGCTCTCCACCTCAACTTCAACAACACAAAAACTCCAGTCCTCAGAGGTGTCACCCCAATCGCACTTGCTTGTTGGTGGAGACAATGAGGAAGACGATGATGAGACTCAAATACCAGATGTGAGCGACAACTTGAGTTTTCTGTCAGGGCAGGAAGAGGTTGGCTCTGAGGACGACGGGGGTGAGAACACACAGGGTGATGATGACGAGGTTGTAGATCCCACTTACTGTCAACCCACAGTCAGACAGTTGATGAGGTCAGCAGAGGAAGTGGAAGAGGATTCGAGTGACGACGAGGTCAGGGTGCGCCTTCCTGGACAGAGACGTAGTACTGGAAGCACGTCACCAACTGCATCATCAACCACAACTTTGCCTCTGACCACAAGTCAAGGTGGCTCTTCAGGTTGCATGGGTTCTAAGCCTTGCATAGCCTGGGCATTTTTTTTAACATCGATAAGGATGACCCAACTCGTGTTATCTGTAACATTTGTGACCAAAAGCTAAGTAGAGGCCAAAAAATCCATAGTTTGAGTACTTCATGCATGAACCATCACATGGATATGAAGCATAAGTTGCAGTGGCAAGCTCACTGTGCTACAATGTGGCCTAGCGGGCTGGCCCAACCACCGTCTGCCCCATCTTGTGCATCCGCGACTGCGGCCTCTTCATCCTCTGTGACTGGGGGACAGCAGTCAGACCTGTTTTGAGACTCAGACCTGGCACCTCTTTACCAGCAACAGCCAGTCAGATTGGCAGGTCATCAGTTCATTTGGAAGTGGAAACACCAGCTGGCGTTGAGCGCTCTCTGACATCGAGAGCACCACCTTTGGATAAAGGCAACCTAAGTTTTGTGCCTGCATCTTCCTCACAGACTGTCAGTTGTCCGGGAACACCCTACTCAACCCCGTCTACGCACAACAGCCAGCCCTCGGTCCCTCAGATGTGGACAAGTAAAAGACCATTTCCTCCTAGCCATGAGAAAGCTAAGAGGTTGAATTTCACCATCTGCAAGCTCTTGGCTACAGAAATGCTGCCTTTCCGCCTTGTGGATACAGAGGATTTTCGAGCCCTTATGTCCGTCACAGTGCCCCAGTACCAAATGCCCAGTCGGCACTACTTCTCAAAGAAAGGTGTGCCTGCGCTCCACCTGCATGTCGTACACAACATCACCGCTTCTTTGAGAAACTCAGTGTGTGACAGGGTGCATTTCACCACAGACACTTGGATGAGTCGGCATGGACAGGGGCGTTACATGTCGCTGACTGGGCACTTGGTAACTATGGTGACAGCAGGACAAGGAGCTGCTGTCCAAGTGTTGCCGTCACCACGAGTTGTGCGTCAATCCTCTTTATCTCGAAGTTCCTCCACCTGCTTCTGCCTCCTCAAGCTCCTCTCGGTCCTCCACCTGCACCCAAAGCCTGTCTGGTCATGCCACGGGCTTTCTAACTGCGCAGAAGGGATCCTGCAGCACACCTCCTTGCTATGCTGGCAGAAGGGCTCAACGTAATCAGGCAGTTTTTACGTTGAAATGTCTGGGAAATGTGAGTCACACAGCTGAGGAGTTGTGGTCAGCTCTGGAGAACCAGTTTCATGAATGGTTGTCTACACTGGACCTGCAACCAGGGAAGGCCGTGTGCGACAATGCCGCAAACCTGGGTGCGACCCTTTGCCGGGGCAGTGTCACACACGTGCCTTGTACGGCTCACGTGTTGAACCTGATTGTCCAGCAATTTTTAGCCCACTATCCCGGACTACATGGCCTTCTGCAGAGGGCACGGTCGCTGTGTGCTCACTTCCGCCGTTCGCATCCCGCAGCTCAGCGACTTACATCTCTACAGAAGTCGTTGGGCCTGCCACTTCACCGGCTAATATGCGATGTGCCAACAAGGTGGAATTCAACTCTGCACATGTTGCAGCGACTGTGGCAGCACCGACAAGCCCTGGTGCAATACGTTCTGAATTATAGCGTGGGCCAAAGAGATCCAGAGGTGGGGCAAATCACGCTGGAGGAGTGGTCTCAGATCAGGGACCTATGCACCCTTCTGCACAGTTTTGAAATGGCCACGAAGATATTTAGTGCTGACGATGCCATTATCAGCATGACTATTCCGGTGATTTACATGCTGGAGCAGATGTTAAACAGAATTCAGAGTCAGGTGATGGAACAAGAGGAGGTGGAGGAAGTAGAGGAGGAGGAGTTGTATGCGGAAGGGCTAACATCTGCAAGGTCCAGACGGTCGGCAGCACCAAGGCGGCAGGCATGGGAGGGTGGGGGAGAGGGATTAACCAGGGCGCATGGTAGCAGCCAAACTAGTGAGGAAGGTGCAGGAGCCCAGGAAGAAGTGGAGGACGAACTGGCGATGGGCATGGAAGACTCATCAGATGAGGGAGACCTTGATCACATTTCTGTTGTGCGAGGTTGGGGGGAGAGGGCAGAGGAAGGAAGCATGAGTCGTACCTTGCCACCAACACAACAGGGACTTGGAGCTCCTGGATGCGCAAGACACATGAGTACCTTCTTGCTGCACTACCTGCAACATGACCCTCGAATTGTCAGAATTCGAAATAATCCTGACTACTGGGTAGCCACACTGTTAGATCCCCGGTTCAAAAGTAAATTTGCCGAAATAATTCCAGCCATAGAAAGGGATTCACGCATACAGGAGTATCAGCAGAGACTGTTGCAGAATCTTACATGTGCCTTTCCACAAAACACCAGTGGTGCACGTAGTGAATCTCACAGTTCTAACTTGCCAACCGTGGGACTGTCGAGTCTTCATCACTCAAACCGTAACAGAAACACAGTATCTGCTGGTGTTCACAGCAATTTTGCGGAATCCTTTCACCAGTTTTTTAGCCCATCCTTTGCAAGGACACAGGAGACAAGAAGTCAGACACATAGTCAACGCCTAGAGACGCTCCCTCCTGCAACGCGGTGGCATCCTCAAACATGGCCGCCAGGAGCCTCCGGTAAGATGGCCACCGAATCTCATTCAAGTCTCGGCAACGTGATCTCTTCCCTTGATCTCGTCTCCCGAGATTCGGCGGCCATCTTACTGGAGGCCCCTGGCGGCCATGTTTGAGGACACCACCGCGTTGCAGGAGGGAGCGGAGCTGCGGGGGGCTTTCCGACTAAAAGCGAAATGCCGGCGGAGCCCCCCACGCAGCACAGAGCCCGCTGCTGCCCCGACACCACCGCATGGAAGGCTGCATCGGGACCACCACCGGAGGCCCCTGGCGGCCATGTTTCTTGAGGCCACCGCGTCGCAGCTGCGGGGGGCTTTCCGGCTTAGAGGGAAATGCCGGCGGAGCCCCCCACACAGCACAGAGCCCGCTGCTGCCCCGACACCACCGCACGGAAGGCTGCATCGGGACCACCACCGGAGGCCCCTGGCGGCCATGTTTCTTGAGGCCACCGCGTCGCAGCTGTGGGGGCTTTCCGGCTTAGAGGGAAATGCCGGCGAAGCCCCCCACGTAGCACAGAGCCCCGCTGCTGCCCCGACACCACAGAGCACAGGAGGCTGCATTGGGACCACCCCTATGGGATTTGTGAGTACCATATATTGCACATCCACCCCACAGACCACAGCCACCCCACAGACCACAGCCACCCCACAGACACAGCCACCCCACAGAGCACTCCTGCAACACAGAGCACCACCACCGCACCAGCCTGGACCACCGAATGACCCCTGTGACCACTCCTCTACCTGTGCTGATCTCTTTGCTGGTAACCTAAATTCGGACTGTAAGACGGACCCCATTTGACACATTATTTTTTTTTCCCTATTTTCCTTCTGAAAATTTGGGGTGCGTCTTATGGTCTGGTGCGTCTTATAGTCCGAAAAATACGGTATATAAAGGTGGAGCAGCAAATGAAAATTAAAAGGCAATTAATCAGAACACCCACATGATTAAAAATGCAAATATGACTGCAAAAAAGAAAAAAGAAAAAAAAAAAAGATAAATTGAATAAAAGCAACCTAAAAACGACATAAAAACTATGTACACAAGGAAGAATAAATGAAAATAAATAAATAAATAAATCTCAAAATGCATATATTATGTGACTTTTTCAATAGTGAGGTTTAACCCCTCAGGGGCCAGTGTACCAAGTTTTAAAATCCAGAAGCTCTCCCTTCTTATTAGATTATTATACCGATCAGGCATATCATGTGGTATCTGGTCAATAACAGTGAGTTTTAACAAATTCAAATTCTTTTGGTGCACTAGGGAGAAATGTTTTGAGAGACTGTGTAGCATGAACCCATTTCGGATATTTTGACGGTGCTTGTTGAGCCTTGCATGCATCGTCTGTATGGTCCGACCGATGTACTGCAATCCACAACCGCACTCAATTAAATAAATAATGTAGCACGATTGGCAATTGACATGACAGTTGATTTTAAAACTGGTGCCTGTGGTACGAGATTGAAATTCTTGCACCCCATTCATAATAGAGACGCAACATAAACACTTAGAGGTGCTACATGCAAAACAACCCGGATTAGAATTTATCCGGGTTGCAGATGAAGATAAGGACTTGAGAGTTGTGTTGCTGGGGGCAACTAGATTTCAAAGAGTTCGGTTTTTCCGAAAAAAATCAACAATAATTTTGGGCCTAGTAGCAGTGTCTGCTAGTCAGCGGATTAACCCAGCTGTTAAGCAAGCTACACCACCTGTACTTTGGACACTTAATTTTTTCAAAGGAAATGCTTCGGGCCCCCGGGACACTCAGTGAAGAGCATTGGGGAGCACCCAAGGCACAGGGGCTGTGAGTGGCGGTAGAACGCCTTATGGTGGACCGCCAAGCTCAATCCTTATAAAAGGTTTTTTACTGCAGCAGCTTTACTGGACGCTACTGGACCTGGCATTACCGCAGCTGCTGGCATGAGACTTGCCCTCCAATAGATCCTTGTAAAAGGATTTAAAGTGTACTCATTCAAATTAGAGAGACAATTTAAATAAAAAAGATTAGACCTGCCTCCACCGCAGGGGGACTCGCTCGACCCACCAGCGGACAGGCACCAGTATTGGGAGAGGGGGGCTGGCCGTCAGTTCTGGCACAAACCCGGAGACACGCAGGACGCATGGGCAGGAACGGATTGGCCGTGTCGGCTTGGCACTTTTTTGGTTTTAGAAGGGCATGACATGCCTATATCTGTGTCTCCCCCTCCTTTTACTCCTCTACCTCTTTTCTTTTCGCATGACAATATGTACTTGTCACTTTTCCATGTGTTAGTTGTGTCTTGTGATACAGTAAAGATGTATATCTTTGTACCGTGTTAGCCAGTAGATAGAAAAATATTTAGAGTTGAGAGTCCTCAGTGGTTGATACCTTTTAATGGCTAACTGAAAAGATGGTAACAAATTGCAAGCTTTCGAGACTACTCAGGTCTCTTCATCAGGCACAGACTAACACAACATCTGAAGAATCACATATTTATACACAAAATAGCACAGAAAAAAATGCAATAGGTAGGACAAGTGACGTGAAGCAGAATAGTCATTATGGCAGAGGGATGAGCATAAATATTGGAACAGTTCATAGATAAGGAGTGTGAAAGTTTTATTACCCTCTGATTGGGGTCTGGTAATGTTTTGTGATGTTTTCACAGGGTATTTGGAGTAAATCCCTTAATTGATGTAGTAGGCCATAAATCCATGTGATAGGTTCATTCCAGCATTAAGAGTGTCAAAGGTCACCATCAATTTGTATTCGTAAATTCTTCTTTGTCTCAGAGATGTGAAATTGCCTCTGAGTACAAGTATTTTCATATCTAGCAAGCTATGATCAGGGGAGCAAAAATGTTTTGCCACAGGTAGATCCACAGGTAGATCTCGGAAATCCAGGGAGGCCGATTATTTCATGTGTGGACACCCTTACTGAGCAGGTATCTGGATGGGTAGAGGGCATTCTTAAACCCCTGGTAAAGGATACACCCAGCTACATTCAGGACACAACTGACCTACTGAATAAACTAGCAGCAATAGGTCCTCTACCAGAAGGAACTATCCTGGCCAAAATGTTTTGCCACAGGTAGATCCATTCTTTTTTCTCTTATTGTGTGGCGATGAGAATTCATCCTTGTTCTCAGTTTTTGCCGGTCTCCCCCACATACAGACCCCCAGTTGGACATTTAGTACATATAATTAGGTACACCACATTAGATGTGATGCAGCTGAAAGTACCTGGTATCTTGTAGTCCCGATGGGAGTTGGGGATCTTTATCTTGTCCGTGGTCATTATAAATGGACAAGTTTTGCATTTCTTCTTGTTTCAAGGAGAGGTTCCTGCCGCTGTTGGGGAGGACAGGGAACTTCTGACAATGATGCTTCTTAGATTTGGGGGCTGCCTAAAACACAGTAGAGGGGGATCTGGAAATATGGATTGTAATCGGGCATCTTTTTGTAGTAAAGGTTGTAGTTTCCGTGCAGCTCCCCTTAGCACCTCCAGATTTGGATTGTAGGTGACCACTAGAGGCACCCGGTTATTTTCTTCTTTAGCTTTGTAATGTAGCAGGTGATTCCTTGATATTCTGGTGGCTCTTGTAATTTGGTTTTCAATTGTTCTTGGATGGTAGCCCTGATTTAAAAAGGTCTTTCTAAGGCGACCAAGGTGTTCATCTCTATCCATGGGGTTGGAACATATACGGTTGTATCTGATGGCTTGGCTGTAGACAATAGAGTTTTTTATGTGTTTTGGATGGAAACTGTCCCATTTAAGGTATGTTGGATGGTCGATTGGCTTCTGATACAGGGATGTCTCTATTTAATTGTTCTTTAGCTTAATGATGGTGTCCAAAAAGTTAATTTCAGTGCTGGAGTAGTTGAGTGTTAAGTTGATGGTGGGATGAAATTGATTGAACTGTTCATGGAACGTCTTTAGCTGTTGCTCAGACTCCGTCCAGATGATTAAGATATCATCAATGTAGCGGTAGTAGGCCCGAGGCCTGATGGGACATGAGGACAGAAAGTCGCTTTCAAGCTTGGCCATGAAAAGATTTGCATACTGAGGAGCCATTTTACTTCCCATAGCTGTGCCAGTCTCCTGTAAATAGATCTTGTTGTCAAATTCAAAGTAATTGTGGGTGAGGATGAATTTTGTGAGTTTCACCACAGAATCAGCATCATTCCCGGTGTTTTTCATGAAGTCTTTGCAGGCATTTAATCCATCCTGGTGTGGGATATTAGAGTACAAGGATTCCACATCCATGGTGGCCAGGATGGTTCCTTCTGGTAGAGGACCTATTGCTGCTAGTTTATTCAGTAGGTCAGTTGTGTCCTGAATGTAGCTGGGTGTATCCTTTACCAGGGGTTTAAGAATGCCCTCTACCCATCCAGATACCTGCTCAGTAAGGGTGTCCACACATGAAATAATCGGCCTCCCTGGATTTCCGAGATCTACCTGTGGATCTACCTGTGGCAAAACATTTTTGCTCCCCTGATCATAGCTTGCTAGATATGAAAATACTTGTACTCAGAGGCAATTTCACATCTCTGAGACAAAGAAGAATTTACGAATACAAATTGATGGTGACCTTTGACACTCTTAATGCTGGAATGAACCTATCACATGGATTTATGGCCTACTACATCAATTAAGGGATTTACTCCAAATACCCTGTGAAAACATCACAAAACATTACCAGACCCCAATCAGAGGGTAATAAAACTTTCACACTCCTTATCTATGAACTGTTCCAATATTTATGCTCATTCCTCTGCCATAATGACTATTCTGCTTCACGTCACTTGTCCTACCTATTGCATTTTTTCTGTGCTATTTTGTGTATAAATATGTGATTCTTCAGATGTTGTATTAGTCTATGCCTGATGAAGAGACCTGAGTAGTCTTGAAAGCTTGCAATTTGTTACCATCTTTTCAGTTAGCCATTAAAAGGTATCAACCACTGAGGACTCTCAACTCTAAATATTTTTGTGTCTTGTGAGCAATTTGTCAGCTTTTGGACACCTTTGAAGTGTTTTCTATGTGTTTTCTTTGTGTTTCTATGTGTTTTGGTTTGCCTGCCATTGGCTTTAACGGTGTTCGAGGTGGTCGACGAACAGTTCGACGAACAGTTCGTCAAACACACGGCTGTTCTGTGAACCGAACTCGAACACTAAGGGGGTGGCTCATCACTATTAGCAAGTCAAATCAGGAATTCCCCAATCCAAGATGAATCTGACATGGAGTGCACTGATGCACAGCCACTGCTAGATGATTCTGCTGGTACATTCCCATAAGCACTACATTGCCCTCGCAGTGTACAGTCAGAATCTGACCCTGATAAAACTCAGGTGCCCCTTCCCGCATACTGTAACGGGTCTGGTAGGTGGAACCACTGACGGAAACGGGTCTGGTTGGTGGAACCACTAAGCTTTATTATACAAGACAATTTACTTGCAAGAGAGCGGGTGGCATCCGGGAATAGGACAGGGAATCACGGCAATTAGCCAGGCAGTCTCTGGACAGGCAGGTTGTCACAATAAGTGACCAAGGAAGTCTCTGGACAGGCAGGTTGTCACGGCAAGTGACCTGGGCAGTCTCTGGGCTGGCAGGTTGTCACAGCAAGTGACCAGGGCAGTCTCTGGACAGGCAGGTTGTCACGGCAAGTGACCAGGGCAGTCTCTGGACAGGCAGGTTGTCACGGCAAGTGACCAGGGCAGTCTCTGGACAGGCAGGTTGTCACGGCTAGTGACCAGGGCAGTCTCTGGGCAGGCAGGTTTGTCACGGCAAGTGACCAGGGCAGTCTCTGGACAGGCAGGTTGTCACGGCAAGTGACCAGGGCAGTCTCTGGACAGGCAGGTTGTCACGGCAAGTGACCAGGGCAGTCTCTGGGCAGGCAGGTTTGTCACGACAAGTGACCAGGGTAGTCTCTGGACAGGCAGGTTTGTCACGGTAAGTGACCAAGGCAGTCTCTAGACAAACAGGCATATACGACCTGAGCTGGTGGAGCCTCCTGGTAGGCTGCAGTCGGATGGCAGATGATCGCTCCCAGGTGAGCAGGCAAGAGTCTCTGGAATAGCCGGGGATCTCTGCTGATGATGTCCGAACCTCTAGATAGAGCTGCAGTCGGATGGCAGATGATCGCTCCCAGGTGAGCAGGCAAGAGTCTCAGCAATAGCCGGGGATCTCCGCAGATGATGTCCGAACCTCTGGATAGAGCTGCAGTCGGATGGCAGATGATCGCTCCCAGGTGAGCAGGCAACAGCCGGGGATCTCTGCTGAAGATGTCCGAACCTCTGGATAGAGCTGCAGTCAAATGGCCGACAGGCAAACAGACAGGTAACAGGCAGGCAACTGGAAACAGGAGCTGATGGCTGAAGCAGAGTTAGACTGCACAGAAACAACATTGCTCGGGCACCTCCATTAAGGAGGAAGCCCTTAATATAGGGTGGAGTCCACCAGCATTGGCTGGAGACTAATTTGGAAAATGCGCGCGGCTCCTTTAAGAGCGGGGGAGGGTGCGAGGCGCGCGCCCTAAGGCCAGCAGCAGGGAAGGAGCGCGCGGGACCAGCAGGGCGGAAGGAGGACGCCGAGGATGCCAGAGGCGCAGAGGAGGCTGGGAGCACTGAGGACGCTGAGCGCAGGTGAGGAGAGCGACGTCCCTGTCTGGCAGCAGGCAGGGACGCGGGCGCTACACATACTATACCACCTTACACGGTGTGAGGAACTCAGCCGGCCGCCACACGGTAGCCGGGTATCACAGCTTCTGATACCACCGCCGCTACCAAATGTGACGGACGATCCCTTTCCTCCCACGTCACCAATGGGACGTAACTCCACAGGTACAGCTCTCCGGCGCCCCCCTTTGTCTCTCAGGTCAGTAAGAGAACTGCACCTAGAGCAAATGGCCGCTGGGGAAGGTGTCCTGCTACCCACTGGGTATTCTAAGATTCGTGATCAGAGTAAAAGCATCAGCCCAAGATTAATTTTATGGTTTAATTTGCCTTAAGGGCGCACTAGATAATTACAGAAATATACAGTAAAGCTATACAACGTAACTACAATGGAATGGCAGTCAGAGTAAAAATACAACAATAATGTACAAGGCTAAAAGGTATAAGCTATGGATCAATATTACCGGGTATTATGGTCATGGGAAGGCCTTGGCTCTGCCATTCCCAGGTACAGTCTTCAGTTCCTGAATAGTCCCTTGGTCTTTCCTAGACCATCTTGTTGGCTTCTGTGTGTGAAATGGAATGAGACCAGCAGCCTGGTCATGGCTAGTCCTTAGACCTGCTAGGCCCATCCCCATTGCTTTGAAGCACGCATATTAATTGGCCTGCAATTCATATGGAGCAGGAAACAATGCCTGAGCTTGGGCTATTTACCATACGACTGACCATCTCATTCAGTCACTGGCCCAGACTAATTAGCATGTAAAGGCCTATTGATTCCTAGTGGACATCAAAACCTGTCGTACTGGATATGCTAATAGGCAATGTGTAGCTAAAAGTCTGTGGCTGTGTGAACTGACAAAATGGAGGCTGGTACAGGCCCTATACAAAATGGCGACAACCTTTTCCTTACACCTCCCTGCTTTTGAGGGCGCTAGGGGGTATCACATTCCTGTGTTCCCCCGTGCGCCCTACCGCACACTCTCCTTGCCGGGACAACCCATCAGCGTTACCATGGTCACTGCCCTTTTTGTGGTGAATGGTGAAATGGTACTGTTGGAGAGCGAGGCTCCAGCGTAGCAACCTCCCATTCGTCCCAGAGACCGTGTGTAACCAGCTGAGGGGGTTGTGGTCTGTTTCCACGGTGAATTGGCGTCCGTACAAGTATGGCTGCAGACGCTGCAGGGCCCACACAATTGCCAGACATTCCTTCTCCATCGTGGAATAGGCCACTTCCCTCGGCAGGAGCTTCCTGCTCAGGTACAAAATGGGGTGTTCATGGCCCGTAGTGTCAACCTGGCTGAGCACAGCACCGAGGCCGAAGTCGCTGGCGTCGGTCTGCACTAAGAATGGCCGCGTGAAGTCGGCTGCCTGTAGTACAGGAGAACTAGAAAGGGCGGTCTTGAGCGCCTGGAAAGCTGTCTCGCAGGCGACTGTCCAGTCGACTGCGACGGGCAGCCTTTTCTTGGTGAGGTCCGTCAGGGGCTTGGCCAGGGCACTATAGTGCGGAACAAACCTCCTATAGTACCCAGCAGTACCCAAAAAGGACATCACCTGCTTCTTGGTCCTGGGGGTGGGCCAGGATGCGATGGCATCCACCTTCCCGGCTCTGGCTTCAGAGCTCCCCCACCTACCCGGTGTCCCAGGTAGTGGACCTCACTCATACCCAGCTGGCATTTTTCCGGCTTAATGGTTAAGCCTGCTCGCTGGATCCGCCCGAGCACCTGCGCCAGGTGCTCTAGGTGATCCTCCCAGGTGGGACTGAAGATGGCAATGTCATCCAGGTACGCGGTCGCATACCCTTCCAGTCCCTCGAGCAGCGTGTTGACCATCCGCTGAAAAGTGGCAGGGGCATTCTTCATGCCGAAGGGCATCACCGTGGACTCGTACAGTCCGAATGGGGTGATAAAGGCAGAGCGTTCCCGTGCCCTAGGGGTCAGGGGAATCTGCCAATACCCCTGCTCAGATCCATGATGGTCAGGTACTTGGCCCCGGCCAGCTGGTCGAGCAGGTCATCGATGCGCGGCATTGGGTACGCATCGGTGACCGACACAGCGTTGAGCCCCCTGTAGTCCACGCAGAACCGCGTAGTTCGGTCCTTTTTAGGGACGAGGACTACAGGCGAAGCCCACGCGCTGTTGGACGCTTGGATCACCCCCAGCCTCAGCATCTCGTCTATCTCTTGGCGCATCTGCTGCTGCACCTCAAGAGAGACCCGATATGCTGAACGCCGGATTGGGGGGTGGTTACCAGTGTCCACGTCATGGACTGCTGCCTCAGTCCTTCTGGGCAGGCTGCTGAACAGCTCCCGGAAGGGGTGTAGGGTGGCCCCCAGCTGGGAACGTTGGTCCTCCGAGAGCTGGTGGCCAACCCCCACATCCTCGATGGATCCACCCGCCTTGGCTTGGGTGAGCAGATCGAGGAGGGTTTCTGCCTCTCCTTCCTCTGGAAGGTTGCACACTGGGTGAGCATAAGCCTCCCGCTCATGATGGGCCTTCATCATGTTCACATGGAAGGCCTTCCTCCTTCCACGGGCGTGGTCCAGGGTGACCAGGTAGGTGACGGCGTTGAGCTGCTCGTGCACGAGGTATGGACCCTCCCAGGCCGCCTGAAGCTTGTTTTGTGGTACGGGGACCAGTACCCACACCTTTTGACCCACCTGGTAGGTCCGCTCACAAGCATTCTGGTCGTACCATCGCTTCTGGTCAGCCTGAGCTTGGGCCATATTGTCATGCACCAGCCGTGTCAAGGCCATCATTCGGTCCCGGAAGCGCACGACATACTCAATGACCGACACTCCAGGGGTGGCTAAATCCCCTTCCCATGCTTCCTTCACCAGAGCAAGGGGCCCCCGTACACGTCGCCCGTACAGGAGCTCAAAGGGGGAGAACCCCGTTGAGGCCTGTGGAACCTCCCGGTAGGCAAACAGCAGGTGTGGGAGATACCGCTCCCAGTCTCTCCCGTGGGAGTCGACCAACATCCTCAGCATCTGCTTTAAGGTGCCATTGAACCGCTCACACAAGCCATTGGTCTGTGGGTGATACGGGCTGGCCACCAGATGTTGCACCTGTACCTGCTTACAGAGAGACTCCATCAGCTGCGACATGAACTGGGTCCCTCGGTCGGTGAGCATTTCCTTGGGAAACCCCACTCTGGAGAAAATCTCCAGTAAGGCAGTGGCCACTTTGTCGGCCCGAATGGACGACAAAGCTACCGCCTCCGGGTACCGGGTGGCATAGTCCACTACCGTTAGTATGAAGCATTTCCCGGAGCGGCTGGGAGTGGACAGAGGTCCAATGAGATCCACAGCCACCCTCGAGAAAGGCTCTTCGATGATGGGCAGAGTTACCAGTGGGGCTTTGGGGCGCGGCCCCGCCTTCCCCACCCTCTGACAGGTGTCACACGAACGGCAGTAGGCTATCACCTCGGTCCTCATTCCAGGCCAGTAGAAATGCTGAGCTAGCCTGGCCCTGGTTTTAGTGATCCCTAAGTGTCCGGCCATTGGAATCTCGTGTGCGATCCGCAACAATTCCGCCCTGAACGGATGGGGCACCACTAACTGTCGGTCCCTGGGCCACGCCTCCGGTGAACCCTGCTGGACCGTTACCCGGTACAGCCGTCCCTGGTCCCAGACCACTCGCTCGCGGTCGGACTCCAGGGGAGGCTGTGCCGCCTGTTCCTTGAGAGTCTTCAGGCTAGGGTCAGCTACCAACGCTGCCTGAAATCCCTGACTAGATATGGCAAGAATTGATGAAACTGCCCTGTCCTCTGTCAGTTCCCCGGGATCTGTCTCCTGGCTACTGTCTGACTCGGCAGCCACTTGGTCAGAGAGGGGGAAACCGTCGGACCTCCGCCAGGCTCCTTGGGCTTCAGCGCTCCCACTCCTGGTAACAGCGGCCACGACCGCTGAGACCACGGGTAGCGCCTGCTTTCCCTCCTCCTCTGACCAAGTCGCCGGGTCAGGCAGACTTCCCTGACTTCCTGACATCCCGGATGTGGGGAACTCCTGACCTGGGGTCCTACCTGGTGGCTCCTCTCCCGGGACACCCCCTCCCCCCATGGCCTGTTCCTCTTCCTGCAGGGGCCCTAGACTCAGCAGGCTGGATTCACTTAGGGGCCCTACACTGCCCATAGCAGCCCCTCCCTCCACCTCTGAGCTCTCCCCTACAGCCTCCTCACCTGTCCTCACTGTGAGCCCTGTGTGTGTAGTGTCAGTGCATGGCTTACCATCAGGTTTCACTCCCTCCTCCACTGTTGGAGGCACATTCAATACATTAACATTAGCATTCACAGTAGAGTCATGACATTCTTGGGGAGCCGGACTTGGGGGTTTAGTGGCCACATACTGGGACACTAGCCGCCCCAAATCGGTCCCAAGCAACACATTTGCAGGAATATTCGGCGTTACTCCCACCTCCCGCATCCCCCTCCCGGCACCCCAATCCAAATACACCTTGGCAACGGGCAGCGCCGGTTCAACGCCTCCAATTCCGGAGACGAAAAGGGTTTTCCCAGGTACCAAGTCTTGAGGGGACACCACCTCAGGGCGTACCAGGGTTCGTTCAGCGCCTGTGTCCCGCAGTCCCATGACCGCTGAGCGGCCGATGGTGACGGGTTGGTAATTGTCTAGGGACCTCCCACCACCCCCTCCCACACACAAAACAGTGGACGGTTTCTGGGACAGGGATGGGGCCTTCTGGCGCTGGGGACATGCAGCCTTAAAGTGTCCTGGCTGATTGCAATTATGGCAACGTCTGGGTTCTGTTCCTGGCCTGGAGAGGGCAGCAGGGGGGTACACCCCTTGCACTCTGGGGGCTGGATATGGGGCTGGGGCAGGATTGGGCTTACCCCCTCTCCAGGTGCTGCTGGCAGGCTTCTTTGGCTCCGGCGCCCTGTTGTTGGTATACTCGTCTGCCAGGGCAGCTGTAGCAGAAGCCCCCTTTGGTTTCCGGTCACGGAGGAACTGCTGGAGGTCTTCTGGGCAGTTCCACAAAAATTGCTCCACGACAAACAGTTCCTGGACCTCCTGGCGGGTAGTGAGCTCTAGACCCGAGGTCCAGTGCTCCGCAGCTCTCAACAGGGCCCGCATGTGGTCGGTCCAGGTGTCCTTTGAACCCCGCTGCAGGCTCCTGAACTTCCTGCGGTACGACTCCGGGGTGAGGTTGTAGTGCTGGATCAGGGCCCGCTTGATGCTGTTGTAGTCCTGCTCCTCCCCGGCAGGTAAGTCCCCCAAAACTTCCAGGGACTTACCCCTCAAACGGGGGGTCAGGTACCTTGCCCACTGATCCAGGGCCAGATGATGTTGGAGGCATGTCCTCTCAAAAGCCAGCAAAAAGGAATCCAGGTCTCCATCCTTTTCAAGCAAGGGAAAGTCCTCCGCCCGGACCTTGGAAGCCCTTGTCTCCGGTGGGCCTGGTGCGTCCAGTGGGGGCCCGTGCTGAGCCATCTCCAATCGGTGCCGGCGCTCCGCAGCTTCACGGCGCTCTGTATGCTCCCGCTCCGCTGCACGCTCTGCTGCTGCTTGCTCACGCTCTGCTGCTTTCTCTGCCGCTGCTTGCTCACGCTCTGCTGCTGCTTGCTCACGTTCTGCTGCTTTCTCTGCCGCCACCAGGAGTCTGTCATAGGCGGCGTCATTACCAGCCTCGAGCTGTGCCATAGCCGCTTGGAAGAGGGTCTCCGATCTGGACAGGCTGGGACGGGCAGGGGGTGGACAGTCCACTGTGAGACTGAGCACGGGGGTCGGGCTCCTTGGGGAGCCCTGGCTGAGCTCCAACTCATCGGTATCGAACCCCTCATAGGCCACAGCATTGGCCTCCCCCTTTGCCCTACTCCTGGTGCCTTCCGCCATCTTGGGAACCTTTGGTTACTGAAACACAGCTGCAACCCTGACCTTGCACACAACTTGTTATATTTACACTCTGACCGTCTAGTGCTGGGCTGACCTTAAGACCCCAGCAGTGAAAGTACTGCTGGTAGTCTCTAGTGTCTGGGAGTAGGGTCCCACGCACACTATTACTCTGATCCCACCGCTGCCACCAATTTGTGAGGAACTCAGCCGGCCGCCACACGGTAGCCCGGGTATCACAGCTTCTGATACCACCGCCGCTACCAAATGTGACGGACGATCCCTTTCCTCCCACGTCACCAATGGGACGTAACTCCACAGGTACAGCTCTCCGGCGCCCCCCTTTGTCTCTCAGGTCAGTAAGAGAACTGCACCTAGAGCAAATGGCCGCCGGGGAAGGTGTCCTGCTACCCACTGGGTATTCTAAGATTCGTGATCAGAGTAAAAGCATCAGCCCAAGATTAATTTTATGGTTTAATTTGCCTTAAGGGCGCACTAGATAATTACAGAAATATACAGTAAAGCTATACAACGTAACTACAATGGAATGGCAGTCAGAGTAAAAATACAACAATAATGTACAAGGCTAAAAGGTATAAGCTATGGATCAATATTACCGGGTATTATGGTCATGGGAAGGCCTTGGCTCTGCCATTCCCAGGTACAGTCTTCAGTTCCTGAATAGTCCCTTGGTCTTTCCTAGACCATCTTGTTGGCTTCTGTGTGTGAAATGGAATGAGACCAGCAGCCTGGTCATGGCTAGTCCTTAGACCTGCTAGGCCCATCCCCATTGCTTTGAAGCACGCATATTAATTGGCCTGCAATTCATATGGAGCAGGAAACAATGCCTGAGCTTGGGCTATTTACCATACGACTGACCATCTCATTCAGTCACTGGCCCAGACTAATTAGCATGTAAAGGCCTATTGATTCCTAGTGGACATCAAAACCTGTCGTACTGGATATGCTAATAGGCAATGTGTAGCTAAAAGTCTGTGGCTGTGTGAACTGACAAAATGGAGGCTGGTACAGGCCCTATACAAAATGGCGACAACCTTTTCCTTACACACGGTGACACAGAGGAAGGTGCAGATGAAATTGAAGAGGAGGTGATGGATGACCCAGTTGTTGACCCGGATTGGCATCCAGTGGGGGAAGAAGTTGACGGTGGCAATAACTCAGAAGCTGAGGAGGATCCGCAGCAGTTGTCGACATCGCAGCTGGGGTTTACTGGGAGGCCCACAGCAGTCAAAAGACATGGTAAAAAAAAAAGGTGCAGCCCAGCTTGGACAGACAGTCCAATTAGCACAGCGTGCAAGCCCTGAAAAGTTATACAATAGTAGGAAGAGTGCAGTTTGGCACTTTTTTGACAAAAATCCTATTGATGAGGTAAAAGTTATCTGTAAGAAGTGAAGATTAGCCGAGGCAAAAATGTCAAAAATATGAATACCAGTAGCATGCTTAGACATTTAAATACCATGCACTTTCAAGCGTGGACAGATTGCAAAACCTCAGGTAGCACATGTGCACCTGCTCCGACTGAAGTTAGCCAGCAACGCTCCATCGATTCCCCCAATGTAAGACCACCGGTTGGCACACCAGCAGCAACAATTGTTGAGGTGTCGTCGCAAGGCCAAAGCAGTCAGGGAATCACTATGTATTTGCAAAGAAAGACTGCATCTAGGCCATTGGCATCACCACCACCACCATCAACATCACCAACCCCATCTCAGTCCGTCATGTCCACCGCTAGTTCACCCATATGCAGCTCTCAAGTCCAGCTCACCCTACCAGACACTCTGAGTAGGTCCAAAAAGTACTCACCCTCTCATCCGCGTACACTGTCTTTGAACGCCTACATTGCCTAACTCAGTGTTTCTCAACTCCAGTCCTCAGGACCCACCAACAGGTCATGTTTTCAGGATTTCCTTAGTATTGCACAGGTGATAATTTTATCACCTGCTCAAGCATTAATTCCATCACCTTTGCAATACTAAGGAAATCCTGAAAACATGACCTGTTGGTGGGTCCTGAGGACTGGAGCTGAGAAACACTGGCCTAACTGATTGCATTAGAGATGATACCCTTCCGTTTGGTTGAAAGCGCTGCATTCAGAGACCTTATGGCCTACGCTGTCACTCGCTATGACCTACCCAGTCGGCACTTTCTCGAAAAGCCATCCCTGCCCTCCACCAGCATGTGAAAGACCGCATTGTCTATGCACTCAAACAATCAGTGAGTGCAAAGGTGCACCTCACAACAGATGCATGGTCCAGTAAGCATGGCCAGGGCCATTACGTGTCCATCACTGCGCACTGGGTGAATGTGGTGGATGCAGGGTCCACAGGGGACAGCGGCGGTGGGACAGTTCTGCCTAGCCCACGGTGTAGGAAACAGTTGGCTGTAGGCGTTCCACCCTCCTCCTCCTCCACAAGCGAAAGCTCATCAACAGAGCGCAGTCGCACGAGCACTCCATCCGCAGCTGCCAGTGTTGCACACGAGGTGTCCCATTATCGATGAGCTAGTGGTAAGCGTCAGCAGGCTGTTTTAAAAATGATGTCTTTGGGCAACAACAGACATACTGCCGAGGTACTGGCCGACTATTTGCAGCGGCAAACTGAGTCATGGCTGGCCAGTCTACATCTTGCGACAGGCAAGGTACAGTCATGGCCAAAAGTTTTGAGAATGACACAAATATTATATTTTCACATGATCTGCTGCCCTCTGGTTTTTATGTGTGTTTGACAGATGTTTTTATCAAAGACAGAAATATAATAATTGCACACATATGAGTAACAAAAGCTTATATTGACAGTTAGAATAAGTTAATGCAGCAAGTCAATATTTGCAGTGTTGACCCTTCTTCTTCAGGACCTCTGCAATTCTCCCTGGCATGCTCTCAATCAACTTCTGGACCAAATCCTGACTGATAGCAGTCCATTCTTGCACAATCAATGCTTTCATTTTGTCAGAATTTTTAGGTTTTTGTTTGTCCACCCGTCTCTTGATGATTGACCACAAGTTCTCAATGGGATTAAGATTTGGGGAGTTTCCAGGCCATGGACCCAAAATCTCTATGTTTTGTTCCCTGAGCCATTTAGTTATCACCTTTGCTTTATGGCAAGGGGCTCCATCATGCTGGAAAAGGCATTGTTGATCGTCAAACTGCTCTTGGAGGGTTGGGAGAAGTTGCTCTTGGAGGACATTCTGGTACCATTCTTTATTCATGGCTGTGTTTTTAGGCAAGACTGTGAGAGAGCCGATTCCCTTGGCTGAGAAACAACCCCACACATGAATGGTTTCAGGATGCTTAACAGTTGGCATGAGACAAGACTGGTGGTAGCGCTCACCTTGTCTTCTCTGAATGAGGCGTTTTCCTGATGTCCAAAACAATCGAAAAGGGGATTCATCAGAGAAAATAACTCTACCCCAGTCCTCAGCAGTCCACTGCCTGTACCTTTTGCAGAATATCAGTCTGTCCATGATGTTTTTTCTGGAGAGAAGTGGCTTCTTTGCTGCCCTCCTTGAGACCAGGCCTTGCTCCAAGAGTCTCCGTCTCACAGTGCGTGCAGATGCACTCACACCTGCCTGCTGCCATTCCTGAGCAAGCTCTGCATTGCTGGTAGCCCGATCCCGCAGCTGAAATACTTTTAAGAGACAGTCCTGGCGCTTGCTGGTCTTTCTTGGGCGCCTTGAAGCCTTTTTGGCAACAATGGAACCTCTCTCCTTGAAATTCTTGATGATGCGATAGATTGTTGACTGAGGTGCAATCTTTCTAGCTGCGATACTCTTCCCTGTTAGGCCATTTTTGTGCATTGCAATGATGACTGCACGTGTTTCTTTAGAGATAACCATGGTTAACAGAAGAGAAACAATGATGCCAAGCACCAGCCTCCTTTTAAAGTGTCCAGTGGTGTCATTCTTACTTAATCATGACAGATTGATCTCCAGCCATGTCCTCATCAACACCCACACCTGTGTTAATGGAGCAATCACTGAAAAGAGGTTAGCTGGTCCTTTTAAGGCAGGGTTGAAATGATGTTGAAATGTGTTTTGGGAGATAAAGTTCATTTTCTAGCCAAATATTGACTTTGCAAGTAATTGCTGTTAAGCTGATCACTCTTTATAACATTCTGGAGTATATGCAAATTGCCATTAGAAAAAGTGAAGCAGTAGACTTTGTAAAAATTAATATTTGTGTTATTCTCAAAACTTTTGGCCATGACTGTAGTTAGTGATAACGGGCGTAATTTTGTGGCGGCCATAGCCCTGGCAAAACTCCGACACACACCTTGCCTGGCTCACACCTTGAACCTGGTGGTGCAGTGCTTCCTAAATAATTATCCCGACTTAGCAGCCCTGCTCAATAAGGTGCGAAGACTGTGCACGCACATCCGTCGATCGCCCGTAGACTCCTGTCGTATGCAGAGGCTGCAGCGATCGCTCCACCTCCCCAAGCACCGCCTAATCATAGACGTTGCAACAAGGTGGAACTCCACCATGCACATTGTTGAGAGGCTGTGCAAACAGAGGCAAGCTGTAATGCATTTGTGGCAGGATATATGGGCAGGCAGTTTGAGGGCAGACATGGAGTTGTCGGGTGTGCAGTGGTCGAAGCTCAAAGATCTCTGTAAAGTCCTTCAGTGTTTTGAGGAATGCACACGGCTGGTAAGCGCAGACGAAGCCATCATAAGTATGAGCATCCCACTTATGCGTCTGCTCATGCAAACTTTGACGCACATTAAGGATCAGGCGTGTGCAGCGCAGGAGGAGGAGGACGAGGAGGAGGGAAGCCTTGATGCCAGTCAGCCATTGTCTCCTCAGGGAAATGTCCAGGATGAGGTGGAGGAAGAAGAGGAGGAGAAGGATGAGGGGGATGATTATTTTGGGGAAGAGGATGCTTCTCAGGGGGCAAGATCAAATGTTGGCGTGCCAACGTCAGGTACAGGGTTTGTGCGGGACTGGAGGGATGTGGATTTTTCAGATAGTGCTCCTCCACCCACCAGTGTCAGTGCATTATTGACACTTGGAACATTGGCCCACATGTGTGATTATGCCTTGCGTATCGTAAAAAGGGACCCCCGCATTGCCAAAATGATAAAGGATGACGACTACTGGTTGGCCAGCATCCTTGATCCACGCTATAAAGGATAATTTCAGAACATCATGCCACAGGAGAACCTAGAGCTAATATTGGAGAGCAAACAAGCAACTCTGGTAAACCGTTTGTTAGAAGCATTCCCAGCACACAGCAGCGGTGCAGGTTCTACAACGAGCCCTAGTGGGCCAAATGGAAGAGGTGTTTGTGCTGCACACAGCCGAAGTGGGGTTGGAGACAAGGGTTTCATGAACATGTTGTGGACTGATTTCTCAAGTACCGCTCATACGACTGGTCATCAATGTGAATCGATTGCAACTGACAGGAGACAGCATTTGTCAACTATGGTTAAAAACTATTTCACCTCCCATATTGATGTTCTCCCTCACAGGTCATTCTCCTTTGACTACTGGGCCTGTAAACTGGACACCTGGCCTGAATTGGCACAATATGCCTTACAGGAGCTCGCTTGCCTGCTGGTAGTGTGTTATCTGAAAGAGTCTTCAGTGCTGCTGGGTCAATAATGACAGAAAGAAGGACCCATCTGTCGACCCAAAATGTGAATGATCTAAGCTTCATTAAAATGAACCATGCATGGATTTCAAATGATTTTGTCCCACCTTCCCCTGATGACACATAGGATGGCAGCATAATGGCTCACTTTCTCCGCCTCTTGATCATACTCCTCCAATTCCTCCATTTGCAGCTGCTTAACGTCTAGCCTCCAGCTCAACATATGCAATTTTTTAAACCTCCCTAACTGTCCTGCCCCCCCCAGGTCTGGTATCACCAAGTTGTGCACCCTGCCAAGTGACGGTGCTCTGAGCAGGTGGTGGGGCCCACTGTTGGGCGACGGCTCTGGCATAGGGCCCCTCATAGTACAAAATGTGTGTCTGACGGTGGGGGTGCACACTCGCCGTTAGACACAACTCCGTACTAGGAGGGGCCCTGTGCCAGTGCCATCGCCCACAAGTGGGCACAACATGCTTGCTCTGGGCCCCAGAACTTAAATGCTTTATCTTTTTTTCTCTAACAAATACATCTTGACCAAAAACATAATCCAAACATTAGCGATTTGCCCTATAGGGTCATGCAAGTGGATCGACTGCCATGGCACTGGGGTCCTCGGCACTGGGGTCCTCGGTACCGGGACGGTCTCTTAAAGGGATGTGTCACGTCAGCAGTGACACGGTACGTGGCCCTGGGCATCCAATGAAAAGGGGAAATATTTGCATGGGATCATGAGATTTAGTATTGAAATGTTTATGCCACCTTTGCTTTCTTGTCAAAGTTGACCAGCGCTTCAGTGCAGAACCTCAGAGACTGGTGTTGATGCAGCAGAGTTTGAATAGATCTCCACAAGCCACGCTTGTTGGATCAGGTCAGAAGTATGTATTGGAACATGAATGGTGCTGTTAGTTGTTCCAGTGTGTACTAGGTGCTGCAGGCAGAAATAGAGATCACACATTCCGATGCAGTTTCCAAGGCTATACTCCAAGTTCAGGTGTGTGTGTAGCCCAGCTGTGACTGGAGCCACATGTACCCAGGAGGATGCACAGAAGGTAAACCCACACTCACACCTGATATTCATTCACACCTTCACTTTTCCCTGGAGCCACCAGAGGGAGCCCTTGAAGAGTATCTATATATATAAGGGTTGTGGAGAGACGGCAGTGAGATTCCAGGCAGTCTAGCTGAGAGTTGGCTAGTTGTTGGTGTTACCTCAGATGAGCAGAGAGGAAAGTTACCTTAACGTGACAGACTGATAGTTCCCTAGGAAAGTGGAAAGTAGCTCTTGAAGTGTGCATAGATCAGTCTGACGGAAGGTCCTGATAGCTACTTCGGACAGAGCCTCAGAAGGAAGCGAAGGAAAGGGAACTGCAGTGTTTGAAAGACTGAAGTTTACAGCCTGAACTTAGTTTATTTTGTGGAGTCCAGTAATGGTGGAGGAAGATTGCCACTTAGCCTGGTCAAAACTGAGTCAACTGAGGTATTTTCAGTGAGCAAGCGTGCCGACGCTTTGAGAGCGGTGGAGAGAAAGGAGAATCTGCCATCTACTGCTAAAGTGTGCTTATGTTAAGGGTAAGAGTAGGACGAAAGGCGAGTGGAAAAAGGAAGAAGAGAGTGACAGAGGTTGAAACAGCATTGATCGCTTACCTCTACTCTGCACCACCGGACACCGGGTCCGAGCTTGCTAGCATCTACACGACTAGTAAGAGATACCGGAGACCCTGTGGGACTTCAAGTCGCAGGGGCCCAGCAGTGCTGATACGTAACCGAGGTCAGGAAGATGGGGGTCTAGCAGGACGCTGCATACAGAGACACTGTTCTACCCACAAGAAGGCTTCACCACAAAGTTAGCCGGGCGTATATGAGAAGACAGAGTTAGACTTCGTTTTATACAGGTCGTAAACTCACACACATACAGGAGTACGGAGGCCCTACACCTACTCAGTGGGATTACTGGACGTGCATCCTCCACCCTGCCAGCTTCCCGGGACGTGCCTGCAACTACCATCAGTAAAGGTACAGAAAGAGACTTTCGTGTGTGTGTCTGCCTTATTGATCCTGCACCCCTACACCGCCATATACCCTGAGGGATCAGTCTTGCCTGTGGAAGACTTAACACCTTGCTGCCCAGTAACAACCCCTCAGCGGATCTACCCTGCAGCGCTGGTCACCCTGACCAGATACCACAGGTGGCGTCACGAACAAACTGTATATACTTTAATCCCCTGTAAATATCCCACATTTCATGGTGATCGCCCAGGGCAACGGACCGAGCTGTGCTACCCGTGACATCCCCCATTGAAGTGAACGGGCTCGGTGCCGAGTACCCCACAGGCCCTGGCTGAGCGACTCATGTGCACACAAGCCCGCTTGGTACAGTGTCCTACAGGTGAGGGGCTCTGCAAACTCACAGGTAGATTGTGAAGACACCTTTCCAGGACTCCTTAAAATATGTTCCTTTCTCTGTCGTCTGATGTTGTACAATTACTCGGCTCTCCATCCTGCCAACTCCTCGAAATCATTGTCCCAAGCCAGTAGCCCGTAACTTCTGGGAGAACGACTGCTCTGCTTTTTCTTGCTATTATATAGACACGCTTTTGGCAAAGATAATCGAGGTTCAGTAGCTGAGGCTCCTACAGATGAAAATGCCTCCGGCTTGATAGCTGTGTCCTAAAGTTCACCACTAGGCTAAAGGGCCGCTGTCCCTTCTGCGCCCTAGTCCCTCCACAATTGGATGGGGCCCCAAGGATGGCTTACTCAGTATCCGTGCCCCTAAGACCCCTTCTTCCTCACGTTCTGGGTCTGTGGACGAGCTACTACCAGATCCTTGTCACCTCCCAGACTATCTGAGTACACTGTGTTTCGCGCTCTCTAAAACTTCACTTCACCTCCTTCTTACTTTCTTCAGCCCCCGCAGGCACTGTTTCGTAACCAGCCAGGGCTGAGAAGATCCTCCCTTAGGGTACGTCCATACTGCCCTGCTGCTGTAGTCTGAGGTGGGTGCAGGTGTTACACTCCTGTGTGTTGCTCCCTCCTTACCTGTGAATGTTATATCACACCTCTGGGTGAGGTGCAATCCCTCTGTGTTGACTGAACCCTCAGGGGCGACATACATGGCCCACTCGTCATGTCCAGGGTCATTCCGTGTCAATTAGTGCACACTGGGTTAGTGTCATGTATGCAGGGTACACAGGGGACAGCGTTTTTGGGACAGTGCTGCCTAGGCCACAGTATAGGCAACAGTTGGGTGTAGGCATTCTACCCTCCTCCTCCTCTACCTCCAGAAGCAAAAGGTCGTTGACATATACCCCTTTAATAGGATGATGCTGTAACACTTTGTCAAATGATGTTCTGGTGTTAGCCAGACTGAGCCTGTGAGAGTCTCTGTGTGCCTCAGTAAATATATACGGAGATTTAAATTTTTGGACTTTTAAAAGATATACCCCTTTAATAAGATGATGCTGTAACAGTTTTATAATGATATTATGGTGGTAGCCAGACTTAAGGTACTGCCACACTAAACAATCCCGCTAGCGATCACGATAACGACGCATACTAATGCGATCGCTAGCGGGATTGTTTCTATATCGCTAAGGGCGGCCACATTTAGCGATATAGTTAACGACGCTATCGCCGTTAGCGATCTTCTTAACGACTTTAGCGGTACAAAAGTACCGCTAAATCGCTAAGAAAAGGTGCCACACTAGCGATATATACTTACCCAGCGGGAGCGCCGACGAGAAAATAGGGTCCGGAACGATTCCAGTGACGAGCGAGTCACAGCAGGAAGCTCGTCGCTGGCAGATGCCGCACTGAACAACATCGCTAACGGGATCGCTAAATAGTGACGTTTTTTAGCGATCCCGTTAGCGATATTGTTCAGTGTGGCATACCCTTGAGCCTGCGAGAGTCTTTGTGTGCCTGCCTACTGAAATATATACGGAGCTTTACAATAAATTACCCCAAGACTGTATACACCTGTTGGCTTGTGAGACAGTACCCTTTTTCAAATTTTTATATTCTTGTGTAATCAATACTGAGCCTGTGAGCGTAGGTCTGTTATTACGGAAATATATAAGGAGAGTTACCATTACCCCTACACTGTATACAGCTGTAGTCTTCCAATACATTACGCTTTTACTGCTTTTTATATTGTTGTCTAATCCATGCTAAGCCTGGGAGCGTCTGTGTCTGACTCATGATATATATACCCAGACTTACAATATTTACAAAATACTATATATACCTGGTATCTGGATGATACAGTACACTTTTTCAGCTTTTCAAATTTTAACCTACACTGTATACAGCAGTACGGTCCTCATAGAGTACCGTATATCTGCTGTTTGTATTAGGCTCAAGTACATGATGAGTGAGCGTCCGTGTGTGAGTCTACAAATTAAATTTCATCCCCTATCGATGTTCTTCCCCACTATTCATTCCCCTTTCACTCCTGGGCCTGTAAAGTGGACACCTGGCCTGAATTGCCAGAATATGCCTTACAGGACCTCGCTTGCCCTGCTGCTAGTGTGCTATCTGAAAGAGTCTTCTCTGAGCACTGCTGGATCAATTCTGATCCAAAAAAGGACCCGCCTGTCGCCAAAAAATGTTGGTGATCTCACCTTCTTAAAAATTGTCCATGCCTGGGTTTCTAAGGATATGGTACCAGATTCCCCAGATGACACATACATACAGGGGTTTGCTAAAATAATTGAAACACCTGGAAACTGCAAGCAAAGTTAGTTAAATATGGTGTTGTTCCACCTTTTGCGGCAATTACAGCATCAATTCTCCAAGGTATGGATTCATACAAGTGTGAATTGTTTCACAAATAAATTTGAGCACATTCTTCACTTTAAACACCCTACAGTAATTTGAGCGACGATGGTGGCGGAAATAGACGGTTAACTTGAATCTGTTAAATCAACCATAAATGCTCAATAATGTTTAGGTCTGCGGATTGTGGAGGCCAGGTGAGATGCTCGACTTCGTTACAATGTTCCTCGTGCCATGCTTTAACGCTTCTAGCTGTATGAACTGCTGCATTATCATCCTGAAAGATGGCGTTCCCCTCCAGGAGCAGTGCTTGAACCATAGGATGCACTTGTTTGACCAAAATGACAAAATAATCGCCGCTATGAATTCTTCCATGAAGGGATATCATTGGCCCAGTGGATGTACACGAAATTGCACCACAGATTATGACAGAACCTACACCTTTTTTATGGTTGGGAGAAGGCAGTCTGGATGAAATGCTTCTTTCGGCTGGCTCCAAACGTTGACTGGGACGGAGGTCGGACATAGGGTAAACGATGATTCATCTGGGAATATCACAGGTTTACACTGCTCGAGGGAACAATTAAGGTGGTTTAACCCTTTATTCCATCAGACGTACTATTCCGTCCATGTGACCCTGGACCTAATTCCCATGGACGGAATAGTACGTCATGGGCGATCAGCTGCGCTCCCGGGGGGAGCGCAGCTGATCGCGGCCGGGTGTCAGCTGTTTATCACAGCTGACACCCAGCACTATGTGTCAGGAGCGGTCACGGACCGCTCCCGGCACATTAACCCCTGGCACACCGCGATCAAACATGATCGCAGTATACCGGGGGCACAGGGGAGGATCGCGCAGGGAGGGGTCTCCCTGCGCGTTCCCCTGAGACCCTCAGAGCAGCGCGATGTGTCGCGCTGTTCCGAGGGTCCGTCCTCCCTCCAGGTCCCCGATCCAAGATGGCGCCTGCAGGGAGGCGGCTTCCTCAGTGCCTGCTGAGAGCAGGCGCTGAGGAAGCCTGCAGCGATGCCAGAGCGATCGCTGGTGTGACAGAGTGCTGTGCACACTGTCACACCAGCGATCTGATAAAATACTGTGATGTCCAACCCTGGGACAAAGTAAAAAAGTAAAAAAATAAAAAGTGGTAAAAAAAAATCCTAAAAAAAAAAAAAATATTCCCCAATAAATTCATTTCTTCCTGTAAATAAAAAAACCAAAACAATAAAAGTACACATATTTGGTATCGCCGCGTCCGTAACAACCCCCCCTATAAAACTGTCCCACTAGTTAACCCCTTTAGTGAACCCCTTAAAAAAAAAAAAAAACTAAGCAAAAAATCAATGCTTTATCATCATACCGCCGAACAAAAAGTGGAATAACATGCGATCAAAAAGACCGATATAAATAATCATGGTACCGCTGAAAACGTAATCTTGTCCCGCAAAAAACGAGCCATCATACAGCATCATCAGCGAAAAAATAAAAAAGTTATAGCTCGCAGAATAAAGCGATGCAAAAATAATAATTTTTTATATAAAATTTTTTATTCTATAAAAGCGCCAAAACATAAAAAAATGATATAAATGAGGTATCGCCGTAATCGTACTAACCCGAAGAATAAAACTTCTTTATCAATTTTACCGCACGTGGAACGGTATAAAACGCCTCCCCCAAAAGAAATTCATGAATTGCTGATTTTTGTTCATTCTAACCTCCCAAAAATCTAAATAAAAAGCGATCAAAAAATGTCACGTGCTCAAAAATGGTACCAATAAAAACGTCAACTCGTACCGCAAAAAATAAGACCTCACATGACTCTGTGGGCCAAAACTTGCAAAAATTATAGCTCTCAAAATGTGGTGATGCAAAAACTATTTTTTGCAATAAAAAGCGTCTTTTAGCGTTACAGCTGCCAATCATAAAAACCCACTATAAATAGTAAATCAAACCCCCTTTATCACCCACTTAGTTAGGGAAAAATAATAAAATTAAAAAAATTTATTTATTTCCATTTTCCCGTTAGGGTTAGGGTTGCGGCTAAAGCTAGGGTTAGCGTTGGCGCTAGCGTTAGGATTAGGGTTAGGGTTGGGATTAGGGTTAGGGGTGTGTTAGGGTTAGATTTGTGGTTAGGGTTGGGACTAGGGTTAGGGGTGTGTTGGGGTTAGGGTTGGAGTTAGAATTGGGGGGTTTCTGCTGTTTAGGCACATCAGGGGCTCTCCAAATGTGACATGGCGTCTGATCTCAATTCCAGCCAATTCTGCGTTGAAAAAGTCAAACGGTGCTCCTTCACTTCTGAGCTCTGCCATGCGCCCAAACAGTAGTTTACCCCCACATATGGGGTATCAGCGTACTCTGGACCACAAGAGTTATTGTGCAATTTGTCCTATTTCTTCTGTTACCCTTGGGAAAATAAAAAACTGGGGGCAACAAAATCATTTTTGTAAAAAAAAAATGATTTTTTTGTTTTTACGGCTGTATGTTATAAAACTTCTGTGAAGCACTTGGGGCTTCATAGCGCTCACCACACTTCTAGATAAGTTCCTTGTGGGGTCTATTTTCCAAAATGGGGTCACTTGTGGGGGGTTTCCACTGTTTAGGCGCATCAGGGGCTCTCCAAATACGACATGACGCCCCCAGACCATTCCATCAAAGTCTGCAATCCAAAACGTCACTACTTCCCTTCCGAGCCCAGACGTGCACCCATACAGTCGTTTTCTCACACATGTTGGGTATCAACGTACTCAGGACAAATTGGACAACAACTTTTGGGGTCCAATTTCTCCTGTTACCCTTGTGAAAATAAAATATTGGGGGCGAAAAAAATCATTTTTGTAAAAAAAAAGGATTTTTTATTTTTACAGCTGTACGTTATAAACTTCTGTGAAGCACTTCGGGGTTCAAAGTGCTCACCACACATCTAGATAAGTTCCTTGTGGGGTCTATTTTCCAAAATGGGGTCACTTGTGGGGGGTTTCCACTGTTTAGGCGCATCAGGGGCTCTCCAAATGCGACATGACGCCCCAGACCATTCCATCAAAGTCTGCAATCCAAAACGTCACTACTTCCCTTCCGAGCCCCGACGTGCGCCCATACAGTAGTTTACTCCCACATATTGGGTATCAGCGTACTCATGACAAATTGGACAACAACTTTTGGGGTCCAATTTCTCCTGTTACCCTTGTGAAAATAAAATATTGGGAACGAAAAAATCATTTTTGTAAAAAAGAAAAAAAGATTTTTTATTTTACGGCTGTACGTTATAAACTTCTGTGAAGCACTTTGGGGTTCAAAGTGCTCACCACACATCTAGATAAGTTCCTTGAGGGGTCTAGTTTCCAAAATGGTGTCATTTGTGGGGGTTTCCACTGTTTAGGCAGATCAGGAGCTCTCCAAACACGACATGGCATCCAGCCAATTCTGCGTTGAAAAAGTCAAACGGCGCTCCTTCCCTTCCAAACTCTGCCATGCACCCAAACAGTGGTTTACCCCCACATATGGGGTATCAGCGTACTCAGGACAAATTGCACAATAACTTTTGGAGTCTTGTAACCCTTGGGAAAATAAAAATTGGGGTGAAAAGATCAATTTTGTGGAAAAAATATGATTTTTTAATTTTACGGCTCTACATTATAAACTTGTGTGAAGCACTTGGGGGTTCAAATTGCTCACCAAAGATCTAGATAAGTTCCTTAGGGGGTCTAGTTTCCCAAATGGGGTCACTTGTGGGGGGTTTCCACTGTTTAGGCACATCAGGGGCTCTCCAAATGCAACATGGCGTCCAATCTCAATTCCAGCCAATTTTGGTTGGAAAAAGTCAAATGGTGTTCCTTCCATTCCGAGCTCTGCCATGCGCCCAAACAGTGGTTCCCCCCACATGTGGGGTATCAGCGTACTCAGGACAAATTGGACAACAACTTTTGTGGTCCAATTTCTCCTGTTACCTATGGGAAAATAAAAAATTAGTGACTAAGAGATAATTTTTGTGGGAAAAAAAAATAGGATTTTTTATTTTCATGCCCGGGCATTATAAACTTGTGTGAAGCACTTGGGGGTTCAAAGTGCTCACCAAAGATCTAGATAAGTTCCTTAGGGGGTCTAGCTTCCAAAATGGGGTCACTTGTGGGGGGTTTCCACTGTTTAGGCTCATCTGGGGCACTACAAACGGAACATGACCCCCATCAATGTTTGCATTCCAAAACGTTACTGCTTCCTTTCCAAGCCCTGCTGTGCGTCCAAACAGTTCCCCCCCCACATATGGGGTATCAGCTTACTCAGGACAAATTGGACAACAACTTTTGGGGTCCAATTTCCTTGGGAAAAATCAAAAATTTGGGACTAAAAAATCATTTTTGTGGAAAATTGTTTTTTTTTTTTTTTTTCACACCCAGGCATTATAAACTTGTGTGAAGCACTTGGGGGTTCAAAGTGCTCACCAAAGATCTAGATAAGTTCCTTAGGGGGTCTAGCTTCCAAAATGGGGTCACTTGTGGGGGGTTTCCCCTGTTTAGGCGTATCAGGGGCTCTCCAAACACGACATGGCGTCCAATCTCAACTCCAGCCAATTTTAGTTTGAAAAAGTCAAACGGCGCTCCTTCCCTTACAAGCTCTGCCGTGTGCCCAAACAGTGGTTTATCCCCACATATGGGGTATTGGTGTACTCAGGAGAAATTGCACAACAACTTTATCTGCCCATTTTCTCCTTTTACCCTTGTGAAAATAAAAAAGTTTGTAAAAGATAATTTTTGTGGCTAAAAAGTTAAATATTAATTTTTTCCTTCCACGTTGCTTCAGCTCCTGTGAAGCACCGGAAGGGTTAATAAACTTCTTGAATGTGGTTTTGAGTACCTTGAGGGGTGCAGTTTTTAGAATGGTGTCACTTTTGGGTATTTTCTGCTATATAGACCCGTCAAAGTGACTTCAAATGTGAGGTGGTCCCTAAAATTGGCTTTGTAAATTTTGTTGTAAAAATGAGAAATCACTGGTCAACTTTTAACCCTTATAATTTCCTAACAAAAAAAATTTTGGTTCCAAAATTGTGCTGATGTAAAGTAGACATGTTGGAAATGTTATTTCTTAACTATTTTGTGTGACATATTTCTCTGTTTTAAGGGAAAAAAAATTCAAAATTTGAAAATTGCAAAATTTTCAAAATTTTCACCATATTTGCGGTTTTTTCAAAAATAAACGCAAGGTATATCGAAGAAATTTTACCACTAACGTGAAGTACAATATGTCACGAGAAAACAGTCTCAGAATCGCGAAGATCCGTTGAAGCGTTCCAGAGTTATAACCTCATAAAGAGACAGTGGTCAGAATTGTAAAAATTGGCCAGGTCATTATTATTATTATTATTATTATTATTATTATTATTATTATTAATATTTATTTCTATAGCACCATTGATTCCATGGTGCTGTACATGAGAAGGGGTTACATACAAATTACAGGTATCACTTACAGTAAACAAACTAACAATGACAGACTGATACAGAGGGGAGAGGACCCTGCCCTTTCGGGCTTACATTCTACATTCTATTCATTAATGTGCAAAACCACCCTTGGGGGTGAAGGGGTTAAACACTTGGAAACATTTGCCTTTGAGAACAGCGTTTTTAAAATTGCAGCTCTTCCATGGAATCCAGATTGTGCACACAGACAAGTGACGTTGCCCTGAGCAGGTGGGGGGGGCCCACTCTTGGGCAACGGCACTGGCATAGGGCCCCTCATTGAACAAAAAAGTGTCTCTGACGGTGGGCGGCGCCACTCGCCGTTAGACACACCAGCGTACTATGAGGGGCCCTGTGCCAGTGACGTCACCCACCAGTGGGCCCACCCTGCTTGCTAAGGGCACAGCACTTGCAATACTCACCTCTCCCTGCTCCACCGCTGTGACGTGTTCCGCGTTTCATGATAGTGACATTCAGGTTACAGAGCGCGATGATGTCACGTCTGTAAGCCCTCTGCCTAAACAGTCCAAGTGCAGAAAGCTGGAAGATGGCGACGCTGAGGAGTCCAGAGTAGAGTAGTGCCCATCGAGGAGAGGTATTTCCTTTTTTGAAAATGTTTGGAGCAATGTATGGGGAGCATTATACACTGGAGAATGATATATGGGGCCCATCATATACTGGAGCATCATCCATGGGGCTCATCATACACTGTAGCATCATCCATGGGGCCCACTGACACTTTTTGGCCAGGGGCACACGAAAAACCTGAGCCAGCCTTGCCACCCACCCACAACTTTAGCCAAATAACCCCCCGTTTTCAATGCGTTACTATTGTTATAAAGTAAATGAAGGTTGCCAAACTTAAGGAATAAGAATTGATGTTGTTGGCATTGAAATGGGCACTGTAGGTGTGTTTACTGCCCCCCACTGCATGAAGACTTTGCTTCCCTATTGACTTCTATTGGGTTTCGTGTTTCGGTCGAAACCCCGACTTTTCAGTCAAGTCGACCGATTTCGCTCGACCCTAAAAAAGGCAAAGTTGCTCATCTCTAGCATGGATTATAAGAAGCATCCACCATTTTATAAAAAAAAAACAATTTTTTCTACTTTTCTCCTCAATATTTGGGGTGCATCTTATAATCCAGTGTGTTTTATAATCTGCAAAATACGGTAATCTTTTAGTTTTCACAAGAGATAATAATTCTCGGCAACACATCGTCCTATCTAAACATGACCTGTGCTGCCAAGAACAATGGCAGCCTTTGTGCATTGAAGGATCTAATAATAATCAAAAAGCTTGGCACTCATGGAGTTAGTTGAAGTGAAAATGAAGGTTCTGTTTTATTGTGCATCCAACAAAATGTTAAACATTTTCGGTCCACACAAGGACCTTCATCAGAACTGGTTCAGTAGATTAAATGTAGTATCTCAATATTCCATATATAGGAACCAGGGAGAAGCGCGTATTTATGCATTGAATGATCTATTACTAAACATTCTGTACGCATCTGAAGCTTCTTTTTCGGCTGGTACTCAGCCCAATGTTATACTATGGGGCAGGGGAGTACATAGAAATCATGGGGCCCCATAGCAAAAGTCTGAATGGGCCCCCGCCCAAAAAAGAAAAAAAAAATCAACAGGTGCTCTTAACTCCAGGCAGGACACATTTAACAAAAAAATCCATCCCCAGCCGGGTTCACCGTCTTGTATGTGTGTCCCTCTCCCTGAGTGAGAGAGGCTCATGAATGTTTTCTGCTTTCTGCTTCCTGCAATGCACGTGTGCTGCTCTCTGGCTGCCAGGAGGCGTGGCGTTCTTATGCAAATCCAGCCAGAGACTTCAGCCAACTGCTGACCAGGAAACAAGGAAAGGGGAGCTTCAAGGGGTATACAGCGGCCGTCGCTTACATTTAATTAAAGGAGATAGTACTGTGTCAGTACAGCACAGCTGCCAAACCGCAGCGGCCGCCGTGGGCCCCCTCACCCATCCGGGCCCCCTCACCTGTCCGGGCCCCATAGCAGCTGCGTGGTCTGCTACTATTGATGGTACGCCCCTGCTATGGGGCAATGCAGATCTGCGATTATTTTCACGTGCCATACTGCGAGTTGCTCCATTATTCGGATCGCACTCACCAATACAAGTCTATGGATGTGTGTGAAACATCGGACTGCACTCGGATGTCATGCGAGTGCTGTGCAATTACTGCGAACATCGGCAATGGAGAAGATGGAAAATTACCTGTGCTGCGCTTCTTTCATGCAAGAGAATTTCCCTGATCCACCATAGAAGAAAAATTAGATTAGTCTGCGGAATATGCTGGCGCTATAGAAATAAAATTATTATTATTATTAGTCTGGCATGACTTGTTTGCTACAAAACCATGCTGGCTGTGGTTAATTACTGAATTCTTATCCAAGTACCCAATGGATTGGAGAGGAGCTAACACTGTGCACACTGTTAAAGAAAATGAATATTCATTGCTCCCCACACCCTTAGTCCCTACCACATCTATGCACTGAAGCCGACACCAACAGGTTGGAGGTACTATGGACAAGAGGAGCAGAGGATATTTATTTTCTTTAATACTGGGCACAGTGTTAGCCACAGCCATTGGGCGATCACGTGTGTCCTCTATTAAAGAGAATGAATATTCACTGCTTTCCATGGCCATGGGAGTGGAGAGCAGTGAATATTCAGTCTCTTTAATAGTGGGCACATGTGATCGCCAAGCCGTTGCAGGAAGCCGGCAGCTGCGGCTATCCGTGTGCCTGCTATTAAAGAAGATGAATATTCACTGTTCTTCACACCTATAGACCCGGGCGTAGAGTAGAGAGCAGTGAATATTCTGGCAGCTGACCTCACCGAGTGAGGGCGCATGGCAGTGACGTCATTTGCTGCTTACACGCTGCAGACAGCTGCCAGCATCAGAACAGTACGCCGCTGCGAGGGAGCGAAGGAAGGGTAACTAGAATTGTTTTATATATATATATATATATGTGCAGCATGATGGGGGCCATGTATACCAAGATGGGGGGCATGTATACCAGGATGGTGGATGAGATGACTATATTTACCAGGATAGGGATGGAGCCATGTAAACCAGGATGACCATGCATACCAGGATGGGGATGGGGGACATGCATACAAGGATGGAGATGGGGGCCATGTATACCAGGATGGAGATGGGGGGCCATGTATACCTGTATGGGGGAGCCATGGATATCAGGAAGGGGGGCCATGTATACCTGGATTGGGACATATGTATATCAGAATGGGGGGGCATATATATACCAGGATGGGGGATATTACCCTTATAGCAGTGTAAGATGTAGCTCCCCCATAACAGTGTGTCATGACCACATTTTTTGCTTACATTTTTTTCTTCTATTTTCCTCCTCTAAAACCTAGATGTGGCTTATGGTCTGGTGCGTCTTATAGTCCCATAAATATGGTACATGCTGTTTTAATAATTTATTCAAAGATGTTTCCTGGTATAGAAGTAAGGCTCACTGGCCTGTAATTTCCTGGCTACATCTTCTTTCCTTTTTTGAAGATAGACATTTGCCCTTCTCTAATCTTCTGGGACTTCTGTTCTCCAGGAATTTGCAAAGATTCTGGCTAGTTGTTCTGCAGTTTCCTCTGCTAACTCTTTCATTATCCAAGGGTAGAAAAATATTTAGACTTAGTCTTACCTATTGCATTATTCCTGTGTCCTCTTGTGTATAAATATGTGATTCTTCAGTTTTTGTTTTAGTCTACGCCTGATGAAGAGACCGGAGTAGTCTCGAAAGCTTGCAATTTGTTACCATCTTTTCAGTTAGCCATTAAAAGGTATCAACCACTGAGGACTCTCAAGTCTAAATATTTTTCTATCTACTGGCTAACACGGTACGAAGATACACATCTTTCCTATTATCCAAGGGTGTAATTCATCTGGACCAGGAGATTTAAATTAATTTAAATTAGCTAAGTATTCCCTCACCATCTCTCTGTTTATAGATAGTGTGGATTCTTTTATTATTTTGATAGCACGAAGATCAGTTGATGTTACAATTGCTTTCTTAGAGAACACAGTTGAAAAATAGGAATTTAGAGATTCAGCCTTCTCAACATCATTTTTGACCACTTCATCCTTTTCATCCTGTAAAAATCCTATATTTTTATCCTTTTTGGTCTCCCTTGGAAGCCTCACTTCATTACTGGCTTTAGCTCTTCTAACTCTTGCCCTGCATTTCCTGCAAACAGCATTATATTCTTCTTTAGATACCTTCCATTTGATATACATTTTTATTCGAACGTCAATGACAGCACCACGGAGAGAGGGGATCTGCCCTTTAGGAACAGGAAACCTACAGATACAAAAAGGACAGCACCTCTCCCACGCATCAGTTGGTTTTCTGTTCCTGGAGGACGGGTTCCCTACAGATGAAGCTCTTCAGGAGGATCCAGGCCGGCCGGTCGACCCAGGTAGCGGGGGGGTCTCCTACCTCGAACGGTGCGGAGCCCCTGGCAGCGCCACGGTGGGTCCGGGTAGGCCTTCACGACAGTGTGCGGAGCAGGTGGAGCAGTATCCAGAGGGATCCCCATCTCACAGGCAGCACAGGTGGGTAAGTATTTCCCCCCTCTACCTAGGTCTGCGGGTGCCTTTCTCCGTGTGCTCCGCTCCGTCGTCCGGTCCTGTCATGGTGTGCAGTAGTGGTGGCGGCAGCCATCAGGGTCGCTGGCGTTGGGGGCCGAGCGGTGCGGTAGTGCAGCGGCGGTCGGCGGTGTTTCGAGGGCGTCCCCTCACGGCGTCGGTGGTGTGGCTGGCGGTCCCGGGGGTAACGCTGTGAGAGGTTGGGAGCAGCCTCTCGCGCGTCCTGGCGGTCTGGCGGCGGCTTCCGGTCGGGGCTGTGGAGAGGGCGGGGCCTCGGACGCTAGGCCGGAAGTCGGGTGCCGGCCGGCTTGTTGAGGGAATATGCGCCGCACGGCGCTTAATGCAGACACTGGGGCTGGGGGCGGGGTGCGGCAGAGGAGGGGGCGTGGTGGGCCCGGGAGGAGTTGGAGGGTTGTAAGGTTCTTTGTCTATTTTGACATGTTCCTTGAAACTCAGTTTTCCGTCGGCCATTTTGCTTTCTGTCTTGCTGCAGCTATCTTGCCCTCAGTTAATATGGAGGTTCCAGCTTTCATGTTCCCGCCCTGATTCTCTCCTCTTGCTTCTTAAGCAGCCTCAGCTGAACAATCAGTGCTCCTGAATCAAGCTTCAGTCAGCCTGTGACCTGACTCCTGGAAACCTAGGATTTTGGACTCCAGCTATTTCCTACTGAGGAACTTTGGAACACTTTTGGACTCTGGAAACCTGCTGTCTGGTGAATCCATGTTTGCAGAGGAATTACGGTACAGAGAAGAGATCCTGAACCTGCTTTGGAGAGTTATTGTAGAGCTTGAAGTTACTCTGGCCTGCTGTGTCTCCTGCCTCTGTTCCTGCAAACTGTGAGCTTTTCTGCATGCTTGTATGAAGTAATACAAGTCATTTCATATCAACCTGTGTCTCATGTGTTTTCCTCGCACCCAAGCACAAGACGCTATAGGAACTGTACACTATACATGACAAGATTCAGGAGCCAATGTTTAGTGTCTGCTGGGTCTGGGAAAGCCGTGTCTGCTGTGACTGTGGATATCAGATGTCCGTTTAATACCTTCTGTGATGACAGTGGTTGTGACTTCTCACAACCATTCCAGGTGAGCGCATTCCCTTAAATGTTACTCTGGAGTGTTACCACAGGTAAACACTATTGTTTTTTTTTTTTCCTTTTCTCTTCTCCTTCCAGCACTTCTGCCTTAAAAGATCTGGAAGATGGAGGCCCGCATAAAGGAGCTTTGCGGAGTGACTGATACAATCCTTGCAGATATACAGACTATAAAGACCCGTTTTGCAAGCCTACAGGACCTCACTAATCATAATTTGCAAGTGTTTGGACAAACTACCCAGGAATTACGAGCCAGGATTGAGGCTCTAGAGGAACGAGTCCAGGCTCCTGCCATAACCCCGAGTTCTGGGATCCCCAAGTTACCTCCTTTTCGTTTTGGCGGTGAACGTGAGAAATTCAGGGGATTTATTAACCAATGCAATCTATTTTTCTCTGCACATGCTTCACAATTTCCCACTGAACGATCCAAAGTGCTTACTATAATCATGTTGCTTACCAATAAGGCTTTGATGTGGGCAAACCCTCTGATTGAGACTGAGGATGATTGTTTGAATCACCTTGATGCTTTTATTTCAGCCATGGGGCAGGTGTTTGATGACCCCAATCGAGGTGCAACAGCTGAAGCAGCCATGTTAACTTTGCGCCAAGGTAAGCGTTCAGTAGCCGAATATGCCCTGGATTTCAGGAGATGGGCTCTTGATACCACTTGGGACACTTCCGCCAAAAAATCTATTTTTCGGAAAGGGTTGTCTCCACTGATTAAGGATGAACTTGCTCGTGCCGACCCTCCCACTGCGTTAGGTGACTTTATTAACTATTGTATCCGTATTGATGCTCGTCTGACTGAACGCAGACAAGAGAGATGGTTCGAAAATAATCGCACTAACCTTTTCCTACCTCCCTCCTCAGCTAAGGAACCTTTGAGTAGGATCACAAGGGAACCAGAACCTGAACCCATGCAGGTGGACTCTTTACAAAGACGGGTTAGTGATGCACGCAAAGAACATCGTATAAAGGAAAATCTATGTTTTTACTGTGGTAAGTTAGGGCACTTCATTATAAACTGCCCCAGCCGTTCTCGTAAGACTACTGCAGCAGTCATTCACTGTGAGTGTTGCGAGAGGAGCTCTGTCATGTCCGAGCCTCAGATTCCAGAGAGATCTGCTGCAAGAGATCTTGATTTTTCGGACTTAAACTCTGTTAGTTCTGGGGACAATGACGGTATAAACGCTGCAATTTTTCAAGTTTCCTCAGCGGTGTCCCAGCTGAGTTGTAAAAGAAACAATTCTCATTGCTTCCTTTCCATCAAACTCTGGGTTGACTCAGTCTGGGTGTCTAGCTCTGCTATGATCGACTCAGGAGCAAGTGGAAATTTTATGGATATCTCCTTTGCTCTGAAACAGGGGATACGTTCAGTGAAGAAGGCTACTCCAGTACAGATGGAGACTGTGGATGGCTCCCTGCTGACCTCTGGACCAGTGGATCAGGAAACAGAGCCTTTGAGGGTCCTTATGGGTAAAGATCATCAGGAGAAAATGTCTTTTATGCTTATCTCTTCTCCCCACTTTCCCATTATTCTAGGGCTACCATGGCTACAGGCGCAGAATCCTACGATTAACTGGGAGACCAAGGAATTACACTTTCCGGAGAAACAGATGAGTCAAGGAGTTTCAGCTTGCTCTGTTCCTAAAGGAACCATGTCAGTCCCTGAATTACCAGCTGTATACCAGGACTATGTGGATTTATGTGACAAGAAGAACGCTGATCAGCTTCCTCCTCACCGTCCATATGATTGTGCAATCGAATTATTGCCTGGAGCCGAGATACCTTTTGGTAAGATCTACCCCCTAGCGGGGCCCGAGCTAAAAGCTTTGAAGGACTACATAGATGAAAATCTAGCCAAAGGCTTCATACGCCCCTCTTCATCTCCCGCAGGTGCACCCATCTTCTTTGTGAAGAAGAAAGATGGATCTCTGAGACCCTGCATAGACTATAGGGAACTCAATAAGGTTACTATTAGAAACCGTTATCCATTGCCTTTAATCCCTGAGTTGTTGGAGAGAGTGCGGCACGCCAAAATTTTCTCTAAACTGGATCTCCGTGGGGCCTATAACTTGGTCCGTATTAGACCTGGGGATGAATGGAAGACTGCATTCAGGTCACGCTATGGACACTTTGAATATCTAGTTATGCCTTTTGGTCTGAGTACCGCCCCAGCCACTTTCCAACACTTGGTGAATGACATCTTCAGGGATCTCCTAGATACATTTGTGGTGATTTATCTGGATGATATTCTAATTTTTTCTAACTCCACAGAGGAACATCATGGACATGTGAGAATGGTCTTAGAACGCCTAAGACAAAACCATCTCTACATCAAACTTGAAAAGTGTGAATTCCATAGGACCGAAATTCAATTTCTGGGTATGTACTATCTACGCAAGGGATTAGTATGGATGGAGGCAAGACCCAAGCCATCAAGGATTGGCCAATTCCTAGAAATGTGAAGGAGGTGCAGCGCTTCATCGGGTTTGCCAACTTCTATAGACGTTTCATTAGGAATTTCTCTGAGGTAGTGTCACCTATCACCCAACTTACCCGGAAACAGTCTAGGTTCTCCTGGACCCCGCAAGCGCAGGAAGCATTTTCCTGTTTAAAGGATAAATTTACCACCGCACCTATCTTAGTACATCCCAACCCCGAGCTTGCCTTCATAATAGAGGTGGATGCTTCAGACTGTGCCGTTGGAGCTATACTCTCTCAGAGAACAGGTGAGAAGAATGTCTTGCATCCCTGTGCCTTCTTTTCCCAGCAGTTGTCTTCGGCTGAGAGGAACTACGATGTGGGCAATAGAGAATTGTTGGCCATTATTGCCGCCTTCAAGGAATGGAGACACCTTCTTCAGGGAGCTGCACAGCAAATAGTCGTCCTGACAGACCATCGTAACCTTGAATTTATCAGGTCGGCTAAGTGCCTGACTCCTCGCCAGGCTCGCTGGAATCTTTTCCTAAACCAATTTAATTTTGTCATTTCTTATAGACCAGGATCGCGCAATGGAAAGGCTGATGCACTCTCTAGGATTCATTCAGCAGAGACACGTCCACTTACTCCTCCTAAGACTATTCTTCCTGACTCTAGATTCCTGGGAGTGATTCATAATCAAGACCTACTTAAGGACATCAAGGAAGCATACCATGCGGATTCTTTGTTGGCTCAACCCCAAGGGACGTAAGTCTTGTCTTTAAGAATGGTGTGTGGATTCAGGGACAACGTCTGTATATACCTGAAACAGTCAGATTGAGAGTATTGCAACTCATCCACGATTCCAAGATAGCCGGGCATAGGGGAATTCTAAAGACACAAGAATTTCTTTCTCGTTTCTTTTGGTGGCCCACTTACAGGAAAGATGTCTTAAACTATGTCACTTCATGTGAAGTCTGTGCAAGATGCAAAACACCTCGCTCCTCACCAACTGGTCTGTTGCAACCTCTTCCCACCCCGTCCCGCCCATGGGGATCCATTTCTATGGACTTCATTGTGGAGTTACCAACCTCTCAAGGGAAGAATACCATTCTAGTGGTGGTTGACCGTCTAACAAAGGCAGCTCATTTTATCCCTTGTGTCGGCTTACCCACTGCAAAACAGACATCAGACTTGATGATTAAGAATGTGTTTCGCTTACATGGAGTACCGGATGAGGTCATTTCGGATCGAGGGGTGCAATTCACTTCAAGGTTTTGGCAAAATTTCTGTGCAGCATTGGACATTAAAGTAAACCTTTCTTCTGCTTTTCATCCCCAGACTAATGGACAGACAGAACGAACCAATCAGACCCTGGAGCAGTATCTCCGCTGTTTTATCTGCCACCTACAGGATGATTGGGTGGATCTACTTACACTGGCTGAGTTCTCTTATAACAACTCTCAGAGCGCCTCCACTAAGCAGTCTCCTTTTTACTCCAATCTAGGTTATCATCCTAACATTCTTCCTCGATTTCCCATAGATACGCCCTTGCCGGCAGTGGCTGAAAGAATCACTTCTTTACAAAAGAATATGGATCTTCTAAAGGAAAATCTAGAATTGGCTCAGGAAAGGTACAAGAAAGCAGCAGATAAATTTCGTAAACCTGCACCAGCTTTCAAGGTAGGAGATTTGGTCTGGCTGTCAACCAGAAATCTTAAATTAAAGATTCCATCGTCTAAATTGGGACATAAGTACATTGGACCTTATAAGATCAATAAGATTATAAGTGCTGTTGCTTGTCGTCTTCAACTGCCCAGAACTATGAGAATCCACCCTGTCTTTCATGTATCCCTACTAAAGGCTGCAACACCCAATACGTTTCCTGGACGTTCTTCTCCTTGCCCTGACCCAGTGCTGGTCGATGGTCAGGAAGAATTTATGGTGGAAAGGATTCTAGATTCCAGGTTGTACAGAAATCAGTTGCAATATTTGATTAAATGGCAGGGCTACCCAGTGGAGGACAACTCATGGGAACCAGTCAATAATGTAAATGCTCCTCGCCTGCTCCGCCAGTTTCATCAGAGGTACCCTGACAAGCCTGGTCTGAGGTCATCCGGAGGTTGTCCCTAAGGGGGGAGTAATGTAAGGTTCTTTGTCTCTGTTGACATGTTCCTTGAAACTCAGTTTTCCGTCGGCCATTTTGCTTTTTGTCTTGCTGCAGCTATCTTGCCCTCAGTTAATATGGAGGTTCCAGCTTTCATGTTCCCGCCCTGATTCTCTCCTCTTGCTTCTTAAGCAGCCTCAGCTGAACAATCAGTGCTCCTGAATCAAGCTTCAGTCAGCCTGTGACCCGACTCCTGGAAACCTAGGATTTTGGACTCCAGCTATTTCCTACTGAGGAACTTTGGAACACTTTTGGACTCTGGAAACCTGCTGTCTGGTGAATCCATGTTTGCAGAGGAATTACGGTACAGAGAAGAGATCCTGAACCTGCTTTGGAGAGTTATTGTAGAGCTTGAAGTTACTCTGGCCTGCTGTGTCTCCTGCCTCTGTTCCTGCAAACTGTGTGACCTTTTCTGCATGCTTGTAGGAAGTAATACAAGTCATTTCATATCAACCTGTGTCTCATGTGTTTTCCTCGCACCCAAGCACAAGACGCTATAGGAACTGTACACTATACATGACAAGGGTAGACCCCTGGCATACATAAGGACTAAGGACGATGCAGGGAGCGCTTCTAGTCCATTATACAGAAAGGAGACCACAGAAGATCCCACGGTGCAGCAGGAGGACCAGCAGCAGGCTGGAAGCACCTCTGTTGAATCTGGTGAATCCCCAGCTGAAGGCCCGGGGCCGGACAAGTGACCAATCCAGCCGCAAGAGTTACTCCAGCATGAAACAGGATGCCCCCCCCCGTGATCCGGTACCTACTACTGCGTGGACTGGGTAAGAGATCTTCAGGCTGAAACACCCAGTAATGCAGTGTCTCCCATTCTTTTTCTTCTATTACCGGGGAAGAAGTGTTCTGGGAAAAAGAAGCACAGGAAGTGTGCCTTTTGCGCTTGCCCCCTGCCAAAAAGTTATGCCAGCCGTGTATATGACAGACGGTATGGCATTAAGGGGTAGAGGGGTGGAGACTTGGGCTGATATAGTAACACCCCACTTTCCTTTTAGATAGCGGAAGAGACACCGGATTTCACCACAAGCCTGAGGGAAATAATAAGAGTAGAGGTGAAGGATTCCTTAAAGTCCCTATCTCACGGAGAATCTTCTAGACGTAGGACTGTACCAGCGCTTTCTGATTCTGATTCCCCGGCTGTCCATAGGAAGAGTGAAGAGTACTCAGGGCCCTCTTCTACTTCCTCTTCTGCTTCTTCTTCTTCATGGGAGGACGCTACCCGGTTTTGTTCCCCCCTGGACCAGATGGACAAACTTGTTAAATCAGTGAGGTCCACCATGGGAATAGAGGAGGCGAGGCCGGAACGCTCAGTACAGGATTTAATGTTTGGTGGGTTAGATCCAAGAAAACGCAGATCTTTTCCACTAAACAGCAAAATTCAAGGCCTAATAGACAGGGAGTGTAAGAAGCCGGAAAAAAGAGGTTCCCTACCCCAGGCATTTAAACGGAGATACCCCTTTGGGAGGATCCCCTGACGGATAAATGGGATAAGGCCCCGAAGCTCGATGCAGCGGTAGCAAAGGCTTCTAAAAAATCTTCCATCCCCTTTCATGATATGGGTTCTTTGAAGGATCTGCTGGACAAAAAAGCGGATTCCTTCTTAAAAGGGACATGGGAGATGTCAGCCGGCGCTCTGAGACCGGCGGTGGCGGCTACTTGCACAGCCAGATCAATGATGGTCTGGCTGGATCAATTAGGGTCCCAGTTGGGGGATGGAACCCCTAGAGAATCTATGTTAAAGACTCTAACGTTGATTCAGAACGCAGCGGCTTTCTTGGCTGACGCTTCAGAAGACTCAGTAAGAATGGCGGCCAAAGCTGCGGGGCTATCTAATGCAGCACGAAGGGCGCTGTGGCTGGAGTGTTGGCCGGGGGATATTCAGGCCAGGTCCCGTGCTCTGTACCATCCCATGTGATGGCAATTACCTTTTTGGCCCTGTCCTGGATGAACTTTTAGAAAAAGCAGGGGATGACAAGAAAAAGTTTCCCAGTCTGTCGACTCCTTCATACAAAAGGCCTTTCAGCAGAAGGAGGTTTGGCCGTAGAAAGTCATCCAGGGAGCGAGTCAAATGGGATGAAAGGAGGAGGAAAGGTACTGGGTTTATGTTTGGGGGTCCTGTTGTGAATAGGCTGGAAATGAGTTCTGAGCAGAAGCTCCCTCTGGTGGTTACAAACGGTACTGGACTGTCCAGTGAAGATTGTGAGGATTGGGAATCAGGTGTTACTGACTGGTCTTATATAAGGGAGTCGCCTTCCCATCAGGGTTGCCGGTGACCAATTGTTCTGGTCTCAATCCTTGATTCCTGTTTCCTTGGTAGCCTGCTGTGTCGTGTCTGAATCTCCTGCTAACAGATAAGACATTTTCTTCTTTTTATTTTTGTGCTTGTTTTTTGCATTTTGTCCTGCACTTCTGTGGGGGCCTTCAGGGTCCCTTCTGGGGGCTTTTGCCCTCTCAGTTCAGTTCAGCCACTGATGTTTGTACATTTGCTTTTTCCAGTTTTTTCAGTGGCTGCTGTTTTGTTTTTTGGTTACACCAGAGAACTAATTTAGGTGGTAGAGGTCGTGTGATCTCAGGTGTTTTTGAAATTAGTAGAGTTGGTGCTTTTCAGGGTTTTCTGGGATTGCAGTAAGTGCCCTTCCTATCCTTTTCTATTTAGTAAGTTTGGGCCCCAACGTTTGCTCATACTATTTTCTGTCTGTGTCAGTATTTCTTCTTGTCTAACCGCCATTACATGTTTGGGGGCTTTCTATGTTCTTTGGGGATCTGCTCCGGGGCAGATAGCTTTCCTCTTTCTATCTTTAGGTGAAGTTAGTTTCTCAGGCTGTGACGAGGCGTCTAGGACCAACGTAGGAACGCTCCACGGCTGCCTCTAGTTGTGGTGGTTAGTCAGGGTACTGCAATCTCATAGTTTCCAACTGCTCTGGTGTATTTCCTTTTTTGCCTGCTCTCCTCAGCTGCCAAATCATAACAGGGTCCACCCCGGGAAACCAAAAAACCCTCTCAATGACTAGCGGTACCGTAGGAGGTAGACTGTCAACCTTCTACCCAGCCTGGTCGCAGATCTCAAATAGTAGTTGGATTCTTAATCTCATAGCTGCAGGGCTCCGCTTAGAGTTTTCCTCCGTACCTCGAGATAGCTTTAGGATTACCCCCCTCAGATCTTCCTCATCAGAGCAGGCTGCTCTAGAATTGGAGGTACAGGAGCTTTGTGCTAAGAAAGTCCTGGTGGAGGTACCGGAGGCAGAGAGGGGTGAAGGGTTTTGGTCCGTAAGCCGGATGGTTCTTTTAGGACAATTATTAATTTGAAGGCCCTCAATAAATTTCTTATTATTCACCCATTTAAAATGGAGACGGTCAGCTCTGCAATAAAGCTATTGTTTGAAAATTGCTTCATGGTGGTGTTGGATTTGAAAGACACTTATTACCATGTCCCCATTCATATGGCCCATCAGCGTTTCCTCAGAGTGGCAGTCCAGCTGGGGGAGTCAGTTCAGCATTTTCAGTATAATGCCCTTCCCTTCGGCCTGGCGGTGGCCCCACTGGTATTCACTAAGTTTATTTCGGAAGTCGGAAGCCTATGGGAAACTAATATGCTTATAGTCCCCTACCTCAACGATTTCCTTATTACTGGCAAAACAGTAGATCATTGCCTAGGGAAGCTGCAGAGGGCAATATTGACCCTGGAATGGTTGAGGTGGCTGATAAGTAGCAAAATGTCCCGTTTACAACCCATGAGAGTTCAGCAGTTTTTAGGCCTAACTCTGGACTCACAGATCCAGATCTGTCGTTTACCACCAGAAAAATTGATACGCCTACGTTATCAGATCCTGAATGCCTCCAATAACCCCACCATGTCTCTAAGGAAAGCCATGTCTCTCTTGGGCTCCCTCTCGTCCTGCACAGTCCAGTGGGCACAATTGCACACACGGACGCTACAGGGCGAAATTTTATCACATCAGAATTTTTTAGGGGGGTGACCTAGAAAGCCAGCTGACCTTGTCTCGGGCTACAATAAAATCTCTGGAATGGTGGAGGGAGGAGAGACACCTATCTAGGGGAGTTCCCTGGGAATATGAGATAACTCGGATAGTCACCACGGATGCAAGCCCTACTGGGTGGGGGGCGCATATGGGGGAGATTATGGTTCAGGGCCTATGGGAGCATGATCAAATACATATGTCGTCTAATATGAAGCAGTTAACGGCAGTAGAACAGGAGGCTAAGAGGCTCCTTGTGTATCTACAGGGTCACCACGTGCGAGTACTCTCTGACAATCGGGTCACAGTGGCTTATATCAACCACCAGGGTGGTACTCATTCCAGTCCATAAAAGGAGAAGAGAATACCAGGGTGGACTTTTTAAGCGGCAATATCCTGAATCAGGGGGAATGGTCATTAAAAACTTCCATCTTCGACCTCATTGTGCAAAAGTGGGGTCAACCGGAGTTAGATCTCTGCGACACCAAGAGCAACAGGAAAATAAGACTGTTTTGTTCTCTAAATCCCAGAGAAAACCCTCTAGCAGTGGACGCTCTCCAGATAAAGTGGGACTTCGATCTGACCTACGCCTTCCCTCCCTTGTCTTTGCTTCTCCTAGTGCTGAGAAAGATCAGGAAAGACAGAGCGAAGGTAATAATAATCGCCCCCTTCTGGCCCAGGAGTGCATGGTTCTCATGTCTCAGGAACATGTCTGTTTCCGACCCTTGGATCCTGCCAGACATCCCAGATTTGCTTTCCCAGGGTCCAGTCTACCATCCTCAGGTGGCGGGCCTCCATCTGATGGCTTGGATTTTGAACGGTCGCTACTGAGGGATAAAGGCTTTTCCGCTAATCTAATTAATACACTCCTTAAAAGCAGAAAAGAAATTACAACTAAATCTACGCTAGAACTTGGCGAAAATTTCTACAGAGTTCAGGAATCGTAGCTGGAGATCCAACTCCGATAGCTGAGATCTTAGAGTTCCTGCAAAAGGGTCTGGACTTAGGTCTTTCTACAAGTACCCTTAAGGTGCAGGTTTCAGCACTGGAGGCTCTTTTCAACTGTAACATTGCCAATAATTACTGGATTAGTAGGTTCATTAAGGCGGCGGGTAGGTCCAGGCCAATAGTAAGAGAAAGGGTCATGCCATGGGATTTAAACCTCGTTCTCACGGCCTTGACAGAGGCCCTGTTTGAGCCCATCTCGGCAGCGTCAATAAAGAATCTTTCACTGAAGGTAGCCTTCCTGGCAGCACTGACTTTGGCACGGAGAGTAAGTGACATCCAGGCATTATCTAGGCTGCCTCCTTACACTCAGATCCTGGATGACAGAATAATACTTAGGCCCGATCCAGCATACCTACCTAAGGTGTCTTCCACTTTTCACAGAACACAAGAGATTGTTCTTCCATCTTTCATCCCTAATCCATCCAATCAGAAGGAGATAAAGCTCCATACTCTAGATGTTAGAAGATGTCTCCTACAATATTTAACAGTTACTGACCCCTGGAAGAGGGAAAATGCCTTGTTTGTCTCTTTTCAGGGTATCAAAAAGGGCTGTAGGATAACAAAAAGCACGCTGGCTAGATGGATTAGGGTGGCTATTTCATTGGCATACACCTTGAGGGGCAAGCCAGCACCGGAAAGACTAAGGACACATTCCACCCAAGCTATGGTGACCTCATGGGCAGAGAGGTCAGAAGTCTCCATTGACCAAATATGTAAGGCGGCTACGTGGTCTTCTCCACACACGTTTTACAAGCATTATAGGTTAGACTTGGGTGCCTCCTCAGACCTATCTTTCGGAGTAAGGGTGCTGCAGGCTGTGGTCCCCCCCTAAGTAGTTATTACTCTCTGTAATTCTCTCCGTGGTGCTGTCATGGACGTTCGAATAAAGTCTTAGTTACTTACAGTTAACGGTATTTATCGAAGTCCATGACAGCACCCTTAGATTCCCACCCGTGTTTTGTTTGATGTGCACTTCTCCTCTCATATAATCCACATGTAATAAAGGATTAATTGATGTTACTATATGATGCATAAATATTTTTTTTCGTTGTGTGCCATTAACCTTGGTGGTCCTCTTATGCTCTGTAATCCATCTGATGCGTGGGAGAGGTGCCGTCCTTTTTGTATCTGTGTAACGCTGGTATTGTCTGTACTTTGTTTTCCAGCGTTACTTTGCATGTTTTTTGCATTAACCCTTTTGCTCCTTTCCCCTAACCAGCTGGGATACTGTTGTCTGTTACCTATATGGATGCTGCTCAGTTCCCGGCTCTGCTGCGTACCCGTACTTGCGTGAGTGGCTCCGCTGCTTTGCATGACCGCCCGCATGTGCGGTTCCTGACTTGCTGTGAAAGCCGTCCGTAGCTTGCAAAGTCCTCTGCAGTGGTGCATGACTTACTGCGTGGTGGCAGCAGCCATTGTTGGGTTCCCTCTGTGTTGTGCTGTCTGGCTCTGCATAGGGGCGCGGCCCACACCTGTCCTGCTTTTATGAGGATTGGGTGTTTACTAGAATTACTGCTCCAGCCTATCGCTGTGAAGCTCTGGCAACGCCCACTAGGGCTGGGGAACTTTATATATGAGCTGCTTCACAGCGATAGCTGGAGCAGTAATTCTAGTAAACACCCAATCCTCATAAAAGCAGGACAGGTGTGGGCCGCCCCCTATGCAGAGCCAGACAGCACAACACAGAGGGAACCCAACAATGGCTGCTGCCAACCACGCAGTAAGTCATGCACCACTGCAGAGGACTTGCAAGCTACGGACGGCTTTCACAGCAAGTCAGGAACCGCACATGCGGGCGGTCATGCAAAGCAGCGGAGCCACTCACGCAGTACGGGTACGCCGCAGAGCCGGGAACTGAGCAGCATCCATATAGGTAACAGACAACAGTATCCCAGCTGGTTAGGGGGAAAGGAGCAAAGGGTTAATGCAAAAAACATGCAAAGTAACGCTGGAAAACAAAGTACAGACAATACCAGCGTTACAATCTGTAGGTTTCCTGTTCCTAAAGGGTGGATCCCCTCTCTCCGTGGTGCTGTCATGGACTTCGAAAAATACCGTAAACGGTAAGTAACTAAGACTTTTTCCTTTGTAGCAAGTAGTTCTGTGTTCATCCATCCTGATCTCGTTAAATGCTTCCGATTCTTCCTTCTTTTCGGCATTGTTACTGATTGTGCAGTGAAAATTTCATTTAGCAAAATCTCCCATCCTTCTTGGACATTTCTGTCTTTTAGAACATCCAGCCATTGGACCTTTCCTACACTCTTTCGGAGTCCATTAAAATCTGCCTTTCTGGAGTCCAACATTAAAGTCTGAGTCCTTGCTGGTCTTCCTCCTCTCCTAATCCAAAATTCAAGATAGCATGATTACTGCCTCCTAAATTCCCAGCCACCTTTACTTCTTCAACCATTTCCTCAATATTGATATAAATTATGTCCAAGATGGCAGATCCTCTTGTTCTCTCTTCTACATTTTAAAAGATAAAGTTGGCAGAGAGAGAAGATAAAAATTTTCTGGACCCATTACTTTTTTGTGACAGCGAATACTTTTGTCCTTTACTTTTGTCCAAGAGAGATTCCAGTCATTCAAGCAGGAGGCAGACGGAGGGGCCAGAACAAGAAGACTAGATCACCCATAGTCCCACCCCATAGATCCGCCCGACGCACGAAGGCATGGTTGCAACAAAACTTTAAATACTAAATGCACAAGAACCACAAAACAGATTTCTTCACCTGAGGTATTATTTTAATTAGTATTACAGCACTAGTATGACCCTGGTTGTAGTTTACGTAGCAAAATCCTGCTGACAGGTTCTCTTTAAAGTCCTAATACATATCAGATGAGAAAGCGCTTCTAAATGATATTTCGTCAGTCAAATGCACGATTGATAATAAGCCACTAATAAAAATGGACTTTCCATTGATAATTTTGGCCCAGAAATGAGCTTGATTTATATCTCGACAGCATGGCCACCGGAGGGAACGTGGGTTATTTTTCTACAGCAGAACATTTAATAGACTTCATAGGACTAACTGCAACTGGCTTAATCTTCCATGAACAATACACAATAATTCATAGGAGCTCTCGCAACCAGCGCACCTGTGGCAAAACTGGATTTGACAATGGATAGTAAATCAACTTCTACATTTGGCCTGTGTGAGGTTACATCACTGCACCCGGTGATGGACCATCTGCTCGCTATTAAAGTCGTACGTTATTTTCTGCATGGAGATCCCAGCGTACACACACAGCACAAGGAATTGATCCTGACAGGAGTGCAATTACATCCTATATGTCAGGATATCTGGAGATGCTCAGACTCAGGCCTGCGTGCAGCAAGTAATGTGAAAGCATCCTATAAAACATGATGAAAGTCACCAGGTGCGCTATGGAACATCAGTTACCGTATCGCTTCCCATGGAGAAACTTCAACTAATGAATGTTCCTAAATTACACTACAATACCTTTGTACATAGACAGCCAAAATCCAGGTCCTACAGGGTAATGCTAGTGATAATGTTCCTGGAAGCAGCGCTCTTCTATATTTCATGTACTTTGTAACCGTAAAAGACAATGAATTTTGATGCTGCAGGTTCTGCGATGGCTTGCCCAAGAGAAAATAGTTTGCGAGGAATATTTAGTTTGTAGGCAACCACAATGCCTTGTACATGACTCAACAGCCACAATCAAAACCCCCGTGAAATTTGGAGCAGTTTCTGTGGGTAATGAATTTTTTGATCTTGTTTCTCAGAAGTTAGTTGTGTGAATGTGGAAGGTATTTTCAGCGTCAGATGATTGCTTACTGGTCCTCTTGGCAGTAAAGCTGTTTAAAAAAGCAGGTTTTGCTGCATTTTTGTCTACTTTTCTTGCTGCTTTTTTCATGGTGATACAGATTAGTGCCTGTTGTTCCTGAGTTTTCTGCACAAAAAAATGCTGCAAAAATGTGATACCTGCGTTTTTTACTGCATTTTTGCACTTGCTCATTGCTTTCTATTGATGAAAAAAAGCTGAAAAAACGCTGAAACAAGTGACATGCTGCAGTTTAAAAAAGGCAGCAGTTTTCCAATTTAGTCAGGAAAAATAGCAATCTGTGTGCATGAGATCACGGCTGGCCACTGATAACATTTTACAATTTTTACAATTTAAATAATAAATTACTGTATATAGTCGTGTATAAGCCGAGATTTTCAGCCCATTTTTTAGGCTGAAAGTCCCCCTCTCGGCTTATACGCGGGTCATATATGGGGGTCGGCGGGGGAGGGGGAGCGGGGGTGTCAGATCATACTCACCCCTCCGCCGGCGCGGTCTCTGCAGCCCCCCTGCTTCTCCCACGATCTCCGGCTCCTTCCTGCAGCAGTCACATGGCACCGCTCATTAAAGTCATGAATATGCATGAATATGCACGGTACTGAAGGACGGAAGCGCTGCGGAGACCGTCAGGAGAAGAGGAGACGCTGCAGATAATGACGCGCCGGCGGAGGGGTGAGTATAGCGATATTTACCTGTCCCGTTCCACCGCTGCGCGCTGCTCCGACCTCCTCGTCCGACTCCTCTGGCCGTGAATGATCAGGCAGAGGGCGCGATGACGTCGTTATTGCGCGCCGCGCCCTCTGCCTGATCATTCACTGCCGAGGACCCGGAAGAGGGAGCAGTGCGCAGCGGTGGAGCAGTCCGGTGACAGGTAAATATCTCAGGTTCCGGGGTCTTGAGCGAGCAGTGACACCGGCACCTGTCCCCCATAGCGCGCCAGTGTCACCGCCTGCTCAGGACACCGGCACCTGGCCCCCAGCGACGAGAGGTGAGTATGTAATTTTTTTTTTGCAGCAGCGCGGCAGCATAAGGGACGTATACTATGGGGCATAATCTGGAGCATATGGGGGCATAATCTGGAGCATATGGGGCATAATCTGGAGCATATGGGGGCATAATCAGGGGAGCATATGGGCATAATCTGTGCAGCATATTGGGGCATAATCTGTGCAGCATATGGGCATAATCTGTGCAGCATATGGGGGCTTAATCTGTGGATCATACGGGGGCATAATCTGTGCAGTTTATGAGGGCCTAATCTATCGAGCATATGGGGCAGAATCATTTTTCACCCTAGGCTTATACGCGAGTCAATAAATTTTCCCAGTTTTTTGTGGCAAAATTAGGGGGGTCGGCTTACACATGAGTATATAGGGTAAATTAAGACAAACAACCCAAACTTGGAATGAAAAGTCTGCAGTGCTTATTTAGAGTTACCCAATCATTACAATTAAACTACATATTAAATAACATTTTAATCAACCATTTAATGAACAATCATTCCAAATATCATACCAATATTAAAATTCCTGTGAACCCGACGTCAGCTGTGTGACCCCCTCAAGCTAAACACCGCGACGAATAGAAGAGATCTTCAGTCAGACCGGTCCGGAGCCAGTGACCCAGAGACTTTATAGAGACCTTCTTCCCGCTGCCCTGACGGCAGATCTTTCTAGAAGGTTACTATCAGCACAAAATATCTGAGCACAAGGGGGGGAGAAGGTGGTGAGCGAGAAGAAGGGAACATGGAATGTACCATTATAAATTAAGCCAAAAACATGCTGGGGGGGCAACGTGATTCCAAGTGTCACTTTTGATGATTTATTACAGGTGCTAACATAAGATTTCTCAAAGCTTTTGCTGGTACTTTAACCCCTTCACCCCCAAGGGTGGTTTGCACGTTAATGACCGGGACAATTTTTACAATTCTGACCACTGTCTCTTTATGAGGTTATAACTCTGGAACGCTTCAACGGATCTTCGCGATTCTGAGATTGTTTTCTCGTGACATATTGTACTTCATGTTAGTGGTAAAATTTCTTCGATATAACTTGCGTTTATTTTTGTAAAAAACGCAAATATGGCGAAAATTTTTAAAATTTTACAATTTTCAAACTTTGAATTTTTATTCCCTTAAAACAGAGAAATATATCACACAAAATAGTTAAGAAATAACATTTCCCACATGTCTACTGTAACGGGTCTGGGAGGCGGAACCTCTGAGCTTTATTATACAAGGAGGCTTTCCTTGTAAAGGAGCGGGTGGCGCCCGGGGAGACGGATAGGAAGTCACTGCAAGTGACGGGGGCAGTCTTTGGATAGACAGGCGGGTAGTCACGGCAAGTGACCGGGGCAGTCTCTGGTTAGACAGGCGGGTAGTCACGGCAAGTGACCGGGGCAGTCTCTGGGTAGACAGGCGGGTAGTCACGGCAAGTGACCGGGGCAGTCTCTGGGTAGACAGGCGGGTAGTCACGGCAAGTGACCGGGGCAGTCTCTGGGTAGACAGGCAGGTAGTCACGGCAAGTGACCGGGGCAGTCTCTGGTTAGGCAGGCAGGAAGTCACAGCAAGTGACCGGGGCAGTCTCTGGTTAGACAGGCAGGAAGTCACAGCAAGTGACCGGGGCAGTCTCTGGATAAACAGGAAAGCAAGGAGCCGGGGCAGTCTTTGACTGAACAGGTATATACGACCTGAGATGGTGGAGCCTCCCGGTAGGCTAGCAGGCAGATGACAGATGAGCGCCCCAAGTGAGCAGGCGAGAGTCTCTGGAACAGCCGATGAACACCGCAGGTGATGGCCGAACCTTCAGGTGGGATTGCAGTCAGATGGCAGATGAGTGCTCCCAAGTAAGCAGGCGAGAGTCTCTGGAACAGCCGATGAACACCGCAGGTGATGGCCGAACCTTCAGGTGGGATAGCAGTCAGATGGCAGATGAGTGCTCCCAAGTAAGCAGGCGAGAGTCTCTGGGATTGCCGATGGTCACCGCATGTGACGACCGAACCTCCAGGCAGGCTTGCAGGCAGGTAGCAGACAGCAGACTGGCAGGAAACAGGCAGGCAACTGGAAACGGACCCTGAGGGCTGAAGCAGAGTAAACAGTGCAACAACAACATTGCTCTGGCACCTCCATTAAGGAGGAAGCACTTTATATAGGGTGGAGTCCTCCGGCATTGGCCGGGACCTTTTTGAAAGATGCGCGCGGCCCCTTTAAGAGCGGGGGAGGGCGCGGGCGCGCGCCCTAAGTCCAGCAGCAGGGAAGGAGCGCGCGGCCCCAGCAGGGCGGAAGGAGGACGCTGAGCGTGGGTAAGGGGGGCGACGTCCCTGCCTGGCAGAGGACGCTGTCGCAGGGGAACAGCGTCCCTGCCTGGTAGAAGGCAGGGACGCCGATGCTACAGTACCCCCCCCTTAGGCCCCCCCCTTTTTAGGCCAGAAAGAAATTTAGCTAGGATGAGAGGGGCATGGATGTTCTCCCGAGGCTCCCACATTCTCTCCTCAGGACCAAACCCCTTCCAATCCACCAGAAAATAAGTCTTTCTTCCTACCCTTTTGGTGGCCAGAATGTTCTCTACCTCAAATTCGTCTTCAGCAGACACTGGAGCAGGAGGTGTACCTGTAGACTTGACAAAAGAGTTAAGTACCACCGGTTTGAGGAGAGATACATGGAAGGAGTTAGGAATCCGCAAATTGGCCAGGAGTTTCAATTTATAAGACACCGGGTTGATCTGACTGATGATCTCAAAAGGACCGATGAACCGAGGACCCAACTTGTAGGAAGGAATCTTGAGCCGGACATACTTGGATGAAAGCCAGACCTTACCCCCAGGACGGAATTGAGGAGGATCCACTTTGTCAGCATGTTTCTTCATGCGCTCGGATGACAGAACGAGCGCGGACCGGGCACTCTCCCATATGGAGGAAAATTCGTTAACCAGAGATTCCGCAGCTGGATTGTCCACAGAGATGGAGACAGGAACAGGGATCCGGGGGTTGACCGAAGACTACAAAAAACGGAGATTTGGAGGAAGATTCACTCTCGTGATTGTTATAAGAGAATTCGGCCCAAGGCAGGAGATCCACCCAGTCAGAATGGTGGGCATTAACGAAGTGCCGAAGATAACTGGTCAGATTCTGATTGATTCGCTCGACTTGTCCATTGGACTGCGGGTGGTAAGCGGAGGAGAAATCAAAGGTGACGTCTAGCAACTTACAAGTGGCTCTCCAGAATCGTGAGGTGAACTGTACCCCACGATCCGACACAATGTGACGAGGCAGACCATGAAGACGGAAGATGTGGCGGATAAAGTCTTTAGCCAACTCGGGTGCAGATGGAAGCCCTGGCAGGGGAATGAAGTGAGCCATCTTGGAAAATCGGTCAACGACCACCCAAATGACCGTACAACCGGCAGAGACGGGCAGATCTGTTATGAAGTCCATGGCTATATGCTGCCAGGGAGCAGCGGGTACAGGAAGCGGAAGAAGACGGCCGGCAGGCAGGTGTCTCGGAACTTTGTTGCGGGCACAGGAGACACAGGCAGAAACAAAGTCTATTACGTCCTTGTGCAGGGTAGGCCACCAGTAATGCCGAGTAATGAGCTGGAGGGTCTTTTTCTGACCAGCATGGCCAGCTAGTTTAGACGAATGACCCCAGTGTAGGATTCTCTCCCGATCGGTTACCGATACGAACGTCTTGCCAGGAGGGAGACGATTTAGACTCACGGGAGCCACCCGCATCACTCTGGCGGGATCGATGATATGTTTAGGTTCCTCCTCGAGATCCGACACCAGGAAGGACCGGGACAAGGCGTCCGCCTTGATGTTCTTGTCGGCCGGACGAAAATGTAACAGAAAATCAAAGCGGGCAAAAAACAAGGACCACCGGGCTTGGCGAGGGTTAAGTCTCTGGGCATGCTGGAGGTAAGCCAGATTTTTGTGGTCAGTGTAAATGATTACCGGATGAAGAGCCCCCTCGAGTAGGTAACGCCACTCCTCCAATGCCAGCTTGATGGCCAATAACTCTCGGTCTCCTATGGAGTAATTGCGCTCAGAAGAGGAGAAGAGTTTGGAGAAGAAGCCGCAAGATACCATCCTCCCGGATGAAGATTTTTGAGTAAGTACCGCTCCGGCTCCAGAAGAGGAAGCGTCCACCTCCAGGAAGAACTGCTTGTTACCGTCCGGGCGATGCAGCACTGGAGCGGAGGAGAAGGCCTGTTTTAAAGAAAGAAAGGCCTCCTCTGCTTCGGGCGTCCACTGTTTGGGATTAGCATCCTTGCGGGTGAGCGCGGAGATTGGAGCAGTCCGGGAAGAGAAGTGTGGTATGAAGAGTCGGTAATAATTGGCGAATCCCAGGAACCGCTGAATGGCCTTCAACCCCTCCGGTCGGGGCCATTTCTCGATGGACAGTTTCTCCGGATCCATTCGTAGGCCTGTCTGAGAAATGATTAGCCCAAAAACGGAAGCGAGGTCTGCTCAAAGAGGCACTTCTCATATTTGGCGAAGAGGTGATTCTGCCTGAGCCTGAGCAGAACCTGACGAACATCCCTCCGGTGAGACTGGAGATCCGGAGAGAAGACCAAGATGTCGTCTAGGTACACCACAACGCAGGAGTAGAGAAGGTCCCGGAAGATGTCATTGACCAACTCCTGAAAGACTGCTGGAGCATTACAGAGACCAAAGGGCATAACCAAATACTCGTAGTGGCCGTCCCGGGTATTGAATGCCGTCTTCCATTCATCTCCCCAACGGATACGGACCAGGTTATATGCCCCACGGAGATCCAGTTTGGTGAAGATTCTAGCCCCCCTCAGACGATCAAACAATTCTGGAATGAGCGGAAGAGGGTATTTATTCTTCACCGTGATCAAATTTAGGCCTCTGTAGTCAATACAGGGACGAAGAGAGCCGTCTTTCTTTTTTACGAAGAAAAAACCTGCTCCCGCTGGGGAGGTGGATTTCCGGATGAATCCCTTAGCCAAATTCTCCTCGATATATTCGGACATCGACCTGGTCTCAGCAGCGGACAATGGGTAAATACGCCCACGGGGAGGCGTAGTACCGGGTTGCAGGTTTGATAGGGCAATCATATGGTCTGTGCGGTGGTAATGTCTCTGCTTCCTTTTTATTGAAGACATCAGCGAAAGACCAATATGGGATCGGGAGCCCTGGTAGATTAGTTGGTGTAGGAGAAGGACGGACGGGATGAACAGGAACCAAGCAAGTTTTATGACAGTCCTGTCCCCAGCGAAGAATCTCTCCATTCTGCCAGTCGAGCACGGGTGCATGCTTTTGGAGCCAAGGCAGACCTAGTAAGAAAGCATGTGAGAGTCCAGGCAGAACATGAAACGAGATGCTCTCAGAATGCAGCATTCCTACCTGCAGGGTTATGGCTTCAGTGATAAGTTGAATGGGACATGGCAGGAGACCTCCATCCACAGCAGCAACAGATACTGGTTCAACCAGAGGTTTGGTAGGAATGTGATATTTCTCTACTAGAGCCTGTGAAACAAGATTCCCGGCTGCTCCAGAATCAAGTTGGGCAAGTTCGAAATAACGGTTCTCACCGAGGAGAATTGAGACTGACAACAGCAGAGATGAAGAGGATTTATTTTTGTCTAGGTGGACCTCTCCGAGCGAACCTAGACACAGGCGTTTCCCGACCTCTCTGGGCAGGTACGGATCCAATGCTCCTTACTACCACAGTAGAAGCAACTCCTCTCTGTACGGCGTGAGTCCTGACGGGCTTTGACCATCTTGGTCTGGTCGACTTACATAGGCTCAGAAGAGTGTACCTGAGGAGAAACGGAAGGAGTTACAGGTATCTGAAAAGAAGGAGCAAGACGAGGAAACCTTCTCTCACGGGTGGCCTCTTTAGCCGCTCCTGGAACCGTAGATCAATTCGATTGGCGAGATTTATTAGGTCATCGAGAGAGGTTGGAATGTCCCGACCAGCAAGTTCATCTTTAATGCGGCCGGACAGACCCTCCCAGAAGACTGAGATCAGAGCGTCATTATCCCAAGCTAGCTCCGAGGCAAGGGTACGGAACCGTATGGCATATTGACCCACGGTGAGACTCTCCTGACGGAGACGCAGCAGAGAAGATGCAGAGGAGGTCTTCCGTCCGGGTTCATCGAATACCCTCCGGAAGGCTGAGAGAAAAGCAGACAGGTCAGACACCAGAGGATCCTCTCTCTCCCAAAGAGGATTTAGCCAGGCCAGGGCCTCTCCGGTGAGATGGGACATGATGAAGGCAATTTTGGCCCGGTCGGAGTTAAACTGGTGTGCCAGGAGTTCAAAATGCAGGGTGCATTGGTTAATGAAACCCCGAGCCAGAGCAGGGTCGCCTCCAAACCGAGGAGGAGCTGAAAGTCGAGGTCCAGGAACAGAAACCACGGAATTGGTAAGCAGCGGAACTGCCAGATTGCGAGTCATGGCGCCCGCGGTGGTTGCTGGTGAAGTAGTCAGGGTGTCCAGGCGGGAATTAACATTCCGCAGGTGACCCAGGATGGACTCCTGTTGAGACCTCTGACGAGACAGTTCATGACACAGGTCAGAGAGCGAAGGGGTTTGGGTGCCACCGGGTTCCATGGCCCGAGCAAACTGTAACGGGTCTGGGAGGCGGAACCTCTGAGCTTTATTATACAAGGAGGCTTTCCTTGTAAAGGAGCGGGTGGCGCCCGGGGAGACGGATAGGAAGTCACTGCAAGTGACGGGGGCAGTCTTTGGATAGACAGGCGGGTAGTCACGGCAAGTGACCGGGGCAGTCTCTGGTTAGACAGGCGGGTAGTCACGGCAAGTGACCGGGGCAGTCTCTGGGTAGACAGGCGGGTAGTCACGGCAAGTGACCGGGGCAGTCTCTGGGTAGACAGGCGGGTAGTCACGGCAAGTGACCGGGGCAGTCTCTGGGTAGACAGGCAGGTAGTCACGGCAAGTGACCGGGGCAGTCTCTGGTTAGGCAGGCAGGAAGTCACAGCAAGTGACCGGGGCAGTCTCTGGTTAGACAGGCAGGAAGTCACAGCAAGTGACCGGGGCAGTCTCTGGATAAACAGGAAAGCAAGGAGCCGGGGCAGTCTTTGACTGAACAGGTATATACGACCTGAGATGGTGGAGCCTCCCGGTAGGCTAGCAGGCAGATGACAGATGAGCGCCCCCAAGTGAGCAGGCGAGAGTCTCTGGAACAGCCGATGAACACCGCAGGTGATGGCCGAACCTTCAGGTGGGATTGCAGTCAGATGGCAGATGAGTGCTCCCAAGTAAGCAGGCGAGAGTCTCTGGAACAGCCGATGAACACCGCAGGTGATGGCCGAACCTTCAGGTGGGATAGCAGTCAGATGGCAGATGAGTGCTCCCAAGTAAGCAGGCGAGAGTCTCTGGGATTGCCGATGGTCACCGCATGTGACGACCGAACCTCCAGGCAGGCTTGCAGGCAGGTAGCAGACAGCAGACTGGCAGGAAACAGGCAGGCAACTGGAAACGGACCCTGAGGGCTGAAGCAGAGTAAACAGTGCAACAACAACATTGCTCTGGCACCTCCATTAAGGAGGAAGCACTTTATGTAGGGTGGAGTCCTCCGGCATTGGCCGGGGACCTTTTTGAAAGATGTGCGCGGCCCCTTTAAGAGCGGGGGAGGGCGCGGCGCGCGCCCTACGTCCAGCAGCAGGGAAGGAGCGCGCGGCCCCAGCAGGGCGGAAGGAGGACGCTGAGCGCGGGTAAGGGGGGTGACGTCCCTGCCTGGCAGAGGACGCTGTCGCAGGGGAACAGCGTCCCTGCCTGGTAGAAGGCAGGGACGCCGATGCTACATCTACTTTACATCAGCACAATTTTGGAACCAAAATTTTTTTTTGTTAGGAAGTTATAAGGGTTAAAAGTTGACCAGCGATTTCTCATTTTTACAGCAAAATTTACAAAGCCATTTTTTTTAGGGACCACCTCACATTTGAAGTCACTTTGAGGGGTCTATATGGCAGAAAATACCCAAAAGTGACACCATTCTAAAAACTGCACCCCTCAAGGTACTCAAAACCACATTCAAGAAGTTTATTAACCCTTTAGGTGCTTCACAGTAACTAAAGCAACGTGGAAGGAAAAAATGAATATTTTACTTTTTAGCCACAAAAATTATCTTTTACAAACTTTTTTTTTATTTTCACAAGGGTAAAAGGAGAAAATGGACAGATAAGGTTGTTATGCAATTTCTCCTGAGTACGCCAATACCCCATATGTGGGGGAAAACCACTGTTTGGGTACACGGCAGAGCTCGTAAGGGAAGGAGCGACGTTTGACTTTTTCAAACTAAAATTGGCTGGAATTTAGATTGGATGCCATGTCGCGTTTGGAGAGCCCCTGATGCGCCTAAACAGTGGAAACCCCCCACAAGTGACACCATTTTGGAAACTAGACCCCCTAAGGTACTTATCTAGATCTGTTGTGAGCACTTTGAACCCTCAAGTGTTTCACAAAAGTTTATAAAGCCTGGGTGTGAAAAAAAAAAATCAATTTTCCACAAAAATGATTTTTTAGTCCCAAATTTTTGAATTTTCCCAAGGAAATTGGACACCAAAAGTTGTTGTCCAATTTGTCCTGAGTACGCTGATACCCCATATGTGGGGGGGGAAACTGTTTGGGCGCACGGCAGGGCTTGGAAAGGAAGTAGTAACGCTTTGGAATGCAGACGTTAATGGGGGTCATGTTCCGTTTGCAGTGCCCCAGATGAGCCTAAACAGTGGAAACCCCCCACAAGTGACCCCATTTTGGAAACTAGACCCCCTAAGGAACTTATCTAGATCTTTGGTGAGCACTTTGAACCCCCAAGTGCTTTACACAAGTTTATAATGCCCGGGCATGAAAATAAAAAATCCTATTTTTTTCCCACAAAAATTATCTTTTAGTCACTAATTTTTTATTTTCCCAAGGGTAACAGGAGAAATTGGACCACATAAGTTGTTGTACAATTTGTCCTGAGTACGCTGATACCCCATATGTGGGGGGGAACCACTGTTTGGGCGCACGGCAGAGCTCGGAATGGAAGGAGCACCATTTGACTTTTTCCAACCAAAATTGGCTGGAATTGAGTTTGGATGCCATGTTGCATTTGGAGAGCCCCTGATGTGCCTAAACAGTGGAAACCCCCCACAAATGACCCCATTTGGGAAACTAGACCCCCTAAGGAACTTATCTAGATTTTTGATGAGCAATTTGAACCCCAAGTGCTTCACACAAGTTTATAACGTAGAGCCGTAAAATTTAAAAATCATATTTTTTCCACAAAAATGATCTTTTCACCCCAATTTTTATTTTTCCAAGGGTAACAAGACTCCAAAAGTTATTGTGCAATTTGTCCTGAGTGCGCTGATACCCCATATGTGGGGGTAAACCACTGTTTGGGTGCATGGCAGAGTTTGGAAGGGAAGGAGCGCCGTCTGACTTTTTCAACGCAGAATTGGCTGGAGCCATGTCGTGTTTGGAGAGCTCCTGATCTGCCTAAACAGTGGAAACCCCCATAAATGACACCATTTTGGAAACTAGACCCCTCAAGGAACTTATCTAGATGTGTGGTGAGAACTTTGAACCCCAGGTGTTTCACTAAAGTTTATAACGTACAGCCGTAAAATAAAAAATCTTTTTTTTTTTTTACAAAAATGATTTTTTCGCCCCCAATATTTTATTTTCACAAGGGTAACAGAAGAAATTGGAACCCCAAAGTTGTTGTCCAATTTGTCCTGAGTACACTGATACCCAATATGTGGGCGAAAACTACTGTATGGGCACACGTCGGGGCTCGGAAGGGAAGTAGTGACGTTTTGGATTGCAGACTTTGATGGAATGGTCTGGGGACGTCATGTCACATTTGGAGAGCCCCTGATGCACCTAAACAGTGGAAACCCCCCACAAGTGACCCCATTTTGGCAAATAGACCCCACAAGGAACTTATCTAGATGTGTGGTGAGCACTTTGAACCCCAAAGTGCTTCACAGAAGTTTATAACGTACAGCTGTAAAAATAAAAAATCCTTTTTTTTTACAAAAATGATTTTTTTCGCCCACAATATTTTATTTTCACAAGGGTAACAGGAGAAATTGGACCCCAAAAGTTGTTGTCCAATTTGTCCTGAGTACGCTGATACCCAATATGTGGGAGAAAACTACTGTATGGGCGCACGTCAGGGCTCGGAAGGGAAGTAGTGATGTTTTGGATTGCAGACTTTGATGGAATGGTCTGGGTGCGTCATGTCGCATTTGGAGAGCCCCTGATGCGCCTAAACAGTGGAAACCCCCCACAAGTGACCCCATTTTGGAAAATAGACCCCACAAGGAACTTATCTAGATGTGTGGTGAGCACTTTGAACCCCAAAGTGCTTCACAGAAGTTTATAACGCACAGTCGTAAAAATAAAAAATCTTTTTTTTTTTTACAAAAATGATTTTTTTCGCCCCCAATATTTTATTTTCACAAGGGTAACAGGAGAAATTGGACCCCAAAAGTTGTTGCCCAATTTGTCCTGAGTACGCTAATACCCAATATGTGGGAGAAAACTACTGTATGGGTACACGTTGGGGCTCGGAAGGGAAGTAGTGACGTTTTGGATTGCAGACTTTGATGGAATGGTCTGGGGGCGTCATTTCGCATTTGGAGAGCCCCTGATGCGCCTAAACAGTGGAAATCCCCAACAAGTGACCCCATTTTGGAAAATAGACCCCACAAGGAACTTATCTAGGTGTGTGGTGAGCGCTATGAAGCCCCAAGTGCTTCACAGAAGTTTATAATGTACAGCCGTAAAAACAAAAAAATAATTTTTTTTGTACAAAAATGATATTTTCGCCCCCAGTTTTTTATTTTCCCAAGGGTAACAGAAGAAATAGGACAAATTGCACAATAACTCTTGGGGTCCAGAGTACGCTGATACCCCATATGTGGGGATAAACTACTGTTTGGACGCATGGCAGAGCTCAGAAGTGAAGGAGCACCGTTTGACTTTTTCAACGCAGAATTGGCTGGAATTGAGATCAGACACCATGTCACATTTGGAGAGCCCCTGATGTGCCTAAACAGCGGAAACCCCCCAATTCTAACTCTAACCCTAACCCCAACACACCCCTAACCCTAGTCCCAACCCTAACCACAAACCTAACTCTAACACACCCCTAATCCCAACCCTAACCCTAACTTTAGCGCCAACCCTAACCCTAACTTTAGCCGCAACCCTAACCCTAACCCTAATGGGAAAATGGAAATAAATACATTTTTTAATTTTATTATTTTTCCCTAACTAAGGGGGTGATAAAGGGGGGTTTGATTTACTATTTATAGCGGGGTTTTATGATTGGCAGCTGTCACGCTAAAAGACGCTTTTTATTGCAAAAATAGTTTTTGCATCATCACATTTTGAGAGCTATAATTTTTGCATATTTTGGCCCACAGATTCATGTGAGGTCTTATTTTTTGCGGTACGAGTTGACGTTATTTGTACCATTTTTGAGCAGGTGACTTTTTTTGATCGCGTTTTATTTCGATTTTTGGGAGGTTAGAATGAACAAAAATCAGCAATTCATGAATTTCTTTTGGGGGAGGCGTTTTTATTGTTCCGCGTGTGGTAAAATTGATAAAGCAGTTTTATTCTTCGGGTCAGTACGATTATGGCGATACCTCATTTATATCATTTTTTTATGTTTTGGCGCTTTTATAGAATAAAAACAATTTTATATAAAAAATAATTATTTTTGCATCACTTTATTCTGCGAGCTATAACTTTTTTATTTTTTCGCTGATGATGCTGTATGGTGGCTCGTTTTTTGCGGGACAAGATGACGTTTTCAGCGGTACCATGTTTATTTATATCGGTCTTTTTGATCGCGCGTTATTCCACTTTTTGTTCGGCGGTATGATGATAAAGCATTGATTTTTTGCTTCTTTTTTTTTTTTTTTTTTTAAGGGGTTCACTAAAGGGGTTAACTAGTGGGACAGTTTTATAGGGGGGGTCGTTACGGACGCGGCGATACCAAATATGTGTACTTTTATTGTTTTGTTTCTTTTATTTACAGGAAGAAATGAATTTATTGGGGAATATTTTTTTTTTTTTTTTTTATTTTGGATTTTTTTTTTATAACATGTTTATTTTTATTTTTTTAACTTTTTTACTTTGTCCCAGGGTGGGACATCACTGTATTTGAGCAGATCGCTGGTGTGACAGTGTGCACAGCACTCTGTCACACCAGCGATCGCTCAGGCAGTGCAGCAGGCTTCTCAGTGCCTGCTCTCAGCAGGCACTGAGGAAGCCGCCTCCCTCCAGGACCCCGGCGCCATCTTGGATCCGGGTCCTGGGAGGGAGGAAGCCCTCAGAACAGCGCGATCACATCGCGCTGGTCTGAGGGTCTCAGGGGGGCGCGCAGGGAGCCCCCACCCTGCGCGATCCTCCCCTGTGCCCCCAGTACACCGCGATCATGTTTGATCGCGGTGTGCTAGGGGTTAATGTGCCGGGAGCGGTCCGTGACCGCTCCTGACACACAGTCACGGGTGTCAGCTGTGATAATCAGCTGACACCCGGCGGCGATTAGCTGCGCTCCCCTCAGGAGCGCAGCTGATCGCCTATGACGTACTATCCCGTCCATGGGCAGAGTGGCACGGGTTTTATGGACGGGATAGTACGTCTAATGTCAGAGAGGGGTTAAAACATAGATTTTAATTTGCATAAAAAAAGCAAAGCAAAAATGCAACGTGTGAACACAGCCTAAAGCTTGCGTGTGGCACATGATTCTACCAATTTGTGGTCCCATCCAATTTTGTTGCCTTTTTTTTTTCCATCAACCTTAATAAAAAAAGGTCTCTGCTGTTCCAGCGCCATACACTGAATGAACTTCACTGAATTTAGGGACTCTATAGCGACGGGGTCTGTTCCACAGGACTGGCACATAGCAAATGTGGTACCAATATTCAAAAAGGGCTCTAAACGTGAATCTGGAAATTATAGGCCAGTAAGTCTAACCTCTATTGTTGGTAAAAATGTGAAGGGTTTCTGAGGGATGTTATTCTGGATTATCTCAATGAGAATAACTGTTTAGCTCCATATCAGCATGGGTTTATGAGGAATCGCTCCTGTCAAACCAAACTAATCAGTTTTTATGAAGAGGTAAGTTATAGACTGGACCAAGGTGAGTCATTGGACGTGGTTTATCTTGATTTTTCCAAAGCGTTTGATACCGTGCCACACAAGAGGTTGGTACACAAAATGAGAATGCAGGGTCTGGAGGAAAATGTGTGTAAATGGGTAACTGGCTTAGTGGTAGAAAGCAGAGGGTGGTTATAAATGGTATATTCTCTTACTGGGTCGCTGTGACCAGTGTGGTACCGAAGGGGTCGGTGTTGGGACCTATTCTCTTCAACATATTTATTAACGATCTGGTAGAAGGTTTACACAGTAAAATATCAATATTTTCAGATGATACAAAACTATGTAAAGCAGTCAATACAAGAGAAGATAGTATTCTGCTACAGATGGATCTGGATAAGTTGGAAACTTGGGCTGAAAGGTGGCGGATGGGGTTTAACAATGATAAATGTAAGGTTATACACATGGGAAGAAGGAATCATTATCACCATTACACACTGAACGGGAAACCACTGGGTAAATATAACACGGAGAAGGACTTGGGGATCCTAGTTAATGATAAACTTACCTGGAGCAGCCAGTGTCAGGCAGCGGCTGCCAAGGCAAACAGGATCATGGGGTGCATAAACAGAGGTCTGGATACACATGATGAGAGCATTATACTGCCTCTGTACAAATCCCTAGTTAGACTGCACATGGAGTACTGTGTACAGTTTTGGGCACCGGTGCTCAGGAAAGATATAATGGAACTAGAGCGAGTACAAAGGAGGGAAACAAAATAATAAAGGGGATGGGGGAACTACAATACCCAGAGAGATTAGCAAAATTAGGATTATTTAGTCTAGAAAAAAGACGATTGAGGGGCGATCTAATAACAATGTATAAGTATATAAGGGGACAATACAAATATCTCTCCGAGGATCTGTTTTTACCAAGGAAGGTGATGGTCACAAGGGGGCATTCTCTACGTCTGGAGGAGAGAAGGTTTTTCCACCAACATAGAAGAGGATTCTTTACTGTTAGGACAGTGAGAATCTGAGATTCCTTGTCTAAGGATGTATTGATGGCGAACTCAGTCGAGGGGTTCAAGAGAGGCCTGGATGTGTTCTTGGAGCGTAACAATATTGTATCTTACAGTTATTAGGTTCTTTAGAAGGATGTAGTTCTGGGGATTTATTCTGACGGAATATAGGCTGAACTGAATGGACAAATGTATTTTTTTCGGCCTTGCTAACTATGTTACTATGTAACTCTGCAGCCAGGGACCTGCTCACATCTGATCTCTAGGAACGTCTGTTGTCAGATCCCAACTGATCTGAAATCGATGACCTTCCCTAATATGCCATCCATATCCTAGTCCTGAAACACCGATTTTAGACCTTAACAAATATAGGCAGATTAATCAAGACATTGTCACCAAACTATCGATAGTGAGGGCTCTCCAACACACTCAATTACATAATCTTATACACATGTAGGAGTACAAGCCAAATTAATAAAATTATTATCTTTATTAAACATTTACCAGACAATTCATAATACAAATTTCAAAGGAGAGTATCAGACATGAGAGAAGCCGCCACAGAAAATAAACCTTCCTTCATTATCAAATAAGTTCATTGTTCATTAGTACATCATAAGAATTTTTAAAAACCATCATATTCCCCAAAAGTATATATCATAGAACTAGAAAACACAATTCAGCAAAGTCCTAACTCATTGCACTATTCATTTAAAAGGAATAGTATCTCTTTACTCTTAAGGCTGGGTCTCACATAGCGATACACCAGCGATCCCGACAACGATATGCACTTGTCAGGATCGCTGGTGTACGCTATATTATCGCTGCTGAGCTGCCAAACAGGCAGCTCAGGCAGCGATCAGCACAAGGACACTGCGGGTAACATCGCTTAGTTACCCCCAGTGTACCTTGGATACCAGCGCGCTGATGCAGGAAGCTGGTATCCAAGGTACACAGCGGGTTTCCAAGCGCTGTGCGGTGCCTGGAAACCCGCTGTGTACCTTGGATACCAGCGCCCTGAAGCAGGAAGCTGGTATCCAAGGTACACAGCGGGTTTCCAAGCGCTGTGCGGTGCCTGGAAACCCGCTGTGTACCTTGGATACCAGCTCCCTGCATCAGGGCGCTGGTATCCAAGGTACACAGCGGGTTTCTAGGCACAGCTCCGCGCCTGGAAACCCGCTGTGTACCTTGGTTACCAGCGGATCGCTGGTCTCCCGCCTGTCACACGCAGCGATGCGTGCCTGTCAGCGGGAGACCAGCGATCAAAAAAATGTGCAGACATTTCAGCGACGATCAGCGATACCCGGCAGGGGGGCTGATCGTCGCTGAATGTCACACACAGCGATATCGCTGGTGAGCTCGCTGCTGCGTCACAAAACTAGTGACTCAGCACCGATCTCGCTAGCAAGATCGTTGTGTGAGACGGGCCCTTTATTATATGAGGCATATTTGTCTCCTATCTTTAATGACACATGAAAAGTTTTGTATATATATTTATTCTTATATATTCATTTACAGTGGGTTCGGAAAGTATTCAGACCCCTTTAAATTTTTACTTTTTGTTTCATTGCAGCCATTTGGTAAATGCAAAAAAGTTCTTTTTTTTTCTCATTAATGTACACTCTGCACCCCATCTTGACTGATACCAGAAAAGTAGAAATTTTTGCAAATTAATTTAAAAAGAAAACTGAAATATCACATGGTCATAAGAATTCAGACCCTTTGAATTCAGACCCTTTGATCAGACACTCATACTTAACCCCTTACTGCCATCCGACGTACTATCCCGTCCATGGTACCTGGGCCCGTATGACCATGGACGGGATAGTACGTCCCAGCGATCGGACGCGCTCCCGGGGGGAGCGCAGCCGATCGCGGCCGGGTGTCAGCTGATTATCACAGCTGACACTCGGCACTATGTGTCAGGAGCGGTCACGGACCGCTCCCGGCACATTAACCCCTGGCACACCGCGATCAAACATGATCGCGGTGTACCGGGGCACAGGGGAGGATCGCGCAGGGAGGGGGCTCCCTGCGCGCTCCCCTGAGACCCTCAGAGCAGCTGTTCCGAGGGTCCGTCCTCCCTCCAGGACCCCGGATCCAAGATGGCGCCGGGGTCCTGCAGGGAGGCGGCTTCTTCAGTGCCTGCTGAGAGCAGGCACTGAGAAGCCTGCAGCGATGCCAGAGCGATCGCTGGTGTGACAGAGTGCTGTGCACACTGTCACACCAGCGATCTGACCCTATGCAGTGATGTCCCACCCTGGAACAAAGTAAAAAAGTTAAAAAAATAAAAATAAATTTTTTTAAAAAAATCATAAAAAAAAAAAAAAAATATTCCCCAATAAATTCACTTTTTCATGTAAATAAAAAAAACAAAACAATAAAAGTACACATATTTGGTATCGCCGCGTCCGTAACAACCCCCCCTATAAAACTGTCCCACTAGTTAACCCCTTTAGTGAACCTCTTAAAGAAAAAAAAAAACAAAGCAAAAATTCAATGCTTTATCATCATACCGCCGAACAAAAAGTGGAATAACACGATCAAAAAGACGGATATAAATAAACATGGTACCGCTGAAAACGTCATCTTGTCCCGCAAAAAATGAGTCACTATACATCATCATCAGCGAAAAAATAAAAAAGTTATAGCTCGCAGAATAAAGCGATGCAAAAATAATAATTTTTTATATAAAATTGGTTTTATTCTATAAAAGCGCCAAAACATAAAAAAATGATAGAAATGAGGCATCGGCGTAATCGTACTCACCCGAAGAATAAAACTGCTTTATCAATTTTACCGCACGCGGAACGGTATAAACGCCTACCCCAAAAGAAATTCATGAATTGCTGATTTTTGTTCATTCTAACCTCCCAAAAATCGAAATAAAAAGCGATCAAAAAAGGTCACATGCTCAAAAATGATACCAATAAAAACGTCACCTCGTCCCGCAAAAAATAAGTCCTCACATGACTCTGTGGGCCAAAATATACAAAAATTATAGCTCTCAAAATGTGGTGATGCAAAAACTATTTTTTGCAATAAAAAGCGTCTTTTAGCGTGACAGCTGCCAATCATAAAAACCCGCTATAAATAGTAAATCAAACCCCCCTTTATCACCCCCTTAGTTAGGGAAAAATAATAAAATTAAAAAAAAGTATTTATTTCCATTTTCCCATTAGGGTTAGGGTTGCGGCTAAAGTTAGGGTTAGGGTTGGCGCTAAAGTTAGGATTAGGGTTAGGGTTGGGATTAGGATTATGGGTATGTTAGGGTTAGGTTTGTGGTTAGGGTTGGGACCAGGGTTAGGGGTGTGTTGGGGTTAGGGTTGGAGTTAGAATTGGGGGGTTTCCGCTGTTTAGGCACATCAGGGGCTCTCCAAATGTGACATGGCGTCTGATCTCAATTCCAGCTAATTCTGCATTGAAAAAGTCAAACGGTGCTCCTTCACTTCTGAGCTCTGCCATGCGCCCAAACAGTAGTTTACCCCCACATATGGGGTATCAGTGTACTCTGGACCCCAAGAGTTATTGTGCAATTTGTCCTATTTCTTCTGATACCCTTGGGAAAATAAAAAACTGGGGGTAAAAATATCATTTTTTTAAAAAAAAAAATGATTTTTTTGTTTTTACGGCTGTACGTTATAAACTTCTGTGAAGCACTTGGGCCTTCATAGCGCTCACCACACATCTAGATAAGTTCCTTGTGGGGTCTATTTTCCAAAATGGTGTCACTTGTGGGGGGTTTCCACTGTTTATGTGCATCAGAGGCTCTCCAAATGCGACATGACGCCCCCAGACCATTCCATCAAAGTCTGCAATCTAAAATGTCACTACTTCCCTTCCGAGCCCCAACGTGTACCCATACAGTAGTTTTCTCCCACATATTGGGTATCAGCGTACTCATGACAAATTGGACAACAACTTTTGGGGTCCAATTTCTCCTGTTACCCTTGTGAAAATAAAATATTGGGGGTGAAAAAAATCATTTTTGTAAAAAAAAAAAGATTTTTTATTTTTACGGCTGTACGTTATAAACTTCTGTGAAGCACTTCGGGGTTCAAAGTGCTCACCACACATCTAGATAAGTTCCTTGTGGGGTCTATTTTCCAAAATGGGGTCACTTGTGGGGGGTTTCCACTGTTTAGGTGCATCAGGGGCTCTCCAAATGCGACATGACGCCCCCAGACCATTCCATTAAAGTCTGCAATCCAAAACGTCACTACTTCCCTTCCGAGCCCCGACGTGTGCCCATACAGTAGTTTTCTCCCACATATTGGGTATCAGCGTACTCAGGACAAATTGGACAACAACTTTTGGGGTCCAATTTCTCCTGTTACCCTTGTGAAAATAAAATATTGGGGGCGAAAAAATCATTTTTGTTAAAAAAAAAAAGGATTTTTTATTTTACGGCTGTACATTATAAACTTCTGTGAAGCACTTCGGGGTTCAAAGTGCTCACCACACATCTAGATAAGTTCCTTGTGGGGTCTATTTTCCAAAATGGGGTCACTTGTGGGGGGTTTCCACTGTTTAGGCGCATCAGGGGCTCTCCAAATGCGACATGACACCCCCAGACCATTCCATCAAAGTCTGCAATCCAAAACGTCACTACTTCCCTTCCGAGCCCCGACTTGCGCCCATACAGTAGTTTACTCCCACATATTGGGTATCAGCGTACTCAGGACAAATTGGACAACAACTTTTGGGGTCCAACTTCTCCTGTTACCCTTGTGAAAATAAAATATTGGGGACGAAAAAATCATTTTTGTAATAAAAAAAAAAGATTTTTATTTTACAGCTGTACGTTATAAACTTCTGTGAAGCACTTCGGGTTCAAAGTGCTCACCACACATCTAGATAAGTTCCTTGAGGGGTCTAGTTTCCAAAATGGTGTCATTTGTTGGGGGTTTCCACTGTTTAGGCAGATCAGGAGCTCTCCAAACACGACATGGCATCCAGCCAATTCTGTGTTGAAAAAGTCGAACGGCGCTCCTTCCCTTCCAAACTCTGCCATGCACCTAAACAGTGGTTTACCCCCACATATGGGGTATCAGCGTACTCAGGACAAATTGCACAATAACTTTTGGAGTCTTGTTACCCTTGGGAAAATAAAAATTGGGGTGAAAAGATCATTTTTGTGGAAAAAATATGATTTTTTAATTTTACGGCTCTACCTTGTAAACTTGTGTGAAGCACTTTGGGGTTCAAATTGCTCACCAAAGATCTAGATAAGTTCCTTAGGGGGTCTAGTTTCCCAAATGGGGTCACTTGTGGTGGGTTTCCACTGTTTAGGCACATCAGGGGCTCTCCAAATGCAACATGGCGTCCAATCTCAATTCCAGCCAATTTTGTTTGGAAAAAGTCAAATGGTGCTCCTTCCATTCCGAGCTCTGTTGTGCGCCCAAACAGTGGTTGCCCCCCACATATGGGGTATCAGCGTACTCAGGACAAATTGTACATCAACTTGTGTGGTCCAATTTCTCCTGTTACCCTTGGGAAAATAAAAAATTAGTGACTAAAAGATAATTTTTGTAGGAAAAAAAATAGGATTTTTTATTTTCATGCTCGGGCATTATAAACTTGTGTGAAGCACTTGGGGGTTCAAAGTGCTCACCAAAGATCTAGATAAGCTCCTTAGGGAGTCTAGTTTCCAAAATGGGGTCACTTGTGGGGGGTTTCCACTGTTTAGGCACATCTGGGGCACTGCAAACGGAACATGACCCCCATCAACGTCTGCATTCCAAAACGTTACTACTTCCTTTCCAAGCCCTGTCGTGCGCCCAAACAGTTTCCCCCCCCACATATGGGGTATCAGCGTACTCAGGACAAATTGGACAACAACTTTTGGGGTCCAATTTCTTGGGAAAAATCAAAAATTTGGGACTAAAAAATCAATTTTGTGGAAAATTGTTTTTTTTATTTTTCAGACCAGGCATTATAAACTTTTGTGAAACACTTGGGGGTTCAAAGTGCTCACAACAGATCTAGATAAGTTCCTTAGGGGGTCTAGTTTCCAAAATGGTGTCACTTGTGGGGGGTTTCCACTGTTTAGGCACATCAGGGGCTCTCCAAACACGACATGGCGTCCAATCTCAATTCCAGCCAATTTTAGTTTTAAAAAGTCAAACGGCGCTCCTTCCCTTATGAGCTCTGCTGTGCGCCCAAACAGTGGTTTTCCTCCACATATTGGCTATTGGCGTACTCAGGAGAAATTGCACAACAACTTTATCTGTCCATTTGCTTCTTTTACCCTTGTGAAAATAAAAAAAAAGTTTGTAATAGATCATTTTTGTGGCTAAAAAGTTAAATATTCATTTTTTCCTTCCACGTTGCTTCAGCTCCTGTGAAGCACCTAAAGGGTTAATAAACTTCTTGAATGTGGTTTTGAGTACCTTGAGGGGTGCAGTTTTTAGAATCGTGTCACTTTTGGGTATTTTCTGCTATATAGACCCCTCAAAGTGACTTCAAATATGAGGTGGTCCCTAAAAAATATGGCTTTGTAAATTTTGTTGTAAAAATGAGAAATCGCTGGTCAACTTTTAACCCTTATAATTTCCTAAGAAAAAAAAAATTTGTTCCAAAATTGTGCTGATGTAAAGTAGACATGTGGGAAATGTTATTTCTTAACTATTTTGTGTGACATATTTCTCTGTTTTAAGGGAATAAAAATTCAAAGTTTGAAAATTGCAAAATTTTCTAAATTTTCGGCATATTTGCATTTTTTTCAAAAATAAACGCAAGTTATATGGAAGAAATTTTACCACTAACGTGAAGTACAATATGTCACGAGAAAACAATCTCAGAATCGCGAAGATCCGTTGAAGCGTTCCAGAGTTATAACCTCATAAAGAGACAGTGGTCAGAATTGTAAAAATTGGCCCGGTCAATAACGTGCAAATCACCCTTGGGGGTTAAGTCACATGCTGTCCATTTCCTTGTGATCCTCATTGAGATGGTTCTACTCCTTCATTGGAGTCCAGCTGTGCTTAATTAAACTGATAGGACTTGATTTGTAAAGGCACACACCTGTCTATATAAGACCTCACAGCTCACAGTGCATGTCAGACCAAATGAGAATCATGAGGTCAAAGGAACTGGTCAAGGAGCTCAGAGACAGAATTGTGGCAAGGCACACATCTGGCCAAGGTTACAAAAGAATTTCTGCAGTACTTAAGGTTCCTAAGAGCATAGTTGCCTCCATAATCCTTAAATGGAAGAAGTTTGGGACCACCAGAAGTCTTCCTAGACCTTGCCGTCCAGCCAAACTGAGCAATCGTGGGAGAAGAGCCTTGGTGAGAGAGGTAAAGAAGAACCCCAAGATCACTGTGGCTGAGCGCCACAGATGCAGTAGGGAGATGGGAGAAAGTTCCACAAAGTCAATTATCAGTGCAGCCCTCCACCAGTCAGGCCTTTATTGCAGAGTGGCCTGACAGAAGCCTCTTCTCAGTGAAAGACATTTGAAAGCTCGCATAGAGTTTGCTAAAAAAACACATGAAGGACTCCCAGACTATGAGAAATAAGATTCTCTGGTCTGATGACTAGGGATGAGCGATATTGCCCGATATCGTATCGGAATTCCGATTTCCGATATTGGAAAAATATCAGATATCGGAATTTCCGATTTCCAATATCAATGCAAGTCAATGGGAGAAAAAAATCAGAATTACAAAATGACCACTACAGTGCTATATAATGGATAAAATGGAGGGGAAACACCTCAGGATAATGGGGAAGTAGTTTGCAGAGGCAGAGAAGCAAAAAAATTGCTAGAAAAATGCACAGAGCGAAAGCTGTAGCAGGAAAACTGGTCGCCATCTTCTTAACAGCGGTGTTTTTTCTTTGGGTTAGGATTAGTTGGGGTAGGGTTAGGGTTTATGGTTAGTAGGGTAAGGGTTAGGGGTTAGGGTTAGTTAGGGTTATGGTTAGGGTTAGAATTAGTGGTTAGGGTTAGTTAGGGTTAGTGGTAAGGGTTAGGGGTTAGGGATAGTTATTTTACATTATTAAATTAAAACTGCCGGTGGTGGTGTCAATATGCCCTTTGACTGACATGTGTCCGCGTTCAACTCACCTTGCTTTGCAGGGAGTTTCCAGGAGCACCACTTGGAGGAACGGATAAACTCCCTTTAAACCATGCTTAGTCTTCTTCTGCTGATTATATTCCTGTTATTCAGTAATTCTGCATATTGATATTCTGCTTTTGGTTCATGTACATCTGCTCCTACTGCTTCCTAAACCTCCGTCTATGGTTATTCTGCTATTGGCTGGTCGCAGAATGCCCCAAACCCAGAGGAAATAAGCAGAAGTAACAGTAGGCACAGGAACTTGAGAACCAGCTGGTGAGTCTGGAACCCGTATAGGCAGCAGAAATCAGCATAAGAGCCAATAAAACTAACGGGCACCAGCTGACGTTACCGGAGCCCGTTAACTAAGCAGGAGGTACCTGTGCCAGAATGCACTACCAAGGACCAGCAGACGTTACTGGAACTTGGATACCACAAAGGAGGGACCTAAGCCATTGACTCTACTGAGAACTAGCTGACGTTACGGGAACCCAGATAAGCAGCAGAAGGTAAAAGTGCCAGTGGCTGTACTGGTCAACAGCTGACATTACTGTAGCCCGGATGCCACAATGTAGTAGTGACATAAGCCAAAAGCACTGCCGAGAAGCCCAAAAAAATCCCACAAAGAAGCAAGTTCAAGAGCAAAAAGACAAGAGTCCGGGGACATCTCCATCTGTCTTCTTGTCTTGGGTCTTCTGCATCTGTCTTCCTGTCTTGGGTCTTCTGCATCTGACTTCTTGTCTTGGGTCTACCGGATTAATGTCTTCTCAGCAGAAGGTGCAAGAGCCGCATTTGCCCCCGCAACCCGGACACAGTCTTCTTTACTCCACAGTCGCAGCAGCGGGAGCCGGGCCTACTGGCACTGTCGAGACCAGCCTTGAGCGCCAGGTCCCGGAGACCACGTATGGGGCTCCTACACTGCCGACACCACGGATAACAGCAAATTGAGCTGGAATGATGTACGGCGGGGGCGTGGAACAGTGCAGCGGACACAACCGTGTAACGGCGAGCGTTGTCGAAACACGGTTTGGAGCAGGAGGTACCCATGCCCTTGGGCACTCCCGAGAACCAGCTGGCGATGCTGGAACTCGGTTTACCCCTCGGGGGAGGCACCTGTGTCCGCACTTCACTGCCACAAAACAGCCGGCGTGGCTGGATCCCGCCTCTTGTGCTTCTGCCTATAGGTGTTTGGCATCTGTCATCCTTTTTTTCCACTTTGGTCTAACGAGGTACAGCTGGCGGTACTGTTGCCCAGAAACAGCATGCTGTGAAAGTGGCAGTCACGGAAATGGGCACTAGCTGGCGGTACTAGAGCCCATGGAAAACAGTATGAGGTGAAAGAGTCAGTCACAGAACCAGGTGCTAGATGTTGGTAGTAGAGGCCAGAGCATGGGCATAACAGATGACGCTGTGTGCAACATAGGCACATGACAGAGTATGCATACTGCTACCAACCATGCATGTAACCTGTGTACTCTGGCCCAGGGCAGCAAAAGTCACCAGAAATCCTGGCCTGGTTCATTTTTAGGAATGTAAGCCGGTCCACATTTGCAGCGGATAGTCTGGTACGTTGGTCTGTTAGTACATTGCCAGCTGCACTAAAGATGCGTTCAGAAATCACACTGGCACCTGGACAAGCCAGGACCTCCAAGGCATACTGGCTAAGCTCGGGCCATGTATCCAACTTGGAGACCAAAAACTTGAAAGGGGCAGATCCATCCTGAAGCATACTGACAGGGGTGAAGAAGTATTGTGCCACTATGTCACGGTAACGTTACCTCCTAGTGCATTGCACTGTCTGTGCTGATGGTGCCCGAACTGTTTGCGGGTTCAGAAACCGTTGGAACAGGTTGGGTATACTGAACCTGTCAGTATCAGATGTACTGCTTCTGCTACCGGCTTCTGAACGGATTCCGCTGGGCCCAGGACGCACTGAGGTGCCTGCTAGTGCACGCGCATCACTGCTATGCGGTGGAAAAAAATACATGAGTGAATTAACCAGTGCGTCTTGGTATTCCTGCATTTTACACGCCCGGTTCAACGGTGTAATTATGCTTTCAAGGCTGTCCCGTTAACGTGGATCTTAGAGGGTGGCCACCCAGTAGTCATTTGTGTAGAGAATACAAGCCATGCGTGGGTCTTTTTTCAGACACTGCAGCATGAAATCACTCATGTGCTGAAGGCTGCCAACTGGCCAAGCATCGCTGTCACCAACTGGAGGAATGTACTCTGGCTGCTCTGCATCACCCCATACATGCTGTATCTGGTGACTTCTAGTAGAGCGCTGGGTACTTTCCTCCTCTGGCTCATCCTCATAGTCCTCATCCTCCTTGCTTGCTGTGTTCTGCCTGGACCTTTGTGAGGCACCCACATAGCTTTGTACCAACTGGGCCGATGAATATTGCCTGGTTGGTGCAAGTGTCTCATCATACTCCTCCTCCAGAGAAACCTCATCCCTTAGTCCTTTCAGTGATGATTCTATAAGGCATATAAGGGGAATAGTCAGGCTGAGTAGGGCAGCATCCGCGCTCACCATCAGAGTGGAGTCCTCGAAGCACTTCAAAATGGTGCATATGTCCTTCATGGATGCCCACTCTGTGGTTGTAAAGTGGGAGGACTGAGATGTGTGTCGCCTACTTTGCGCCTGCTGCATCTGCAACTCCATAATTGCAGGTTGCTGCTCACACAACCTCCACAGCATATGCAAAGTCAAATTCCACCTGGTGGGGAGGTCAACAATGATGCGGTGCTCCGGCAGGCTCAATCGGAGCTGCATGGCTGAAAGGAGCGATGGGTGTGATGCTGCCACTCCACAGGGTGCCTCTTCCTGACATGCATCAACATTTTGGTGGTATTAAGGTTGCTGACGTTCTTCCCTCTGCGCACAGTTTGTCGACAAAGCTTGCATCTGACTACTGTAACGTCATCTGCAACTTGGTCGAAAAAGGCCCATGCACCACAACTCTTGGGTGCACCCCTTGTGCTCTTTAAAAGAGCCCTGCTCCTAACGTGTGCTGAAGTTGAGGGAGCCGACAACCAATTTTTCCCTCTTTCTCTCCCACATGGACGGCCATGCTGCGCCACACCTGCAAGCTCTTCCTCTGAGCTATCCCTACTTGCTTGCTGCCCCTCAGCATGCCATGATGGGTCAAGGACCTCGTCATCCAATACACTTTCATCAGCAGAAACTGGCAGCTGAGTTTCATCATCATCTGCTGACTGGGGTCTGGTCACTGTGGCACTGGCCCACCCTCCACTTCTTCCTCAGACGCACACAGTGGTTGCGCATCTGTGCACACTACCTCTTCTTCAGCTGCAGAAATGCTGTCTGGCTGGCACACAGATTCCAAGCAAACAGATTCTGAGAAGAGGATTAAGGTTGGGTCCTGGCCTTCTGAATGTCTGGGCAATTTAGTGGGCGGTGAAGAAGCAGATGGGTGCTGCTCTTCAGTGGCCTGATCCGATGTGGTGGAGAGGTCCTGGGAGGATGCTGCACTCATTGAGGTGGATGCCTCAGCTGCCATCCAACCAACAACGGTTTCTACTTGATCCTCTCTTATCAGCCTATGGCCCTGTGCTCCTAACAAGCTGCGCATAAATGACTGCTGCCGAGTGAAAGTAGGCGCTGAGTGACTTGGGCCTGCTGCTTGCCCTGGATGTGCACCATGTCTAGCTGCTGATGCACCTCTTCCGCTGCGAGGACGTCCCTTACTCCCTGCCTTCATCTCTATTGATGGATTCAGAACGGCAAGAAAGTAATTATTAGGGATTAGTGTGCTTATTCCTGTAGGACTACAAACAGGTATAAGAAACACTAATGGCACTGTATGATGGTGTGTCTGCTACACTTTATTTGAATCTAGTGTGGCCTACACAAAGAGTAACGTGTGTTTGTGGTGTTGTTGTACAAGTTACGGTCGGATGTCACAGCGCAGTAAATGACACTGCTGTGATATAAAAAAAAAAAGGATTCTCAGGGACTGGGCCAGGTGCTGTGTGCCACCAGCCACAGAGGTTGTTTGGGCCCTCACAGTACAATCCCTATATAGTGTTTAACTTTAACCTCAATAGATGCTGTGAGGTAAAGTAACACTTATAGGGGCACTGAGAGTGAATTTACTGGTGAAAAATTTGGGGGTGTGTGATAGAACAGGCCGCACTAGGGGTCATGCAGTCTGATGTGACTACAAAGACTGACCTAGTGGGTGCTGCACTCCCCAAAAAAAAGCACACAGGTGGTCAGCACAGCGGAGGTGACTAAACTGTGCAAAGCGCATCCGAGCACTAGGAAAATTGAGGGATAAATGGGAGTAATGGATTGGGGGAGAGGTTCGGGGGGAACCCCTCACTTAAAAATCCCTATATAGCTTTCACCAAAATGTACTGGATGGTGAAGTTACACTTTTAGGAAAAAATAGGGGAAGGGGATTTAAGGGATGAAAAGAAAAGGCTGTGTGTGGGGGTCTAGTTTCCAAAATGGGGTCACTTGTGGGGGTTTACACTGTTTAGGCATCAGGGGCTCTCCAAATGTGACATGACACCCTCAGACCATTCCATCAAAGTTTGCATTACAAAACGTCACTACTTCTCTTCCGAGCCCCGACATGTGCTCACACAGTACTTTTCTCCCACATATGGGGTATCAGCGTACTCAGGACAAATTGTACAGCAACTTTTGGGGTCTATTTTCTCCTGTTACCCTTGGGAAAATAAAAAAATTAGGGACTTACAGATCATGTTTGTGGAAAAAATATGATTTTTTTATTTTTATGCCCGGGCGTTATAAACTTCTCTGTAGCCCTTGGGTGTTCAAAGTGCTCACCACACATCTAGATAAGTTCCTTGCGGGGTCTAGTTTCCAAAATAGGGTCACTTGTGGGGAGTGTTGTGTTTCGGTAGCTGAGGAGGACAGGAACAACAGCAGGGCAGCAGAACACCTGAGATGTTGGTAACTGATGGGTTGCAGATTCCTAAACTAACGACACAACTAGAGGTAGCCGTGGAGCATTCCTACGTTGATCCTAGACGCCTCATCACAGCCTGGGAGATAACCACACCTAAAGGCAGAAAGATGAAAGCTATCTGCCCTGGAGCAGATCCCCAAAGAAAATAGGAAGCCCCCAAACATATAATGGCGGTTAGACAAGATGAAAACACAAACACAGGCAGAAAACAGATTGAGCAAACGCTGGGGCCACAAGCTGACTAAATAGGATAGGAAAGGAAAGATTACTTTCTGCAACCCAGAAAACCCTACAAAAATCCAACAATTCTGATTACAAAAATACTGAGTTCACACGATCTCGCCACCCGCTAAATCAGATCTCAGTGTGAACAAAACCAAGCTGCAGCCGCTGAAAAAACAGGAAAAAGCAAATGAACAAATAACAGTGGCTGCAGATAAACTGTGAGGAGCTCAGGCCCCAGGAGGGGACCTGGCAGACCTCCACAAAAGTGCAGAAAACAATGCAAAAAGCAAGCACAAAAAGAAAAGCAAAAAATATCTTATCTGAAAGCAGGAGATACAGGCAAGACTCCAGCAAACTTCCAAATGAACCAGGAACCACAATTGAGACAAGAACAATTGATCACCGGCAACCATCATGGGAGGGAACCTCCCTTATATCAGACCAGTCAGTGAACCCAGATTGCCATTCCTCGCTGAAAGGTTCAGTACTGTCTGCAACCACCAGAGGGAGACTCTGCTCAGAAACCATCTCTAGCACATTCATAACAGGGGAGTTTCTACTGTTTAGGCACATCAGGGGCTCTGCAAACGTAACAAGATGACCGCAGACCATTCCATCAAAGTCGGCATTTCAAAACGTCACTACTTACCTTCCGAGCCCCAACGTGTGCCCGAACAGTGGTTCCCCCCCACATATGGGGTACCAGTGTACTCAGGACAAACTGGAGAACAACTTTTGGGGTCCAATTTCTCCTGTTACCCGTGTGAAAATAAAAAATAGCGGGTTACAAAAATCAGTTTTTGAGAAACAAAAATGATTTTTTTTATTTTCACTGCTCTGCGTTTATAAACTTCTGTGAAGCACTTGGGGGTTCAAAGTGCTCACTACACATCTAGATAAGCTCCTTGGGGGGTCTAGTTGGGGTCACTTGTGGGGGGTTTCTACTGTTTAGGCACATCAGGGGCTCTGCAAATGCAACATGACGCCCGCAGAACATTCCATCAAGTCTGCATTCCAAAATGGCACTCCTTCCCTTCTGAGCTCTCCCATGCGCCAAAACAGTGGTTCCCCTCCACATATGGGGTATTGTTGTACTCAGGAGAAATTGCACAACAACTTTTGTGGTCCAATTTCTCCTGTTACCCTTGCTCTGCGTTCTAAACTTCTGTGAAGCACTTGGGGGTTCAGAGTGCTCACAACACATCTAGATAAGTTCCATAAGGGGTCGTTTCCAAAATGGTGTCACATGTGTTTTTTTTTCACTGTTTAGGCACACAGGGGCTCTCCAAACGCGTCATGGTGTCCGCTAACGATTGGAGCTAATTTTCCATTCAAAAAGTTAAATGGCGCTCCTTTCCTTCTGGGCCCTGCCGTGCGCCCAAACAGTGGTTTATGACCACATATGAGGTATCTATGTACTCAGGAGAAATTGCCCAATAAATTTTAGGATCCACTTTATCCTGTTGCCCATGTGAAAATGAAAAAACTGAGGCTTAAAGAAAATTTTTGTGAAAAATAGTACTTTCTTTTTTTTACGGATCAATTTGTGAAGCACCTGGGGGTTCAAAGTGCTCACTATGCATCTAGATAAGTTCCTTGGGGGGTCTAGTTTCCAAAATGGGATTACTTGTGGGGGAGCTCCAATGTTTAGGCACACATGGACTCTCCAAATGCGACATGGCAACCGCTAAATATTCCAGCATATTTTCCATTCAAAAAGTCAAATGGCGCTCCTTCCCTTCTGAGCCCTGCTGTGCGCCCAAACAGTGGTTTATGCCACATATGACAAATCTGTGTACTCAGGAGAAATTGCTTAACAAATTTTAGGATCCATTTTATCCTGATGCCCTTGTAAAAATGAAAAAATTGATGCTGAAAGAAAATTTTTGTTGGAAAAATTAAAATGTCCATTTTTACCTTCTTACCTGCTTTAGTTCCTATGAAGCACCTGAAGGGTTAATAATGTTCTTGAATGTAGTTTTGAGTAGCTTGAGGGGTGCAGTTTTTATAATTCTGTCACTTTTGGGTATTTTCTGCCATATAGACCCCTCAAAGTGTCTTCAAATGTGAGGTGGTCCGTAAAAAAATGGTTTTGTAAATTTTATTGTAAAAATGAGAAATCGCTGGTCAATTTTAACGCTTATAACTTCCTAACAAAAAAAACTTTGTTTCCAAAATTGTGCTGATGTAAAGTAGACATGTGGGAAATGTTATTTATTAACTATTTTGTGTCACATAACTCTCTGGTTTAACAGAATAAAAATTCAAAATTTGAAAATTGCAAAATTTTCAAAATTTTCGCCAAATTTCCATTTTTTTCACAAATAAACGCAAAAATTATCGAACTAAATTTACCACTAACACGAAGCCCAATATGTCATGAAAAAAAAAATCTCAGAATCGCTAGGATCCGTTGAAGCGTTCCTGAGTTATTACCTCATAAAGGGACACTGGTCAGAATTGCAAAAAATGGCAAGGTCTTTAAGGTCAAAATAGGCTGGGTCATGAAGTGCGCTGGACCTCAGACTTGGCCGAAGGTTCACCTTCCAACAAGACAATTACCTCAAGCACACAGGTATGGCTAGTTTCACATTTGCGTCTTTGTGCACTACGCATCGTGCGCAAGTGGAAAGGCATGCAAAAACGCATGCAAACACAAGACCATAGGTCGCCATGTTAAACATAGGTATGCATGAACGCTTGAGCAGATGCGCTGCGTACAAAAACGCTAATGTGAAACCAGCCTTAAACCAGTTTCTAGACATGTTTACTCTTAAAACGCATGCAAAAGCAGGCGTACGCATATCCATGCGCACGCCTGCATTCCCATAGACTGTAATTCTTTGTTTTGACGCATTCCATGCGCAAAAGAACGCATGCATTTTTTTTACGCCTCTGGACGGACCCAAAAATCCAACATGTTGCGTCGGGCGCGTCTAGACTCATACCTTGAAAAAACGCATGCGCATGAAAATGCAGATGAACGCGTGCAAATGCAAGACCATGCGCACGCCATGTTAAACATAGGGGCGCATGACACATGTGATCGGATGCACAAAAACGCTAATGTGAAACCAGCCTAAAATAATGAAAGAGTGGCTTCAGAACAATTCTGTGACCATTCTTGACTGGCCCAGCTAAAGCCCTGACCTAAACCCAAGTGAGCATCTCTGGAGAGACCTGAAAATGGCTGTCCAGCAACGTTCACCATCCAACCTGACATAACTGGAGAGGATCTGCAAGGAAGAATGGCAGAGGATCCCCAAATCCAGGTGTGAAAAACTTGTTGCATCATTCCCAAGAAGACTCATGGCTGTACTTGCTCAAAAGGTGCTTCTACTGAATACTGAGCAAAGGTTCTGAATACTTATGGCCACGTGATATTTTAGTTTTTCTTTTTAATAAATTTGCAAAAATTTCTGCATTTCTGTTTTTTTTTCAGTAAAGATGGGGTGCAGAATGTACATTAATGAGAAAAAAATGAACTTTTTTACATTTACCAAATTGCTGCAATGAAACAAAGAGTGAAAAATGTAAAGGGGTCTGAATACTTTCCAAACTCATTGTATATTCGGCAGTGTGAGTTGGTTCGCTGATTCCAAATCAAGTTGCCAGGGTGACGCGTCCTGCCTCACCTCCATCCGCTCACACTATTCTCACTGTGGGCGGGCAGAAGTGAGGATGGACTCTGATCCAAACTAGGTTGCCAGGGTGAGGTGTATTGCCTCACCTCCATCCGCCTGCACTGTGATGTCCTCCCTGTGGGCGTGCGGAGCAGACGATGGACTTTGTTGCCTGACTACTGATTTAGTTTGGGTCAGATCCCCATGGCGATGTGTCCTTGCCTTGCTTCTTCCCGCCCCTGCTTTGACGTTTGTCTGGTGCAGGTGGGGGGAAGTGACGCTGGACGCCGAGTCTTGGCTTCCAGTATCGGGATGCGGTGGGTACACAGCTGATATGGGTAAGCCTGAATATAAAAGACCCCCTATGACACACTGACATCAGGACTCGGAGGAAGCTGCATGAGAAATGCACATCAGGGGTGTTCCTTTTGTTGGCCTTACAGGTTTATCTCATCTAATATATCTCTTCCTATTTGTGGCATTTTGGATATATACCCCTTACTTTTGAAAAACCTTCCAGGATTAGGATCATCTATAAGCCTTATTTTAGCTGGACCCTTATATGACCTTGCAAACATGTGCATGGGCACACATTGATCTTGGGTGCAGGTTCCCCTTCTTTGGCACTTTATTAGTATTAATAGGCATACACACGTCTTCAAAATTGTTGGTACCCCTCGTTTAATGACAGAAAAACCCACAATGATGACAGAAATAACTTGAATCTGACAAAAGTAATAATAAATAAAAAATATATGAAAATGAACAAATGAAAGTCAGACATTGCTTTTCAACCATGCTTCCTCATAATTTAAAAAAAGTAAAACTCATGAAATAGGCCTGAAAAATATTTAGACTTGAGAGTCCTCAGTGGTTGATACCTTTTAATGGCTAACTGAAAAGATGGTAACAAATAGGCCTGGACAGAAATGATGGTACCCTTAACTTTATATTTTGTTGCACAACCTTTTTAGGCAAACAAATGATTCCTGCAACTGTCAATGAGACTTCTGCACCTCTCGACAGGTATTTTGGCCCACTCCTCAAGAGCAAACTGCTCCAGTTGTCTCGTGTTTGAAGGTTGCCTTTTCCAGAAGGCATGCTTCAGCTCTTTCCAAAGATGCTCAATAGGATTTGGGTCAGGGCTCATAAAAGGCCACTTCAGAATAGTCCAACTGAACCATCGCACGACCAGCTCTACCCTCTCCTAGTGTATCCTCACCCATCCCTGTAGACTGTGAGCCCTCGGGGGCAGGGTCCTCTCTCCTTCTGTACTTGTGTGTCCCTTGTCTAGCACATGTTTATTGTATCTGTCTATATTTTCCCTTTTCATATGTAAAGCGCCATGGAATAAATGGCGCTATATAAATGAGTAATAATAATAATAATAATGTTTTCCTCTTAGCCATTCTTGGGTGTTTTTAGCTGTGTGTTTTGGGTCATTATCCTGTTGCAAGACCAGTGACCTGCGACTGAGACCAAGCTTTCTGATACTGGGCAGCACATTTCTCTCTAGAATCCCTTGATAGTTTTGAGATTTCATTGTACCTTGCACATATTCTAGACACCCTGTGCCAGATGCAGCAAAGCAGCCCCAGAACATAACAGAGCCTGCTCCATGTTTCACAGTACGGACAGTGTACTTTTCTTGATATGCTTCATTTTTCCGTCTGTGAACATAGAGCTGATGTGTCTTGCCAAAAGTTCCATTTTTGTCTCATCTGTCCATAGGACATTCTCCCAGAAGCTTTGTGGCTTGTTAACATGTAGTTTGGCAAATTCCAGTCTGGCTTTTTAATGATTTTTTCAACAATGCTGTCCTCCTTGGTCGTCTACCATGAACTCCACTTTGGCTCATACAACGACGGTTTGTGCGATCTGACACTGATGTTCCTTGAGCTTGAAGTTCACCTTTAATCTGTTTAGAAGTTTTTCTGGGCTCTTTTGTTACCATTCATATTATCCATCTCTTTGATTTGTCATCAATTTCCTCCTGCGGCAACATCCAGGGAGGTTGGCTACAGCCCATGGAGCTTAAATTTCTGAATAATATGTGCAACTGTAGTCACAGGAACATCAAGATGCTTGGAGATGGTCTTATAGCCTTTACCTTTAACATGTTTGTCTATAATTTTCCTTCTAATCTCCCGAGACAACTCTTTCCTTTGCTTCCGCTGGTCCATGTTGAGTGTGATACATACCATGACTCCAAACAGCATAGTGAGTATCTGTAGCCCTATATACAGGCCACTCACTGATTCCAAGATTGCAGACACCTGTGAAGCTAATTAGTGGACACACCTTGATTTAACATGTCCCTTTTGTCACATTATTTTCAGGGGTACCATCATTTCTGTCCAGGCCTATTTCATGAGTTTTATTTGTTAAAAAATTCTGTGGGAGCATGGTTGAAAAGCAATGTCTGACTTTCATTTGTATATTTTCATAGACTTTTTATTTATTATTACTTTTGTCAGATTCAAGTTATTTCTGTCACCATTGTGGGTTTTTCTGTCATTAAACGAGGGGTACCAACAATTTTGACCATATGTGTACATAAGTGGCTTGTTTTTCCCAATTTCAAAGCAAAGTGTCTTGTTTCGGTAGGACTGTTTTCTTCACCATTTATACTTGATTTACTTCATCACGAGGTCCTTAAAAAATAAAAAGATATATTGAAGTTGATGTAGCACATGTAGCATGTGGTAGAAGTTTGTGGTATTGTATTTTGTACAGTATATGGCGGAAATGAGCGTATCAGGCACAATTAAAGTTTACGGCTATATGCAGACTTTGCTGGTAATTTAATTCAAGGAGAAGTTATTCTCAGCTAAATTTATGTCCCTTATTATATGTAATAAACCTAATATGGGAAAAATAAGGAACATCATTATACTCACTGCTCATCTCTCCAGCCACTCCTTCCTGACCGTCATCCGTCCGGGCCTTGTTGCATCTTTACTGTATATTGCCACTGTTCATGTTGAATTCCTTGGGCCTCCTATATTAGCATCGAACTTCCTGGTCTGATGAGTCCCAGGAATGTCACATGAGAAGTCAGAAGCATGTGAGAAGGTCACTAGGTCATGGTGTGTACCAGGACTTCGGTTGCATGTGCTAAAGATTCCTGGGGAATTCAACACATGTGTCGCTGATCTGAAGATGCGAAGAGGACCAGTTGGGTAATGGAGAAGACCAGAGGGGCCGGAGAGGTGGGTGATAAGGTGTGTATAAGTATATTTTCTTTTTACATTTTGATGGCCTTTTATGATTCAGAAAAACATTGTGCTGGCTATTCTGCTGAATCCAGTTGGAAGGGAACGGCAAAAAATCCATAATTTGTGGAATGCAGATTTTTGTAAAGTTCAACTAGAATTTCATTCAAATTAATTTGCTTATCTCTAATGTATGGTGACACTCTGGAAATATGGAAAGCTTATTGCTAGTTCTATAAGCAAAAAAAAAACAAAAGAAGTTTATTTTTATAATCTTTATTTCATGTCATATAAATTTAAATTTTGAGACACGTGAGTTTTCTCAGAGCCAGGAGTCTTGCTCTGTTTTGGCCAGTAGCTGCCATGTAGTGTTGGTGCAGAGTCTTTAACTCTTCGTGGTAAAGCAGGAGATGGAGCCTGCTAACAGTCCCAGTACTTCTCCACTTTGTGCACAGAATGTACACTGCACAGTTTTCTTTAGTATGAAATAACTATCGGTGGAAGTCTAAAGTCTCTTAAACTATTACTTCCACTCATTGATAGATTAGGGGTGCACCGACTTGAGCAGCTCCAATGCAGTTCCACTTGGTACCCAGGATGCCCATGGCACGGTAACTTGCCTCCTGCACCACTGGAGGATGGTACTTACTAACAAGTCTCCTCAACCCCATAGAAACGACACGTAATGCTCTCTGATAGAGATCTTCATAGGCTAAAGCGTCTCTTATCATGGTGAGGTGTTTCAGGACAGCGTCTACCTTGTCTACCCTAAAAAACAACAATTCAGTACTGTGGATCATCATCTTCACCAGAAGGGCAGGTTCTTTTTGCCCGAGTTGTTCATATATTTGGCAGGATTTTACTCCACCAACATTTAACAGCTCTTCAGTATTATTACATCCGATGTAAGGTAGACAATGTAATAAGGCTGCAATACCGGATGCCTTAACCTGCTCGTTTCTACTGTGTAACGTTATCAGTAAGTCAGGTAGGCATCTCCTGACGTGGTGGCTGAAGCCTTTCTTATTCCAGTTGCAGCTCTGGGCGAGATCTGCAAATAGTGAAGTGGCATATGTCTGGATCAGAGGGTTTGCATGGTTTAGATAGTTTCTACAAAGACTGACAATCCTCTCAAATTTCCTGCCTATTTTTGAACTTTTCAGCAGGGTAACAATTTTTGATAGGGCTTGTAAGCTTTTGACGGCAACTTTTGCAGTCCGATGATCTGATAATTTTGTGCAAAGGCCGTACAAGATGCCATCTTTGAATTGATGCACCTGTCTTGGGGCACCTATACAGGCATTTCCCATAGCTTGTACAGCATAAGAAACCTCAAGCTCGTCCGAGCTTTTCATCTTTGAAGCCATTAATAAGATGTAATATTCTGCCATATTCTCCTCCAGGAGCTCAGGATGGCGTAATAGCTCCGAGAAAAACATGGCACCAATGAGTTTGCTTTTCCTCACAGCAGATCTCATTGCTATACGCATGTAATGGATGACCTTTGTCCTTTGCTCATCAGTTAAGACACATGTAATATAACGACACATCGCAGCCTGGGTTGTGTCTGTGTCATGGAGGACCTTAGAGTCATCCTGGTGGTTTATGAACCCATAGCTAGAGTGCAGAAGATGGTAACAAAAGTCAAAGCTTTCAGGTGGTCCAGCTTGGTATTGTGTATGGGTAATCAAGTCATCCACGGTCAGTATATTCTGCACTGCACTTTTTCTTTCTTTCCAATCTCTGATGATTTTGTTGTAAATCAATTCCAATATATTCCGCACACTGCTGTGTAGGTGCTTCTTATCGATTTCCAGGCGCTCCATGACTTCTTCGGAGCGGTATACAGCAATGTTAGCCAGGAGCGTCATAGCTGCGCCAGTTATTTCCTGACAGCTCTCACTTTCTGCTTTCAGCATGTGGCTATAGGTCTTATCAATAAGTTCACTAGTCAGAAAGTTGTCAGCGTCTGCTCTGGCAGATGTCATAGTTGACAAGAACAGGAGGGCATTCACCAAATCCTGTCCATCCAGATCATGCAGATGTTCTATAAGCTCGCTGGTCATGGTCTTCATTTTTCCAAGCGCAAGTGATGTAACAATGCCTGGAATACTGTCCTCCAGGAGCGGGACAGTGAGAAGGTCCAACACGGCCAACAGACGTTTATAGTGATGGTTGGATCTCATGCTTGGACGCTTCATTATAGAAGAGGAAATCTGCCAAAAACAGAATATGATATTAAAGGAAATGTTGTGTAAATTGTGAATGGAATTGATTAATACTCATTACATTTAAAAGTAAATAATTATTCTTTCTGCAGTATAAAGGCAATGTGATTAGGACATTCACTGTAATGAGGGAGATGGTCTCAATTTAAACACTGTGTGACCTATGATCTAGCGGTGTCCATGTTTTCAGGGGTGAACAAAAGCGCGATGAACCACAGTCTTGTTTACCACTGAAAAGGGAGGACACTACTGAACAGAGGCCAGACAGAGAATGGATTCATCGGGGGTTTTATCTGAATCACGTATATGGCCGGGGTCACACTCAATGTAGAAAAAAATCTGTCCCATTTTGACGGCCGAGAATTGCACCAATGCTCTTCGTATGGTGACCCGTGTGTAATCCGTTTGCAATGCGATGATGCGATTTCCTCGCATCTAGTTTCCGTATGACATCCGTATGCAATGCGAATTTAACATGAGCTTTTACATACAGCAGTTCCCCATCCTGGTGTCTATATTCTTCATCCTGGTATATATGTACCTTATCCTGGTATATACTGTATATACAGTACAGACCAAAAGTTTGGACACACCTTCTCATTCAAAGATTTTTCTGTATTTTCATGACTATGAAAATTGTAGAATCACACTGAAGGCATCAAAAATATGAATTAACACATGTGGAATTATACATTACACTTTACAAAAAAGTGTGAAACAACTGAAAATATGTCTTAAATTCTAGGTTCTTCAAAGTAGCCACCTTTTGCTTTGATTACTGCTTTGCACGCAGAACAGATGAACGGATGGACTCTACATGTCTGGTTCCCACCGTGAAGCATGGAGGAGGTGGTATGATGGTGTGGGGGTGCTTTGCTGGTGACACCGTTGGGGATTTATTCAAATTGAAGCGGTGAGCGGTCCAGCTCACCCCAAACCATCTCGATTGGGTTCAGGTCTGGTGACTGTGGAGGCCAGGTCATCTGGCGTAGCACCCCAACACTCTCCTTCTTGGTCAAAAAGCCCTTACACAGCCTGGAGGTGTGTTTGGGGACATTGTCCTGTTGGAAAATAAATAATGGTCCAACTAAACGCAAACCTGATGGAATAGCCTGCTGTTGCAAGATGCTGTGGTAGCCATGCTGGTTAAGTATGCCTTTAATTTTGAATAAATCCCCAACAGTGTCACCAGCAAAGCACCCCCACACCATCACACCTCCTCCTCCATGCTTCAGGTTGGGAACCAGGCATGTAGAGACCATCCGTTCACCTTTTCTGCGTGCACAGCAGTAATCAAAGCAAAAGGTGGCTACTTTGAAGAACCTAGAATGTAAGACATATTTTCAGTTGTTTCACACTTTTTTGTAAAGTGTAATGTATAATTCCACATGTGTTAATTCATAGTTTTGATGCCTTCAGTGTGATTCTACAATTTTCATAGTAATGAAAATACAGAAGAATCTTTGAATGAGAAAGTGTGTCCAAACTTTTGGTCTGTACTGTATATATATGTATATATACAGTTGTGCTCAAAAGTTTACACACCCCGGCAGAAATTTTGCTTTCTTGGCCTTTTTTCAAGGTGCAATAATACACAGTGCCATATTACATTGTGCAACTTGCCATGTCCCCATACAAAGTAGATAGCTGGCTGCCATTATTATTACTATTATTTATTTCTATAGGGAGCCGGTAACCAGATTCATTCTGCCAGAGCCACGGGAGCATGAATTCTAGTCTCGCATCACAATTGCAGCAGGGTACATTGTGTAGTATGAAGAGCGAGCCGGGAACCATAGCCGGAGACAAAACTAGTCCGGCACTGCATCGGGCCGTCTTCTTCTAACTCTGAAGCCATTGATTAACATGGTGCGATGTGAGGATTCACAAGACTTGTAGCTTAAGACCGGACAACCCTTTTAATTCTAGAGTGCTGCATACGGGAAGAGGGTGTACATACACATATACAATACAGCAATAGCTGGATGTACCTTTACTCATTATCCCATACCCTAGTAGATAGCTGAGTGCTCATTTTGGACATTGTCGTCCCGTCCCCCTGTAAATAGCTGGATATACTTTTGCACATTATCCCGCCGTTAACCAAATCCATAAAAGTCTGATTTATCAAAATATAAATATGTTTAATTTATATGATAAAAGCTGTAAAAAAAATAATTAAAAATCCCAAATTATAATTTTTTTGTTGCCGCGCCTGCCACAAAAAATGTAAGAAAAATAGTTCAAAACACTGTATGTAACCCGAAATAGTAGGAATAAAAGTGCTAGCTGGTCCCGCAATAGACAAGTCCTCACAAAGCTCCATTGCGAAAAAAAAAAGTATCCTGCCTCGAAAATGGAGGTACAAAACAATTTTTTTTACAAGGTTCAAAAATTTTTTAAAACAGTAAAAAAAAACAAAAAACAACCCTATACATGTTTCCTATTTCCTATTTACTGGTATTGACCTGAAGAATCATGTATCAGGTTATCAGGTTATTTTTACTGCAATATTAGCACTGTAGAAATGAACAAAAACTATGGCGGAATTGTGTTTTTTTTCCCTTTTCATTGCAGTTTATTTTTCTTATTTTACCATAAATTCTATAGTAAAATAAATGGTGCTTTTAAAAGTTACAAGTGACAAGTTCTCCATACAGCTATGTCAATGGAAAAATAACTTTTTGTATGTCTTTTTCAACAAAGGGAGGAAAAAACAAGAATTTATCCATCAATTTTCTTTTTTTTTTCCATATGAGAAAAATTGATGACACATGGAGGGTAAAAATGAACATTGTTATCAAAATCAGATGGAGAAAGAGACGCAGCATAAAGATGAAGAAACAGGACGATTCTTACAGACAAGAAAAAAATGGTGTCTAATGTCGGACTAATCCTGGCATTGATATTTGCTCCCTGGTTTTTTATCGGGCGATTTCCACTTTTATATCGGATCACTGAGGACTGGATTTGTTTCATGATTTGTAAATAAAAACCTAAATTGATTAAATCGGTTTATCTGTTGTATTGTGCCGTGATTTGTGCTGGACGAGTTACTCATCTCTAGGGGCAATGGCAGCTTCCCATACATCAGAATACAGGAAAAAATAATGGGATAAAACATTTAGTTTTCTAAATTACAGCAGAAAGTAGATTTACCTCCAAATGGAGACGACTCCTCAGTCAACGATCTTCAGAATAATCCAGAAGAAATTCTCTAATCCACAAATAATTCGCTATTCCACAAGGAGAAGATCTAGGTAAGTGCTATCAGGCGACAGACAAATACCAAGTCTGACCTCTAAGAGGTGGGACGGAGTGTTTGTAGGTTCCGCTCTATTGTGACATCACTCACCTGTGTGACATCACTGCCAGCTTCCATATATGGTAAGTAATGATGTCACAATGCAGCATAATAATAACATACTTTTTCTCTCCCTAAATGCCCCCTTTAAAGCAGCTGATAATGATGGTGGCACAAATAGGGATGAATGAAATAAAATTCTGGCAGTTTTACAAGTAATAGATTACCGCCAGTGGTTACAGAGGTTTTGCTGAGCTTTTCCTCTTTCCAATTCTCATCATATGACGATATATCACATTTAATCTTTTTCTGACAGACTCCTTTATCTTCTTATTCTGCCTAGAAAGATACATTGAACTATATAATCTAATGCTCAGGGTAAAGTCTTCAGACATTTGTTGGCATTATTGGATTTTCTCACATTTCCACTGATAGGGGGCAGTGTTCTGGGAATTGTGTCATCATCTGATTCCAGGCTGACCATCACCAGGGCCACATGTCCTCTTACTGTCTATTAGTTGGATGGATAGAATTTGTAGAAGGCGCATTTCCCTGATTAGAAGTGATGACATATTGCTGATGGCCTGGGTAGGACTCAGATGAGGCCTGTACTATGGGGCATATGGGGCATAATTGTGCAGCATATGGGGGCATAATCTGTGGAATATATGGGGGCATAATCTGGAGCATATGGGGTCATAATCTGTAGAGCATCATATGGGGGCATAATCATTTTTCACCCTAGGCTTATACGCGAGTCAATAAGTTTTCCCAGTTTTTTGGGGCAAAATTAGGGGGGTCGGCTTATACACGGGTCGGCTTATACATGAGTATATACGGTATTAGATTTTAATAAAAATCTGGGAAAAGTAGGGTGATTTGCAGATTTATATATCCAGGGGAGTAGTCCTGAGGAGATCATTTGCATATTCCCAGTTCATTCTGGGATAAGTGAAGAGTCTCCGCGAGCTCCAAGAACACTGGGTTTTGGCTGTTGCAGCTGAAAGGAGGACATCGGTAAACAGGAGGAGTCCTGAGGAGTCTTGCTATTCAGTTCATTCTGGATAGTGAGAGTCTCGCGAGCTCAGAAAGGTTTTGGTGTTGCAGCTGAAAGGAGCATCGTAAGCGTGCGCTGCGACGTGCGATTTTGACTTTTCACGCTTTGATCTCATTAAAAATAAGAGCATGGAAGAGGCTAGGAGTCATGTGGTGAGCTGCATTTCTTGCTACATGTTCACAGATTTAGCAGTGGAAAAGCTAAATTTCACATGCCACAAATGCAAGCTTGTGTCCATGTTGGAGGAAAAGTTGCGAAATCTAGAAGAGAGGTTAGCTACATTGAAGATCATTAAGGAAGATGAAGAGTTCTTATCAAATTTAAAGAGGGAGGCATATCTAAAGAAGAATATAATGATGTCTGCAGAACCTGCAGGGCAAGAATCAGATTATCTAAAGCTGACAATGAATTAAGGCTTGCAAGTGACATCAAAAGCAGCAAAAAAGGATTTTGGGGATACGTCAAAAGTAAAAGAAAAGTCTAAGATGCTATAGGAATTTTACAGGATGAAAATTATGAAATGGTAAGACAGGATGTTGAAAAGGCCGAACTTTTAAATTCCTATTTTGCATCTGTTTTCTCTCAGAAAGGAAATGTAACATCAACTGATCTTCACTGTCCTATTAAAGGAATAGAAGAATCCAGGATATCTATAAACAGAAAAATAGTGAGGAAACACTTAGCTAACATAAATGAATTCAAGTCTCCAGGTCCAGATGAATTACACCCCAGAATAATGAAGGAGATAGCAGAAGAAATTTTTGAACCTCTCCATAATCTTTGAAAATTCTTGGAGAACAGGAGAAGTCTCAGAAGACTGGAGAAGAGCAAATGTTGTTCCTGTCTTCAAAAAGGGGAAGAAGGTGGACCCAGGGAACTATAGACCCGTGAGTCTGACATCTATATCAGGAAAGATCTTTGAACAAATTATTCAACAACATGTATGTAAGTACCTGGACAAGAATGAAGTGATTAACCAAAGTCAGCATGGGTTTGTAACTAATAAGTCATGTCAGACTAATTTAATTTCCTTCTATGACAGAATCACTGACTGGGTGGATCAGGGAAATGCTGTAGATATATTATATCTTGACTTCAGCAAAGCATTTGACAAAGTATCTCACACAATCCTTATTGAAAAAATAACTAAGTATGGAATGGACAAGGCAACTGTTAGGTGGATTCATAACTGGCTTAGTTATAGGACCCAAAGAGTAGTAGTAAATGGCTGCACATCGAGTAGGAAGAATGTATCAAGTGGGGTACCACAGGGCTCTGTCTTGGGCCCTGTATTGTTCAACATCTTTATCAATGATTTAGATGAAGGAATTGAGGGTAAACTGATTAAATTTGCTGATGACACAAAGCTAGGAGAGATAGCTAATACTAGAGAAGAGAGAGAGAGGATTCAAAAAGATATAAATAAACTGGAGCAGTGGGCAGCAACTAACAGAATGGTTTTTAACAGGGAAAAATGCAAAGTACTTCATCTGGGAAATAAAAATGAAAAAAGCGTATACAGAATGGGAGGAATAAGGCTAAGTAACATCACATGTGAAAAAGACTTGTGTATACTAATAGATCACAGACTGAACATGAGTCAACAGTGTGATGCAGCAGCAAAAAAGGCAAATACAATTCTGGGATGTATTAACAGAAGCATACAGTCTAGATCACGTGAAGTCATTATTGCCCTCTACTCCTCTTTGGTCAGACCTCATCTGGAATACTGTGTCCAGTTTTGGGCACCACATTTTAAAAAATACATCAACAAACTGGAGCAAGTTCAGAGAAGAGCGACCAGAATGGTGTTCGGTCTACAAACCATGTCCTATGAGGAACTGTTACAGGATTTGGGAATGTTTAGCTTGCAAAAAAGAAGACTGAGAGGTGACTTAATAGCTGTATACAAATATTTCAAGGGCTGTCACATTGTAGAAGGATCATCTTTATTCTCATTTGCACAAGGAAAGACTAGAAGCAATGGGATGAAACTGAATGGGAGGAGACACAGATTAGATATTAGAAAAAACTTTTTGACAGTTAGAGTGATCAATGAGTGGAACAGGCTGCCTCGAGAGGTGGTGAGTTCTCCTTCAATGAAAGTCTTCAAACAGAAGCTGGACAGACATCTGTCTGGGATGATTTAGTGAATCCTGCTTTGAGCAGGAGGTTGGACCAGATGACCCAGGAGGTCCCTTCCAACTCTACCATTCTATGATTCTATGATCTGTTTTTTAATAATTGTCAAGTTTTTTTTTTACATTTTAATTATTCTCCTTAGGTTTCGTAAACCTACAATTTCTTGTATAACAGACTACATTACTGTAATTTTACAGTGTACTGTAAAAACAGCATTATCCTATGGATCCCATCTTAAGGCCGAGCTTCATACAGTAGATGAACATACATGAAATACTAATATAGTTCCAAAAATACAAATCTATATCAGCCACAATGCAGAAATAGCAACTAGACTAAACTATTGCTGAAATATAGGAGAACTAAAGAATCACAATTCTTGGTAAAAATTACCATTTTATTGATAAATAATTAAGTACAAGTACAAAACTTTAACCCCTTCCCGACCTTTGACACAGCATATGCGATATGAACGCCGATGCCAATCCGACATGTGACGCATATGCTGTGCCACAGAATGATTGTTTTCCTGCGGGTCGGGTGACCGGGTTCACTGAAAGGTCACCCGACCAGCAGGGACAGGAGGCTTTGTGCTTCACCCCAGGGGGTGGCTTTGCCCCCCATGGCTACGATCGCTCTGATTGGCTGTTGAAAGTGAAACAGCCAATCAGAGCAATAGCAATATTTCACCAATGAATCTTTGTGAAATATTACAATCCAGAGGTAGGTAGGGGACAATAATAAAATAAAGAAAATATTTTTATTTTTCCATTAGGGTTAGAATTAGGGTTAGGGTTAGGATTAGGGTTATGGTTAGGGTTAGAGTTGGTATTAGGGTTAGGGTTGCAATTAGGGTTAAGGTTGGAATTAGGGTTAGAGTTGGAATTAGGGTTCGGGTTTCAATTAGGGTTAGGGTTGGAAATAGGGTTAGGGTTGTGGTTAGGGTTATGATTAGGGGTGTGTTGTGGTTAGGGTTATGGTTAGGGTTGTGATTAGGGTTAGGGGTGTCTTGGAGTTTGGGTTGGAGTTAGAATTGAGGGGTTTCCACGGTTTAGGCACATCAGGGGGTCTTCAAACGTGACATGGTGCCACCATTGATTCCAGCCAATTTTGCATTCAAAAAGTCAAACGGTGATCCCTCCCTTCCAAGCCCCGAAGTGTGGTCCAACAGTGGTTTACCCCAACATATGGGGTATCAGCGTACTCAGGAAAAATTGCACAACAACTTTGGGGGTCTAATTTCACCTGATACCCTTGGGAAAATAAAAAAATTGGGGGCTAAAAAATTATTTTTGTGGAAAAAAATGATTTTTTATTTCCACAGCTCTGCGTTATAAACTTCTGCGAAGCACTTGGGGGTTCAAAGTGCTCACCACACATCTAGATAAGTTCCTTTGGGGGTCTAGTTTCCAAAATGGTGTCACCCCTGGGGGGTTTCCACTGTTTTAGGCACATCAGGGGCTCTGCAACATAACATGATGCTGCTGACCATTCCATCAAAGTCTGCATTTCAAATCGTCACTACTTCCCTTCCGAGACCTGACGTGTGCCCAAACAGTGGTTCCCCCCCACATATGGGGTACCAACGTACTCAGGACAAACAGGAAAACAACTTTTGTGGTCAAATTTCTCCTGTTACCTTTGTTAAAATAAAAAATTGAGGGCTTAAATATCATTTTTTGAGTTAAAAAAATTATTTTTTATTTTCACGGCTCTGCGTTATAAACTTTTGTGAAGCACGTGGGGGTTCAAAATACTCACCACACATCTAGATAAGTTCCTTTGGGGGTCTAGTTTCCAAAATAGGGTCACTTGTGGGGGGTTTCCACTGTTTAGGCATCAGGGGCTCTCCAAATGTGACATGACACCTGCAGACCATTCCATCAAAGTCTGCATTACAAAACGTCACTACTTCAGTAATGAGCGCAGGGGTGAGAATGAGCTCAAAAGGGAGTAATGAGCGCAGGGGGGAGAATGAGCGCAGGGGGGAGAATGAGCACAGGGGAGAGAATTAGCAAAAGGGGGAGTAATGAGCGCAGGGGAGGAGAATGAGCACAAGGGGGAGTAATGAGCGCAGGGGGAGAATGAGCACAACGGGAAGTAATGAGCACAGGGGGAATGAGCGCTGGGGGGAATGAGTGCTGGGGGAATGAGCGCTGTGGAGAATGAGCGCTGGGGGGAATGAGCGCTGGGGGGAATGAGCACTGGGGTGGGAATGAGCGCTGAGGTGGGGAATGAGCGCTGAGGTGGGGAATGAGCGCTGAGGTGGGGAATGAGCGCTGGGGAGAATGAGCGCTGGGGGAATGAGCGCTGGGGGGAGAATGAGCGCCGGGGGAATGAGCGCTGGGGGGAGAATGAGCACTGGGGAAGAATGAGCATTGGAGGGAGAATGAGTGCAAGGGGAGAATGAGCACTGGGGGGAAATGAGCGCTGAGGTGGTGAATGAGCGCTGGGGAGAATGAGCGCTGGGGGAATGAGCGCTGGGGGGAGAATGAGCGCCGGGGGAATGAGAGTTGGGGGAAGAATGAGCGCTGGGGGAATGAGCGCTGGGGAAGAATGAGCACTGGAGGGAGAATGAGTGCAAGGGGAGAATGAGCACTGGGGAAAATGAGCACTAGGGGGAATGAGCGCTGAGGTGGTGAATGAGCGCTGAGGGGAATGAGCGCAGGGGGGAGAATGAGCGCAGCGGGGGAATGGGCGCTGGGGGAATGAGCGCTGAGGTGGTAAATGAGCGCTGGGGGGAATAAGCGCAGGGGGAGAATGAGCACTGGGGGGGAGAAATGAGCGCTGAGGTGGGGAATGAGCACTGGGGAGAATGAGTGCTGGACTAATGTAAAAGAGGTTGGACAGAAATGACATCACAAATCTTTTTGTTAAATAACATCTTTATTTTAGCTTACAAAAAGGCATACAAATCCGCATGTAAAAAACGCATCAAATACTCACCTGCTTTTTCTGCTAAGAGATGCGGATTATGTACGGAAACTTCTGCAGACAAATCTGCAACGTGTGCACATACCCTAAGGCTATGTTTCCACGTTCAGGAAACACTGCAGAGAGGATACAGCTCTGTCTAAAGCTTGCAATTTGTTACCATCTTTTCAGTTAGCCATTAAAAGGTATCAACCACTGAGGACTCTCAAGTCTAAATATTTTTTTAAAGCTTTGCCGGCTTTTGTATGCGCGGTGATTCCACATGTGTTCATTGAACCGTGTGGAATCACCGCATCCTATACATAGGACGGTGTTATTTATCTTGCGTAGACTGAGCGTCTCCGCGAGATAAATTGACATGCTGCGGTCTAGAAAAACGCTCCACATGTGCATATACGCAGTTCTGCCACCTGCATCTTTGCACGCATAGTGGATATGGGATTTCATAAAATCCCCTCCACTATGCTGTAACATTGGACACTGCGGATTGGACTCTGCGGCTGTTCTCAGCGTCCAACCCGCAGCGTTTCCTGAATGTGGAAATGTACCCTAAATATATCTCTGCCTCTGGACATTATATTGTTATGATCTGCTATAAGCACTAAGGAAAGAAGGGAGGTCTGTCCCTACAATAGAACTAAGATGGATCCCTACGATGTAACGGGGAACCTGATCCTGTGATCAGACCCGCTAAAGTCCTCAGCTAGTCTGAATGAAGACCTATAGATGTGAGGGAGGGATCCCTACAAGGACTAGGGACTGGGAGAAAAGATGGACACCTCCTAACAGAAGTTGTAGCAGCAAAAGGCAAAACAAAGAACATAGAACATAGTTTTTGCTTGGTCTTTTGACCTCTATCTGAGTTAGGTAACAAAGCACCTGGCTAGCTTAAGAGTATAAGTTACAATGAAGTCCAGCAAAGCCAGAAGGGTGAAGCCGGATTAAATAGGCCACAAAGGTCATGTGACCAGCAAGATAAAAAAAAACTAACAGGAGAGTTCTAATAGTACCCCCCCCCTTCTAAGAGGATCCTCCGGATCCCCTAGGTCCAGGCTTATCCGGAAACCTCTTGTGAAACGCTCTGACAAGTCTGGACGCAGAAACATCATCCGCCCTCACCCATGAGTTATCCTCGGGTCCGAAACCCTTCCAAGCGACGAAATACTGCAAACTCCCTCTATATCGTCTAGAATTTAGGATGCGAGAAATTTCATATTCCCCGTCCTCCACCACTGGGGGAACAGTGGCAGCGGAGTCTCCATCCTACACATCAGCTCTTTTCAACAGAGAAACATGAAATACCGGATTAATCTTCCAGGAGGTAGGAAGCTCCAACTTAACAGCAGATTGGTTAATAACCTGAAGCACCTTAAAGGGCCCTACAAACTTGGGACCCAATTTTTTAGAAGGAATCCTCAACCTCAGATTCTTAAAGGATAACCAAACCATGTCACCAATAGCAAACAAAACCTCTTGCCGTTTCCTATCAAAGTACCCTTTAGATTTTCTGTTAGCCTCCTGAAGATTACCACGCACCTCCATCCAAACTCTCTCCAAATCACCGGGAAAAATTTTCCTCTTCAGGCACGGCCGATACCAATTTGGAGAATGACCCAAATGACGGATGTCTCCCAGTACAACAAAAAAAAGGCGAACAACCAGCTGAAGAGGATGTATGATTGTTAAGAGCAAATTCAGCAAGTGGCAGAAACTCAGACCACCCCTCTTGATTGTCTGCCACAAAACAACGCAAGAACTGCTCAACATCCTGGTTTTTCCTTTCTGTCTAGCCATTAGACTCAGGATGATATCCGGATGAAAACGACAAGTGAACTCCCAACCTGTCACAAAAGGCGCGCCAAAAAAGAGCCACAAACTGAGGTCCCCTATCAGAAACAATGTCAGTAGGAACACCATGTAGTCTGACAATTTCCTTGACAAAGGCCTTAGCGAGAGTCTTAGCGCAGGGCAGTTTGATGAAAGGAACCAAGTGACACATCTTGCTAAAACGGTCCACGACCACCCAGATGACAGTGAAACGCTCAGAGGGGGGAAGGTCAGTAATAAAGTCCATAGCCAAATGTGTCCAGGGTGCACTAGGGATCTCCAGAGGGCAAAGCAACCCCGCAGCAGGAGTATGTGAAGACTTAGATCTAGCACACACAGTGCAATGACGCACCCACTTAATGACTTCCTTCTGCCATCCAGGCCACCAAAAACTGCAACCCACAAGTCTCTTGGTCTCAGAGATTCCAGGATGACCTGCCAACCGAGACTCATGACACTCAAACAAATCTCTCCTAAAGGTCCAAGGCACAAACAGCCTCCCATGGCATTCTCCTGTGCTTTAAGAATCTCATCTTCCAACACAGAGTCCAAAGCAGCAATCACAACCCCTTCTTGTAAAATGTTCTCCTCATCAGTACCAATCATGGGAGAAAAACTGTGAGACAAAGCATCAGCTTTCACATTCTTAGTACCTGGGATGTAAGTGACAGAAAAATTAAACAGCGAGAAAAACAGTGCCCATCTAGCCTGACGGGCATTCAAGCGTTTGGCAGCATCCAGATAGATCCAGATTTTTATGATCCGTGAAAACCTGAACGGGAAATTCAGCACCTTCCAAGAGATGCCGCCAGTGTTCAAATGCGAGTTTAATGGCCAATAATTCCCGATTACAAATATCATAATTCAGTTTAGTCTCAGAAAATTTTTTTGAAAAAAAAGCACAAGGATGCATTCCATCCGTGTTTTCCTGAGACAGCACCGCGCCGACCCACACAGAAGCATCAACCTCAACCAAAAACGGTTTAGTCACATCAGGCTGCATAAGGATGGGAGCAGAGCTGAACCTCTCCTTTAAAAACACAAAAGCTTCAATGGCCTCAGTAGTCCACTGAACCGCATTAGCACCTTTCCTGGTGAGATCGGTCAGTGGTTTGACAATAATAGAAAAATTTTTAATGAATTTTCTATAATAATTGGCGAAACCCAAAAACCTCTGTAACGATTTCAAACCAATAGGCCTAGGCCATTCCTGCACAGCTTGAACTTTCACCGGGTCCATCTCAAAACCTTCGCTGGAGATAATGTAGCCCAAAAAACTAATTCTCTGTACAGCGAACTCACATTTCTCCAGCTTAGCAAAAAGCGAATTGTCCATTAACAACTGTAATACCTCACGCACACTCCGCCAATGAGACCAGATCCGGTGAATAAATCAAAATGTCATCCAAATACACAACCACACTTTTGCAGATCAAAGGTCTAAGGATGTCATTAATAAGATTCTGAAAAAATGCAGGAGCGTTGGTAAGACCAAACGTCATAACCAGATTCTCAAAATGCCCCACAGGAGTGTTAAACGCAGTCTTCCATTCGTCACCCTCCTTCATGCGCAACAAATTGTATGCCCCCCGAAGATCAATTTTGGAAAACCACTTGGCCCCCACTATCTGGTTAAACAAATCAGGAATCAATGGCAGTGGGTAAGGATTGCGTACAGTAATTTTATTAATCTCATGAAAGTCCAAACAAGGACGTAAAACGCCGTCCTTTTTTTAACAAAAAAAAATCCAACAGCCACAGAAGACTTAGAAGGTCTAATGTGATCGGCGGCCAAGCTTGTCTGAATGTACTCCTCCAAAGCCTTTCTCTCAGGAATAGTCAAATTAATAAATAAACGACTTTTAGGAAGAGTCGCTCCAGGGACAAATTCAATAGTACAATCATAGTCTCTATGAGGGGACAAAATCTGTGATTCCTTCTCAGAAAAAACTTTCCAAAAATCCTGAATAGGTACAGGTAATTCCCCTTTATCCACAGCAGCAATACGCCCGTTACAACATTTGTCATAACACTTGGGGCTCCAGGACTTAATTTCATTGGTAGACCAGTCCAGTACAGGATTGTGTAATTTTAACCAGGGTAACCCCAAAATCACTGGAGAAGGCAAATTATTCAAAACTACCAAATCCAAATTCTTTTGGTGAACACCATTAATAGTGAGAGGAAATTCACAGATCTTGTGAGTAACATTCTTCAAGGGAGAACCATCAACAGAAACCACAGCAATAGGGGATGACAAAGGTTTAGGTTTTAATTTACGTTTTTCCAAGAATTCCCCATCAATCACATTCAGAGTGGAACCACAATCGACAAATACCCGAAAATCCATTAATTCTTCCTGAGCAGCAGTAGTAGTGGCAGAAAGAAAAACGCCCTTAGTATTTAAACAGGCTATACGGGCAAAACTGACCTTTTTTTTTTCTTTGTTCATACGAAGAACACAGTTCTTAATGAAATGGTCAGATTTGCCGCAATAAAAGCACAAAGCTTCAGAAAACCGGCGGTCTTTTTCCTGAGAGCGAGATGCCATCGCTCCGATCTCCATCGGCTCTCCAATGTCAGAACAGAAACTCTCAAGACTTGGAGCTGACATGACAGAGGATTTACTCTCATTAACCCTTGCATGCAGTCTCCTATCCACCCGTATGGCTAATTGCATAGCCTCTTGCAAGTTACCAGGTATGGGATAAGCAATCAGCAAATCTTTAACCCTTTCACTTAGCCCTGCAAGAAATAAACTTTTCAAAGCTGAATCGTTCCACCCCACCTGAGTAGACCACCGACGGAAGTGAGTACAGTTTTTTTCCACATTACCTGATCCCTGTCTCAAACGTCTCAATTCTGTCTCAGCTGATGAAACACGATCAGGATCGTCATATAATAACCCAAAAGCAGAAAAAAAACTATCCACTGATCTAAAGAATGGATCACTAGGTTGCAGAGAAAAGACCCAGTCCTGAGGTTCTTTGCGCAAAAGTGACATTATGAACCCTATGCGCTGAGATTCATCACCAGAGGATCTGGGTCTCAAACGGAAATACAACAAGCAAGCATTTTTAAAAGAAAAAAAATCGTGTTGTTCACCATAAAATAAATCAGGCAAACGTACCTTTGTGTTATGTTACGGTAGCTGAGGAGTGCAGGTAAAAAAGGCAATACACCAGAGAAGTTGGAATCTATGAGATTGCAGTACCCTGACTAACCACCACAACTAGAGGCAGCCGTGGAGCGTTCCTACGTTGGTCCTAGACGCCTCGTCACAGCCTGAGAAACTAACTACACCTAAAGATAGAAAGAGGAAAGCTATCTGCCCCGGAGCAGATCCCCAAAGAACATAGGAAGCCCCCAAACATGTAATGGCGGTTAGACAAGATGAAATACTGACACAGACAGAAAATAGTATGAGCAAACGTTGGGGCCCAAACTACCTAAATAGAAAAGGATAGGAAGGGCACTTACTGCAATCCCAAAAAAAACCCTGAAAAGCACCAACTCTACTAATTTCAAAATCACCTGAGATCACACGACCTCTACCACCTAAATTAGTTCTCTGGTGTAACAAAATCAAAACAGCAGCCACTGAAAAAACTGGAAAAAGCAAAAGTACAAACATCAGTGGCTGAACTAAACTGAGAGGGCAAAAGCCCCCGGAGAGGACCCTGAAGGCCCCCACAGAAGTGCAGGACAAAATGCAAAAATCAAGCACAAAAACAAAAAGAAGAAAATGTCTTATCTGTTAGCAGGAGATGCAGACACGACACAGCAGGCTACAAAGGAAACAGAACTCAAGGATTGAGACCAGAACAATTGATCACCGGCAACCCTGATGGGAAGGCGACTCCCTTATATAAGACCAGTCAGTAACACCTGATTCCCACTCCTCACAATCTTCACTGGACAGTCCAGTACCGCTTGTAACCACCAGAGGGAGCCTCTGCTCAGAACTCATTTCAAGTCCATTCACAACACCTTTGGCTCCACGAAATGTGCTCCAGAACAACTACTCACGTGTTGCTGGATCTCAGCCACCTCCAGAGAGAGTCCCTGCAGGCGTTGAGCCAAATCCTTAACCGTGTCACGCTGTATAGCAGATATATATATATGTGATGATAGTAATCTATATCAAAAGGGCAACATACAATATAACATGCGCATAGATATATGATAACATAGAATTACCTGACAGAAAGTCCAGTGGGTCAATACGGAATCCGTTATACGCTGTCTCCGGCTAGAGGGTGACCGGGGTCTATGCTGACCCTAAACTGGGGTCCTAACTAATCCCTCTACCTGGAGGTACTGTTAAAGGTACAGAGGTCCAGGCCACCAGCGTAAACCCTGTCTCCTATCAATCCCTGCCAACTGTAATCTAGTCCTAAGAAGGACCCTGATTACCACCAAAGGGAATGAACAGGTAACGGTTAATGAACAGAAAGACATACAAGAAAGACAAGAAATAAAGTAAATAAAGTCTTACATACAACACTCACACACAGTAGGAACACCTAAGGTCTCAGAGATAAACTATAAGCTATAAGAGTAAAAACAACTAAGGAGCTCTTAGCTTAAGTATTCTCAGAACCGATCCAGTCTGCTAGACTACATAAAGGCTTTCACCGGCATCTAACAAGCAGACTGGCAGGTATATGAAGGAATCTAATTAGAACATAATCAAAAGCAGCCGGGCGAGGCTGGACCTAGTCTTAGCAAAGAGCTAGGTAAAATTAACTCCCTCATTACCAAACACAAAGAAACAGCAACTCAGCTGTGAGAAGTCAGAGTGTGTAATCGCGACGATCCTTGTGGCGATACACCCATGACAGTACCCCCCCCCTCTACGAGGGGACTCCGGACCCTCAGGGCCAGGTCTGCCCGGGTAAGTTGTGTGAAAGGTCCGAACCAATCGATCTGCGTTAACATCAGACGCAGGGACCCACGTCCTCTCCACAGGACCATACCCCCTCCAATGAACCAAGTACTGAAGGGATCGGCGACTGAGACGTAAGTCAATGATTTTCGACCCATGAAATTCCACGTTATCATTGACCACCACTGAAGGAGGAGGTAGAGGTGACGGTATGACTGGTGCCACATACTTTTTAAGTAATGACTTGTGAAAACATTATGAATTTTAAACGTAGGAGGGAGGTCCAGACGAAATGCCACAGGATTAATTATGGAACTGATCCTGTACGGCCCGATGAATCTGGGACCCAACCTCCAGGAGGAAACTTTAAGTTTTATATTCCTGGTAGACAACCATACCAGATCGTTCACCTTCAGATCTAGACCAGAAACTCTCCCCCTATCAGCCATCCGTTTGTAACGGTTCCCCGTAACCTTCAGTCTTAACCGATCTGGAACTATCAGTCTCCCTGAAAGTCCCACAGGGGCGTCCCCCTGAGCCCCCAATACCTCCCCCTCAAGCTTAGAGCATACAGCTGACACTACAACTCCCTCCTGAGGAATAGGAACCGGATCATCCGTCTTCCCGGCCCCTGGGAAAGTACGAGATAAGGCATCAGGAAGCAACTTTATTGAGCAGTCATATGCGCGATGAGGAGGTAACTCTTTACACCCCTCCTCTGAGAACATCTCCCCAAAGTCCTCCAGAAAAGTAGACAAAGTCCTAGGCACAACCGCACCGATGACCGTGCTCATGCAGTTATTCCTGCAAAATTCACCCCACTGGCTTATCTTTCTGGATTGCCAATCAATCACTGGGTTATGTTTAGCCAACCAAGGAAGTCCCAACACAATAGGAGTAGGTAGACCCTCCAACACATAACAAGACAATTGCTCTTTATGTATTGCCCCTACTCGAAGATCTATGTTATGAACAGCTTGTACCAAGCTACCTTGACCGAGAGGTCTAGAATCAATAGAGACTATAGGGACCGGTTTGGCCAATACACTCAGTTGCATACCATGCACCTGGGCAAACCGAGCGTCCACCAGATTAGCCCCGGACCCACTATCAAGAAAAACAGAAATCCTCTCAGTTCTAGTACCAATCACCACCTCCGCAGGCACGAGAAACTGAGAGGGATTTGGGGACGAAATACACACTCCCAGGTTAACTCCTTTGCTCAAAGAGGCCCGGGATGGACACCCCCCAACAAAATGTCCCTCTCTCCCGCAAAAGAAACACCTTCTAGTCTTGCGGTGCACCGCCAATTCCCTCCTACAAAAAGATGTCCCTCCCAACTGCATGGGTTCCTCAGAACAGACCAGGGGAACCTCAGTATAAGGGACTTTAGTAGTAGGTGGAGTCATCACGGGAGGCGGAGTTACCTCGCGTCTTCCCCGAATTCGTCTATCCATGCGAATAGCGAGGGCCATAGCAGCCTCCAGTGATGGAGGAGAATCATACTGAGCCAACACATCTTTTAATTTGTCAGACAACCCTTGACAAAACTGGCTCCTAAGAGCTGGGTCATTCCACTGAGTATCTGTTGCCCATCTACGGAACTCAGAAGAATATTCCTCCGCTGGACGATTTCCTTGCCGTATTTTACGTAACTTTGTTTCAGCAAGGGAAACTCGATCCGGATCATCATATACCAGACCCAGGGCAGTAAAAAATCGATCCACTGACTGGAGATCTGGGGAGCCTGGAGGAATAGAGAACGCCCAAGATTGAGGGTCCCCTTGTAAGAGCGAGATAACAATTCCCACCCTCTGCTCTTCACTCCCAGATGACCGAGGCCGCAGCCGAAAGTACAATTTACATGCCTCCCGGAAAGTAAAAAATTTGTCCCGCCCACCAGTGAACCTGTCCGGAAGAGCAAAGTTAGGTTCAGATCTGGTTTGCTCCGGGGGGAACAAAACCTTGGACTTAATGTCTGCAAACTCCATGGACAACCCCTGCAACTGCCGGGCCAGCTGGGCTACTGGATCCATGACAGATGGAGAGAATCTTTAGTATGGCCGGTGAAAATGTCACGCTGTATAGCAGATATATATATATGTGATGATAGTAATCTATATCAAAAGGGCAACATACAATATAACATGCGCATAGATATATGATAACATAGAATTACCTGACAGAAAGTCCAGTGGGTCAATACGGAATCCGTTATACGCTGTCTCCGGCTAGAGGGTGACCGTGGTCTATGCTGACCCTAAACTGGGGTCCTAACTAATCCCTCTACCTGGAGGTACTGTTAAAGGTACAGAGGTCCAGGCCACCAGCGTAAACCCTGTCTCCTATCAATCCCTGCCAACTGTAATCTAGTCCTAAGAAGGACCCTGATTACCACCAAAGGGAATGAACAGGTAACGGTTAATGAACAGAAAGACATACAAGAAAGACAAGAAATAAAGTAAATAAAGTCTTACATACAACACTCACACACAGTAGGAACACCTAAGGTCTCAGAGATAAACTATAAGCTATAAGAGTAAAAACAACTAAGGAGCTCTTAGCTTAAGTATTCTCAGAACCGATCCAGTCTGCTAGACTACATAAAGGCTTTCACCGGCATCTAACAAGCAGACTGGCAGGTATATGAAGGAATCTAATTAGAACATAATCAAAAGCAGCCGGGCGAGGCTGGACCTAGTCTTAGCAAAGAGCTAGGTAAAATTAACTCCCTCATTACCAAACACAAAGAAACAGCAACTCAGCTGTGAGAAGTCAGAGTGTGTAATCGCGACGATCCTTGTGGCGATACACCCATGACAAACCGACACCAAGATGAAAACTGAAAATCTTTCCTTAGAGATATTTTTGGGCTGGACTTACTGTTATGATCTGCTACAAGCACTAAGGAAAGAAGGGAGGTCTGTCCCTACAATAGAACTAAGATGGATCCCTACGATGTAACGGGGAACCTGATCCTGCGATCAGACCCGCTAAAGTCCTCAGCTAGTCTGAACGAAGACCTATAGATGTGAGGAAGGGATCCCTACAAGGACTATGGGGACTGGGAGAAAAGATGGACACCTCCTAACAGAAGTTGTAGCAGCAAAAGGCAAAACAAAGAACATAGAACATAGAGGTCAAAAGACCAAGCAAAAACTATCTGAGTTAGGTAACAAAGCACCTGGCTAGCTTAAGAGTATAAAGGTACTGCCACACTAAACAATCCCGCTAGCGATCTCGTTAGCGTTGCATACTAATGAGATCGCTAGCGGGATTGTTTCTATATCGCTAAATGCTGCCGCATTTAGCGATATAGTTAACGACGCTATCGCCGTTAGCGATCTTCTTAACAACTTTAGCGGTACAAAAGTACCGCTAAATCGCTAAGAAAAGGTGCCACACAGCGATAAGATACTTACCCAGCGGGAGCGCCAGCGATGAAATAGGGTCCGGAACGATTCCAGCGACGAGCGAGATCACAGCAGGAAGCTCGTCGCTGGAAGCTGCCGCACTGAACAATATCGCTAACGGGATCGCTAAATAGTGACGTTTTTTAGCGATCCCGTTAGCGATATTGTTTAGTGTGGCATACCCTTAAGTTACAATGAAGTCCAGCAAAGCCAGAAGGGTGGAGCCGGATTAAATAGGCCACAAAGGTCATGTGACCAGCAAGATAAAAAAAAAACTAACAGGAGAGTTCTAACATATATAGTATAGATTTGCCTGGACTGTACATTATTATAAATCTACTACCTGAGCATTATATATTATAGATCACCCTGGACATTTTATATAATAGATTGTATGTCATGTATTACAGATAATTCTGGACATTTTATACTATAGGTCTCCTGGTACATTATATATTATAGATCTATAATAAATAATATACCGGGAGATCTATAAGATAAATTGTCCAGATTTATATGTAAGTATCTGTTTACACCCAGACATATGAATAAGGCCTTAGTCAGAGACTGGGCAGTAATAGAATAATAAAATCCATCTAGTAATCCTCCAATGTCTGCTGGACATGGTGTGGGGAGAGTTTCTAGTTCAGTTAGTACACAGACACCAGGCTTCTTGCTGTTAACCAGTTAATGTTTTCTTGTCCACCACACTGCAGTGTCAAAAGAGGAAGACAGCGAGACAGGCAGCAACATCACATCAGAGAGCTCTTGACCTCGAAACAGAAAATCCTCAGATCCTGGTATTGTAACATAATATTAAAAATAATATTTATTCATTGATATTGCACTATTAACTCCACAGCACTTTACATACATCATCACCACTGTCCCCATTGGGGCTCACAATCTAAACATCCTATTTGTATGTCTTTTCAGTGTGGTAGGAAACCACTGTCTATGAAAGAGCTACATGGGCATACACATAGATTCGGCCTCATTCATTCCCTATGGGACTTGCAAACATGTGCGGCACTTGCGGTGACACAAAAAAACACTGCTAGTAGCGTTTTTTTTTTCCGTTGCTGCAAGTATCGGATTTGCGGGATCGCGTCAAAATCGCAAGTGTCGCACATGTCTGCAAGTCGCATAGGGAATGAATGAGGCCGAATGCAGTGTTGCCATAAGTGATCCGTTATGTGGCAGATACGGGAAAAACTGCCGGATCTGCCGCGAATGGCAAAAATCGCTGATGTGCAGGCAGCCTAAGTCACTGACGACAGTGTCTGCATTAGTCATACTCATCAATTGGGGAGGCAGAACGAAAAGTGCCTAGGGCAGCATAAACTCTAAATACGGCCCTGCCTATATACAGTAGTTGCCCTCCCATATAGCGACATACAGTACAGACCAAAAGTTTGGACACACCTCATTTAAAGATTTTTCTGTATTTTCATGACTATGAAAATTGTAAATTCACACTGAAGGCATCAAAACTTTGAATTAACACATGTGGAATTATATACTTAACAAAAAAGTGTGAATCAACTGAAATTATGTCTTATATTCAAGGTTCTTCAAAGTAGCCACCTTTTGCTTTGATGAGTGCTTTGCACACTCTTGGTATTCTCCTGATGAGCTTCAAGAGGTAGTCACCAGAAATGGTCTTCCAACAGTCTTGAAGGATTTCCCAGAGATGCTTAGCACTTGTTGGCCCTTTTGCCTTCACTCTGCGGTCCAGCTCACCCCAAACCATCTCGATTGGGTTCAGGTCTGGTGACTGTGGAGGCCAGGTCTTCTGGCGTAGCACCCCATCACTCTCCTTCTTGGTCAAATAGCCCTTACACAGCCTGGAGGTGTGTTTGGGGTCTTTGTCCTGTTGAAAAATAAATGATGGTTCAACTAAACGCAAACCGGATGGAATAGCATGCCGTTGCAAGATGCTGTGGTAGCCATGCTGGTTCAGTATGCCTTCAATTTTGAATAAATCCCCAGCAGTGTCACCAGCAAAGCACCCCCACACCATCACACCTCCTCCTCCATGCTTCACGGTGGGAAGCAGGCATGTAGAGTCCATCTGTTCACATTTTCTGCGTCGCACAAAGACACGGTGGTTGGAACCAAAGATCTCAAATTTGGACTCATCAGACCAAAGCACAGATTTCCACTGGTCTAATGTCCATTCCTTGTGTTCTTTAACCCAAACAAGTCTCTTCTGCTTGTTGCCTGTCCTTAGCAGAGGTTTCCTAGCAGCTATTTTACCATGAAGGCCTGCTGCACAAAGTCTCCTCTTAACAGTTGTTGTAGAGATGTGTCTGCTGCTAGAACTCTGTGTAGCATTGACCTGGTCTCTAATCTGAGCTGCTGTAAACCTGCGATTTCTGAGGCTGGTGACTCGGATAAACTTATCTCAGAAGCAGAGGTGACTCTTGGTCTTCTTTTCCTGGGGCGGTCCTCACGTGAGAGTTTCTTTGTAGCGCTTGATGGTTTTTGCAACTGCACTTGAGGACACTTCCAAAGTTTTCCCAATTTTTCGGACTGACTGACCTTCATTTCTTAAAGTAATGATGGCCACTCGTTTTTCTTTACTTAGCTGCTTTTTTCTTGCCATAATACAAATTCTAACAGTCTATTCAGTAGGACTATCAGCTGTGTATCCACCAGACTTCTGCACAACACAACTGATGGTCCCAACCCCATTTATAAGGCCAGAAATCCCACTTATTAAACCTGACAGGGCACACCTGTGAAGTGAAAACCATTTCCGGTGACTACCTCTTGAAGCTCATCAAGAGAATGCCAAGAGTGTGCAAAGCAGTCATCAAAGCAAAAGGTGGCTACTTTGAAGATCCTAGAATATAAGACATAATTTCAGTTGTTACACATTTTTTTGTTAAGTATATAATTCCACATGTGTTAATTCAAAGTTTTGATGCCTTCAGTGTGAATTTACAATTTTCATGGTCATGAAAATACAGAAACATTTTTAAATGAGGTGTTTCCAAACTTTTGGTCTGTACTGTATATACAGTATGAGCCACACATATTGCTCTATATATAGTATGAGCCCCAATATAGCCTCTTTATATCCTTAACTACATTATGATTCTATACAAAGTCTAATACTTTAATACAGTATGAGACTACACACATTCACCCTATATACAGTATTGCCATCAGATGACCCCAAAGATAAAAGACTCTGGAGTAGATGCTAATTGCCATTAGAAAAAGTGAAGCAGTAGACTTTGTAAAAATTAATATTTGTGTCATTCTCAAAACTTTTGGCCATGACTGTACATCCCCACTTACCAAGGTAAATGCTAGACTGTATGGGCTCCTTCCAGTTGTGACGTAGTTTCCGGGGGCGTGTCATACCAGGAGGGGGCGTTTTTTTTGCCAAAGCCAGGAAAAGAAGACGCCATTAGACACTGGTCTCTGCAGTCTGATGTCGGCATCTGTAGCTGCAAGAGGGAAATCAGAGGTCAGAGTCCTCAGTGACATATAGGAGGATTTATTAATTAACTGGTTGATGTCTCGCTTAGATTATTGGTTATGGGGACCTGATACTTGGGGCTGTATAGTGGGGTTTGAGGGGGTGAATGCACGGCTGTGGGGTCTGTGTCCTCCTAGGGGTTCACTGCACGCTTGTGGTGTCTGTGTGTCCTCCTAGGGGTTCACTGCACACTTGTGGGGTCTGTGTGTGCTCCTAGGGGTTTACTGCACGCTTGTGGGGTCTGTGTGTGCTCCTAGGGGTTCAATGCACGCTTGTGGGGTCTGTGTGTGCTCCTATGGGTTTACTGCACGCTTGTGGGGTCTGTGTGTCATCCTAGGGGGTTTAATGCACGCTTGTGGGGTCTGTGTGTCCTCCTAGGGGTTCAATGCACGCTTGTGGGGTCTGTGTGTGCTCCTAGGGGTTCAATGCATGCTTGTGGGGTCTGTGTGTCCTCCTAGAGGGTTTAATGCACGCTTGTGTGGTCTGTGTGTGCTCCTAGGGGTTTACTGCACGCTTGTGGGGTCTGTGTGTGCTCCTAGGGGTTCAATGCACGCTTGTGGGGTCTGTGTGTGCACCTAGGGGGTTTACTGCATGCTTATGGGGTCTGTGTGTCCTCCTAGGGGGTTTACTGCATGCTTGTGGGGTCTGTGTGTGCTCCTAGGGGTTTACTGCACGCTTGTGGGGTCTGTGTGCGCTCCTAGGGGTTTATTGCATGCTTGTGGGGTCTGTGTGTCCTCCTAGGGGGTTTAATGCACGCTTGTGGGGTCTGTGTGCTCCTAGGGGTTCAATGCACGCTTGTGGGGTCTGTGTGTGCTCCTAGGGGGTTATGCATGGTTGTGGGGTCTGGTTGTGCTGCAAGGGGGTTATGCACGCTTGTGGGGTCTGTGTGTCCTCCTAGGGGGTTTATTGCACGCTTGTGGGGTCTGTGTGTGCTCTTAGGGGGTTTAATGCACGCTTGTGGGGTCTGTGTGTGCACCTAGGGGTTTAACACTAGAACTACTGATGGAGTCATTTTGACTCCTTTCGTTTTTTATTTCTCTTCTGTGACTACATTTTTCAGAATTCCGGCTTGAAACTCGGTGACTTTTCCTCAAATATGATGTGAAAAAAGATTTTGTGAGAATAAATAATTTTGGTGAAAAATTTGCGCGTTTTTTTCAAAATTTACCAAGAACTACTGAAGGGAGTCATTTTGACTCCCTACTATATTTTGAGGTCCTTTTGTCACTAAATGTTGCTATAAAGTTTTGTGCATAATTTTTTCACTCTGTCTTATTTACCCTGATGTTCATATAGATGTAGTTCAAACATGTCAACTTTTCACATTTTCCTTGTGTTTTACCTGCTTGTATTACTGTGTAATGCTGAACAAAATAGCCTGTTTACTCTAGGCTCTTATCTTATGCTAATTTTTGATTCATATATATTGACACATATAAAGAACTGTACGCTTGCAGAAGCATGCAGGAACAATAATTTACAGTTTACTCTATCTGATGAGGAGCTAGATGCATTCATTGCGATATTCTATGCTCGTGGAATATCTGGCACGAACCGTCACTCGATTAGCAGTATTTGGTGTAATGACTGGGGAATACCGTTTTGCAAAGCGACAATGTCTAGGGACCGCTTTGTTGAAATTATGAGGTTTCTCAGATTTGATGAGAAATCTACTCGATCGGAGAGACTGCAAACGGACAAGTTTGCTCTATTTTCTACTGTGTGGGACAGGTTTATTGAAAATTGTATTGCGTGTTACAAACCTGGCCCATACATAACGGTGGATGAGCAACTTTTCCCAAGCAAAACTAGGTGTCCATTCACGCAGTACATGCCTTCCAAACCAGATAAATATGGCCACAAATATTGGCTAGCTGTTGATAAGGAGAGCAAATATCTGGCAAATGGCTTCCCTTATCTAGGCAAAGATGACACACGCCGTGCTGAGGACCGTTTAGCTGACCATGTGGTAATGAAGTTATTGGACCCGTTTTTGAAAAAAGGTCGCAATGTTACAACCGATAATTATTTTACTTCAGTAAAATTAGCTAAACAGCTAAAAAGCAAAGGAACAACCATCGTGGGAACACTGAACAAGATAAGGCGAGAAGTGCCTAAAGAAATAAAATCCATGAAAGAGGAATTGTACAACACTAAAGTGTTTAGAAATGAAGACAATTTTACACTTACAGTATATCAAGGAAAGCCCAACAAAAATGTTGTCATTTTGAGTTCCGTCCATCCAGATGTTGTTGTTGCGTCTGATTCCGCTAAAAAACTCCAGAAACGGTAAAGTTTTACAATGAAACAAAATATGGAGTAGATGTAGTGGATCAGATGGCACGAAAATATACCACACGAACATGCACAAGGAGATGGCCTGTTCATGCATTTGAAAATGCCTTAGACTTTGCGGGTATAAATGCATGGATAATATTCAATGAGATAACCCACCAAAAAATGTCACGCAAGGCATTTTTGCAAACGCTTGTGAGAGAGTTGAGTGGTCCTTATGTCACAGATAGGGAAAAGGGTTCCACGTCCCAAGTTTCTACATGCTCAGAAGTGATGGTTCAAACAAATTTTGCCAGATCAAAGAAAAGTGCAAGAAAAATAGATCTGTCGGCAATTGTAAGACTTGTGGTAAGTCTTTGTGTGGGCAATGTACTGCCATAAATCAAAGGCAATGCCTAAAATGCGAAACACCAAATGTTTAGAAGGTGAATTCTGCGCCATATTTTCATTTTTATGCTCCTCCACCTACATTTTCTCTGCTTTTTGTTCTTCAGTTGTTGTTTATATGTGTGCACTTGAATAAAAAAAAATGTTTGAAAAACGTCTATTATAATTATTGTTATTTTCTGTAGAAAAATAAGAAAAGCAGAAAAAAAACAATCAAAAGCATTACTGTTGGATCTCACAATAATAATACATTACAAAAAATATAATTATTAATAAATAACCACAAATTAAACCCTAAAAATAAACGAAAACAAGCAAGGAGTCAAAATGACTCCTTTCAGTAGTTCTAGGCGGGGTCACGAGTCCAGTAGTCCTAGTGTTAATGCACGCTTGTGGGGTCTGTGTGTGCTCCTAGGGGGTTTAATGCACGCTTGTGGGGTCTGTGTGTACTTCTAGGGGGTTATGCACGCTTGTGGGGTCTGTGTGTGCTCCTAGGGGGTTATGCACGCTTGTGGGGTCTGTGCATCCTCCTAGGGGGTTTAATGCACGCTTGTGGGGTCTGTGTGCTCCTAGGGGTTTATGCACGCTTGTGGGGTCTGTGTGTCCTCCTAGGGTTTAATGCACGCTTGGGTCTGTGTTCCTCTAGGGGGTTTAATGCACGCTTGTGGGGTCTGTGTGCTCCTAGGGGTTTAATGCACGCTTGTGGGTCTGTGTGTCCTCCTAGGGGGTTTATGCACGCTTGTGGGGTCTGTTGTGCCCTGGGGGTTTAATGCACACTTGTGGAGTCTGTGTGCTCCTAGGGGTTATGCACGCTTGTGGGTCTGTGTGTCCCCTAGGGGGTTTAATGCACGTTGTGGGGTCTGGTGTGCTCCTAGGGGTTAATGCACAGTTGTGGGTCTGTGTGTCTCCTAGGGGTTATGCACGCTTGTGGGGTCTGTGTGTGCCCTAGGGGGTTTAATGCACACTTGTGGGGTCTCGTTGTGTGCTCCTAGGGGTTTATGCACGCTGTGGTCTGTGTGTGCCTAGGGGTTAATGCAGGTTGTGGGGTCTGTTGTGCTCTAGGGGGTTTAATGCACGCTTGTGGGTCTGTGTGTGCTCCTAGGGGTTAATGCACGCTTGTGGGTCTGTGTGCCCTAGGGGGATTAATGCATGGTTGTGGGTCTGGTTGTGCCTCGGGGGTTTAATGCACGCGTTGTGGGGTTCCTGGTTGTGTGCCTGGGGGTTAATGCACGCTTGTGGATTGGTGTGCCCGGGTGCAGTTGTGATCTGTTGTGCCCGGGGGGTTAATGCACGGTTGGGTTTGTGGTGTGGTTTGTTATGCACGTTGTAGGTCTTGTTGGCCCGGGGGGGTTAATGCACGGTTTGGGTTTGGTTGGTCGGGGGGTTAATGCAATTGTGTGGTCTAGTTAGGCTCTCGGGGGTTAATGCAGTTTTGGTGTCTGAGTGGCTTGAGGACTTGATGCTTGGGTGAGGGGGTATCTGGTGGGGGCTTGTGCTCGGGGAGGGCCCGTCTGCATCTGTTGTGACTTGAAAGGGGGGATTGTTTTTGGGGTAGACTCTCGACTGGTTGGGGTTTATAGCTGGGGTAGAGGTGCCATCTGGTGAGGTTTATGCTTGGAGGAGGTGCTGACTCGTGGGGGTTTATGCTTGGGGGAAGGGGCTTCCGATGGGGGTTTATGCTTGTGGGAGTAGAATTCCGATGGGGGTTTATGCTGGGGGAGCTGGACGTCCGATGGTGTTCATGGTTGGGGGGTGGCCGTCCGATGGAGGTTTATGCTGGGGGGAGTGGACGTCCAACGGGGATTTATGCTGGGGGGGTGGACATCCGATGGGGGTTTATGCTGGGGGGAGTGGTTTTCCAATGGGGGTTTATGCTGGGGGGAGTGGTTGTCCGATGGGGGTTTATGCTGGGGGGGAGTGGTTGTCTGATGGGGGTTTAAGCTGGGGGGAGTGGTTGTCCGATGGGGGTTTATGCTGGGGGGAGTGGTTGTCCGATGGGGGTTTATGCTGAGGGGGAGTGGACGTCCGATGAGGGTTTATGTGGGGGGGAGTGGATGTCTGATGGGGGTTTATGTGGGGGGGTGGAGTGGATGTCCGATGAGGATTTATGCTGGGGGTTTATGCTTGGGAAGCGGGGTGGGTGGCATCCAATGGGAGTAATGCTTGGGTGGATGGACATCTGATGGGGTTTATGCTTGGGGATGGGTGGGGGTTTATATGATGGGGAATCACCCCTTGGGGGGGGGAAGGGGTTGTCTGGGGATTTACGCTTGGGAGGGGGCGTTGTGAGTGCTTTGTTGGGTTTATACTGTGGGGTCCACTGATTAGTGTGAGGTGGAGGTTATGCTGTGTGGCCCTCTGGTTGGTGTGTGGAGGTTTAATGCTTCATTGGGGCACACAAAAAAACATGGGTGTATGCTGCTTATGCTATGCAACAAAAATGTAGCCCCCCCCCCCCACGTAGGGGATGGTACACCACCAACTGGCATGAAGCTAATCTGTTTTAGCTTAGTGTCAGGAGGTCGGCACGGATCTGGACCGCCCAGGCCGGTTTCTACCTTAGGTTTTTTTTTTTTTTTTTATTAACGAGTTCCCTTTTTCTTTTCAGATAGGGCTTTTGAGGGCGACAGACTGGAATTGTCACTCTGATCTCCCACCTAGAATTGTCACTACCGCATCATCTGTGGTCTACGAGGCAGGGCCCCAACACATCAAGAGTGTTTGGGGTCCTGTGAGTTCACGACCAATGCCCTCACCATCTGCAAAAGAAGTAAAAAAAGAAAAACAATATTCCTCACCTTTCTGCAGAGATGCTTTTAATCCATAATCCATTTGTCTCACGACGTGTCTAGCTCTGCTACATCTAGATGGCAAGCTGCATGGAAGCATGATGCGTCCATACAGCCTGTCATCCAGTAGACACTGAGCACTCTGTGCTCAGTGTCTCCCTGTGAACTGCTATTCCCTCTCTGAGGGTACCGTGAGTGTGAGAAAGTTCTCCTGCTTGCGGTGCCGTGTGACAAGTCCTGCGAGTTCACAGCCAATGAGCTCGCTTTACCTATGTGACGTTGGCACGAGCGAAGTGGGAAATCTTCCCACGGTGCTCGCACTGACATCAGAAGGTGAAGTGAGTTCATTGGCTGTGAAGTGAGTTCATTGGCTTTGAACTCACAGGACCTGTCAGACTGCATCACAAGGAGAACTTTCTCACGCTCGTGGTGCCCTCAGACAGGGAGACACTGAGCACACGGTTCTCAGTGTCTACTGTATGACAGTCTGCATGGTCGCATCATGTGCAGACTGCCATCTAGATGTAGCAGAGCTGAATCCTTCCTGGGAAAAATGGATTAAAAGCATCTCTGCGGAAAGGTGAGGAATATTGTTTGTCTTTTTTTTTTACCTCTTTTGCAGATGAAGAAGGCATTGGGGGAGTAGGCGAGGTCGTAAGTATGGTTTAATTATGAATATTAAAGAAGTCCATGTCATTCTTTCAATTAAAGGAATTTTTCTGGGTGTCTGTTTTCTTACAATGTGATTATGGGGTTAGTGATGGGGGCGTCTTATTGAAGCCTCTCTATAATTTTAGGGCATGATGTCACCTGACAATACAAAAGTGGCATCAACCCCAAGTATTACCCCACTTGCCATCGCTACAGGCCAAGTGGGAAGAGCGAGGTTAAGTGCCAGAATTGGCGTGTCTTAGAGATGTGCCTTTTCTGGGGCGACTGAGAGGTGATGTTTTTAGCCTGGGGAGGCAGTGTCCATGGCCCCTTCCTAGGCTATTAATATCAGCCCCCAGTTGTCTGCTTAGCCTTTGCTGGTTATTAATTATTGGGAGACCCCACATCATTTAATGGGTCCCCCATTTTAATAGTCAGTAAAGGCTAAGTATACAGATATGAGCTGATATTAATAACCTGGGAAGCTACATGGGTATTTCCCCCTTCCAAAACATCTGACCCCAGCCATCGGCTTTCCCTCTGCTGGTTACGAAAATTGCGCTGGAGCCCACGCCGGTTTTTCCAAAAAATCATTTATTAAATACATGTACAGTAAGCTGCACACACTGTACTAATTGTATTTGTGACAGACATCTATATATCTACCTATTCTATTTGTCTTTACTGTATGTAATCCATCTCTTCTGTCAGCTCCTGCAGTGATTTTACAGTACACGGCAGATTAATTGCTGGCTTTTCTTGTATCTCTGTGATATAAATACATATACTTGTGTGTGTCACTAACATCTATGTATTCTATGTGTATATATCTATTGTCTTTTCTATACTAACCTGTCACTGTGATTTTACAGAACTCATGAATTGGTAAAAAAAAATAAAATATATATATATACACACACTGCTCAAAGAAATAAAGGGAACAGTCAAATAACATCCTAGATCTGAATGAATGAAATAGTTGCATACCTTGTTCTGTACAAAGTTGAATGTGCTGACAACAAAATCACACAAAAATCATCAATGGAAATCAAATTTTATAATTTAATTTGAAGTCACTCACAAAATTAAAGTGGAATGTAATGTCCTTAAAGGGAATCTGTCACCCCATTTTTGCCCTATAAGCTGCTGCCACCGCCATCAGGGGCTTATCTACAGCATTCTGGAATGGGGTGACAGATTCCCTTTAAAACAAGTAAAAATGATGCTCAGTATTGTGTGGGGCCTCTCCGTGCATGTATGACCTCCCTACAACACCTGGGCATGCTCCTGATGAGGTTGCGGATATTCTCCTGAGGGATCTCCTCCCAAACCTGGACTAAAGCATCCACCAACTCTGGACAGTCTGTGGTGCAACGTGACATTGTTGGATGGAGCGAGACATGATGTCCCAAATCTGCTCAATCGGATTCAGGTCTGGGGAACGGGCAGACAAGTTCATAGCTTCAATGCCTTCATCTTGCAGGAAATGCTGACACACTCCAGCCAAATGAGGTCTGGCATTGTCCTGCATTAGGAGGAACCCAGGGCCAACCGCACCAGCATATGGTCTCACAAGGGGTCTGAGGATCTCATCTCGCTACCTAATGGCACTCAGACTACCTCTGGCGAGCACATGGAGGGCTGTGTGGCCCTCCAAAGAAATGCCACCCCACATTATTACTGACCCACTGCGAAACCGGTCATACTGAAGGATGTTGCAGGCAGCAGATCGCTCTCCACAGCGTCTCCAGACTCTGTCATGTGCTCAGAGTGAACATGCTTTCATCTGTGAAGAGCACAGGGCGCCAGTAGCGAATTTGCCAATCCTGGAGTTCCATGGCAAATGGTAAGCGCCCTGCACGGTGTTGGGCTGTAAGCACAACCCTCATTGGTGGACGTCGTGCATTCAGACCATCCTCATGGAGTCAGTTTCTAACAGTTAGTGCAGACACATGCACATTTGTGGCCTGTTGGAGGTAATTTTGCAGGGCTCTGGCAGTGCTCCTTCTGTTCCTCCTTGCACAAAGGCGGAGGTCGCGGTCCTGCTGCTGGGTTGTTGCCCTCCTATGGTCCCCTCCACGTCTCCTGGTAGCACCTCTGGACACTACGCTGACAAACACAGCAAACCTCGCCACAGCTTGCATTGATGTGCCATCCTGGATGAGCTGCACTACCTGAGCCACTTGTGTGGGTTGTAGAGTCCGTCTCATGCTACCACGAGTGTAAAAGCACAACCAACTTTCAAAAGTGACCAAAACATCAGCCAGAAAGCATTGGTACTGAGATGTGGTCTGTGGTCCCCACATGCAGAACCACTCTTTTATTGAGCGTGTCTTGCTAATTGCCAACAATTTCCATCTGTTGTCTATTCTATATACCTCACTGGAGCCCATATAGTCCATATCTACAATAATATATACCTGACAGCAGCCAATACATCCTATATCTACAATAATATATACCTGACAGCAGCCCATACACTCTCTCTACAATAATATATACCTGACTGGAGCCCATACAGTCCATATCTACAATAATATATACCTGACAGGAGTCCATACATAATAGAACTACAATAATATATACCTGACAGGAGCCCAGTCTGCATCTACAATAATATATACCTGACTGGAGCCCGTACAGTCTATATCTACAATAATATATACCTGACAGGAGTCCATACAGTCTATATCTACAGTAATATATACCTGACAGGAGACCATACAGTCTATATGTACAATATTATATACCTGACAGGAGCCAATACAGTCTATATCTACAATAGAGACACCAGAAACACAAAACAGTGCAACAAACTAATGCAAAATGACAATTTATTAAAGGACAATGTAAAACAGTAGACAAGGGTAAGGGTAAAGACAAGGGCTACAGCTAACATCACAGGCGCAATTAGCCGAGACTCAATGAATAGCACAAGGTACATACAGATTCAACAATAAGTACATGGCAGTATAGAACATTGGTGCAGCGCAACAATATAATCTCCTGTACAGTGATCAAAAAGTCTAAGTTACTTACCGTTAACGGTATTTTTCGAAGTCCATGACAGCACTACAGAGAGAGGGGATCCGCCCTTAGGAACAGGAAACCTACAGATATAAAAGGGCGGCACCTCTCCCACACATCAGTTGGGTTACAGAGCATAAGAGGACATCAAGGTTAATTGGTATACAGCAAAAAATTTTATGCATCACACAGTAACATTAATCAATTGTTTATTACATGTGGACTACATAAGAGGAAGAAGTGCACATAGAACCGGGTGGGAATGTAAGGGTGCTGTCATGGACTTCGAAAAATACCGTTAACGGTAAGTAACTTAGACTTTATTCGAACGTCCATGACAGCACTACAGAGAGAATTACAGAGAGTAATAACTACTTAGGGAGGGACTACTGCCTGCAGCACCCTTAATCCGAAAGAAAGGTCTGAGGAAGCACCCAAATCGAATCTATAATGAGTGTAAAACGTATGTGGAGAAGACCACGTAGCTGCCTTACATATCTGGTCAATCGAGACTTCTGCCCTCTCTGCCCATGAAGTCGCCACAGCTCGGGTGGAATGAACCCTTAGCCTCTCAGGTGCCGGCTTGCCCCTCGAGGTGTATGCCAGAGAAAATGCTTCCCTAATCCATCTGGCCAATGAGCTCTTCGTTAATCTACGGCCTTTGTTAATTCCTTGAAAAGAGACAAACAATGCATTGTCCCGTTTCCAGGGATCAGTGACTGCCAAATATTGCAGTAGACATCTTCTAACATCTAAAGTATGGAGTTTTATCTCTTTTTGATTAGATGGATTAGGGATGAACGAAGGAAGAACAATTTCCTGTGTTCTGTGGAAAGCGGAAGACACCTTAGGTAGGTATGCCGGATCAGGTCTAAGAATTATCCTGTCATTCAGGACCTGAGTGTAAGGAGACAATCTAGATAGTGCCTGGATGTCACTTACCCTCCTAGCCGAGGTTATTGCTACCAGGAAAGCGGTTTTAAGGGAAAGAATTTCTATTGATGCTGCTGATATAGGTTCAAAAGGGGGCTCTGTTAAAGCAGTGAGAACAAGGTTCAAGTCCCATGGCATGATTCTCACCTTCACTATGGGTCTCGACCTACCCGCAGCTTTAATGAATCTACTGACCCAGTAATTATTTGCGATGTTGCTACTAAAGAGTGCCCCCAAAGCTGAAACTTGTACCTTAAGGGTGCTTGTGGAGAGACCTAAGTCCAGACCCTTTTGTAGGAATTCTAGAATCTGGGTTATCGGTGTTGGGTCCCCTGCTATCACCCCAAGCTCTGGAGAAATTTCTTCCAAGTCCTAGCGTAGATTCTAGTTGTAACCTCCTTCCTGCTTTTAAGGAGAGTATTAATTACATTAGTAGAAAACCCCTATCTCTCAGCAGCGACCGTTCAAAATCCACGCCGTCAGGTGGAGGCCCGCTACTCGAGGATGGTAGACTGGACCCTGGGGGAGCAGATCGGGAATATCCGGCAGGACCCACGGGTCGGCTATCGACATGTTTCTGAGACATGAAAACCATGCCCTCCTGGGCCAAAAAGGAGCGATTACTATTATCCTTGCCCTGTCCTTCCTGACCTTCCTCAATACTAGGGGGAGTAAGGACAGGGGAGGAAAAGCGTAGGCTAGATTGAAATCCCATTGTAATAGAAGAGCGTCCACTGCCAGAGGGCGTTCTTTGGGATTTAGAGAGCAGAACTGTCTCACTTTCCTGTTGCTTTTGGTAGCAAAGAGATCTACCTCCGGTTGACCCATTTCCGCACAATTAGGTCGAAGATGGAAGTCTTTAATGACCACTCTCCTTGACTCAGGAGATTGCGGCTTAAGAAGTCCGCCTTGGTATTTTCTTCTCCCCTTATATGTAGAGCCGTTAGAGAAAGAAAGTGTCGTTCTGCTATCTGAAGTAGGCGCCTTGCCACTTCCATGAGAGGACCGGAACGAGTACCACCCTGGTGGTTGATGTAAGCGACTGTGACCCGATTGTCGGAGAGTACTCGAACGTGGTGACCCTGTAGATATAGAAGGAGCTTTTTAATTGCTAGCTCTACTGCTGTTAATTCCTTCATATTAGAAGACATATGAATTTGATCCTGCTCCCATAAGCCCTGAACCATAACGTCCACCATATGAGCCCCCACCCAGAGTGGCTAGCATCTGTTGTGACTATTCGGGATATCTCATATTCCCAGGGAACCCCCTTAAGACAGGTTTGTCTCATTCTTCCACCAATCCAGGGATTTTATAGCAGCCTGGGACAAGGATAGCTGGCCTTCCAGGTAACCACCTAGCAAATTTTGATACAGCAAGACCTCAGCTTGCAGCGCCCTTGTGTGAAATTGAGCCCACCGGACCACGGGAATGCAGGACGAGAGGGAGCCCAAAAGAGACATGGCCTTCCTAAGCGACATGGAGGGGTTTTTGGAAGCGTTTAGGACCTGGTACCGTAAGTGAATTAACTTATCTGACGGTAAACTACAGTTCTGATTCTGTGAATCCAGAATTAGCCCTAGAAATTGCTGAACCCTCATCGGATTCAAACGAGACTTTTTGGTATTTATTAGCCATCCCAGCCGCTCTAAGGTAGATATTGCTCTTTGCAGTTGCTCTAGGCAATGTTCTGCCGTCTTTCCAATGATAAGAAAGTCGTCGAGGTAGGGGACTATGAGCATATTTGATTCACGTAAGTGGGCCATGACCTCCGACATAACCTTAGTGAACACTCGTGGAGCAACCGCCAAGCCAAAAGGAAGGGCGCTATATTGAAAATGTCACAGCGATTCCCCTATTTGGATTGCTACCCTGAGGAAACGCTGATGCTCCATATGGATTGGTATGTGGTAATAAGCGTCTTTCAGATCTAACACCACCATAAAGCAATTTTCAAACAGAAGCTTTATTGCTGAGCTGACCGTTTCCATTTTAAATGGGTGAATAATCAGGAACTTATTGAGGGCTTTCAAATTAATAATTGTTCTAAAAGACCCGTCCGGTTTACGGATCAAAAACAGAGGGGAGTAAAACCCCTTACCCCGCTCTGCTTCTGGTACCTCCACTAAGACTTTCTTAGCGCAAAGCTCCTGAACCTCCAACTCTAAAGCGGCCTGCTCCGATGGGGATGATCTGAGTGGGGTAATTTTAAAGTTATCCCAAGGTACCGAGGAGAATTCTAACCGCAGCCCTGTAGCTATGATGTTAAGGATCCAGCTACTGTTTGAGATTTCCGACCAGGCCGGGTAGAAGGCCCTCAATCTGCCTCCTACCGGCATTGCTAGTCATTGCGAGGGTTTTTTTGTTTCCTTAGGTGGACCCCTAAACATAAACCCTGTACCTCTTCGCCTCTTTTCATCCCATTTGGCTCGTTCTCTGGACGACCTTCTGTAGCTGAACCTCCTTCTGCTGAAAGGTCTTTTATAGGAAGGGGTTGATAGACTGGGAAACTTTTTCTTGTCGTCCCCTGCCTTTTCTAAAAGTTCGTCCAGGACCGGGCCAAAAAGATATTCGCCGTCACACGGAATGGAGCAGAGGCGAGATCTGGCTTGAATATCGCCCGGCCAACATTTGAGCCATAATGCCCTTCGTGCCGCATTAGACAGCCCTGCCGCTCTGGCAGCCATTCTTACTGAGTCCGCTGAGGAATCAGCCAGGAAAGCCGCTGCGTTCTGAATTATTGGCAAGGTCTTCCGGATTGACCCCCTGGAGGTTCCATCTGCTAACTGGATGCTAACTGGTCTAGCCAGACCATCAATGACCTGGCTGCACAAGTGGCTGCAACCGCCGGTCTCAGGGCACCTGCCGACATTTCCCATGTGCCTTTCAAGAAGGAGTCTGCCTTCTTGTCTAGTGGATCTTTCAAAGACCCCATACCATCGAATGGGATGGAGGATTTTTTAGAAGCCTTCGCCACTGCTGCATCCAGCTTCGGGGCCTTATCCCATCTACCTGTTAAGGGATCTTCAAAGGGATATCTTTGCTTAAACGCTTGGGGTAAGGAGCCTCTTTTTTCAGGCTTCTTCCACACTCTGTCTATAAGGCCTTGGATGCTACTATTTAGTGGAAAGGATCTCCGTTTTTTTGGATCTAGACCACCGAACATCAGATCCTGTACTGAGAGCTCTGGTTTCGCCTCTTCTACCCCCATGGTGGACCTAACTGATTTGACAAATTTGTCCATCTGGTCCAAGGGAAAACAAAAACGGGTAGCGTCTTCCGTAGAAGACGAGGAGGAAGCCGAAGAGGAAGGCGAGGAGGGTCCTGACACAACTTCACCCCTGTCATGGGCGGCAGGTGAATCTGAATCAGATAAAACTGGTACAGTTCTATGCCTGGAAGATTTTCCGTGTCTTGAGGACGCTTTCAACTCTGCTCTTATTATCTCCTTCAGGCTTTCGGTGAAATCCGGAGTCTCCTCCGCTATCTAAAAAGGGAAGGGGCATAGGGGGGTTACTATCTCATCCCAGGCCCCTGCCCTTCCCCCTCAAATGCCCTACCGTCTGCTGCATGCATGGCTGGCACAACCTTTTAGGGCAAGCGTCAGGCAGAGGGCAAGCACAAAAGGCACATTCCCTGTGCTTGCTTTTCACCGAACACTTCTTCCCCTAGTAACAGACACAGAATGGGGAAAAAAACTGCATTACTGGGTATTCTAAGTCTGACGATCTCTTACCCAGATTATACAGCAGTAGGTACCGGATCACGGGGAGGGGCCTTTTTTTCCCAGCTGCGGAACTTCTGCGGCTGGTCATTGAAGAGGAGCGCTCTGTCTGCTGCTGCTGGCTCTCCTGTTGCACCGAGGGAGCTTCTGCAGTGTCCATCATGAAAATGGGGCCGAAGCGCTTTACCTCTTTCCTAGGCTCCTTATATCCTCCCCCGGATATCCGGGTCAGCAGGTCTGGCCAGGGGTCCACCCCCTCCTATTCTCCGCTCCACGGCCCCCCCCGCACCTCCCTGCCGTCCCCACAGCAGGCGCCGTCCAATGATGCAGCCGCCAAAAATTTCAAAAAACGCCGGCCGGCGTCTCACTTCCGGATCCGGCGGTGGAGGCTACGCCCCCTTTTTTTCCCCCGCTCGCACGGACCCCACCGTACCGATGGAGGTAAGTATAATCCCCCGCTGCATCGCCCCTCCAGCCGGGACACGAGCGGAGATCTCCCCCAAACCCAGCCGAGCTGCTGCAGCAGCGGCGCGCGACTAAATTTTCAAAAACCCCGCCGCGCCGTCCATAGCAGCGACGCGCGGCGGGAAATTAAAAAAAAAAAACCCCGCCGAGCCGTTCACAGCAGTGACGCAGCGGGAAATTCAAATTTAAAAAAAAAATTTTTTTTTTAAAAATCACGGCTGCATTCCTTAAGAGGCCCCCACCATGACAGGACCACAGGAGAGGACAGGGAGAAGGCATCGGGACCAGGGAGAGGGGGGGAATACTTACCTACCGGCGCTGGCTGGGAGACAGGGATCCTCTGGATACTGCTCCACCTGCTCCGCACACTGTCATGGAATCCTACCCGAACCCACCGTGGCGCTTCCAGGGGCGGCCGAGGTAGGAGATCCCCCCCCCGCTACCTGGGTCGACCGGCCGGCCTGGGTCCTCCTGAAGATCTTCATCTGTAGGAAACCCGTCCTTTAGGAACAGGAAACCAACTGATGTGTGGGAGAGGTGCCGCCCTTTTATATCTGTAGGTTTCCTGTTCCTAAGGGGCGGATCCCCTCTCTCTGTAGTGCTGTCATGGACGTTCGAATAAATGCCCCATATAACGATAAACCACCAATGTCATTGTAAGTATACAGATCATATATACAAATGAAGCCACATGATGTACATACCAAGTGCCACAGGTTCTCCCGCCCACCCCGACGCGCGTTTCGGATATCCTTCCTCAGGGGGCTAATTGCCCCTGTGATGCTAGCTGTAGCCCTTGTCTTTACCCTTACCCTTGTCTACTGTTTTACATTGTCCGTCCTTTAATAAATTGTCATTTTGCATTAGTTTGTTAGACTTGTGCACTGTTTTGTGTTTCTGGTGTCTCTTCACGAGTTTCAGTGTGTCTACACATATATTCCATATATGGACTAGTGACATATTATTGGTAATACCTCTTTATTCTAAATATGACCTATTACACTAGTCTTTTGTGTTTCTCTAGATTGTGTCTATATCTACAATAATATACACCTGACAGGAGCCCATACAGTATATCAACAGTAATATATACCTGACAGCGGCCCATACAGTCTATATCTACAATAATATACACCTGACAGGAGCCCATACAGTATATCAACAGTAATATATACCTGACAGCGGCCCATACAGTCTATGTCTACAGTAATATATACCTGACAGGAGCCCGTACAGTCTATATCTACAGTTATACCTGACAGGAGCCCGTACAGTCTAGCAACAGTCTATATCTACAATAATATATATCTGACAGGAGCCCATACAGTCTATATCTACAGTAATATATACCTGACAGGAGCCCGTACAGTCTATATCTACAATAATATATACCTGACAGGAGCCTGTACAGTCTAAATCTACAGTAATATATACCTGACAGGAGCCCGTACAGTCTATATCTACAGTAATATATACCTGACAGGAGCCCATACAGTCTAAATCTACAATAATATATACCTGACAGGAGCCCGTACAGTCTATATGTACAGTAATATATACCTGACAGGAGCCCATACAGTCTAAATCTACAGTAATATATACCTGACAGGAGCCCATACAGTCTATATCTACAGTAATATATACCTGACAGGAGCCCATACAGTCTATAACTACAGTAATATATACCTGACAGGAGCCCATACAGTCTATATCTACAATAATATATACCTGACAGGAGCCCATACTGTCTATATCTACAGTAATATATACCTGACAGGAGCCCGTACAGTCTATATCTACAGTAATATATACCTGACAGGAGCCCATACAGTCTAAATCTACAGTAATATATACCTGACAGGAGCCCATACAGTCTATATCTACAGTAATATATACCTGACAGGAGCCCATACAGTCTATAACTACAGTAATATATACCTGACAGGAGCCCATACAGTCTATATCTACAATAATATATACCTGACAGGAGCCCGTACAGTCTATATCTACAGTAATATATACCTGACAGGAGCCCATACAGTCTATATCTACAATAATATATACCTGACAGGAGCCCATACAGTCTATATCTACAGTAATATATACCTGACAGGAGCCCATACAGTCTGTATCTACAGTAATATATACCTGACAGGAGCCTGTACAGTCTGTATCTACAATAATAAATACCTGACAGGAGCTCATACAGTCTATATCTACAGTAATATATACCTGACAGGAGCCCGTACAGTGTATATCTACAGTAATATATACCTGACAGGAGCCCATACAGTCTGTATCTACAGTAATATATACCTGACAGGAGCCCATACAGTCTGTATCTACAGTAATATATACCTGACAGGAGCCTGTACAGTCTGTATCTACAATAATATATACCTGACAGGAGCCCGTACAGTCTATATCTACAGTAATATATACCTGACAGGAGCCCGTACAGTGTATATCTACAGTAATATATACCTGACAGGAGCCCATACAGTCTGTATCTACAGTAATATATACCTGACAGGAGCCTGTACAGTCTATATCTACAGTAATATATACCTGACAGGAGCCTGTACAGTCTATATCTACAGTAATATATACCTGACAGGAGCCCGTACAGTCTATATCTACAATAATAAATACCTGACAGGAGCTCATACAATCTATATCTACAGTAATATATACCTGACAGGAGCCCATACAGTCTATATCTACAATAATATATACCTGACAGGAGCCCATACAGTCTATATCTACAGTAATATATACCTGACAGGAGCCCATACAGTCTGTATCTACAGTAATATATACCTGACAGGAGCCTGTACAGTCTGTATCTACAATAATAAATACCTGACAGGAGCTCATACAGTCTATATCTACAGTAATATATACCTGACAGGAGCCCGTACAGTGTATATCTACAGTAATATATACCTGACAGGAGCCCATACAGTCTGTATCTACAGTAATATATACCTGACAGGAGCCCATACAGTCTGTATCTACAGTAATATATACCTGACAGGAGCCTGTACAGTCTGTATCTACAATAATATATACCTGACAGGAGCCCGTACAGTCTATATCTACAGTAATATATACCTGACAGGAGCCCGTACAGTGTATATCTACAGTAATATATACCTGACAGGAGCCCATACAGTCTGTATCTACAGTAATAATATACCTGACAGGAGCCAGTACAGTCTATATCTACAGTAATATATACCTGACAGGAGCCCGTACAGTCTATATCTACAGTAATATATACCTGACAGGAGCCCGTACAGTCTATATCTACAGTAATATACACCTGACAGGAGACCGTGCAGTCTGTATCTACAGTAATATATACCTGACAGCGGCCCATACAATCTATCAACAGTAATATATACCTGACAGCGGCCCATACAGTCTATATCTACAATAATATATACCTGACAGGAGCACATACAGTCTATATCTACAATAATATATACCTGACAGGAGCCCGTACAGTCTATATCTACAGTAATATATACCTGACAGCGGCCCATACAGTCTATATCTACAATAATATATACCTGACAGGAGCACATACAGTCTATATCTACAGTAATATATACCTGACAGGAGCCCATACAGTCTATATCTACAGTAATATATACCTGACAGGAGCCCATACAGTCTATCAACAGTAATATATACCTGACAGGAGCCCATACAGTCTATATCTACAGTACCTGACAGGAGCCCGTACAGTCTATATCTACAATAATATATACTGTTATGTTACGGTAGCTGAGGAGTGCAGGTAAAAAAGGAAATACACCAGAGCAGTTGGAATCTATGAGATTGCAGTACCCTGACTAACCACCGCAACTAGAGGCAGCCGTGGAGCGTTCCTACGTTGGTCCTAGACGCCTCGTCACAGCCTGAGAAACTAACTACACCTAAAGATAGAATTAAACACACGAATGTGGGACTAATTAAAAATGACTATAACCATAAAAAATGTATGAAATACACTATATCTTTTACATAAATAATAAAAGGAAATAATAATATATAATCTACAAAAGACCCACAATTCAAGAAACACAAGAGGTGGCAACCACCCAAGAATGAAGAAAAAAACAGTGCACACCAGAGATGGAAAGAAAACAGTAAGCAGAGATCCAAGCGGTAAACAACCAAAATGTGTGTGTGAAATGATACCAAATGAACACCAAAGCAATATGTGAAAATAATCTAAATTTTATTGAGCAATATTGTACATAATGTATCGGAACAATATAATGTAACAAATATAAAATAGATATAAAAAATGCAATAATAAAAAAAAAAAAAAACAGTAGTTCACTTCTATATATAGAAAGACTCAAAATTATTAACCAGGAGCATAATGTGTTATGGTGCTCTACATATTATCTATATCACTGTGCATCCAAATGTAACAAAAACTAGTGAAATAACAAGATATCATCCACTAAATGTGCACCAACCACAGAAAATGTGTATAATATAAACTCAGTAGCAACAATAATAAATCATATGTGCAACACACAAATGTGAGCCAAAATTGGCGACATTAGATTAATTAACATGTGAGCAAAAGAAATGAACGTGAAGTGAAAATATGTACATAAATGCTGACTGAGAGCTACCTGGGAGCCGCAGAAGCGAAGCAGAGACTGGAATGCCGCGCCCCAACGCGCGTTTCGGAATAGATACCTTTTTTTTTTTTTTTTTTTTTTATTATTGCATTTTTTATATCTATTTTATATTTGTTACATTATATTGTTCCGATACATTATGTACAATATTGCTCAATAAAATTTAGATTATTTTCACATATTGCTTTGGTGTTCATTTGGTATCATTTCACACACACATTTTGGTTGTTTACCGCTTGGATCTCTGCTTACTGTTTTCTTTCCATCTCTGGTGTGCACTGTTTTTTTCTTTTTTTTTTTCTACACCTAAAGATAGAAATAGGAAAGCTATCTGCCCCGGAGCAGAACCCCAAAGATAATAGAAAGCCCCCAAACATGTAATGGCGGTTAGACAAGAGGAAATACTGACACAGAAAGAAAATAGTAAGAGCAAACGCTGGGGCCCAAACTATCTAAATAGAAAAGGATAGGAAGGGTACTTACTGCAATCTCAGAAAACCCTGAAAAAACACCAACTCTACTAATTTCAAAATCACCTGAGATCACACGACCTCTACCACCTAAATTAGTTCTCTGGTGTAACAAAAACAAAAAAGCAGCCACTGAAAAAAAACTGGAAAAAGCAAAAGTACAAAACACAGTGGCTGGACTAAACTGAGAGGGCAAAAGCCCCCGGAGGGGACCCTGAAGGCCCCCACAGAAGTGCAGGACAAAATGCAAAAATATAGCAAAAAACACAAATAAGAAATTGTCTTATCTGATAGCAGGAGATGCAGACACGACACAGCAGGCTACAAGGGAAACTGGAAAGAAGGATTCAGACCAGAACAATTGATCACCGGCAACCCTGATGGGAAAATGACTCCCTTATATAAGACCAATCAGTAACACCTGATTCCCAGTCCTCACAATCCTCACTAATACCGCTTGTAACCACCAGAGGGAGCCTCCGCTCAGAACTCATCTCAAACCCATTCACAACAGTACCCCCCCTTGAGGAGGGGTCACCGAACCCTCATTTGAGCAACCAGGTCGGTCAGGATGAGTTCTATGATACGCACGGATAAGTCTCCTAGCATGGATGTCCGAAGCAAACACCCAAGAATTGTCTTCCTGACCATAACCTCTCCATTTAACCAAATACTGGAGTACTCCAGATTGCCCTCAACCAAAACAGGGTCAGGAGGCACAGCAGCAGGAACCACTGGCTCAACAAACCTCTTCAACAAGGACTTGTGGAACACGTTATGGATCTTAAATGTCCATGGAAGAAGCAAACGAAAAGAAACAGGATTAATAATCTCCATGATCTTATAAGGTCCAATGAACCTAGGCTTAAATTTAGGAGATGCTACTCTCATAGGAATATTCTTTGAGGACAACCAGACCAAGTCCCCCACTTTAAACCGAGGACCATCAGTCCTATGCCGGTTAGCAAACCGCTGGGCCTTCTCCTGAGAGAGGGACAACCTCTCCACTACCTGGTCCCAAATCTGCTGCATACGCTCAACAACAGAGTCAACACCTGGACAGACAGAAGCCTCCGTCTGTCCTGAAGAAAATCGAGGGTGAAACCCAGAATTACAGAAAAACGGAGACATCAAAGTGGCAGAGCTAGCCCTATTATTAAGAGCAAACTCAGCCAAAGGCAAAAAAGAGACCCAGTCATCCTGATCAGCAGACACAAAGCATCTTAGATAAGTCTCCAATGTCTGGTTTGTTCTCTCAGTTTGACCATTGGTCTGAGGATGAAATGCCGAGGAGAAAGACAATTGAACACCCAGTTTAGAACAAAAAGTCCTCCAAAATCTGGAAACAAACTGGACTCCTCTGTCAGACACAATGTTCTCAGGAATGCCGTGTAAACGAACCACGTGCTGAAGGAACAACGGCACCAATTCAGAGGAGGAAGGCAACTTAGGTAATGGCACAAAATGTATCATTTTGGAAAACCTATCACAAATTACCCAGATGGTGGTCATTCTCTGAGAAACAGGAAGATCGGAAATGAAATCCATAGAGATATGGGTCCATGGTCTCTTGGGCACAGGCAATGGCATCAACAAACCACTAGAGCGAGAGCAAGGCTTGGAGCGAGAGCAAGTCCCGCAGGACTGCACAAATTCCCTGACATCGCGAGACAAGGTAGGCCACCAAAAGGACCGACTAACCAAGTCTCTGGTACCAAAAATTCCGGGATGCCCAGCCAATGCGGAACAATGAATCTCAGACATCACACTCTTTTTCCATTGGTCCGGGACAAACAATTTTCCAACAGGGCAGCGCTCGGGCCTATCCTCCTGACACCCCTCCAGAGCAAGTCTCAAATTGGGCGAGATGGTGGAAAGAACTACACCCTCCTTCAAAATAACAGAGGGATCAGATAGCTCAGGAGAGTCCACAAGGAAACTCCTCGAGAGGGCATCCGCCTTAACATTCTTAGTGCCAGGAAGAAAGGAAACCACAAAATTAAAACGTGTGAAAAACAAGGCCCACCTGGCCTGTCTAGGATTGAGTCGCTTGGCAGATTCCAGATAGACCAGATTCTTATGGTCCGTAAGGACCACCACCTGATGTTTGGCTCCCTCCAGCCAATGTCTCCACTCTTCAAAAGCCCACTTCATGGCCAATAACTCCCGATTACCCACGTCATAATTACGTTCAGTAGGAGAAAATTTTCAGAGAAAAAGGCACAAGGGTTACTTTTAGAGGTCTCTGGATCTTTTTGGGACAAAACGGCACCTGCCCCAATTTCAGAGGCATCAACCTCCACCTGAAATGGCAGAGAAACATCAGGCTGCCGTAGAACAGGAGCAGAAGTGAATCTCTGCTTAAGTTCCTGAAACGCAGAGACTGCCTCAGGAGGCCAATTCACCACATCAGAACCCTTTCTGGTCAAATCAGTTAATGGTTTAACAATAACCGAGAAATTACCAATAAATTTACGATAAAAATTGGCAAAACCCAAAAATCTCTGAAGAGCCTTTAATGAAGTAGGTTGGACCCAATCACAGATGGCCTGAACCTTGACCGGGTCCATTTCAATAACAGATGGGGACAAAATGAATCCCAGAAATGAGATCTTCTGTACGCCAAAAAGACACTTTGATCCCTTCACATACAGAGCATTCTCTCTCAAAATCTGGAATACAGTTCGAACATGTTTCACATGAGAGTCCCAGTCATTAGAAAAAATCAAGATATCATCCAAATAAACAATCAGAAACTTGTCCACAAAATCCCTGAAAATGTCATTCATGAAGGACTGGAAGACAGAAGGAGCATTAGTGAGCCCAAAGGGCATCACAAGGTACTCAAAATGCCCTTCAGGGGTGTTAAATGCCGTCTTCCATTCATCCCCGTGCTTAATGCGAATAAGGTTATACGCCCCCCTGAGGTCAAGCTTGGTAAACCAAGTAGCGTTTTTCACCCTGGAAAACAGGTCAGAAATCAAGGGTAACGGGTATTGATATTTCACAGTAATATTGTTCAAGAGACGATAATCAATACACGGCCTTAATGAACCATCTTTTTTGGCCACAAAGAAAAAACCGGCACCTAAGGGTGAAGAGGATGGTCTGATATGACCCTTCTCCAATGATTCCTTGATATAAGACCGCATAGCGTCATGTTCAGGTACAGACAAGTTAAAAAGGCGACCTTTAGGGAATTTACTACCTGGCACTAATTCAATAGCGCAGTCATAGCTCCTATGGGGAGGCAAGGATGCAGATTTACTTTCGCTAAACACATCAGAAAAATCAAACAAAAAGTCAGGAACATCCTCAGCCTGGGGGAGGCAGAAAAAACAGGAGTGTTGGTATTAACACATTGGCAGCCCCAACTGGTTACAGACACAGATTTCCAATCCAAAACAGGATTATGAAACTGTAACCAAGGGAAACCCAGCACTATAATGTCATGCAGATTATACAGAACCAAAAATTTGCAGCACTCCTGGTGATCAGGTTCAACCCTCATTATCACCTGAGTAGAAAACTGGGGTTTATTCTCAGCCAAAGGGGTAGAATCGATCCCCAGTAAAGGAATAGGCTTCTGTAGGGGTATCAAGGGAAACCCACAACGTTTAGCAAAATCATAATCCATCAGGTTAATAGCTGCTCCAGAATCAACGAAAGCCTGAGCAGAAAATGAGGACAGAGAGCATATCAGAGTGACAGTTAATAAAAACTTAGTCTGAACACTACCCAAGACAACTGAGCGTGCAAAATGTCTTCCCCGCTTAGGGCAGACTGAAATAGCATGAGAGGCATCACCACAGTAGAAACATAACCCATTGCGCTTTCGAAACTCATGACGCTGTGCCCCAGACACCACTCTATCACACTGCATGGTTTCAGGAGCTGGTTCACAGGCAACACCATTCCACGCATACTTCTCCGCTCACGCAACGTCTGTCAATTTGAATCGCTAAATGACATAGAATCATTGAGACCAGAGGGGACAGGGATCCACCATAACATCCTTTATCATTATCTGACAGACCCTTCCGGAAAAGGGCCGCCAAAAGCGTCGTCATTCCATTTGGTCAGGACTGCCCACCTACGGAATCTCTGACAGTATAACTCAGCGTCATCAAGCCCCTGATTTAATGCCAACAAGGCTTTTCAGCTTGATCAGTGACATTAGGCTCATCGTACAATAACCCCAAAGCCTGAAAAAATGCATCAACATCACTCAAAACACGGATCCCCAGGTATCAGGGAAAAAGCCCAATCCTGAGGATCGCCGCGCAGGAGAGAGATGATAATTTGAACCTGCTGCGCTGCGTTCCTGAGGACTTAGATTTTAAGGAAAA
>JARQOD010000002.1:35103744-35289862 GCA_033576555.1 Oophaga sylvatica
AAATATTGACTGATCACTCTTTATAACATTCTGGAGTATATGCAAATTGCCATTAGAAAAAGTGAAGCAGTAGCCTTTGTAAAAATTAATATTTGTGTCGTTCTCAAAACTTTTGGCCATGACTGTACACACATAGAATACACACATATATATATATATATATATATATATATATATATATATATATATATATATTATATTTATAGCTGATACACTTCTACATACTGTAATAGCCGCTAATTCAATTGCCGGCTTTTTTGAAATTACAGAACCCGACATGAAATGACACATGGTTTACATACAGATAACCATGTCATTTCATGTATTTTGATATATGGTTTTCACTAACAATTACATGAGTGTATGTGTATGAAATTTCACACATGTAGGGGTTAATTAAAGGTGTAAATTCGTTGAAAAAAATACGTGGGCTCCCGCTGTAGTTTCTCCACCAGACAGACAAAGCAAGCGAGTGGGGTCAAATAATAATAGCCCAGGGAGGGTGCATTTATTTTGTGACCTGACCTGAAGTGAAAGTGGGAAGAAATCAATTAAGCTTCACACATTAATCACTTCCTCTCCTTTCGCCGGGAGAGGAACTGATTCATTCAGGGGGTAACAGCTCAGCAATAAAATATGGTCCAAAACTGTGTCTTTATTTCATTAAAAGGATTAATAATTAATGTGTGTTTTTTTTCCTTTCATACAATAGGATTAATAATTGAGAGTTGTCAAATTGACAACTCTCAATTATTAACCTGGCGTAAAGTCACCTTTCAATTGCAAGGTGGCTTTAACCCATTATTAACCCATTCGCCACCGCTACAGGGCAATGCCTTCTAGCTGTAACCTGTTAACCCTTTCTGATGGATTACAGCATGGGACCTGACTGTGCATCTGATAGGTAAGAATCATTTTGCTTTTTTATTTTATTTTTATTACAGGAAATGGTTTTAGCAGGAAAATAAAAGATGGTCAAAAACTGCTTATTTCATTAAAATGATTTTTTATTAAAGTGTGTGTGTTTGATTTTTCTTTCATACAATAGGATTAATAATTGATAGTTGTCTAATTGACAGCTCTAAATTATTAACCTGGCTTAAAGTCACCTTTCAATTGCAAGGTGGCTTTCACTGACCTGAAGTGAAAGTGGGAAGCAATCAATTAAGCTTTACACACTAATCACTTCCTCTCCTGTCGACAGGAGAGGAACTGATTCATTCAGGGGATTACAGCTGAGCAATAAAATATGGTCCAAAACTGTGTCTTTATTTCATTAAAAGGATTAATAATGTGTGTGTGTGTGTGTGTGTGTTTTTTTTTCCTTTCATACAATAGGATTAATAATTGAGAGTTGTCAAATTGACAACTCTCAATTATTAACCTGGCTTAAAGGGAATCTGTCACCCTAAATTGGCGGGATATTTAAATGATGGCAGTCAGGTCAGATGGGCCGTGTTTTGGGTACTTGCCTTAACATGTTGTTCGCCGCTGTCTCCATTATTTCTGGGAATTGTAGTCGTTGCCCTCCATATAACGCACCTGCGCATTGCAATCTTGAATTGCGCACGCGCAGTATGCTTTGCCCGCAGATTGCAATGCGCAGGCGCGTTATATGGAGGACAACGACTACAATTCCCAGAAATAATGGAGACAGCGGCAAACAACATGTTAACCCCTTACTGCCATCAGACGTACTATCCCGTCCATGGTACCTGGGCCCGTATGACCAGGGACGGGATAGTACGTCTCGTGCGATCGGACGCGCTCCCGGGGGGAGCGCAGCCGATCGCGGCCGGGTGTCAGCTGATTATCACAGCTGACACCCCGCACTATGTGTCAGGAGCGGTCACGGACGGCTCCCGGCACATTAACCCTAGCACACCGCGATCAAACATGATCGCGGTGTACTGGGGGCACGGGAGGATCGCGCATGGAGGGGCTCCCTGCGCGCTCCCCTGAGACCCTCAGAGCAGCGCTGTCACACCAGCGATCTGCTAAAATACAGTGATGTCCCACCCTGGGACAAAGTAAAAAAGTTAAAAAAAAATAAAAATCATAAAAAAAAAAAAAAAATATTCCCCAATAAATTCATTTTTTCCTGTAAATAAAAAAAACAAAACAATAAAAGTACACATATTTGGTATCGCCGCGTCCGTAACAACCCCCCCTATAAAACTGTCCCACTAATTAACCCCTTTAGTGAACCTCTTAAAGCATTGATTTTTTGCTTTTTTTTTTTTATCATCATACCGCCAAACAAAAAGTGGAATAACACGCGATCAAAAAGACGGATATAAATAAACATGGTACCGCTGAAAACGTCATCTTGTCCCGCAAAAAACGAGCCGCCATACAGCATCATCAGCGAAAAAATAAAAAGTTATAGCTTGCAGAATAAAGCGATGCAAAAATAATTTTTTTATATAAATTGTTTTTATTGTATAAAAGCGCCAAAACATAAAAAAATGATATAAATGAGGTATCGCCGTAATCGTACTGACCCCAAGAATAAAACTGCTTCATCATTTTTACCACACGCGGAACGGTATAAACGCCTCCCCCAAAAGAAATTCATGAATTGCTGATTTTTGTTCATTCTAACCTCCCAAAAATCGAAATAAAAAGCGATCAAAAAAGTCACATGTTCAAAAATGGTACCAATAAAAACGTCACCTCGTCCCGCAAAAAATAAGACCTCACATGACTCTGTGGGCCAAAATATGCAAAAATTATAAAATTATAGCTCTCAAAATGTGGTGATGCAAAAACTATTTTTTGCAATAAAAAGCGTCTTTTAGCGTGACAGCTGCCAATCATAAAAACCCGCTATAAATAGTAAATCAAACCCCCCTTTATCACCCCCTTAGTTAGGGAAAAATAATAAAATTAAAAAAAAGTATTTATTTCCATTTTCCCATTAGGGTTTGGGTTGCGGCTAAAGTTAGGGTTAGGGTTGGCGCTAAAGTTAGGATTAGGGTTAGGGTTGGGATTAGGGTTATGGGTGTGTTAGGGTTAGGTTTGTGGTTAGGGTTGGGACTAGGGTTAGGGGTGTGTTGGGGTTAGGGTTGGAGTTAGAATTGGGGGGTTTCCGCTGTTTAGGCACATCAGGGGCTCTCCAAATGTGACATGGCGTCTGATCTCAATTCCAGCCAATTCTGCATTGAAAAAGTCAAACGGTGGTCCTTCACTTCTGAGCTCTGCCATGCGCCCAAACAGTAGTTTACCCCCGCATATGGGGTATCAGCGTACTCTGGACCCCAAGAGTTATTGTGCAATTTGTCCTATTTCTTCTGTTACCCTTGGGAAAATAAAAAACGGGGGGTAAAAATATAATTTTTTAAAAAAAAAAATGATTTTTTTTGTTTTTACGACTGTACGTTATAAACTTCTGTGAAGCACTTGGGGCTTCATAGCGCTCACCACACATCTAGATAAGTTCCTTGTGGGGTCTATTTTCCAAAATGGGGTCACTTGTGGGGGGTTTCCACTGTTTAGGCGCATCAGGGGCTCTCCAAATGCGACATGACGCCCCCAGACCATTCCATCAAAGTCTGCAATCCAAAACGTCACTACTTCCCTTCCGAGCCCCAACGTGTGCCCATACAGTAGTTTTCTCCCACATATTGGGTATCAGCGTACTCATGACAAATTGGACAACAACTTTTGGGGTCCAATTTCTCCTGTTACCCATGTGAAAATAAAATATTGGGGGCGAAAAAATCATTTTTGGAAAAAAAAAAAAAAAAAATATTTTTACGGCTATACATTATAAACTTCTGTGAAGCACTTCGGGTTCAAAGTGCTCACCACATATCTAGATAAGTTCCTTGTGGGGTCTATTTTCCAAAATGGGGTCACTTGTGGGGGGTTTCCACTGTTTAGGCGCATCAGGGGCTCTCCAAATGCGACATGACGCCCCCAGACCATTCCATCAAAGTCTGCAATCCAAAACATCACTACTTCCCTTCCGAGCCCCGACGTGCGGCCCATACAGTAGTTTACTCCCACATATTGGGTATCAGCGTACTCAGGACAAACTGGACAACAACTTTTGGGGTCCAATTTCTCCTGTTACCCTTGTGAAAATAAAATATTGGGGACGAAAACATCATTTTTGTAAAAAAAAAAAAAAAAAAAAAAAGATTTTTATTTTACAGCTGTACGTTATAAACTTCTGTGAAGAATTTTGGGGTTCAAAGTGCTCACCACACATCTAGATAAGTTCCTTGAGGGGTCTAGTTTACAAAATGGTGTCATTTGTTGGGGGTTTCCACCGTTTAGGCAGATCAGGAGCTCTCCAAACACAACATGGCATCCAGCAAATTCTGTGTTGAAAAAGTCGAACGGCGCTCCTTCCCTTCCAAACTCTGCCATGCACCTAAACAGTGGTTTACCCCACATATGGGGTATCAGCGTACTCAGGACAAATTGCACAATAACTTTTGGAGTCTTTTACCCTTGGGAAAATAAAAATTGGGGTGAAAAGATCATTTTTTGTGGAAAAAATATGTTTTTTTAATTTTACGGCTCTACGTTATAAAATTGTGTGAAGCACTTTGGGGTTCAAATTGCTCACCAAAGATCTAGATAAGTTCCTTAGGGGGTCTAGTTTCCCAAATGGGGTCACTTGTGGGGGGTTTCCACTGTTTAGGCACATCAGAGGCTCTCCAAATGCAACATGGCGTCCAATCTCAATTCCAGCCAATTTTGTTTGGAAAAAGTCAAATGGTGCTCCTTCCGTTCCGAACTCTGCTGTGCGCCCAAACAGTGGTTGCCCCCCACATATGGGGTATCAGCGTACTCAGGACAAATTGGACATCAACTTTTGTGGTCCAATTTCTCCTGTTACCCTTGGGAAAATAAAAAATTAGTGACTAAAAGATAATTTTTGTGGGAAAAAAATAGGATTTTTTATTTTCATTCTCGGGCATTATAAACTTGTGTGAAGCACTTGGGGGTTCAAAGTGCTCACCAAAGATCTAGATAAGCTCCTTAGGGGGTCTAGTTTCCAAAATGGGGTCACTTGTGGGGGATTTCCACTGTTTAGGCACATCTGGGGCACTGCAAACGGAACATGACCCCCATCAACGTCTGCATTCCAAAACGTTACTACTTCCTTTCCAAGCCCTGTAGTGCGCCCAAACAGTTTCCCCCCCACCCCCACATATGGGGTATCAGCGTACTCAGGACAAATTGGACAACAACTTTTGGGGTCCAATTTCCTTGGGAAAAATCAAAAATTTGGGACTAAAAAAATCATTTTTGTGGAAAATTGTTTTTTTCATTTTTCAGACCCAGGCATTATAAACTTTTGTGAAACACTTGGGGGTTCAAAGTGCTCACAACAGATCTAGATAAGTTCCTTAGGGGGTCTAGTTTCCAAAATGGTGTCACTTGTGGGGGGTTTCCACTGTTTAGGCACATCAGGGGCACTCCAAACACGACATGGCGTCCAATCTCAATTCCAGCCAATTTTAGTTTGAAAAAGTCAAACGGCGCTCCTTCCCTTACGAGCTCTGCCGTGTGCCCAAACAGTGGTTTTCCTCCACATATTGGCTATTGGCGTACTCAGGAGAAATTGCACAACAACTTTTTCTGTCGATTTGCTTCTTTTACCCTTGTGAAAATAAAAAAAAGTTTGTAATAGATCATTTTTGTGGCTAAAAAGTTAAATATTCATTTTTTCCTTCCACGTTGCTTCAGCTCCTGTGAAGCACCTGAAGGGTTAATAAACTTCTTGAATGTGGTTTTCAGTACCTTGAGGGGTGCAGTTGTTAGAATGGTGTCACTTTTGGGTATTTTCTGCTATATAGACCCCTCAAAGTGACTTCAAATATGAGGTGGCCCCTAAAAAAAATGGCTTTGTAAATTTTGTTGTAAAAATGAGAAATCACTGGTCAACTTTTAACCCTTATAATTTCCTAAGAAAAAAAAAATTTGGTTCCAAAATTGTGCTGATGTAAAGTAGACATGTGGGAAATGTTATTTCTTAACTATTTTGTGTGACATATTTCTCTGTTTTAAGGGAATAAAAATTCAAAGTTTGAAAATTTCAAAATTTTCGCTATATTTGCGTTTTTTTCAAAAATAAACGCAAGGTATATCGAAGAAATTTTACCACTAACGTGAAGTACAATATGTCACGAGAAAACAGTCTCAGAATCGCGAAGATCCGTTGAAGCGTTCCAGAGTTATAACCTCATAAAGAGACAGTGGTCAGAATTGTAAAAATTGGCCCGGTCATTAACGTGCAAACCACCCTTGGGGGTGAAGGGGTTAAGGCAAGTACCCAAAACACCGCCCATCTGACCTGACTGCCATCATTTAAATATCCCGCCAATTTAGGGTGACAGATTCCCTTTAAAGTCACCTTTCAGTAGCAAGGTGGCTTTAACCCATTATTAACCCATTCGCCATCCTACAGGGCAATGGGAATAGACGGGCAAAGTGCCAGAAAGGGCGAATCTATTTATAGATTTGCCTTGTCTGGGGGCAGATGTTAGTAGCCAGAGGGGGCACAAAATAAATCCACCCTCCCTAGGCTATTATTATTTGCCCCCACTCGCTTGCTTTGTCTGTCTGGTGGAGAAAATACAGCGGGAGCCCACGCATTTTTTTTCAACAAATTTACACCTTTAATTAACCCCTACATGTCTGCAATTTTGCACACATACACTCATGTAATTGTAAGTTAAAACCATATATCAAACTACATGAAATTACATGGTTAACTGTATGTAAACCATGTGTCATTTCATGTCGGGTCTGTAGTTTCATAAAAGCCGGCAATTGAATTAGCAGCTATTACAGTACAGTCATGGACAAAAGTTTTGAGAATGACACAATTATTAATTTTTACAAAGTCTACTGCTTCACTTTTTCTAATGGCAATTTGCATATACTCCAGAATGTTATAAAGAGTGATCTGTTGTGAATGGGCTTGAGATTAGTTCTGAGCAGAGGCTCCCTCTGGTGGTTACAAGCGGTGCTGGTCCAGTGGAGATTGTGAGGATTGGGAGTCAGGTGTTACTGACTGGTCTTATATAAGGGAGTCACCTTCCCATCAGGGTTGCCGGTGATCAATTGTTCTGGTCTCAATCCTTGATTCCTGTTTCCCTTGTAGCCTGCTGTGTCGTGTCTGCATCTCCTGCTATCAGATAAGACATTTTCTTCTTTTTGTTTTTGTGCTTGATTTTTGCATTTTGTCCTGCACTTCTGTGGGGGCCTTCAGGGTCCCCTCTGGGGGCTTTTGCCCTCTCAGTTTAGTTCAGCCACTGATGTTTGTACTTTTGCTTTTTACAGTTTTTTCAGTGGCTGCTGTTTTGATTTTGTTACACCAGAGAACTAATTTAGGTGGTAGAGGTCGTGTGATCTCAGGTGTTTTTGAAATTAGTAGAGTTGGTGCTTTTCAGGGTTTTCTGGGATTGCAGTAAGTACCCTTCCTATCCTTTTCTATTTAGTTAGTTTGGGCCCCAGCGTTTGCTCATACTATTTTCTGTCTGTGTCAGTATTTCTTCTTGTCTAACCGCCATTACATGTTTGGGGGCTTTCTATTATCTTTGGGGTTCTGCTCCGGGGCAGATAGCTTTCCTATTTCTATCTTTAGGTGTAGTTAGTTTCTCAGGCTGTGACGAGGCGTCTAGGACCAACGTAGGAACGCTCCACGGCTGCCTCTAGTTGTGGTGGTTAGTCAGGGTACTGCAATCTCATAGATTCCAACTGCTCTGGTGTATTGCCTTTTTACCTGCACTCCTCAGTTACCGAAACATAACAGTATCACCGGCCCAAAATTTAATATTGTATGGTACTCACAGAAGGGAAAAATATTGTGAAAGAAAAAACGGTTGTCAGAGTTGTCAGAGATATTTTTCTGTTTGTTGCATTTTTTTTTTTTTTCCCTCTGTATCTCTGGATGCTGGGGAGGATTTTTTCTCTCAATGGAGTTTGCACAGTTGTCTGGCCGTGTGGATCAGCTTGCCACTGAGGTTCGGAGTATTGCTACCTATCTTGCTGGGTTGCCTGTTGTGGAACCTAGGATCCCATGCCAGATTTGTTTTTAGGGGATCGAGCTAAGTTTCAGAATTTCAAAAATAATTGTAAATTGTTTTTTGCCTTAAAATCTAAGTCCTCAGGGAACGCAGCGCAGCAGGTTCAAATTGTCATCTCTCTCCTGCGCGGCGATCCTCAGGATTGGGCTTTTTCCATGACACCTGGGGATCCTGTTTTGAGTGATGTTGATGCATTTTTTCAGGCTTTGGGGTTATTGTACGATGAGCCTAATGTCACTGATCAAGCTGAAAAAGCCTTGTTGGCATTAAATCAGGGTCTTGATGACGCTGAGTTATACTGTCAGAGATTCCGTAGGTGGGCAGTCCTGACCAAATGGAATGACGACGCTTTGGCGGCCCTTTTCCGGAAGGGTCTGTCAGATAATGTAAAGGATGTTATGGTGGGATTCCCTGTCTCCTCTGGTCTCAATGATTCTATGTCATTAGCGATTCAAATTGACAGACGTTTGCGTGAGCGGAGAAGTATGCGTGGAATAGTGTTGCCTTGTGAACCTGCTTCTGAAGCCATGCAGTGTGATAGAGTGGTGTCTGGGGCACAGCGTCATGAGTTTCGAAAGCGCAATGGGTTATGTTTCTACTGTGGTGATGCCTCTCATGCTATTTCAGTCTGCCCTAAGCGGGGAAGACGTTTTGCACGCTCAGTTGTCTTGGGTAGTGTTCAGACTAAGTTTTTATTAACTGTTACTCTGATATGCTCTCTGTCCTCATTTTCTGCTCAGGCTTTCGTTGATTCGGGAGCAGCTATTAACCTGATGGATTATGATTTTGCTAAACGTTGTGGGTTTCCCTTGATAGCCCTACAAAAGTCTATTCCCCTACTGGGGATCGATTCTCACCCTTTGGCTGAGAATAAACCTCAGTTCTCTACTCAGGTGATAATGAGGGTTGAACCTGATCACCAGGAGTGCTGCAAATTTTTGGTTCTGTATAATCTGCATGATATTGTCGTACTGGGTTTCCCTTGGTTACAGTCTCATAATCCTGTTTTGGATTGGAAATCTGTGTCTGTAACCAGTTGGGGCTGCCAATGTGTTAATACCAACACTCCTGTTTTTTCTGCCTCCCCCAGGCTCAGGATGTTCCTGACTTTTTGATTGATTTTTCTGATGTGTTTAGCGAAAGTAAATCTGCATCCTTACCTCCCCATAGGAGCTATGACTGCGCTATTGAATTAGTGCCGGGTAGTAAATTCCCTAAAGGTCGCCTTTTTAACTTGTCTGTGCCTGAACATGACGCTATGCGGTCTTATATCAAGGAATCATTGGAGAAGGGTCATATCAGACCATCCTCTTCACCCTTGAGTGCCGGTTTTTTCTTTGTGGCCAAAAAGGATGGTTCATTAAGGCCGTGTATTGATTATCGTCTTTTGAACAATATTACTGTGAAATATCAATACCCATTACCTTGATTTCTGACCTGTTTTCCAGGGTGAAAAACGCTACTTGGTTTACCAAGCTTGACCTCAGGGGGGCGTATAACCTTATTCGCATTAAGCACGGGGATGAATGGAAGACGGCATTCAATACCCCTGAAGGGCATTTTGAGTACCTAGTGATGCCCTTTGGGCTCACTAATGCTCCTTCTGTCTTCCAGTCCTTCATGAATGACATTTTCAGGGATTTTGTGGACAAATTTCTGATTGTTTATTTGGATGATATCTTGATTTTTTTCTAATGACTGGGACTCTCATGTGAAACATGTTCGAACTGTATTCCAGATTTTGAGAGAGAATGCTCTGTATGTGAAGGGATCAAAGTGTCTTTTTGGCGTACAGAGGATCTCATTTCTGGGATTCATTTTGTCCCCATCTGTTATTGAAATGGACCCGGTCAAGGTTTAGGCCATCTGTGATTGGGTCCAACCTACTTCATTAAAGGCTCTTCAAAGATTTTTGGGTTTTGCCAATTTTTATCGTAAATTTATTGGTAATTTCTCGGTTATTGTTAAACCATTAACTGATTTGACCAAAAAGGGTTCTGATGTGGTGAATTGGCCTCCTGAGGCAGTCTCTGCATTTCAGGAACTTAAGGAAAGATTCACTTCTGCTCCTGTTCTACGGCAGCCTGATGTTTCTCTGCCATTTCAGGTGGAGGTTGATGCCTCTGAAATTGGGGCAGGTGCCGTTTTGTCCCAAAAAGATCCAGAGACCTCTAAAAGTAACCCTTGTGCCTTTTTCTCTCGAAAATTTTCTCCTACTGAACGTAATTATGACGTGGGTAATCGGGAGTTATTGACCATGAAGTGGGCTTTTGAAGAGTGGAGACATTGGCTGGAGGGAGCCAAACATCAGGTGGTGGTCCTTACGGACCATAAGAATCTGGTCTATCTGGAATCTGCCAAGCGACTCAATCCTAGACAGGCCAGGTGGGCCTTGTTTTTCACACGTTTTAATTTTGTGGTTTCCTTTCTTCCTGGCACTAAGAATGTTAAGGCGGATGCCCTCTCGAGGAGTTTCCTTGCGGACTCTCCTGAGTTATCTGATCCTTCTGTTATTTTGAAAGAGGGTGTAGTTCTTTCCGCCATCTCGCCCAATTTGAGACTTGCTCTGGAGGGGTGTCAGGAGGATAGGCCCGAGCGCTGCCCTGTTGGAAAATTGTTTGTCCCGGACCAGTGGAAAAAGAGTGTGATGTCTGAGATTCATTGTTCCGCATTGGCTGGGCATCCCGGAATTTTTGGTACCAGAGACTTGGTTAGTCGGTCCTTTTGGTGGCCTACCTTGTCTCGTGATGTCAGGGAATTTGTGCAGTCCTGCGGGACTTGCTCTCGCTCCAAGCCTTGCTCTCGCTCTAGTGGTTTGTTGATGCCATTGCCTGTGCCCAAGAGACCATGGACCCATATCTCTATGGATTTCATTTCCGACCTTCCTGTTTCTCAGAGAATGACCGCCATCTGGGTAATTTGTGATAGGTTTTCCAAAATGATACATCTTGTGCCATTACCTAAGTTGCCTTCCTCCTCTGAATTGGTGCCGTTGTTCCTTCAGCACTTGGTTTGTTTACACGGCATTCCTGAGAACATTGTGTCTGACAGAGGAGTCCAGTTTGTTTCCAGATTTTGGAGGACTTTTTGTTCTAAACTGGGTGTTCAATTGTCTTTCTCCTCGGCATTTCATCCTCAGACCAATGGTCAAACTGAGAGAACAAACCAGACATTGGAGACTTATCTAAGATGCTTTGTGTCTGCTGATCAGGATGACTGGGTCTCTTTTTTGCCTTTGGCTGAGTTTGCTCTTAATAATAGGGCTAGCTCTGCCACTTTGATGTCTCCGTTTTTCTGTAATTCTGGGTTTCACCCTCGATTCTCTTCAGGACAGACGGAGGCTTCTGTCTGTCCAGGTGTTGACTCTGTTGTGGAGCGTATGCAACAGATTTGGGACCAGGTAGTGGAGAGGTTGTCCCTCTCTCAGGAGAAGGCCCAGCGGTTTGCTAACCGGCATAGGACTGATGGTCCTTGGTTTAAAGTAGGGGACTTGGTCTGGTTGTCCTCAAAAAATATTCCTATGAGAGTAGCATCTCCTAAATTTAAGCCTAGGTTCATTGGACCTTATAAGATCATGGAGATTATTAATCCTGTTTCTTTTCTTTTGCTTCTTCCAGGGACATTTAAGATCCATAACGTGTTCCACAAGTCCTTGTTGAAGAGGTTTGTTGAGCCAGTGGTTCCTGCTGCTGTGCCTCCTGACCCTGTTTTGGTTGAGGGCAATCTGGAGTATGTGGTTGAGAAAATATTAGATTCTCGTTTTTCTAGACGGAAACTCCAGTATTTGGTTAAATGGAGAGGTTATGGTCAGGAAGACAATTCTTGGGTGTTTGCTTCGGACATCCATGCTAGGAGGCTTATCCGTGCGTATCATAGAACTCATCCTGACCGACCTGGTTGCTCAAGTGAGGGTTCGGTGACCCCTCCTCAAGGGGGGGGTACTGTTGTGAATGGGCTTGAGATGAGTTCTGAGCAGAGGCTCCCTCTGGTGGTTACAAGCGGTGCTGGTCTGTCCAGTGGAGATTGTGAGGATTGGGAGTCAGGTGTTACTGACTGGTCTTATATAAGGGAGTCACCTTCCCATCAGGGTTGCCGGTGATCAATTGTTCTGGTCTCAATCCTTGATTCCTGTTTCCCTTGTAGCCTGCTGTGTCGTGTCTGCATCTCCTGCTATCAGATAAGACATTTTCTTCTTTTTGTTTTTGTGCTTGATTTTTGCATTTTGTCCTGCACTTCTGTGGGGGCCTTCAGGGTCCCCTCTGGGGGCTTTTGCCCTCTCAGTTTAGTTCAGCCACTGATGTTTGTACTTTTGCTTTTTACAGTTTTTTCAGTGGCTGCTGTTTTGATTTTGTTACACCAGAGAACTAATTTAGGTGGTAGAGGTCGTGTGATCTCAGGTGTTTTTGAAATTAGTAGAGTTGGTGCTTTTCAGGGTTTTCTGGGATTGCAGTAAGTACCCTTCCTATCCTTTTCTATTTAGTTAGTTTGGGCCCCAGCGTTTGCTCATACTATTTTCTGTCTGTGTCAGTATTTCTTCTTGTCTAACCGCCATTACATGTTTGGGGGCTTTCTATTATCTTTGGGGTTCTGCTCCGGGGCAGATAGCTTTCCTATTTCTATCTTTAGGTGTAGTTAGTTTCTCAGGCTGTGACGAGGCGTCTAGGACCAACGTAGGAACGCTCCACGGCTGCCTCTAGTTGTGGTGGTTAGTCAGGGTACTGCAATCTCATAGATTCCAACTGCTCTGGTGTATTGCCTTTTTACCTGCACTCCTCAGTTACCGAAACATAACAGTGATCAGCTTAACAGCAATTACTTCCAAAGTCAATATTTGGCTAGAAAATGAACTTTATCCCCCAAAACACATTTCAACATCATTACAGCCCTGCCTTAAAAGGACCAGCTAACCTCTTTTCAGTGATTGCTCCATTAACACAGGTGTGGGTGTTGATGAGGACATGGCTGGAGATCAATCTGTCATGATTAAGTAAGAATGACACCACTGGACACTTTAAAAGGAGGCTGGTGCTTGACATCATTGTTTCTCTTCTGTTAACCATGGTTATCTCTAAAGAAACACGTGCAGTCATCATTGCAATGCACAAAAATGGCCTAACAGGGAAGAGTATCGCAGCTAGAAAGATTGCACCTCAGTCAACAATCTATCGCATCATCAAGAACTTCAAGGAGAGAGGTTCCATTGTTGCCAAAAAGGCTCCAGGGCGCCCAAGAAAGGCATGATATATGTAGGCAAGAGTATTAGGGAGTTCAGACGAAGAATTGGCGAACACATGAGAGATATTGCTAAGAAGAACGACACGCCGGTTGCTAGAAATATCAATTTGAACCATAATGGTAACCCAGATGCAATCAAATTTCTGGGTATTGAAAAAGTCCCTAGACCATGTCGTGGTGGTGATTGGGACAGGATAATATTGCAACTTGAGACAAAATGGATCTTTCGTTTGAGCTCCGTCTCCCCCACTGGTCTGAATGAACAGCTCTCCTTTTCCTGCTTTCTAGGATAAGGGTTTAACAGGGTTACAGAGTTCGGGACAGCCGTCGTGGACCGGGGGGGCCACCTGCGCAGGATTTTAGGGCTCCAACCTCCGCTGTTAGGTAGGGTAGGGATGAGGATGAGGAAAAAGCCAATATGCTAAATGACTTTTTTTCAACTGTATTTACACAAGAAAATCCCATGACAGATAACATGATCAGAGATAAAAAAAAATACTCCATTAAATGTCACCTGCTTAACCCAGCAGGAAGTACGGCGGCATCTAAAAATCACTAAAGTTGACAAATCCCCGGGCCCGGATGGGATACACGCCCGAGTACTGCAGGAATTAAGTACAGTTATAGATAGACCTTTATTTTTTAATCTTTAAAGATTCCATAATAACTGGGTCTGTATCACAGGACTGGCGTATAGCAAATGTGGTGCCAATATTCAAAAAGGGGGCAAAAACTGAACCTGGAAATTATAGGCCAGTGAGCTTAACATCTACTGTGGGTAAAATCCTGGAGGGTTTTTTAAGGGATACTATATTGGAGTATCTGAAGAAGAATAACCTTATGACCCAATATCACCATGGGTTTATGAGGGACCGTTCTTGTCAGACTAATCTGATAAGCTTTTATGAAGGGGTAAGTTCAGGACTGGACCAAGGGAATGCAGTGGACGTGGTGTTCATGGACTTCTCAAAAGCTTTTGATACAGTGCCACACAAAAGGTTGATACATAAAATGAGAACAATGGGGATAGGGGAAAATATGTGTAAGTGGGTTAAGAACTGGCTCATGGATAGAAAACAAAGGGTGGTTATTAATGGAGCACACTCGGACTGGGTCACGGTTAGCAGTGGGGTACCACAGGGGTCAGTATTGGGGCCGCTTCTCTTTAACATATTTATTAATGACCTTGTAGGGGGCATACAGAGTAGTATTTCAATATTTGCAGATGACACTAAACTCTGCAGGGTAATAAATACAGAGGAGGATAATTTTATATTACAGGAGGATTTATGTAAACTAGAAGCTTGGTCTGATAAATGGCAAATGAGCTTTAATGGGGATAAATGTAAGGTCATGCACTTGGGTAGAACAAATAAGATGTATAATTATGTGCTTAATTGTAAAACACTGGGCAAAACTGTCACTGAAAAAGACCTGGGTGTATGGGTGGACGACAAACTCACATTTAGTGGCCAATGTCAGGCAGCTGCTGCCAAGGCAAATAAAATAACGGGATGCATTAAAAGAGGCATAGATGCTCATGAGGAGAACATAATTTTACCTCTATACAAGTCACTGGTGCGACCACACTTAGAATACTGTGTGCAGTTCTGGTCTCCGGTGTATAAGAAAGACATAGCTGAACTGGAGCGGGTGCAGAGAAGAGCGACCAAGGTTATTAGAGAACTTGGGGGTCTGCAATACCAAGACAGGTTATTACACTTGGCGTTATTTAGTTTGGAAAAACGAAGGCTTAGGGGTGATCTTATTACAATGTATAAATATATGAGGGGATAGTACAAAGACCTTTCTAATGATCTTTTTACTCTTAGGCTAAGTGCACACGTTTGCAGAATGTTTGCAGAATATTCCTGAGCAAAACCGGACTTTTTTGCGCGGCAAAAACGCGCGTTTTTTTGCGCGGATTTTGCGCGTTTTTGGTGCGTTTTTTGCGCGGTTTTGACGCGTTTTTACCGCGATTTTTTCCTGAACTTTCTAGGTCAATAATAAAGAGGGAAAAACGCTAGAAATCCGCAAAATTAATGGACAAACTGCTAGATTTTCCGCGATGCGTTTTTTTTGCGGAAAAAAAACGCACCATGTGCACAAAATTTGCGGAATTCATTCTAAATGATAGGATGCTTAATACATGCGTTTTTGACGCGTTTTTTCCCGCGAAAAAAAAAACGCAAATATTCCTGAACGTGTGCACTTAGCCTTAGACCTGTGACGGGGACAAGGGGGCATCCTCTACGTCTGGAGGAAAGAAGGTTTAGCCATAATCACAGATGCAGATTCTTTACTGTAAGAGCAGTGAGACTATGGAACTCTCTGCCGTCTAATGTTGTAATGAGTGATTCCTTACTAAAATTTAAGAAGGGACTGGATGCCTTTCTTGAAAAGTATAATATTACAGGCTATATTCACTTGTTTCCTAGATACAGCGTTGATCCAGGGAGCTAGTCTGATTGCCGTATGTGGAGTCGGGAAGGATTTTTTTTCCCCAATGTGAAGCTTACTGTTTGCCACTTGGGGTTTTTTTGCCTTCCTCTGGATCAACATGTTAGGGCAGGTTAGGATAGGATATGGGTTGAACTAGATGGACTTAAAGTCTTCCTTCAACCTTAATAACTATGTTACTATGTTACTATGTAAGGCAGAATAGGAGCCTATTAGGTGTTTTTTTTGAGGCTTTATATGTGTTTTGTCTTTTCCCTCTACTTTAAGGTGCGTGTGTGTTTTTCAATTATGTGGTCCTGTGGTTGCTGGTCTCATATTGTTCCTCCTCCATTACATCTACTCCAAAATTTCTTAATGTATATTATTTTTGAAATATTCTTTCCTGTTGTCATTCCGCCGTAGGGTAAGCCAGCCCAAGCTCAATCATTAATTATTTGGAATATGTTTGTTCCTTATTCTTGATCTCTACTCCATATTTGGAATCTGGGATTATGGAACACATCTGTCGAATGCTCCCTTTGATCTTTCATTTGGTCAATAGTCCTAATTCTTTAATTATTGAATCAATCAATCAGAATTTGACATTGTTTTTGACAATGTTTATTATGCATAATAGAATATCTTCTTTTTGAACCATGCGGTAACTCAGCATGTTTATAATATTTTGAGTCTTATGCGATACATAATGATAATTGGTTGTTTTTATGGTCTATAAAGCTTGTTTGATATATTGGTTGCATTTGACCATATTGTGCCAAGCACATTGAGATGCACCTCAATTATATACCATATGCACTGTATTTGCAGCATTCCCTTTTGTGTTATGATTTAATGTCTTACATATTCAAGCACTTATATGTGGCGTACTTTATATGTGCCATAACTGTAATGAGCATTATTGCTGATATATATCTTTATAATATGCCTTCATGATTTGCATGTTGTATGCATGAATTATATTATCAGTCATAAGCTAATTTTCCTATATTTGCTCAAATATGTTTCGCGATTGATGCTCACGTGCTGCATTATTATATTGTAACCCGTTGTACAGCGAAAGTACTGCCAAAGTCTGCAGGTTACTTCTGTGGGTTTGTCTGTGAGGTATAATGATGTCATCTCTAAACATTAGGGCGCATGCGCCAGCTTTGGAGGCTTCCTGCTTGTGTGTTAGCAGGAAGTCTCTACGGGTTCTCCCGGAAGTCACTGTGTCGTCATCCCCTGACCCTCACTGCGCATGCGTCCGCCTCCGTATCCTCCCGGGGTCACTTTTGTGCAGGTGATCATATCGCCGCTCTGTGTGTCCACTGGGTTAACGGATGGCGTGCGTTCCAGCTTAATTATGCTCTCTACCTGTGGGCATTAAATTTTAAATCACAATTATGTTTGTCATTGGCGTTTTTAATTCCTAAATGAGCACTGATTGGTTTGTTGTGGTGATGGGAGTGTTTGTTTAATTGATATAAGGGGGTCATTTGTTTGATTTCCCCAAGAGAGACGCATTGAAGCAATGTTCATCTGTGTATGCCATATCCCCTGATGAATCCTAAGGGAAGAAACGCGTTGGGAAAAGGCTTTATTCACCTGGGACAATGACTCATGAATGGTTTTGTTTAAGAGAGACGTCTTTTGAATGGGTGAGATCGTTCCTTTTATTTTCATATAATGGCGTCTAATGCAGCTATTCATGAAACAGTAGACAGCATTAATACAATCCTAGCGGTGCTAGATTGTTTATGAAACATTGGTTCTAGCGGTGCAGAACTGTTTTTGCTGCTATTATATTTAGTCCCTTCTGGTTAAGTGTCTTATCTCTCTCTTAATATATCATATATCCTCGTTTATAACATAATTTGGAGGATGGTGTGTGTTTGTTATATGTGTCCAATTTTCAACGTTTTTGGTAAATAAATGTTAAGTCTTATTATCCCCCTCTTTTTTCTTTCTATGCTGCTTTATTGCGCCCAAGAAAGACCAGCAAGCTCCAGGACCGTCTCTTAAAAGTGTTTCAGCTGCGGGATCGGGCTACCAGCAGTGCAGAGCTTGCTCAGGAATGGCAGCAGGCAGGTGTGAGTGCATCTGCACGCACTGTGAGGCGGAGACTCTTGGAGCAAGGCCTGGTCTCAAGGAGGGCAGCAAAGAAGCCACTTCTCTTCAGAAAAAACATCATGGACAGACTGATATTCTGCAAAAGGTACAGGCAGTGGACTGCTGAGGACTGGGTAAAGTTATTTTCTCTGATGAATCCCCTTTTCGATTGTTTGGGACATCAGGAAAACGCCTCATTCGGAGAAGACAAGGTGAGCGCTACCACCAGTCTTGTCTCATGCCAACTGTTAAGCATCCTGAAACCATTCATGTGTGGGGTTGCTTCTCAACCAAGGGAATCGGCTCTCACAGTCTTGCCTCAAAACACAGCCATGAATAAAGAATGGTACCAGAATGTCCTCCAAGAGCAACTTCTCCCAACCCTCCAGGAGCAGTTTGGCGATCAACAATGCCTTTTCCAGCATGATGGAGCACCTTGCCATAAAGCAAAGGTGATAACTAAATGGCTCAGGGAACAAAACATAGAGATTTTGGGTCCATGGCCTGGAAACTCCCCAGATCTTAATCCCATTGAGAACTTGTGGTCAATCATCAAGAGACGGGTGGACAAACAAAAACCTAAAAATTCTGACAAAATTAAAGCATTGATTGTGCAAGAATGGACTGCTATCAGTCAGGATTTGGTCCAGAAGTTGATTGAGAGCATGCCAGGGAGAATTGTAGAGGTCCTGAAGAAGAAGGGTCAACACTGCAAATATTGACTTGCTGCATTAACTCATTCTAACTGTCAATATAAGCTTTTGTTACTCATATGTTTGCAATTATTATATTTCTGTCTGTGATAAAAACATCTGTCAAATACACATAAAAACCAGAGGGCAGCAGATCATGTGAAAATATAATATTTGTGTCATTCTCAAAACTTTTGGCCATGACTGTATGTAGAAGTCTATGAACTATAAATATATGTATATATATGTCACAATGACATGTATATATATATATGTGTTGTATGTGTATATATCTATTCTTTCTTTTGTGATTTTAATACTATTCTTTTGGATCCATTATATGTCGGTTTTGCAAGCCTGCGAGAAAATCTCGCAAGTCGGATGTAAATCGGATGTTACAACTACGGTCAGATGCGACCAAATCGCATCTTTCCAGGAAAATCGGATGCCAGATGGATGACTGTTCATGACATTTTGGTACGATAATCGACCGACTAAAACGGTCCGATTTTTGTCGTTGTGTGTGACTCCGGCCTCAGAGTGCACATAGCCTTTAGCTGGGTTCACACATTGTTTATTTAGTCCAAATTGTATGCATGGAGTTCAAAACTAAAATTCTCAGCGTTTTTGCATCCACAATCACATTTTTTTCATACTTTTTTATTCACTCTCATTTATATACATATATATTTTTTGTGGACAACAAAAAAATTTCCAATTAAACAACGGCCAAAAATTGCACCAAAAAGTAACTAAACTTACCACCTGGATTCTGCACTCATTTCCATTGCAAAAGGTAAAATCAGCGATGAATTCAGCAGGAAGAATTTTCGTTCTGCAGATTTTCCTTGTCCTCAATGTGTAGATGAGATTTGTTGAAATCTTTTATCTATTTAGCTAGTACTATGTTATGCTGGAGATTCTCCCCACAGACAGCTGTGCAGAAAATATCCTAGATAATTTGGACGGTGTACTCGTTGGACACAGTTACTTGTTATGTATTGATCACTGTAGCTTTTTTCTTTAGGATTATTTGGACCCTGGTGACCTCAGAGTAGTGTTTGGCTTTGTGCATATTTTTCAGCCTGAAAAAGTGGCACAATAAGCGCCACCTCGCAGTATAGTGTGAGAGACGCCAGCGGCAGAGGTTCCGCAAGCACAACCGCTAAACTACCACAAATCCACTTCCGGGAAACATTTGTCAGTGTTCTCCTGGAGAGCTCGGTGTCGCGAAAACCACTTCCGGAAAATATCCGTTAGCGCTTTCCTGGAGAGCTCGGCGTGTAAAAGATATCACGTGCACGCAGCCCTCTGTCCGTTTATGTGGGCGCTGCATTGCAGTCTTACGAGAGCACCATGAGGTCGTTTTAGCCTTTGCAAAAATGGCAATTTTTTAGGGAAGCTTTTTTAGTAAATTACACTATACGACGGCACATGTATATTTTTCAGCATGAACCGAAGGACGTTTAACTAACGGTTTCTCGTGTTTTGATTTTTCCGGCAAACTTCGGCCTGAAGCGTTGTTCAAGGAAAGTTTTTAGTCTCCTTATAAACAGTGAAATTGTAAACTGTCGATGCGACTTCACATATCATGTCGCAGAACGTCTCACAAAATAGAACCCGGAGGAAACCCACACAAACACGGGAAAAACATTCAAACTCCTTGCAGATGTTGTCCTTGGTGGGATTTGAACACAGGACCCCTGCGCTGCAATGCTAACCACTGTGCTGCCTTTACACCCCCTTTAAGGCTGTGGTTCCACGGTCCGGAACCACAGCGCATTTGACGGATCGGAAATTCCGCTCCGTCCTAAGCCCCGCCCCCTTTTTGATGCGCGCTCTTTCCGAAGGTGTTCAGGACACCTCCGGAAAGAACGCAGGGCTGCATAGCCCTGTGTTATTTCCGTTGCGGCGACGCAGCGTCGCCGCAACGGGCTAGGACATGCTGCGGTCTGAAAAGACGCGCCGCATGTCCAGAAACGCAGGTCTTCCGCCTGCGTGTTTTTGCGCATAGTGGAGACGGGATTTCTTGAAATCCCCTCCACTATGCTGTAACATCTGGACGCTGCGTGTTTGACGCTGCGCCAGCGCACAGCGCCAAACACGCAGCGTTTCCTGACCGTGGAAACATACCCTAACACATATCCTGGTTTGTTTCATGTGTTTTTTACTCCTCGTTTCCCTATGTGTTTCTTTGTGGTTTTGCTACCATAAGTCTGCATCTACATAGTGCACATCCTGATAAGTGCAAGGAAAATCATTGCATGAACAGCTGTGACCAAACTTTTGACTGGTACTGTACATCATCACCCTTAATGATGTTCTCCCCAAATTACAATTTCTTCATCTGTGGTGGAACAGGGGATAACGTGCTGATCCATGGGAGGGGTACAACCACCATAACCCACAGCGATCCCAAATCAGAATGCTGTGGAAATGACCATGCTCGGCCTCTGCTCCATTCACACTCAATAGGACTGCTGAAAGAGGCAAATTTTGTCTTTTATTGAAGTGAAGTAATAAATTGCGTTGAGGCAGAGTATGTGAACCTCTTCTCTTCCATTCCAGATGTGGCTGAACAGGGCCTTGGGGTTTCTAAGCCCCATTCTCTTTATCAGTTGGGTTCCCAGCTGTCAGACCTGCAGCGATCAGCAAGTTTCATTCTATCCCATGATAGAGATTTTGGAAAGACTCTTTTAAAGGAAATTTGTCTGTAGGTTTTAGCTCTGTAATCTGAAAGCAACATGATGTTAGGGGCAGAGAACCTGATTCCAGCAATGTGTCACTTGCCGATCTGTATGCTGTCATTTTGATGAAAACACAGTTTTCTCTGCTGCAGAGCTCTGAATGCTGAGCCCCCAACACTGGCAGGCTTCTGTGCGCACTGTATATGGACAGAAAGCTAGTAATCAGTGGTGGTGGCGTGGTTGGACTAGGAGAGTCCTGTAGTGATAATCTCCTGCTGATAAAACACTGATTTTATTGAAACAGCAACACCCAGCCCAGTAAGTGACACATCTCTGGAATCAGGGCCTCAGCACCTAGATCATGCTGCTGTCAGTTTCCATAGCAAAAACCTGGTGACAGATTCCCTTTAAAGTGCCTATTAGAAACTTCTAAATAGTGTACAATTGAACTACTTGTCATCAGTCCTCTCAGTGTGTCAGTAGTCGTATACGACCACATTAGGCGGTCAACAACAGTACACTTTATACAGAACTTTAAAAAGAGAAATAATCTTACATTTTTTATGCCTTAAAGCTAAATTTTCTAATAAAAAAAATAATTTTTCTTTTCTTTGTCCAGTGTTCTTCATCGTCAATGTCCTTCTAGAAGCATGGAAAATGTCTCCAAGACCTATAACACAAGGCAGAAGAGAAAGTCAGTGGCGTCAACCCTGAAATCTCGAGTGGATTGGAAACGAACCAAGCGAGACGACATCTGTCAAATCCTGGACTCTGACGAGTCATTTACATCCGAGGAGGAAGAACTTGAGGAATCGGATGAAGAAAGTGAAGACAGCAGCACCGACCTATCGGAAGATCCATCTGATAAAGCCACACTTCCTGAAGAAGATGGAGATGAAGGCCACATCAGAAAACCCAGACTCAAGAGCAAATCTGCCACGATAGAGAGTGACAGCAGCTCCGACAGTGATGGACCCGGAGAAAAAGTAAACCTCAGACGAAGCTGTGTTATTAACGAGGATGACAGTGACGAAGAGGTCGCTAAAGAGTCAAGTGATAAGGAGACCAAGGCTCAAGTCAAGAAACAAAAGAGACAGGAGGCACTAAAGCTGCTTGCTGCAAAACAGAAGTCCCGGAAACGGACCACCAGTCACGAGGCCACTGAGGTAACTGTATGTCTTTCGTTTTATTTTTTCTTCACCATGGCCTTAGTGAAAACTTCATTGATACTAGAAGTTCAAGATCCATAAAGGAGTTGTCCAGCCTAAGGCCGGGGTCACACTTGCGAGTGCAATATGAAAAACTCGCCTCAAGAGAGAATTATGTGCATGGCTTTCCCATAAAGCAGGGTTGGGGAACCTCAGGGACAAGGACCGTTTAATGCCCACGTATACCTTTTCTCCGGCCCCCTGGCAGATCGCCAGGGACTGCAGTGCTGGGCCGGCAGCTGTGTTTTGATTGCCACCAACCTTTTATTTTATTTTTGCACTGTGGGCACGTGCTCCATGGCCTACAGAACACTGAGGCACGTGCAATGAAACATTATGTCCTGACGCTGGTGCCAGCATCAGGACATATCTTGTGGGCCCAGTTAGAGTGCGGTTTGTAATGCCCCTGAAGGATGAATGGCCAGCTGATCAGCTGGACCTTTAATATTGCTGCCGTCTTTTGAAAAATGTAGTTTTAACATGTGGCTCAGTATATGTGGGATAGCTAACTCTAGAGAACACCGAAAAAGGATTCAGAAGGTTCTGGATAAACTTGAGCAATGGACAGTGACTAATAGAATGGTATTTAACAGGGAGAAATGCAAGATCCTACATCTGGACAAGAAAAACGAAAATTACATCTATAGAATGGGAGGAATAGAACTAAGCAACAGCACGTGTGAGAAAGACTTGGGTACACTAATAGATCACAGACTGCACATGAGTCAACAGTGTGATGCAGCAGCAAAAAAGGCAAACATACTTCTGGGATGTTTTAAGAGAAGCATAGACTCTAGATCACGTGTAGAGGGATTATCATTATTCTCATTCCTAGACAACTGCAGTAAGGGTTGGGGACAGTCTTTAATTGAGAATAGGGCAGGAGAAGTAATGTGGTCGTTGCTTATGACCCTGCAGGTGTGACCAATTCGCTTACAGCTGTTCAGTTTCAATCATCTATTTTCATAACCTTGTTAGTGGATCCAGAGTTGGGCCTCTGCCCAGGATCTTCACCTCTTGACCATAGTGGTAAGAAAGATCTCCTCTCGCTTCGGAGGACCTGTGCTATATTCATATATATGGACACTATAATGCAAAAAGTGGTTGTCCACTCCCATTAACTGCCCAGCTTGGGCCTACTGATACTCTTTCTCCATTAGAGAAGGTGTAAGTTGGTTCATGGGACCCGATCCAGTATCCCTACAGATTGCCTCCTACCTGATGGCATCCTCGGCTCTTCATTTGATTATTACCCTGATACAACGTCTTATGTACACCATGCCACAACGTTATTACAGGACGGTCAAACAAAAGAGAAGTCGAAGATGCCCGGAAGTAGGAAGCAGTTATCGGGGATCCTGTCCTGCAGATCGATTGGCACCACCTCTAGTCTTCATGCTTCTCCTTCCTGTAGAGAGAGCATGTGAGTGTTGTAACCAGTCTCTTTGCCGTCCCTTCCTATAGTGGCACTGCAGACAGACAGAGTACTTACTGATAGATTTACCCACAGATTACATCAGAATTCTGATGGTCTGAGACATGGGAGTTTTTATAAAGGGACTTCTCTAACCTTTAAAGGGGTTGTCCAAGCTGTAGGATATGTCAATATGAGATCAGATGAGACCTGCCCCAGTGGTGGCTGTATATAAGCCATGTACAGGATGGAGTACACTGTTTAGTTGCGGATTATTGCACCCTATTTACTTTTTACTTGAAGATGTTTTTCCGTTTTGTTGTTGCCGCCATTTTTGGTCACTGGAAGTGTAATCATGATCTTTTCAGAAATTGATAGATTAGATGGTCAGATGATCCTCGGTGGTGAGGTCGATGGGTTCAATAAAATTGCAGCAAGTTTCAGTTAGCTATTTTCATTCTGTCTTTCATTTTCAGACCCATGATATGCTGTTTGTAGCCTAATCCCAAGTTCTTGTGGGAGAGTCTCTCTCAGTAATACAGGCTGGATGTGAGATCGCTATGTATCCAGGGTGCTGAGGTTTTCAGTAGTTCATTCATCATAACAGCTTCTTTCCTACGTCTGTCTTGGACTAATTTGCTCTTCATGTGCGTTCCTCCTATCTAAAACCTGTTTTGTCTGCCTCCCCCGAGACAGTACATGCTCTCTCTCCTCTCCACGCTGTAGAGATCTGTGTACTAACCTTTCCCTTTTCTGACGCTATCTCTAACACCGAGAGAGCCAGGAGCAAGGGATATGACAGATGTGTAACATTTCTACAGATCATTCACTTCAATAAAAAGACTTACAGACACTCTGCAGCCACAAAATTGGTAGAAATGTTGTAATGTGTTTGGTGGCCTTAATTAGTCCTTGTAGCTGACCTTTAATATGTAATTTGCAGGAAAGTCCAGATGATGCATTTGCACCTTTGACCCCAGAATCACTTGGCGATCACGATGACAGCGATGATATGTCGGACTTCATAGTACAGGATGAAGAGGAAAGTAATGGGGCAGCAAATCCAACCTCAAGCTATAAGGAACTGTTCAGGAAACATCACATTTCTCTGTGTAAGCACCGCTGAAGGATATAGCATCTTGCTGCACTATGTGTAGTTACACAAAGTACATTTTAATCAATAGATCTTGGAATAATAATAAGTTCCACAATTGGATGTGTTAAAAAAAAGTTCCTGTGCTGAGATAATCTTATAAACGTGCCCCTGCTTTATACTTTACTTGCTGTGTCTGACCATGTAGAGCTGCTCCAGTTCATGGCCGGCACATACCACATCTCTTGGCCATGGCAGGAAACATAAGTGAGTATACAGACAGGACAGCAGGGGCTTGCAGCTGCTGCTTTCTGAGGTGACCTATTTCCCTGCTTGTTTTATCACAGGAGCGAGAGTGTCTGTATACCTCTAAATCAAGTCGTGACATACAAGCTCAGTAGCTCCTAAATCACTGACTTGTGCAAGTTATTAGCACAAATATAAAGGGAAATCATAATTAGATCATGCTGCATTTAATAATAGATACGTCTTGGTTTTCCTCTCCAGCTGCCGGCCACGACTTGCCCTTTCATCTTCAGAAAGTGATTAAGGCGTTCCTAATTAACATCACCGATGAGAAGTTTTTGGCAACACTGTACAGTAAGTAGATTAAAGGCTTGAGGGTTATTCTCATCCCACGAGGTGATGGCGTATCACTAGGGTTTGTCATCATTGCCTCTGGGACCCCAAATAATCCTGAAAATGAAGTTTTTGCCGCTCTGGGGTTACACCGCATCCACTCATTCTTCCTGGGGCAGCGGCGCTCCCGGTCACCTCGCTCTGCAGCTTTCCGTGTCTACTGTGTATTGAAAAAACATGCAAGGTTACAGCCATTTCTTACCAATCTTTCCACCAATTTTTTTTTTTTTTACCATTTATATTGTGGGGTTTTTTTCGTAGAGGGTGAAAGAAAAAAGAGATACGCCAAAGATATGCTGAAATCGCTGAATCATTTGGACGAACGTATCATAACACCTCGTCTAGAGAAACTCACCGCAAGCTGTCGATGGTCTAAGAGATATAAGGTACTTTACACAAGGAGTTTTTAATGAGAAGTTATCAGAAAATGACCTATTTTTGCCTTGCGTGTATTTTGTATTTTTTTTTTAATTTATGTTTTTAATATAGCGGTCTTTAAACAAACATATAAAATAGTAATTGTGCAATTTTTTTATTTTTTTTAGACTCCCACTTCCTGTGTTTTTTTTTTTCAGAAACAGTTTTCAGCAGGCTCATTATCATCAGAGACAGGTTACAGTGACACATAACTCTATACACTGCTGATAACACATTATCCACCTATCACAAATTTCGATGTGACCGCTGACCCTTTCACAATGACCTTCACACACGCTGAATAGATATTTCAATAGGAAAGATAGGGTCCGAATCTGCTCATTGATTCTAGTATATACCGTATTTTTCGGACCATAAGACGCACTTTTTTTCCTCCAAATTTGGGAGGAAAGTGTGGGTGCGTCTTATGGTCGGAATGTAACATGTGGGGAGGGGGCAGGGGGCAGCGGTGGAGTGGGATCGCAGGAGGCAGGAAAATATCCCCTCTGCTGTAGGAAACAAGCGCTGGGGAAACCCCTGGTCCAGATACTTAAGTGCAGTGAATATTAATCAGCCGCTTCCCGCCCACCTATCAGCTGAGCAGTGAGCCAGGAGCAGCTAATGACAGAGCCACATGGTTCCCCAGCGCCTGATTCCTGCAGCAGCTGGGCAGATCGGTGTCTGAAGGAGAAGGAGGCGGCAGGAGCAGAGTGCAGCACATACCTGACAGCACAGGAGCTGTGCTGATGCCATGCTGAATGCTCCTGTGGAGGACCTGTGATGAGGTCATGAAGAGGGCGGGCTGGAGCATCACATGACCAAAGCCCTGCCTCTTCATGATGTCATCACAGGTCCTTCAGACACACTGTACAACAGAGAATTAATTAAAAGGTTAGGCTACTTTCACACTTGCGGTTTTTTGCGCAGCGCATCGTGCGCACATGAAACGCATTAAAAAAACGCATCTCTGTCTCTATCATCTGTCTCTATCATCTCTCTCTCTATCATCTCTGTCTCTATCATCTGTCTCTATCATCTGTCTCTATCATCTGTCTCTATCATCTCTGTCTCTATCATCTGTCTCATCTCTGTCTCTCATCTGTCTCTATCACTCTGTCTATCTCTGCTCTATCATCTGTCCTCTATCATCTGTCTCTATCATCTCTGCTCTATCATCTCTGTCCTATCATCTCTGTCTCTATCATCTGTCTCTATCATCTCTGTCTCTATCATCTCTGTCTCTATCATCTCTGTCTCTATCATCTCTGTCTCTATCATCTCTGTCTCTATCATCTCTGTTTCTATCATCTGTCTCTATCATCTCTGTCTCTATCATCTGTCTCTATCATCTGTCTATCATCTCTGTCTCTATCATCTCTGTCTCTATCATCTGTCTCTATCATCTGTCTCTATTTCTATGCAGCCGCACGCTCCAGTCTGAGTGCCAGCGGCAGTGTCGGGTGTTCATGCGAGAGACTCACACGAAATCGTGCGAGTTTCTCGCATGTGTGACCCCGGCCTTATACTCACCCTCCAGCGTCTTCACATAGTAGTTTACAGACACCACACTGGTCCCGCAGCACCATCTCCTACCCGTAGCTTCCTACATAATAACATGCTATTACATATAATAACACCACATATAATAGTATGTTATTTATGTTATTAAATATTTTACCACATTTTTTGCTTCAAATATATTTTTCCCTATTTTCCACCTCTAAACCTGGGTGCGTCTTATAGTCCGGTGCGTCTTATAGTCCGAAAAATACAGTATGTGGATTTCCTGAACTGGACTTACCGAGTATTAAAAAAAAAAAACAGCCACCTGTGTGAGAATTGCAAAATTGCTAGTAAATATTTTGATATGAAAAAAAAAAACATTGCCCACATTTAAAAAAAATGTATATCTACACCACAAAAATCTGATTTAATCAATAGGTCATTTTCTGATGATAGTCTCCCTTTAAGCAATTTCTCAGGATTGGGAAGCCCCCTTCAAGATAATTGATTTTTACATTTGCAAGAGCTGTGATCTATGACTAGGGATCAAATACCCCACATATGTACAGAAAATAATCTTTGTAGACGTCATAGTGAATACACTTCAGATGACATTGATTGTTTTTGGTTTGGGGGCACCTGCACAGCCCTTTTTCAGCAGTTGCATGGGAACTCTGGTGATACTACTGTTCTCTCATATTATGGAAAGGCCAAATGGGCTCAACTCTCTTGGGATCTTGAGGCAGAGGGTGCAACTGGACAATCTAATTTTTATGATGTCCAGAGGTCTTAATAGGAAATATGGACACAGGTCCCCATCCGAGGAGACTGACGTCGGTCGTGACCACCAGCCAATGGTCCGGAGGAAAAGGTTTACCCTGCATTAAAGCCAACAATTGAGTTGTAGAAAATGGAAATATACTGTATATTTAGGTTATTATTGGTTGTCTGAGGAAGGTTCTTTGTGCTGAATGCACTTGGGCAACTCATCAAGATGCACTGCTGGCAGCTCCTGCGTAATCACCAACCAATGATGTCCCAGATGTGCTCAATGGGAGACCAGTTCAGACGCAGTGCCGCTCAGGCTGCTCACAATCCGCTTCCTCGTGCAGGCTTCTTCATGGCATTGTCCAAGTGGTCTCCAGACCTATATCTGGCTGTCTTTTCCTTGTCCAAGACTAAATCAGGACTCTGCTGAAGAGGGTAGATATTCATTCCAGCTTCCTCTGCACCAGGATAGCCTTTGAGAGCGGTGGTGTGAGGTTAGTGGACCCAAGTAGCTGGACATCTGTTTCGTAGCCAGATGTTCTGATGGTTTGTGCAGACACTGACATCTTAACCTTGGTACGTAACATCTAATTTCACCTTCAGTACAGAATGGATCACTATGCGCCATTCTTCGAATCAGATGGGTCCACATGAGTAACGACTAGGGCTGGGGCGATTAATTCACTATTGGAGATCAGCATGATTTTTACTTTTTACAAAATCAAATGTTACATTTTTTTAAGCTGGGTCACAGGAGAAAAGTAGAAGGAGCTGAGCGGTGCTGGACTGTAATTAGCGGCACTCTAACTACCTCCAGTAACTGCCAGAGCACAGATCAGAGGGCAGTTTCAATGTGGTGAATACAGTAAATAGGTGGTGTTGTTTTTTCCTTACAGTTTTTTCTGCACTCGTCCTCCTCCTCTGTTACTCATTCCTCTGTGTCATCAGAAGCTCCTGTTTTTCTGTGCATCAGAGGGTAAAATGGGTATTCCCATCTGCAAGATCCTACCCCAATATGTAGTAGGTTTAATAATAATATTAGCAAATCCCTCCAATTAGAAATGTAGTATAGTTCATCTGATTCTCTGTGTCTCTTTCTTCATGTGCAGAACCTTGGGTATCCATGGTTACGGCCACTGTTATAGTGAGTTAGCTAGTTGCTAGTGTTGGTAACCATGGATACCTAAGGTCCTGCAATGGCTGCACTTAAGGAAAGAGACCTAGCGAATCAGAAAAACTATACTTCATTTCTAATTGGGGGTATTTGCTGATATTATTATTATTACACCTCCTACATACAGGAAAGATGTATATCTTTGTACTGTGTTAGTCGTTGATAGAAAAAGTATTTAGAATTGAGAGTCCTCGGTGGTTGATACCTTTTAATGGCTAACTGAAAAGATGGTAACAAATGGCAAGCTTTCGAGACTACTCAGGTCTCTTCATCAGGCAAAGACTAATACAACATCTGAAGAATCACATATTTATACACAACACAGAAACAATGCAATAGATAAGACAAGTGACGTGAAGCAGAACTGTCATTATGGGAGAGTGATCGACAGCTATGACCATAAATATTGGAATAGTTCATAGATAAGGAGTGTGAAAATTTTATTGTCCTCTGATTGGTCTGGTTCTGTGTTGTGTGATGTCCCCACAAGGTCTTAGGAGCAAATTCCTTAATTGATGTAAAAAGACATAAATCCATGCGACACATTCATTCCTGCACCGAGTGTGTCAAAGGTTGTCATAAGTTTATACTCCCAGACCCTCCTGTCTCTCTGAGACTTGAACTTACCTTTTAATACAAGTAGCCTCATGTCCATGATGCTATGACCGGGGAGACAAAAAAGTTTCTCCACAGGTAGATCCATTCTTTTTTCTCTTATTGTGTGGCTATGAGAATACATCCTTGTTCTCAGTTTTTGCCCGGTCTCCCCCACATACAGACCCCCAGTTGGACATTTAGTACATATAATTAGGCACACCACATTAGATGTGATGCAGCTGAAAGTACCTGGGATCTTGTAGTCCCGATGTGAGTTGGGGATCTTTATCTTGTCCGTGGTCATTATAAATGGACAGCTTTTACATTTTTTTTTGTTGCAAGGAAAGGTTCCTGCAGCTGTTGGAGAGGACAGGGAGCTTCTGACAATGATGCTTCTTAGATTTTGGGGGCTGCCTAAAACACAGTAGTGGGGGGTCTGCAAATATGGATTGTAATCAGGCATCTTTTTGTAGTAAAGGTTGTAATTTCCGTGCAGCTTCCCTTAGCACATCTAGATTTGGATTGTAGGTGACTACTAGAGGCACCCGGTTATTTTCTTCTTTAGCTTTGTAATGTAGCTGTCATGGTTCGTTGGTCATGTTCTGGTTTGGAGTCTCTGGGGTTAATTCTGGTAGCCTCCATTTGGCTTCTATTAGGCCTTTTATAGCCTCAGTTTGGGTCCAGTTTTTGTCAGTTATACTTCTGCTCTCGGCTAAGTTAAGCGACCCCTGTGCGTTTGTGTGCCTTGTGTCTGTTTCTCCGTGTGTGTTTTTTGCTTCTGACTCAGTCTGTGTTCTAATTACGAGTTTGCCTGCTGATTTGGTTCTTGTTCTTGCTATCTTGGTCCTAACTTCTGCCTGTCCCTGGTTTCCGCTTTTGCCTGCCCCCTCTGGTACTGTCTCTGCCCGCCTGATATTCTGACTTTGGCTAGTTCACTTTCCCTCTTCTGGTCTGTCTCTTGTGGGTGTACCTCTTTCAGGATTTGGGGTTTGCAGCTGCTCTCCGCCGCTCTGTGCTGTTGCCCTGCGGGAGGCTCCGCTCCCGTCTCCTCTGACCCGCGGTCACGTGCCACAGGTCCTGCAGTAAGCGTTCCCTGAGCATCACGCTGCCCTGCCTGCCGCTCCCCGACCACCGGGTGAGCTCCTATGGCTGCAGTCCCCCCAGAGGGTGTAGGTATCCTCTCACTGCTACCTAGTGTGATCCATCCCTGGTGAGTGCCCGTTTGAGGTGTCCACTGACACCATTATTGCATGATATTATAACCGACCTTAGTCAGTTTTTTTTTCTCTGTCAGCCTCTTCCCTCCTTTGGGGCTATTATAAGGCAGTATATGGATCCTGTCCAGGCCCTGTCAGAACAGGTCAAGCATTTGACCCAGCTATTCCAAAACTCAATGTGGATCAAAGAACCATGTCACAGTCTCAGCAACAGTTGGCGGATATTGTGCAGGGGGCTTTTTCTGCTGGTGCCCTAGGGGCTGGGGGGCGGGATGTTGCTCTGGTGCCCCCGGAACCCCCGTTAAGTTGCCAGACCCCTTCTCAGGGGACAAGAAGGAATTTAGGATTTTCAGGGAGGGGTGTAAGCTTTTTTTTTCTTTAAGGCTCCGCTCCTCTGGGGACAAGTATCAAAGGGTAGGGGTGGTCATGTCTTTAATTAGAGGGGCCCCTCAAGCCTGGGCTTTCTCCCTTCCTTCCTCGGCTCCCGAGAGATTCTTTCGATGCTTTCTTTGAGGCTTTGGGGCATATTTATGATGAACCAGAACGAGTACGCGTGGCTGAGGACATGGTGATGAGTGTGTGCCAGGGGAAGCACTCAGCCGAGTGTCGGAGTTCAGACGTCGGGCGACGGAGGTCTCCTGGGATGATGCTGCTCTGTTGGATTTGTTCTGGAGAGGCTTGTCTGAACGTCGGAAGGATGCCCTGGCACTTCATCCTCCACCGGACTCTCTTGAAGACGCTATGATCCAGGCTGTGCGTATGGATCGCAGACTACGGGCAAGGGGAGGTGATGCTGTATGAGACCCCATTATTCTCCAGTGGTACAGGAACTGGTGCCACATCTGAACCTATTGAAATTGGTGCAATCACCCCTAAGGAAAAAGGAAAGGAGACACCGCTGTGAGAAGCAGTTATGTTTTCACTGCAGGAGGCTGGACACTGGAAGAGGGATTGTCCTTCCTGTCCATCATCTTCCAAGACGATGTGAAACGACTAGGTCTGGGTGGTGATCGAGGAAGCTGCCCAGACCTTCAGGTACATTTTTCCTCATGCTCTAAAATGTTGCTTCAAGTTGAACTGCTGATGGACGGTTGTTGCTTTTCTTATGCAGCTTTTGTGGACAGTGGTTCTTCCATCAACCTGATCAGCTCCCGTGTCATTACCCAATGCAAGATAGGGATAGTCAGGCTCAAGACCCCACTTAAAGTTGTGGCCATTGACTCGCCCCCCCCCCCCCTCACCCAAACTGGGATTCGTTGTGTTTCTGAAGTTTTTTTGCTTAAAATAGGCTCTTCTCATATGGAAGAGTTAAAATGTTTTGTGTTGGACAATCTGCCCTCTGGGCTAGTACTGGGAATGCCGTGGTTACAACGCCATAACCCTGTTATTGATTGGGAAACGGGAGATATTGTTAGGTGGGGGTCTAACTGTGTCAATTTCTGTCATAAAGCTACTTTGTTTGCCGAACCTGTTGAAACTGTTTCTGTGTCGTCTGTTGGTCTGGAGGGTATTCTGGAGTACCTGAAAGACTTCAAGGACGTGTTTTCTGAAAGCGAGGCCGAGGCATTACCACCGCATAGACCCTATGACTGCGCCATTGATTTAATTCCTGGGGATAAACTGCCTAAGGCTCGTCTATTTAATTTGTCAGGCCCGGAACTATTGGCCATGAAGGAGTATATTGCGGTAAGCCTACGCAAAGGGCATATTCGGCCTCCTGTGGTGGCCGGTTTCTTTTTTGTCAAAAAAAAAATGGCGGTCTGCGCCCATGCCTCGACTTTCGGGAACTTAACAAAATCACTGTGAGGAATACGTATCCACTTCCTCTAATTCTGGATTTATGTAATCAACTATTGGGGGCTAAATGGTAATCCAAACTCGACCTTCGAGGGTCTTACAATCATTTAAGGGTACGAGAGGGGGGATGAGTGGAAAACAGCCTTCCTCACGTCCGAAGGGCTGTTTGAAAATTTGGTAATGCCATTTGGTCTCCCTAACACCCCAGCAATTTTCAAAAATTTTATTAATGTCGTTTTTGCGGACCTCATAGGTCATTTTGTGATAATTTATTTGGATGACATTTTGGTATATTCTACTGACAGGCTCATCTGTATGATGTAAAAACAGTCCTCCAGAGACTCAGAGAGAACCAGTTGTTTGTCAAACTTGAGAAATGTTCATTCTTGGTCCAAGAGTTATCTTTTCTTGGGGTTTATTGTGTCATGTGAGGGGTTTCGCATGGATCCCAAGAAGGTGCAAGCTATAGTTGAATGGTTTCAACCCCGTGATCTTAAGGGACTCCAGCACTTTTTGGGATTCGCTAATTATTACCGTAAATTCATCAAAGGGTTTTCACAGATAGTCAAACCTCTCACAGATCTCACACGTAAAGGGGCGGATGTCAAGAATTGGTCCCCTTTGGCTAAGAAGTCCTTTGGGACTTTGAAGAAGTGTTTTACGTCTGCCCCAGTTTTGGTACAACCAGACTCTTCCAAGCCGTTTGTGGTCAAGGTGGATGCTTCGGAGGTAGGGGTGGGTGCAGTGTTGTCCCAGGGTCCCGCCACTCTGACTAATCTGAAGCCATGTGCTATTTTTTCCAGGAAATTCTCTTCGGCAGAGAGAAACTATGATGTGGGCAATAGGGAACTCCTGGCTGTTAAATTAGCATTGAAGAATGGAGGTATTTTTTGGAGGGGGCAGCTCATTCTATCACTGTGATCACGGATCATAAGAATTTGGCATATATTGAGTCCACTAAAAGGTTAACTCCCAGGCAAGCTCATTGGTCACTTTTTTTTTGCAATTCCAATTTTCTATCACTTTTCATCCTGGGTCTAAAAATATTAAAGCGGATGCCCTGTCACGTAGTTTTGAGCCAGTGTCCGCCCCAGTTTTGTCTGAGCTGGAGCAGGAGATTGTGGAGGCACAGTCTTTGGCTCTGGCATCCAAACCTAAAGGTAAACTATTTGTTCCCGAGCAGTTGCGGTCTAAGCTCCTGCAGGAATTTCATGAGTCTAGTTTAAGTGCTCATCCGGGCATTTCGGCCACACGGGAAGCTGTGGCAAGGGTTTTTTGGTGGCCCTTAATGGGTTCTGATATTAAGTGTCTGCGTGTGGAGTCTGTGCCCGTTCTAAGAGCTCTCATTGCTGGCCAGACGGGGGACTGGTGCCTTTGCCAGTCCCAGAGAGACCATGGACTCATCTGTCCATGAACTTTATTACTAACCTCCCTTCCTCCCGGGGTAATACTGTTCTGTGGGTGGTGGTAGACAGGTTTTCCAAACAGGCCCATTTTATACCTCTGGCAGCCTTGCCTTCGGCAGAAACCTTGTTCAAATGTTTTCTCCAGCATGTGGTACGTTTGCTTGGGGTGCCGTTGAATGTGGTGTCGGACAGGGGGGTACAATTCGTGGCTAAGTTTTGGCGGGCTTTTTGTAATAAGTTGGGGATCTCCCTGTCTTTTTCTTCGGCGTATCACCCTGAAAGTAACAGCCAAACTGAGAGCACCAATCAATCCCTCGAACAGATCCAGCGGTGTTTGACTTCGGTGTTGCAGGATGACTGGTGTGATGCCCTGCCCTTAGCAGAAATCGCTTTCAACAATGGTGGATGGACATATGGACTTTGAAGTGGGTTATATTGTAGATTCCCGTTTGGTCCGCAGGTCGTTGCAATACTTAGTGCATTGGAGGGGGCACGGGCCTGAGGATCGTCTTGGGTGCCTGCCCGTATGGTGCATGCTGACTGTTTGATTCGGGCTTTCCATGCCTGGCATCCTGGGAAACCTGGGGGTCCGATGGCCCCCCATTGAGAGGGGGGTACCGTCATGGTTCGTTGGTTATGTTCTGGTTTGGAGTCTCTGGGGTTAATTCTGGTAGCCTCCGTTTGACTTCTGTGAGGCCTTTTATAGCCTCAGTTTGGGTCCAGTCTTTGTCGGTTATTCTTTTTCCCTCTGCTAAGTTAAGCGACCCCTATGCGTTTGTGTGCCTTGTGCCTGTATCTCCGTGTGTTTTTTGGTTCTGACCTGGTCTGTGTTCTGATTACGAGTTTGCCTGCTGATTTGGTTGTTGTTCTTGCTATCTTGGTCCTAACTTCTGCCTGTCCCTGGTTTCCGCTTTTGCCTGCCCCCTCTGGTACTGTCTCTGCCCGCCTGATATTCTGACTCTGGCTAGTTCACTATCCCTCTTCTGGTCTGTGCTCCTGTGGGTGTACCTCATTCAGGATTTGGGGTTTGCAGCTGCTCTCCGCCTCTCTGTGCTGTTGCCCTGCGGGAGGCTCCGCTCCTGTCTCCTCTGACCCGCGGTCACATGCCATAGGTCCTGCAGTAAGCGTTCCCTGAGCATCACGCTGCCCTGCCTGCCGCTCCCCGACCACCGGGTGAGCTCCTATGGCTGCAGTCCCCCCAGATGGTGTAGGTATCCTCTCACTGCTACCTAGTGTGATCCAGCCCTGGTGAGGCCCATTTGAGGTGTCCGCTGATACCATTATTGCATGATAGTAGCAGGTGATTCCGTGATATTCTGGTGGCTCTTGTAATTTGGTTTTCAATTGTTCTTGGATGGTAGCCCTGATTCAAAATGGTCTTTCTGAGGTGACCAAGGAGTTCATCGCTATCCATGGGGTTGGAACATATACGATTGTATCTGATGGCTTGGCTGTAAATAATAGTTTTTTATGTGTTTTGGATGAAAACTGTCCTATTTAAGGTATGTTGGACGGTCGATTGGCTTCTGATACAGGGATGTCTTTAGTTCATTGTTCTTTAGCTTAATGATGGTGTCTAAAAAGTTAATTTCAGTGCTGAAGTAGTTGAGTATTAAGTTGATGGTGGGATGAAATTGATTAAATTGTTCGTGGAACGTCTTTAGCTGTGGCTCAGACTCCGTCCAAATGATTAATATATCATCAAGGTAGGGGTAGTAGGCCAGAGGCCTGATGGGACATGAGGACAAAAAGTCGCTTTCAAGCTTGGCCATGAAAAGATTTGCATAGTGTGGAGCCATTTTACTTCCCATCGCTGTGCCAGTCTCCTGTAGATAGATCCTGTTGTCAAATTCAAAGTAATTGTGGATGAGGATGAATTTTGTAAGTTTCACCACAGAATCAGCATCAGTCCCGGTGTTTTCCATGAAGGATTTGCAGGCATTTAATCCATCCTGGTGTGGGATATTAGAGTACAAAGATTCCACATCCATGGTGGCCAGGATGGTTCCTTCTGGTGGAGGACCTATTGCTGCTAGTTTGTTCAATAGGTCAGTTGTGTCCTGAATGTAGCTGGGTGTCTCCTTTATTATTGTATTATTTGTATTAAAAGGTAACTTCAAATCTCAGAGAGACAGAAGAGTCTGGGAGTGTAAACTCGTGACAACCTTTGACACACTCAGAGCAGGAATGGATTTATGTCTTTTTACATCAATTAAGGAATTTGCTCCTCAGACCTTCTGGGGCATCACAACACAGAACCAGACCCCAATCAGAGGACAATAAAGCTTTAACTCCTTATCTATGAACTGTTCCACTATTTATGGCCATAGCTGTCCATCCCTCTCCCATAATGACAGTTCTGCTTCACGTCACTTGTCTTATCTATTGCATTGTTTCTGTGTTGTATATAAATATGTGATTCTTCAGATTTTGTATTAGTCTTAGCCTGATGAAGAGACCTGAGTAGTCTCGAAAGCTTGCAATTTGTTACCATCTTTTCAGTTAGCCATTAAAAGGTATCAACCACTGAGGACTCTCAATTCTAAATACTTTTTACATATTGGGATAGTACCTTGGATATGGGAATACCCTTTTAAGCCGTTTTCTCTCCTTTTGTACAGGAGGAAAATAAGCTGTATGTAGGAGGGGAGGTAAGGGTTAACGTCCTGACAACTGCCCCATTCTGTATTTGGTCCCCTGTGGTTTCTCACCTCTGCTCCCTGCTCTCCATAAACCAGAGTTAAGACTGTTTCTGACCCCTGCCTGTCACCTCCATCCACCCTTCTCCTGTGTTGGGGGGAGAGTATAAAGACCTGAGAATGATCATAAATCTGCAACAGTATAAGGGGAACCTGACATCGGCAACTTGGTTATGTTACTTTACAGCATAATCACTGCTCTAATATTGGTCACAGATGAAAAGTCGCAGACAAGTTGCACAGATATGGCATGACTTTTCGGAGAACTGCTGTCACCATGCAGCCTCAGCCTTAGGGCTCATACTCGCGAGAAATACAGACGAGTGCAATCCGATAAAAAATCGGATTGCACTCGGACCAATGTTATTCAATAGGTGATATCTCATTGGCGATTTTTTTTCTCACCTGAAATCGGACTGAGAAAAAAAATCGCAGCATTCTGCGTATTGCTGCGATTCTTGGCCAAGACTCGCCAATGCCAGTCAATGGGTGCGAGAAAAAAATCGGACAGCACTCGCACCATGTGAGTGCTGTCAAATTTTTACGCACCGGTGTCCTTTGAAAAGCCTGCAATTCATATCTGGCTACTATAAAATCACACTGACAGTTCTCAAAACAATAGATATATACACATAGAAAAAAAAAAAAAAAAATATATATATATATATATATATATATATATATACATATCGCTGCTCCCATTCACTTCCAAACTCCTGGAGCTGCACGTCCACGCTGAGCTTTCCTCCCATTTCTCTTCTAACCTGCTCTTTGACACTCTACAATCTTGTTTCCGCCCCCATCACTCCACTGAGACAGCCCTGACCAAAATTACTAATGACCTACTTACAGCCAAAGCGAACGGACAATACTCTATACTCCTGCTTCTTGACCTGTCCTCTGCTTTTGACACAGTTGACCACTGCCTTCTACTACAGATTCTCTCATTTGGCGTCAAGGACCTCGCCCTATCCTGGATCTCCTCATACCTTTCCAACCGCACATTCAGCGTCTCCCACTCCCACACTACCTCCTCGTCCCACCCTCTCTCTGTTGGAGTCCCCCAAGACTCTGTTCTAGGACCCCTACTCTTCTCAATCTATACACTTGGCCTGGGGCAACTCATATAGTCCCACGGATTCCAGTACCACCTTTATGCTGATGACACTCAGATCTACCTCTCTGGCCCAGACGTCACCTCTCTGCTGTCCAGAATCCCGGAGTGTCTATCAGCCATATCCTCCTTCTTCTCCTCCCGCTTCCTCAAACTCAATGTGGACAAATCTGAACTCATCATCTTTCCCCCATCCCACAGATCTTCCTTACCTGACCTATCTATCACAATTAACGACATCACGCTTTCCCCCGTACCAGAAGTCCGCTGCATCGGAGTAACCCTTGACTCTGCCCTGTCCTTCAAACCGCACATCCAATCTCTTTCTACCTTCTGTCGCCTTCAGCTCAAAAATATTTCAAGAATCCGTCCTTTCCTCAACCCTCAATCTACTAAAATGATTGTGCACGCCCTCATCATCTCCCGCCTCGACTACTGCAACACCCTTTTCTCTGGCCTCCCTGCTAACACCCTCGCTCCTCTCCAGTCCATCCTTAACTCTGCTGCCCGACTAAGTCATCTCTCTCCTCGCTACTCCTCCGCTTCTCCCCTCTGCAAATCTCTTCACTGGCTCCCATTCCCTCAGCGTATCCAGTTCAAGTTACTAATACTGACCTACAAGGCCATCTATAACCTGTCTCCTCCATATATCTCTGAACTAATCTCCCGATATCTTCCCTCACGTAATCTCCGATCCTCCCAAGACCTCCTTCTTTCCTCCACACTTATTCGCTCCTCCACACTTATTCGCTCCTCACCCAACCACCTCCAAGACTTCTCCCGAATATCCCCTATCCTCTGGAATTCTTTGCCCCAACACGTCCAACTATCAACCACATTCGGATCCTTCAGACGGAACCTGAAAACCCACCTCTTCAGGAAAGCTTACAGCCTGCAATGATCCTGCTACCTCCTCACCACTACCGGAGATATCGCCTCAACCAACACCGGAGCTGCTGCGACCCACCAACCTGCTGTCTCCTTCCCCACCATCCTGTAGAATGTAAGCCCACAAGGGCAGGGTCCTCTGGGTAAACGATGATTCGTCTGAGAATATCACATGTTTCCACGGCTCAAGGGACCAATTCTGGAGGTTTCTTCACCACTCTAAACGCTTGGAAACATTTGTCATTGAGAGCAGCGGTTTTCGAATTGAAGCTCTTCCGTGGAATCCAGATTTGTTCAGCTCCCGACGAACAGTTTTCGTGGAAACTGGGTTCTGTAGGTGTTCATTGAGCTCAGCAGTGATTTTCGGAGCCGTGGTCTTGTGATCCTCTCTCACAATTCGCTTTAGAGTTTGACGGTCTCTCTCAGTCAACTTCGACTTTCGGCCGGCCCTATGCTTTGCTGCGGACGTTTTTCCTGCTCTTTCAAACACAGTCATTACTTTGGAGACAGTACCTCTTGACACGCCAAGCATTCAGGCACTTTCGGTAACACTAGCGCCTGCCATACCAGCACCAACAATTTGGCCTCTTTGAAAATCCGAGAGGTCTGCCATTGGTATCAGGTTCTCATCAATGTTCTTACAATTCTGCAAAACAAACAGTTAATTTACATACACATATCACCTAACACAAATAATCAACTAAAAAACATTACCATATGTCACGGTTTGCATGTTTATAACATGTTCGAAGATTATGATGTCAGTACGTTAGGTGTTTCCATTATTTTGTCCAACCCCTGTATGTGTGTGTATATATATATATATATATATATATATATATATATATATATATATATATATACAGTCATGGCCAAAAGTTTTGAAAATGACACAAATATTAATTTTTACAAAGTCTACTGCTTCACTTTTTCTAATGGCAATTTGCATATACTCCAGAATGTTATAAAGAGTGATCAGCTTAACAGCAATTACTTGCAAAGTCAATATTTGGCTAGAAAATGAACTTTATCCCCTAAAACACATTTCAACATCATTGCAGCCCTGCCTTAAAAGGACCAGCTAACCTCTTTTCAGTGATTGCTCCATTAACACAGGTGTGGGTGTTGATGAGGACATGGCTGGAGATCAATCTGTCATGATTAAGTAAGAATGACACCACTGGACACTTTAAAAGGAGGCTGGTGCTTGGCATCATTGTTTCTCTTCTGTTAACCATGGTTATCTCTAAAGAAACACGTGCAGTCATCATTGCAATGCACAAAAATGGCCTAACAGGGAAGAGTATCGCAGCTAGAAAGATTGCACCTCAGTCAACAATCTATCGCATCATCAAGAACTTCAAGGAGAGAGGTTCCATTGTTGCCAAAAAGGCTTCAGGGCGCCCAAGAAAGACCAGCAAGCGCCAGGACCATCTCTTAAAAGTGTTTCAGCTGCGGGATCGAGCTACCATCAGTGCAGAGCTTGCTCAGGAATGGCAGCAGGCAGGTGTGAGTGCATCTGCACGCACTGTGAGGCGGAGACTCTTGGTGCAAGGCCTGGTCTCAAGGAGGGCAGCAAAGAAGCCACTTCTCTCCAGAAAAAACATCATGGACAGACTGATATTCTGCAAAAGGTACAGGCAGTGGACTGCTGAGGACTGGGGTAAAGTTATTTTCTCTGATGAATCCCCTTTTCGATTGTTTGGGACATCAGGAAAACACCTCATTCGGAGAAGACAAGGTGAGCGCTACCACCAGTCTTGTCTCATGCCAACTGTTAAGCATCCTGAAACCATTCATGTGTGGGGTTGCTTCTCAGCCAAGGGAATCGGCTCTCTCATAGTCTTGCCTAAAAACACAGCCATGAATAAAGAATGGTACCAGAATGTCCTCCAAAAGCAACTTCTCCCAACCCTCCAAGAGCAGTTTGGCGATCAACAATGCCTTTTCCAGCATGATGGAGCACCTTGCCATAAAGCAAAGGTGATAACTAAATGGCTCAGGGAACAAAACAGAGATTTTGGGTCCATGGCCTGGAAACTCCCCAGATATTAATCCCATTGAGAACTTGTGGTCAATCATCAAGAGACGGGTGGACAAACAAAAACCTAAAAATTCTGACAAAATGAAAGCATTGATTGTGCAAGAATGGACTGCTATCAGTCAGGATTTGGTCCAGAAGTTGATTGAGAGCATGCCAGGGAGAATTGCAGAGGTCCTGAAGAAGAAGGGTCAACACTGCAAATATTGACTTGCTGCATTAACTCATTCTAACTGTCAATATAAGCTTTTGTTACTCATATGTTTGCAATTATTATATTTCTGTCTGTGATAAAAACATCTGTCAAACACATAAAAACCAGAGGGCAGCAGATCATGTGAAAATATAATATTTGTGTCATTCTCAAAACTTTTGGCCATGACTGTATATATACTACGCCCGGGTGGCAAGCATTTTTATAGGTATGTGGTCTCCCATGCTGGTATGTGCTGCCCCCCTCCTATCTTGGTATGCATGGCACCCCTCATCACTATCCTGGTATGCATCGTACCCCTCATCCCTATCCTGGTATGTATGGTCCCCTCACCCCCACCCAAATCTGGTATGCATGGCACCTCATTCCTCATCCTGGTATTCATGGTTCCCTCACCCCCCAATCCTGGTATGCATGGTCCCCTCACCCCCCAATCCCGGTATGCATGGTCCCCTCACCCCCCCAATCCTGGTATGCATGGTCCCCTCACCCCCCCAATCCTGGTATGCATGGTCCCCTCCTGCCCAATCCTGTAATGCATGGTCCCCTCACCCCCCCCCCAATTCTGGTATGAATGGTCCCCTCACCCCCAATTTTGGTATGCATGGTCACCCCTCATCCCTATCGTAGGATGTATGGTACCCTTCACCCCTCAATCCTGGTATGCAGGGTCCCCTCATCCCCAATCCTGGTATACATGGCACCCCTTACCTCCCAATTCTGGTAGGCATGGTCCCCCTCTATCCTGGCATGCATGTTACCCCTCATCCCCCAATCCTGGTATGCATGGCCCCCTCACCCCCAATCCTGGTATGCATGGCCCCTCGCCCCCTTCCTGTTATGCATGGTCCCCACACTCCCAATCCTGATATGCATGGTCCCCTCACCCCCCTATCCTGGTATGCATGGTTCTCTCACCCCCTATCTTGGAATGCATGGTCCCCTCACCCCCCAATCCTGGTATGCATGGTGCCCTCACCCCCCAATACTGGTATGCATGGTCCCCCCCTCATCCATATCGTAGGATGTATGGTACCCCCTCACCCACCTATCCTGGTATGCATGTTACCCCTCATCCCCTATTCCTGGTATGCATGGCCCCTTCACCCCCCAATACTGGTATGCATGGTCCTCTCATCCCCCATCCTGGTATACATGGTCCCCTCACCCCCCAATCCTGGAATGCATGGTCACCTCACCCCCCAATCCTGATATGAATGGTCCCCTCACCAACCCAATCCTGATATGCATGGTCCTCTCACCCCCCAATCCTGATATGCATGGTCCTCTCACCCCCCAATCCTGATGTGCATGGGTCCCCTCACCCCCCAATCCTGATGTGCATGGTCCCCTCACCCCCCAATTCTGATGTGCATGGTCCTCTCACCCCCCAATCCTGATTTGCATGGTCCTGTCACCCCCCCAACCCTGATGTGCATGGTCCCCTCACCCCCAATCCTGATATGCATGGTCCCCTCACCCCCCCAATCCTGATATGCATGGTCCTCTCAACACCAAACCCTAATGTGCATGGTCCGCTCACCACCCAATCCTGATGTGCATGGCCCCCTCCCCCCCAATCCTGATATGCATGGTCCTGTCACCCCCCCAACCCTGATGTGCATGGTCCGCTCACCCCCCAATCCTGATGTGCATGGTCCCCCCCCCCCAATCCTGATATGCATGGTCCTCTCACACACCAACCCTGATGTGCATGGTCCCCTCACCCCCCCAATCCTGATGTGCATGGTCCCCTCACCCCCCAATCCTGATGTGCATGGTCCCCTCACCCCCCAATTCTGATGTGCATGGTCCCCTCACCCCCCAATCCTTATGTGCATGGTCCCCTCACCCACCCAATCCTGATGTGCATGGTCCCCTCACCCACCCAATCCTGATGTGCATGGTCCCCTCACCCACCCAATCCTGATATGCATGGTCCTCTCACCCCCCAACCCTGATGTGCATGGGTCCCCTCACCCCCCAATCCTGATGTGCATGGTCCCCTCACCCCCCAATCCTGATGTGCATGGTCCTCTCACCCCCCAATCCTGATTTGCATGGTCCTGTCACCCCCCAACCCTGATGTGCATGGTCCCCTCACCCCCAATCCTGATATGCATGGTCCCCTCACCCCCCCAATCCTGATATGCATGGTCCTCTCAACACCAAACCCTAATGTGCATGGTCCGCTCACCCCCCAATCCTGATGTGCATGGCCCCCTCCCCCCCCAATCCTGATATGCATGGTCCTGTCACCCCCCCAACCCTGATGTGCATGGTCCGCTCACCCCCCCAATCCTGATGTGCATGGTCCCCTTCCCCCCCCCAATCCTGATATGCATGGTCCTCTCACACACCAACCCTGATGTGCATGGTCCCCTCACCCCCCAATCCTGATGTGCATGGTCCCCTCACCCCCCAATCCTGATGTGCATGGTCCCCTCACCCCCCCAATTCTGATGTGCATGGTCCCCTTACCCCCCAATCCTGATGTGCATGGTCCCCTCACCCACCCAATCCTGATGTGCATGGTCCCCTCACCCACCCAATCCTGATGTGCATGGTCCCCTCACCCACCCAATCCTGATATGCATGGTCCTCTCACCCCCCAACCCTGATGTGCATGGGTCCCCTCACCCCCCAATCCTGATGTGCATGGTCCCCTCACCCCCCAATCCTGATGTGCATGGTCCTCTCACCCCCCAATCCTGATTTGCATGGTCCTGTCACCCCCCCAACCCTGATGTGCATGGTCCCCTCACCCCCAATCCTGATATGCATGGTCCCCTCACCCCCCCAATCCTGATATGCATGGTCCTCTCAACACCAAACCCTAATGTGCATGGTCCGCTCACCCCCCAATCCTGATGTGCATGGCCCCCCTCCCCCCCCAATCCTGATATGCATGGTCCTGTCACCCCCCCAACCCTGATGTGCATGGTCCGCTCACCCCCCAATCCTGATGTGCATGGTCCCCTCCCCCCCCAATCCTGATATGCATGGTCCTCTCACACACCAACCCTGATGTGCATGGTCCCCTCACCCCCCAATCCTGATTGCATGGTCCCCTCACCCCCCAATCCTGATGTGCATGGTCCCCTCACCCCCCCCAATCCTGGTATGCATGGTCCGCTCATCCCCCAATCCTGATGTGCATGGTCCTCTCACCCCCCAACCCTGATGTGCATGGTCCCCTCACCCCCCAATCCTGATGTGCATGGTCCCCTCACCCCCCCAATCCTGGTGTGCATGGTCCGCTCATCCCCCAATCCTGATGTGCATGGTCCCCTCACCCCCCAATCCTGATGTGCATGGTCCCCTCACCCCCCCAATTCTGATGTGCATGGTCCCCTTACCCCCCAATCCTGATGTGCATGGTCCCCTCACCCACCCAATCCTGATGTGCATGGTCCCCTCACCCACCCAATCCTGATGTGCATGGTCCCCTCACCCACCCAATCCTGATATGCATGGTCCTCTCACCCCCCAACCCTGATGTGCATGGGTCCCCTCACCCCCCAATCCTGATGTGCATGGTCCCCTCACCCCCCAATCCTGATGTGCATGGTCCTCTCACCCCCAATCCTGATTTGCATGGTCCTGTCACCCCCCCAACCCTGATGTGCATGGTCCCCTCACCCCCAATCCTGATATGCATGGTCCCCTCACCCCCCCAATCCTGATATGCATGGTCCTCTCAAACCCCAAACCCTAATGTGCATGGTCCGCTCACCCCCCAATCCTGATGTGCATGGCCCCCTCCCCCCCCAATCCTGATATGCATGGTCCTGTCACCCCCCCAACCCTGATGTGCATGGTCCGCTCACCCCCCAATCCTGATGTGCATGGTCCCCTCCCCCCCCAATCCTGATATGCATGGTCCTCTCACACACCAACCCTGATGTGCATGGTCCCCTCACCCCCCAATCCTGATGTGCATGGTCCCCTCACCCCCCAATCCTGATGTGCATGGTCCCCTCACCCCCCAATTCTGATGTGCATGGTCCCCTCACCCCCCAATTCTGATGTGCATGGTCCCCTCACCCCCCAATCCTGATGTGCATGGTCCCCTCACCCACCCAATCCTGATGTGCATGGTCCCCTCACCCACCCAATCCTGATGTGCATGGTCCCCTCACCCACCCAATCCTGATATGCATGGTCCTCTCACCCCCCAACCCTGATGTGCATGGTCCCCTCACCCCCCAATCCTGATGTGCATGGTCCCCTCACCCCCCAATCCTGATATGCATGGTCCCCTCACCCCCCAATCCTGATTTGCATGGTCCTCTCACCTCCCAACCCTGATGTGCATGGTCCCCTCACCCCCCAATCCTGATGTGCATGGTCCCCTCACCCCCCAATCCTGATATGCATGGTCCCCTCACCCCCAATCCTGATTTGCATGGTCCCCTCACCCCCCAATCCTGATGTGCATGGTCCCCTCACCCCCCCCAATCCTGGTATGCATGGTCCGCTCATCCCCCAATCCTGATGTGCATGGTCCTCTCACCCCCCAACCCTGATGTGCATGGTCCCCTCACCCCCCAATCCTGATGTGCATGGTCCCCTCACCCCCCCAATCCTGGTGTGCATGGTCCGCTCATCCCCCAATCCTGATGTGCATGGTCCTCTCACCCCCCAACCCTGATGTGCATGGTCCTCTCACCCCCCAAACCTAAAATGCATGGTCCTCTCACCCCCCTATCTTGATATGCATGGTCCCCTCACCGCTATTAAACTGCACATATACCCCCAAAAAAACAAACATTTATACTCCCCTTTCTTCCCTGTGCTCCAGCGCTATTCCATTCTGCTGGACGTCGGGGGAGGAGAGCAGCGCCGGAGTACGCGCATGCCCATACCGCGCGGTCTGGTGCCATATTGCTGAAGACACACTGTAAATGTGTCTTCAGCAAAATGGCGCCGGATAGCGCTATTGCGCATGCGCGATTCCGATGCGCACTCCTGGTCTCCTGCCCCGGGAGAAGAGAAGCGCTGCGGCAACGCTCCTCCCGGCCAGGTAAGTATGTAAGTATGGCGCCGGAGATCACGGTATGCATCCAGTGCGCATACCACGATCTCCGGCGCCATACAGAGTACTCACCGCTGGATGCCTCAATCTGTCTGGAGCCAGACTGCCAGGCGTGTGAGTGACGCTCCTAGCGTTATGTTATAGATATAGATATATATATATATATATAATATATACATATACAGCTGACAACATGTCTCCGAATTTCCAAGTAATACATTTTTATTTGTTTTCAGAAAATGAGAAATGGTAAAAATAACAAAAAAATGCAGTGCTTGCAGACCTCAAATAATGCTAAGAAAACAAGTTCATAATCATTTAGAAACAACAATACTAATGTTTTAACTCAGGAAGAGTTCAGAAATCAATATTTTGTGGAATAAACATGATTTTTAATCACCGCTTTCATACGTCTTGGCATGCTTTCCACCAGTCTTTCACACTGCTTTTGGGTGACCTTATGCCACTCATGGTACCAAAATGTAAGCAGTTCTTTGTTTAATTGCTTGCGACTATCCATCTTCCTCTTGATTACATTCCAGAGGTTTTCAATAGGGTTCAGGTCTGGAGATTGGGCTGGCCATGACAGGGATTTGATGTGGTGGTCCTTCATCCACACATTGATTGACCCTAGCTGTGTGGCATGGAGCATTGTCCTGCTGGAAAAAACAGTCCTCCGAGTTGGGGAACATTGCCTGAGCAGAAGAAATCAACTGTTCCATGATAACCTTGTATGTGGCTTGATTCATACATCCTTCGCAAAGATTAACCTGCCCAATTCCAGTCTTGCTGAAGCATCCCCAGATCATCACTGATCCTCCACCAAATTTCACAGTGGATGCAAGACACTGTGGTTTGTACGTCTCTCCAGGTCTCCATCTAACCATTAGATGACCAGGTGTTGGGAAAGCTGAAAATTAAACTCAACAGAGAAGATTACCTTACTCCAGTCCTCTATGGTTAAATCCTTATGGTCTTTGGCAAACTTCAGCCTGGCTCTCCTTTGCTTCTCATTGGTGAAAGGCTTTTTTCTAGCTTTACATGACTTGAGCCCTGCCTCTAGGAGCCTGTTACGAACTGTTCTTGCCGTGCACTTCACCCCAGCTGCCATTTGCCATTCCTTTTGTAGGTCAGTTGATGTCATCCTGTGGTTGCTTAGTGACATTCGAATAAGATGACTGCCATCCCGGTCAGTGGAGAGTCGTTTTTGCCCTCTGCTGCTTGACCTTGTTGTAATGGACTGCCGTCTTAGAAATTTTAACGATGGAGTCAACATGACGCTCACTGTATCCCTCTGCTAGTAAAGCCAGAATTGAGCCGCCCTTTTCCTCACTCAAGACTTTTCTTTTCAACTCCTTTGGCATGGATAAAAGTTATTTTTTCATTCCTATTACTTTTTGGATATTACTAGCACTTGTTTTGCCATCCAGCTTGTCCTATTGCAAGAGGATTGTGAACACCACAGCAGGGTTTTTTATACTTTCCTTCGTTAAATAAGATTTGGTTCAGTTGATCACCTAATCAGAAGCATATTAAGTAGAATGAGGTGAACTCTGGTTGGAATTCAACTGACACTGGAATGGAATGGCTGTCAGACATGTAGAGAAGCTGATTTTTATAAAACTGTGCAGTGATCTCTTAATTTTTGCCAGAGCTGTGTATATATCTATCTATCTATATCTGTCTATCTATCTATCTGTATATACATAGATATAATAGATATATACATTTCTCGATCGCTCTATTGGGGGACACAGGAACCATGGGGTGTATGATGCTGCCACTAGGAGGCGCTGACACTATGCATATGCAAACAAATATTGACTCCTCCTCTGCAGTATACACCCCACCGACTGGCATCAAGCTAATTAGTTTTAGCTTAGTGTCAGTAGGAGGTGGACACGGGTCTCTATTGAGACCCATTTCTACCTAATGTGCGTCGTTCCTTTTCAGGTACTTTCCGGAGGGATACAGTGTGAACAGTCACTACTGTACTCCCACGCAGAGACTATGAGTACGGCGTGTACTGCCACCCCGTATCCTCATACGTCTGTTCTTTCAGCAGGACCCCAAAGAGGATCCCTGACACGGACGGGTGTTCAGGTGATCCCAAAAGGTGAAGAAGATCCGGGCCTGCCTCCGTCTCACACCCACTCACCCACCAGAGCCTGCGGTTAAGGAGACACAGATTTCCTTCATCCGGATGCCTGACGTCCGACTCACATCTGAGGTATTGTCCCGCTTCCCCCAGATAGGAGAGAAGACAGAAGATAAAAAGAAAGAAGATTTAAAAAAAAAAAAAAAGAGGAAAAGGCACATTATAGGGCACAGGGGGCAAAGTGCCATTCAAGGGGTGTTCTTCCCCGGGGGGAGTCACCCGGGGGTTTTCAGTGGGCAGTTTTTAATGGGCCCCAGTCTCCCCTTCTTTCGGGCCACCTGGCACCTCCAGGCGCCCGGTCACGCCGCTGCACCCCCCCGGTCTCCAGACTGTCCAGCAATATGTAATGATAGAAACGTATGCACAGCCCTTAGGAGGTGCAAGAGTAGGTGCCCAAACCACAATATATAATTCGAAAACTCTGCACTCAACTTTAGATAATAATGAATATTTATTGTCCAGGATAGTATGCAGGGAGGAACGTTTCGGTCACACGACCTTCATCAGCTACTATAATTAATAATATGATACAGAAAAAAAATATTTTTATAAACAGAATTGAACATAAACATGTTCTATTATAATTTCCAGAAATAAGGTATATACATCGGATGTCATATTTAATCGTGGATCAGAGACAGACTAGTATTCTGGGTATATATGACGATAATCAGTGCAGAAAAATAAAAAAATAAAGAATATAAGATCAGGTGCATTGATCAATTGGTAATTAAACATATTAACACATACCCCTGTGAAGTAACCACCAGCGTCCTATATTCAATTAGATTCTAGTAAACTGTATGAAAAGGTGATTTTGTTAGGAGAAAAATATGCATTAAATAAAAGTGCCTTGGATGTGACTAGCAAGATATAGCATACCCGGTGTCGGCTTGTCATTTCTTATATACATAGAGGTAAAACCTCGTTGGTGGATAGAAATCTAAGGTAAAAGGTAGGTGCCAATATGAAAGAGTTAATAGCCAGTAATTTAAAGTGTAAAGACCATGGTTATAAGCACAGACCTGGTAGAGGATGTGATACTGTCCATGGAAATCTATGGTGAAACAAGGTTATGGGCAGATGAAGACTAAGTCTGTTTAACATGGACAGACTGATGGACAGTAGAATAAGGAGTGAAACCGCCGCAATAACAGACCTTACTGAGGATATGGTGCCGTTCTGTGAACTGGTGCAGACGCGGAGTCCACCGCTCGTCTAATCCTGTGTATAGTCGGCATTTCCTGTCTTAAGACAGGGAGGTGACGGGTCACGTGATTCTAAGTGTCCAATGATGTGAGGGGGTGTGGTATACAAGCTGACGTGACCGAAAAGAAATGGATGTGCGTTCCACAGCGTCTGTGCTTGCGTTCCAGGCTTGATCATGATGGTGCAGGCAGGGCTAATATCATCAGGAGCCGAGGGGTGTGACATAGAACTATTTAGAGAAATAGTGAATAGCCAAAGATTCATCCATATAAGTGGTATAGCCAGAAATTCATCCATATAAGTGGTATAGACATTCATGTTTTCAATATAACCGGCTCTATGACATAAAAGAGAAAAATATTAGTATGCGGTAACAATTAATAATAGCCGCATGTCATAATATATCTGGATATTCCTTAGGGGAGACAGAAAATTCATTAGAGAAAATACTATATACATCAATGGACACAAGGCAGACAGAAACAAACGTATATTACGTTAAATTCAGTAGCATAGCATATAGTCAAATAAAGGCGGACAAATCATAGTCCCTATTGAGACCTTTAGGGGACAATGTGTCCAGAGTGTGTATCCAATAGGCTTCACGTTGTTTCAGAATTTTGATGCGGTCTCCCCCTCTTCTGAGGTGGGGTACATGTTCGACTATTTGAAATTTTAATTGTGATATGTTATGTCCCTGTGAGATAAAATGATTAGGGATGGGGAGAAGTAGATTTCTGCATCGGATGGTAGATTTATGCTTCGATATACGATCTTTCACTGACTGTGTGGTCTCACCCACATAAAGTAACCCACAGGGACATTTAATGATGTACACTGCGAAGGTAGTGTCGCAGGTGAAATAGCCGCTGATGTTATAGGATCGTCCAGTATATGGATGTTTAATGACATTGCCTTTCTGTACATTGTTGCATTGGGTGCAACTTAAGCAGGGAAAAGTTCCAAACTTGGGATTATTTAGGAATCTTTGTTTATTTTTTGGTTTGGTAGGTCCTATGTCAGCTTTAATGAGGGAATCCCTGAAATTCGGGGCCCTCCTGAAACATGGTAGGAATGGTTGGTTAAACTCAGGAATATGTGGATGGGCATTGGAGAGTAGAGACCAGTGCTTACGGATAGTCTTGTGTATGAGAGAAGCAAATGGGTGGAAGGAATGTACGAATACCATCCTGTTGGTAGACCCCCTTGGAATTGGCGTATTAATCAGGGATTTATCCAAGACTCGTTGTGGATAACCACGTTCCTTAAATTTTGAATTCATCTCTTCTAATCTCTGCTTACATGTCAATTGGTCCGACACAATACGTTTAACCCTTTGAAATTGGGATTTGGGAATTGACTCTTTCATGGGTGTGGGGTGAAAGCTATTGAAATGTAGCAATCCATTACGGTCTGTGGGTTTGGTATATAAATCTGTATGTAATGTGCCCCCTATGCCTTTGATGACCATGGTATCTAAAAAGTTAATCTTACTTGTATCATATGTAATGGTAAATTGAAGGCTGGGCCAAGATTGATTTAATACCTCATGAAACTCGGATAGGGACTCAAACGTACCACCCATATGCAGAAGATATCATCTATATAACGCTTCCAGACCATAGCGTGTTCGCAAAAGAGAGGGTGAGAATAGATGATTGATTCTTCAAAGTCCGCCATGTAACAGTTGGCATAAGGGGGCGCTACGTTTGAGCCCATCGCGGTCCCACGTATCTGTAAGAAAAAATCGTCCTGGAACATAAAAAAATTCTTAGTAAGGACTAGGGTCAGGAGATCAATACACAGGTCTATTTGAGATGGTGTAAAGTTTGATTTAAGTAAAAGTTTTTTGACTGACAATATACCCTGGTCATGTGGGATGGAGGTATAAAGATCTTTGACGTCAAACGTAACTAGAAACGATGGTTCAGGAATATGATGTACTTCCTTGATGGTATTAAGGAAGGCGTTGGTATCCAAAAGAAATGATCTGGTGGATCGGACCAAAGGAGTCAATATTTTCTCAAGATAGATTGAGATGGGAGATAAAGCCGACTCAGTGGAAGCCACAATGGGTCTACCAGGAGGATGCTGTAGATTTTTATGAATTTTTGGTAGCTTCCACTGAGTCGGCTTTATCTCCCATCTCAATCTATCTTGAGAAAATATTGACTCCTTTGGTCCGATCCACCAGATCATTTCTTTTGGATACCAACGCCTTCCTTAATACCATCAAGGAAGTACATCATATTCCTGAACCATCGTTTCTAGTTACGTTTGACGTCAAAGATCTTTATACCTCCATCCCACATGACCAGGGTATATTGTCAGTCAAAAAACTTTTACTTAAATCAAACTTTACACCATCTCAAATAGACCTGTGTATTGATCTCCTGACCCTAGTCCTTACTAAGAATTTTTTTATGTTCCAGGACGATTTTTTCTTACAGATACGTGGGACCGCGATGGGCTCAAACGTAGCGCCCCCTTATGCCAACTGTTACATGGCGGACTTTGAAGAATCAATCATCTATTCTCACCCTCTCTTTTGCGAACACGCTATGGTCTGGAAGCGTTATATAGATGATATCTTCTGCATATGGGGTGGTACGTTTGAGTCCCTATCCGAGTTTCATGAGGTATTAAATCAATCTTGGCCCGGCCTTCAATTTACCATTACATATGATACAAGTAAGATTAACTTTTTAGATACCATGGTCATCAAAGGCATAGGGGGCACATTACATACAGATTTATATACCAAACCCACAGACCGTAATGGATTGCTACATTTCAATAGCTTTCACCCCACACCCATGAAAGAGTCAATTCCCAAATCCCAATTTCAAAGGGTTAAACGTATTGTGTCGGACCAATTGACATGTAAGCAGAGATTAGAAGAGATGAATTCAAAATTTAAGGAACGTGGTTATCCACAACGAGTCTTGGATAAATCCCTGATTAATACGCCAATTCCAAGGGGGTCTACCAACAGGATGGTATTCGTACATTCCTTCCACCCATTTGCTTCTCTCATACACAAGACTATCCGTAAGCACTGGTCTCTACTCTCCAATGCCCATCCACATTTTCCTGAGTTTAACCAACCATTCCTACCATGTTTCAGGAGGGCCCCGAATTTCAGGGATTCCCTCATTAAAGCTGACATAGGACCTACCAAACCAAAAAATAAACAAAGATTCCTAAATAATCCCAAGTTTGGAACTTTTCCCTGCTTAAGTTGCACCCAATGCAACAATGTACAGAAAGGCAATGTCATTAAACATCCATATACTGGACGATCCTATAACATCAGCGGCTATTTCACCTGCGACACTACCTTCGCAGTGTACATCATTAAATGTCCCTGTGGGTTACTTTATGTGGGTGAGACCACACAGTCAGTGAAAGATCGTATATCGAAGCATAAATCTACCATCCGATGCAGAAATCTACTTCTCCCCATCCCTAATCATTTTATCTCACAGGGACATAACATATCACAATTAAAATTTCAAATAGTCGAACATGTACCCCACCTCAGAAGAGGGGGAGACCGCATCAAAATTCTGAAACAACGTGAAGCCTATTGGATACACACTCTGGACACATTGTCCCCTAAAGGTCTCAATAGGGACTATGATTTGTCCGCCTTTATTTGACTATATGCTATGCTACTGAATTTAACGTAATATACGTTTGTTTCTGTCTGCCTTGTGTCCATTGATGTATATAGTATTTTCTCTAATGAATTTTCTGTCTCCCCCTAAGGAATATCCAGATATATTATGACATGCGGCTATTATTAATTGTTACCGCATACTAATATTTTTCTCTTTTATGTCATAGAGCCGGTTATATTGAAAACATGAATGTCTATACCACTTATATGGATGAATTTCTGGCTATACCACTTATATGGATGAATCTTTGGCTATTCACTATTTCTCTAAATAGTTCTATGTCACACCCCTCGGCTCCTGATGATATTAGCCCTGCCTGCACCATCATGATCAAGCCTGGAACGCAAGCACAGACGCTGTGGAACGCACATCCATTTCTTTTCGGTCACGTCAGCTTGTATACCACACCCCTCACATCATTGGACACTTAGAATCACGTGACCCGTCACCTCCCTGTCTTAAGACAGGAAATGCCGACTATACACAGGATTAGACGAGCGGTGGACTCCGCGTCTGCACCAGTTCACAGAACGGCACCATATCCTCAGTAAGGTCTGTTATTGCGGCGGTTTCACTCCTTATTCTACTGTCCATCAGTCTGTCCATGTTAAACAGACTTAGTCTTCATCTGCCCATAACCTTGTTTCACCATAGATTTCCATGGACAGTATCACATCCTCTACCAGGTCTGTGCTTATAACCATGGTCTTTACACTTTAAATTACTGGCTATTAACTCTTTCATATTGGCACCTACCTTTTACCATAGATTTCTATCCACCAACGAGGTTTACCTCTATGTATATAAGAAATGACAAGCCGACACCGGGTATGCTATATCTTGCTAGTCACATCCAAGGCACTTTTATTTAATGCATATTTTTCTCCTAACAAAATCACCTTTTCATACAGTTTACTAGAATCTAATTGAATATAGGACGCTGGTGGTTACTTCACAGGGGTATGTGTTAATATGTTTAATTACCAATTGATCAATGCACCTGATCTTATATTCTTTATTTTTTTATTTTTCTGCACTGATTATCGTCATATATACCCAGAATACTAGTCTGTCTCTGATCCACGATTAAATATGACATCCGATGTATATACCTTATTTCTGGAAATTATAATAGAACATGTTTATGTTCAATTCTGTTTATAAAAATATTTTTTTTCTGTATCATATTATTAATTATAGTAGCTGATGAAGGTCGTGTGACCGAAACGTTCCTCCCTGCATACTATCCTGGACAATAAATATTCATTATTATCTAAAGTTGAGTGCAGAGTTTTCTAATTATATATGTCCAGCAATATGGTCCTTCCACTTTCTAATGCAGCTTCCCTCAAGGATGCCAACGATAGAATTATAGAATCGCTGGCAAAATCAGCTTTTGAAGCGGCTGCCTCTACCTTATGCCCGGCTTTTGCATCTACTTGGGTCTCAAAAGCGATATCCAGATGGGCTAAACAACTCCGCAAGGGCATCATGTCTGGAGCTCCTCAGAGAGAGCTTGCTGAGCTTGCCGACCAAATTTCCCATGCTGGGCAATATATAGTATCGGCCTCCCTACACGCCGCATCCTGCGCCGCTCAGGCATCCAGCAATTCTGTGGCTATCCGCAGGAACATTTGGCTCAAAGCCTGGCAAGCAGACGTTTCGTCAAAGAAGTCGCTCACAGGCCTCCCTTCCAGGGAGACCGTCTGTTCGGCTCTAGCTTGGATCAGATCATTAACTGAACTTCTTCTGCTCCCGCCGTCTACTAACCTCCCTAAATCTGACATTTCCCTCTCCGTGGGCGGCACCATAATAACACCCCGGCAGCAGGCTCGCTGTCTGGGTGTTATGTTTGACACCAATCTCTCCTTCACCTCCCATATACAATCTCTTGCCCGCTCTTGCCGCCTACACCTAAAGAACATCTCTAGAATTCGCCCTTTTCTCACCATGGAAACAACAAAAACCCTCACTGTAGCATTGATCCACTCCCGCCTGGACTACTGCAACGCTATATTACTTGGCCTCCCCATTACTCGACTATCCCCTCTCCAGTCCATCCTTAATGCAGCAGCCAGGGTCATCCATCTGGCTAATCGGTACTCGGACGCGTCCGCTCTTCGCTAGTCCTTACACTGGCTGCCCATTCATTATAGGATCCAATTCAAAGTACTGGTTCTCACCCACAAAGCTCTCCACAGTGCAGCACCCCCTACATCTCCTCCCTCATTTCTATCTATCGGCCTAACCGACTGCTGCGCTCTGCAAACGACTTTCGACTAACCTCTGCACTAATCCGTACCTCCCACTCCCGACTCCAAGACTTCTCCCGCGCTGCGCCAATCCTCTGGAATGCTCTACCCCAAGAAATTAGGACTATCCACAATTTGCATGGTTTCAGGCGCTCCCTCAAAACACATCTGTTCAGAGCGGCCTATCACATTCACTAATCAAAGTCATTCTCTGTGTAAGTGTGTGTGTGTGTGTGTGTGTAGCCCATTCACTATCTCCATCCATCCCTCACTCCCTCAAGATGGCTGGACCATTATTGTAAATGCACCATTGTATATACACCCCTGTACTTTGTACCTCCCCCACCTCATTGTAGATTGTAAGCTCTCACGAGCAGGGGCGTCTTATTTCGCTTTAATTATTGTATTGTTAACGTTGTTACTTATGACTTGTGTTTTGAAACTGTTAAACTGTAAAGCGCTGCGGAATATGATGGCGCTATATAAATAAAGATTATTATTATTATTATAAGGAGGCAACGGGAGGCACGAGTTCCCTCCTCCCTCAGTCCAAGCCTCGCAGACCTATTCAGAGGCGACAGTTCCGCTTCTTTCGGCCCTTTCGCCATTTCCCGATGTCGGAGGTTTCCTCCACTCAGCGCAGGCCGCAGAATCGCCAGGTCAGGAAGAAACCTTCCTTCAGGCCCACTCCTTCCTGGCGTTCCCATAACTCCCACGGTAGATCCGCCAGGCCAAGACCTGGCAGATCTTCCTCGGCATGACTCGCTTCCAGGGCCCAGCGTTCCCCCCAAGCTCGGCGGTCGTCTCTTGCTGTTCAGGGACGTCTGGCTCGACTTGGTGGAAGACGCTTGGGTCAGGGAGGTGGTATCCTCAGAATACAAAATAGAGTTCACCTCCCGTCCACGAGATCGGTTTTTCGAATCCCGCCCTCCAAGGGACCCTGCCTTGGTCCCGGGTTTCTTTGCATCCATCGATTCCCTTCTCAGTTCTGGGGTTATCATCCCCGTTCCACAGCGCGAAACGTTTCACAGGTTTCTATTCAAACCTGTTTGTTGTGCCAAAGAAGGGCGGCGCGGTTCGTCCCATTCTAGATCTCAAGTTGCTGAACAAGAAGGTTCGCCTGCTCACTTCAGGATGGAGTCTCTTCGTTCAGTAATCTCTTCCATGGAGCCACAGGAATTTCTCTGCTCCATAGACATCCAAGACACCTACCTCCACATTCCGATTTGCCCAGCTCATCAGAGGTTCTAGCGATTTGCAGTTCAACAATACCATTTTCAGTTTGTCACCCTGCCGTTCGGCCTCTCGACCGCTCCCAGGGTCTTTACCAAGATCATGGCGGCATTGATGACCATCTTGAGAATCAGGGGCCTAGTCCTCATCCCATACCTCAACGACATTCTCATCAAGGCCCCGTCCCTTTACCAGGCCCAAGAGAGCCTGTCCATCGTTCTCGACACCCTGGCCCGGTTCGGGTGGATCGTCAACAGGAAGAAATCCTGTCTTGTTCCTTCCCAGCGCCTGATATTACTGGGCATGTTCGATACCCGACAGGCGAAGGTCTTTCTCCCCAAGGAGAAAAGAGCAATCCTCCAGCAGGGAGTTCAGTCTCTGCGGGGCCCTTAGCTTATGTCCTTCCGGTCAGCAATAAGGGTGCTGGGCAGAATGGTTGCAGCCTCAGAGGCAATCCCCTTTGCAGTTTCACTTGAGACCTCTTCAGCGAGCTATCCTGTCTCAGTGGGACAGGTCGATCCGGTCGCTGGATCGTCCGCTTCGCCTCCCTCTCAGAGTCAAGCAGTCTCTCGACTGGTGGCTGTCATCCCCCCTCATCCTCCAGGGCCGATCCTTCCTGCCAGTTCACTGGCAGATTGTAACGACGGACGCAAGCCTTCTAGGCTGGGGTGCAGTTTTTCGACACCTAACAGCTCAGGGTTGTTCGTCGGCACAGGAATCCTCCCTACCAATCAACATCCTCGAAATCAGGTCCATCTTTCTCTCCCTCCATCACTGGCAAGCGCTTCTTAGGGGCCTACCGGTCAGAATACAGACGGACAATGCCACGGCCGTGGCATACGTCAATCACCAAGGAGGGACCAGAAGTTCTCTGGCAATAGCCGAGGTGTCCAGGATCCTCCTTTGGGCAGAGGCGACGGTTCTTGCAATATCAGCGGTGCATATCCCCGGCGTGGACAACTGGGCCGCCGACTTCCTCAGCCGCGTCTCGCGGCAGGAGAATGGTCCCTGCATCCGGATGTTTTCCATCAGGTCTGTCTTCGATGGGGGACTCCGGATGTTGACCCAGATTGGCCCAGGAGGTTTTGGTTCGCAGACATCCTCAATCTTTTGGCGGACGCCCCTTGGAGACTCCCAGACAGGCCAGATCTTCTGTCACAGGGTCCAATCTGCCACCTGAGTTCTCGGTCACTCAATTTGATGGCGTGGCTGTTGAGACCACAATATTGAGAGCCTCCGGTCTCTCCTATCAGGTGATTCGCACCATGATCCAGGCCAGAAAACCTTCGTTCTCTAGGGTCTACTATCGAACCTGGAGGGCCTATTTTCGCTGGTGTGAGTCCAGAGCCATCCCGCCAATGAAGTTGTCGCTTCCAGCCGTCTTGGCTTTCCTCCAAGCGGGACTGGATTCTGGTCTCTCTCTGGCTACTTTAAAAGGGCAGATTTCAGCCTTTTCTGTCCTTTTTCAGAAGCTCTTGGCGTCTCGCCCTCAAGTCAAAACTTTCCTTCAGGGAGTGGCTCATACGACTCCTCCATATCGGAATCCTGTGCACCCCTGGGACCTCAATCTCGTTCTGGAGGTTATGAGGAGCGCTCCCTTTGAACCTCTCAGAGAGGTCCCCCTCTCAGTGTTGTCCTGGAAAGTGGCCTTTCTCGTGGCAATCACTTCTATCAGACGGGTTTCAGAATTGGCGTCTGTCCTACCGCCTACCTTTCCTGGTTCATCACCAGGACAAGGTTGTGTTGCAACCTCCGCCTTCCTTTCTTCCCAAGGTGGTATCCACTTTTCATTTGAACAAGGGTATTGTCCTACCTTCCTTCTGTCCGGCTCCGACTCACTCTGGAGCGTTCGCTGAACAGACTGGACCTGGTCCGGGCAGTGAGGATCTACCTAGAGAGGTCTGCGTCCTTTAGGAAGTCGGATCTTCTGTTCGTCATTCCAGTCAGGGCGCGGAGAGGCCTGCCGGCCTCCAAGGCTACGATTGCGCGTTGGATTAGGACTGCAATATTGGAGGCTTACCAGGTTAAGAACAGAGTGCCCCCCTCTGGGATTAAGGCTCACTCCACCCGGGCAGTAGGCGCCTCCTGGGCAGTTCACCATGGGGCATCCGCCCTACAACTTTGCAAAGCGGCAACCTGGTCTTCCATCCACACATTTGCCAAATTTTACAAGGTCCATACCTACGCTTCGGCGGACGCCAGCCTAGGCAGAAGGATCGTGCAGGCGGCATGGGGGTCCTTGCCGACCTGAACGGAGTTTCTTGCCATTTTTTCCCACCCCAGGGACTGCTTTGGGACGTCCCATGGTTTCTGTATCCCCCAATAGGATTTTGGTTGCTTACCGTAAAATCTGTTTCTCGGAGCGCTCATTGGGGGACACAGCACCCTTCCATATGTTTACAACTCTTGTTCTTCTAAATATTATCGTTATGATTGAGTTGTCTATTTGATTGTTTGGTTCTGTCATGTTCTTCTCCTACTGCTTTCTCACTAACTGATTAGCTTGATGCCAGTCGGTGGGGTGTATACTGCAGAGGAGGAGTCAATCTTTTTTTGCATATGCATAGTGTCAGCGCCTCCTAGTGCCAGCAGCATACACCCCATGGTTCCTATGTCCCCCAATGAGCGCTCCGAGAAACAGATTTTACGGTAAGCAACCAAAATCCTGTTATATACACATATACTATGTATATACATATACTATATGTATATATAATATATATACATATAATATATATGTATATAATATTTATATATAACATATACAGTACAGACCAAAAGTTTGGACACACCTCATTTAAAGATTTTTTTGTATTTTCATGACTATGAAAATTGTACATTCACACTGAAGGCATCAAAACTATGAATTAACACATGTGGAATTATAAACTTAACAAAAAAGTGTGTAACAACTGAAATTATGTCTTATATTCTAGGTTCTTCAACCCCTTCATGACCCAGCCTATTTTGACCTTAAAGACCTTGCCATTTTTTGCAATTCTGACCAGTGTCCCTTTATGAGGTAATAACTCAGGAACGCTTCAACGGATCCTAGCGATTCTGAGATTGTTTTTTCGTGACATATTGGGCTTCATGATTAGTGGTAAATTTAGGTCGATAATTTTTGCGTTTATTTGTGAAAAAAAATGGAAATTTGGCGAAAATTCTGAAAATTTTGTAATTTTCAAATTTTAAATTTTTATTCTGTTAAACCAGAGAGATATGTGCCACAAAATAGTTAATAAATAACATTTCCCACATGTCTACTTTACATCAGCACAATTTTGGGAACAACATTTTTTTTTGTTAGGAAGTTATAAGGGTTAAAAGTTGACCAGCGATTTCTCATTTTTACAGCAAAATTTACAAAACCATTTTTTTTAGGGACCACCTCACATTTGAAGTCACTTTGAGGGGTCTATATGGCAGAAAATACCCAAAAGTGACACCTTTATAAAAACTGCACCCCTCAAGCTACTCAAAACTACATTCAAGAAGATTATTAACCCTTCAGGTGCTTCACAGGAACTAAAGCAACGTGGAAGGAAAAAATGGACATTTTAATTTTTCCAACAAAAATTTTCTTTTAGCATCAATTTTTTCATTTTTACATGGGCATCACGATAAAATGGATCCTAAAATTTGTTGGGCAATTTCTCCTGAGTACACAGATACCTCATATGTGGTCATAAACCACTGTATGGGCGCACGGCAGGGCTCAGAAGGGAAGGAGCGCCATTTGACTTTTTGAATGGAAAATATGCTGGAATATTTAGCGGTTGCCATGTCATATTTGGAGAGTCCCTGTGTGCCTAAACATTGGAGCTCCCCACAAGTGACCCCATTTTGGAAACTAGACCCCCTAAGGAACTTATCTAGATGCATAGTGATCACTTTGAACCCCCAGGTGCTTCACAAATTGATCTGTAAAAAAAAGAAAGTACTTTTTTTTCACAAAAATTTTCTTTTAGCCTCAGTTTTTTCATTTTCATATGGGCAACAGTATAAATTGGATCCTAAAATTTGTTGGGCAATTTCTCCTGATACACAGATACCTCATATGTGGTCATAAACCACTGTTTGGGCGCACGGCAGGGCTCAGAAGGGAAGGAGCGCCATTTGACTTTTTGAATGGAAAATATGCTGGAATATTTAGCGGTTACCATGTCGCATTTGGAGAGTCCCTGTGTGCCTAAACATTGGAGCTCCCCCACAAGTGACCCCATTTTGGAAACTAGACCCCCTAAGGAACTTATCTAGATGCATAGTGAGCACTTTGAACCCCCAGGTGCTTCACAAATTGATCGTAAAAAAAGAAAGTACTTTTTTTTCACAAAAATTTTCTTTTAGCCTCAGTTATTTTCATTTTCACATGGGCAACAGTATAAATTGGATCCTAAAATTTGTTGGGCAATTTCTCCTGAGTACACAGATACCTCATATGTGGTCATAAACCACTGTTTGGGCGCACGGCAGGGCTCAGAAGGGAAGGAGCGCCATTTGACTTTTTGAATGGAAAATATGCTGGAATATTTAGCGGTTGCTATGTCGCATTTGGAGAGTCCCTGTGTGCCTAAACATTGGAGCTCCCCACAAGTGACCCCATTTTGGAAAATAGACCCCCTAAGGAACTTATCTAGATGCATAGTGAGCACTTTGAACCCCCAGGTGCTTCACAAATTGATCCGCAAAAAAAGAAAGTACTTTTTTTTCACAAAAATTTTCTTTTAGCCTCAGTTTTTTTCATTTTCACATGCGCAACAGTATAAATTGGATCCTAAAATTTGTTGGGCAATTTCTCCTGAGTACACAGATACCTCATATGTGGTCATAAACCACTGTTTGGGCGCACGGCAGGGCTCAGAAGGGAAGGAGCGCCATTTGACTTTTTGAATGGAAAATTAGCTCCAATCGTTAGCGGACACCATGTCGTGTTTGGAGAGCCCCTGTGTGCCTAAAGTTTAGAGCTCCCCCACAAATGACCCCATTTTGGAAACTAAACCCCCTAAGGAACTTATCTAGATGCAAAGTGAGCACTTTGAACCCCCAGGTGCTTCACAGAAGTTTATAACGCAGAGCCGTGAAAATAAAAAATCCTTTTTTTTTTCTCAAAAAATGATATTTTAGCCCACTATTTTTTATTTTCACAATGGTTACAGGAGAAATTGGACCCCAAAAGTTGTTGTTCAGTTTGTCCTGAGTACGCTAGTACCCCATATGTGGGGGGGAACCATTGTTTGGGCACACGTCAGGGCTCGGAAGGGATATAGTGACGCTTTGAAATGCCGACTTGATGGAATGGTCTGCGGGCATCTTGTTACGTTTGCAGAGCCCCTGATGTGCCTAAACAGTAGAAACCCCCACAAGTGACCCCATTTTGTAAACTAGACCCCCAAAGGAACTTATCCAGATGTGTGGTGAGCACCTTGAACCCCCAAGTGCTTCACAGAAGTTTATAATGCAGAGCCGTGAAAATAAAAAATCATTTTTATCCTCAAAAACTGATTTTTTTTAACCGCAATTTTTTATTTTCACAAGGGTAACAGGAGAAATTGGACCACAAAAGTTGTTGTACAGTTTGTCCTGAGTACACTGGTACCCATATGTGGGGGGAACCACTGTTGGGCACACGTTGGGGCTCGGAAGGGAAGTAGTAACGTTTTGAAATGCCGACTTTGATGGAATGGTCTGCGGGCGTCATGTTAGGTTTGCAGAGCCCCTGATGTGCCTAAACAGTAGAAACTACCCACAAGTGACTCCATTTTGGAAACTAGACCCGCAAAGAACTTATCTAGATGTGTGGTGAGCACTTTGAACCCCCAAGGGCTACACAGCAGTTTATAACGCCCGGGCATGAAAATATAAAAAAATCATATTTCTTCCATAATCAGGATTTTTAGTCCCTAATTTTTTTATTTTCCCAAGGGTAACAGGAGAAATTAGACCCCAAAAGTTGTTGTCCAATTTGTCCTGAGTACGCTGATACCGCATAAGTGGGAGAAAACTACTGTATGGGCGCACGTCGGGGCTCAGAAGGGAAGTAGTGACGTTTTGAAATGCCCACTTGATGGAATGGTCTGCGGGCGTCATGTTACGTTTGCAGAGCCCCTGATGTGCCTAAACTGTAGAAACTCCCCACAAGTGACCCCATTTTGGAAACTAGACCCCGCAAATAACTTATCTAGATGTGTAGTGAGCACTTTGAACCTCCAAGGGCTACACAGAGGTTTATAATGCCCGGGCATGAAAATAAAAAAATCATATTTTTTCCACAAACATGATCTTTAGTCCCCAATTTTTTTATTTTCCCAATGTTAACAGGAGAAATTAGACCCCCAAAGTTGTTGTGCAATTTTTCCAGAGTACGCTGATACCCCATATGTGGGGGTAAACCACTGTTTGGTCATACGTCGGGGCTTGGAATAAAGGGAGCACTGTTTGACTATTTGAACGCAAAATTTGCAGGAATCAATGGTGGCGCCATGTCACGTATGGAGACCCCCTGATGTGCCTAAATAGTGGAAACCCCTCAATTCTAACTCCAACCCCAACACACCCCTAACCCCTACACACCCCTAACCCTAATACAAACCATAACCCTAACCCCAACACACCCCTAACCCTAATCCCAACTCTAACCATAAACCTAACCACTAGCCTAACCCCAAAACACCCCTAACACTTATCCTAACTCTAACCCTAACCACAAACCTAACCCAAATTCCAACCCTAACCCTAATTCCAACCCTAACCCAAATTCCAACCCTAACCCAAATTCTAACCTTAACCCTAAGGCTGGGTTCATATTGCGTTTTACCAGCCCGTTCAACACGTAGCGTTGACCGGCTGGTAATGGTATAGCATAACGCGATCGCGTTATGCTATACCCGCTAGCGCAGATGAATCATCAGATGATTCATCTGTGCTAGCAGTGATGGAGCCCAGATGCTGCAGCCCGTGTCCGAGGCTCTGTCACTGAATGACAGCACGTCGCGAACACATGCCGCTTTACGGCATGCGTTGCGATGTGCACACAAATGGGGTGAATGGCAGCGTTAACGGACTGCGTTACACCGCGTTATACCGCAGTGAAACGCAGTCCATCTAACGGACTGCCATAATGCAATAAGGACCCAGCCTAACCCTGAGGCCCCGTGCACACGTTGCGGATTCACTTGCGGATTTTTCTAAAATCCGCAGGTAAAATGACCTGCCTTTTACCTGCGAATTTAGCGCAGATTTGCTGCGGTTTTTCCCTGCAGTTTTACAACTATAATGGAATAGGTGTAAAACCGCTGCGGAATCCGCACAAAGAATTGACATGCTGCGGATTTCAAACCGCAGCAAATCCGCGCTGAAAAATTCGCAGCATGTGCACAGCGTTTTTTTTTTTACCATTTATTTGCATTGTACTGTACATGGTTTCTGGATCTGCTGCGGATCAGCAGCGAAATCCGCTGCGGATCAGCAGCGAAATCAGCTGCCGGTCAGCAGCGAAATCAGCTGCGGATCAGCAGCGAAATCAGCTGCGGATCAGCAGCGAAATCCGCTGCGGATCAGCAGCGAAATCAGCTGCGGATCAGCAGCGACATCAGATGCGGATCAGCAGCGAAATCCGCTGCGGATCAGCAGCGAAATCAGCTGCGGATCAGCAGCGAAATCAGCTGCGGATCCCCAGCGAAATAAGCTGCGGATCAGCAGCGAAATCAGCAGCGAAATCCGCTGCGGATCAGCAGCGAAATCCGCTGCGGATCAGCAGCGAAATCAGCTGCGGATCAGCAGCGAAATCCGCTGCGGATCAGCAGCGAAATCCGCTGCGGATCCCCAGCGAAATAAGCTGCGGATCCGCAGCAAAATCCGCTGCGGATCAGAGGCGAAATCCGCTGCGGATCAGCGGCGAAATCCGCTGCGGATACACAGCGAAATCCGCTGCGGATCAGCAGCGAAATCCGCTGCGGATACACAGCGAAATCCGCTGCGGATAAGCAGCGAAATCCGCTGCGGATCCCCAGCGAAATCCGCCGCGGATCAGCAGCGAAATCCGATGCGTATACGCAGCGAAATCCTCTGCGGATCAGCAGCGAAATCCGCTGCGTATACGCAGCGAAATCCTCTGCGGATCAGCAGCGAAATCCGCTGCGGATACGCAGCGAAATCCGCTGCAGATCAGCAGCGAAATCAGCTGCGGATCAGCAGCGAAATCCGCTGCGGATCAGCAGCGAAATCCGCTGCGGATCCCCAGCGAAATAAGCTGCGGATCCGCAGCAAAATCCGCTGCGGATCAGAGGCAAAATCCGCTGCGGATCAGCGGCAAAATCCGCTGCGGATCCCCAGCGAAATCCGCCGCGGATCAGCAGCGATATCCGATGCGTATACGCAGCGAAATCCTCTGCGGATCAGCAGCGAAATCCGCTGCGGATACGCAGCGACATCCGCTGCGGATACGCAGCGAAATCCGCCGCGGATCAGCAGCGAAATCCGCCGCGGATCAGCAGCGAAATCAGCTGCGGATCAGCAGCGAAATCCGCTGCGGATCAGCAGCGAAATCCGCTGCGGATCCCCAGCGAAATAAGCTGCGGATCCGCAGCAAAATCCGCTGCGGATCAGAGGCGAAATCCGCTGCGGATCAGCGGCGATATCTGCTGCGGATCAGCGGCGAAATCCGCTGCGGATACCCAGCGAAATCCGCTGCGGATACACAGCGAAATCCGCTGCGGATCAGCAGCGAAATCCGCTGCGGATCCCCAGCGAAATCCTCTGCGGATCAGCAGCGAAATCCGCTGCGGATACGCAGCGAAATCCGCCGCGGATCAGCAGCGAAATCCGCTGCGGATACCCAGCGAAATCCGCTGCGGATACACAGCGAAATCCGCTGCGGATCAGCAGCGAAATCCGCTGCGGATCCCTAGCGAAATCCGCCGCGGATCAGCAGCGAAATCCTCTGCGGATCAGCAGCTAAATCCGCTGCGGATACGCAGCGAAATCCTCTGCGGATCAGCAGCGAAATCCGCCGCGGATCAGCAGCGAAATCCGCCGCGGATCAGCAGCGAAATCCGCCGCGGATCAGCAGCGAAATCCGCTGCGGATACGCAGCGAAATCCTCTGCGGATCAGCAGCGAAATCCGCAACATGTGGACAGGGCCTAAAAGGAAAAAAAAAAATTCTTTATTTTATTTTTTGTCCCTACTTATGGCAGGGGGGGGGTTAATTTACTTTTATTTTGATCACTGTGAGAGTTTATCACAGTGATCAAAATAAATTGTAATTTGGAAGGCGCACTGCGCACATTTTCCAAGATGGCGGCGCCATGAAGAGTCCCGGGCGGCCGCCGGGACGGATCAAGAGGCCGCAGAAGACCGGAGGAGGTGAGTATATTGGCGGGGGGGTGATCGGAGGGCGGGGGGGAGCGGAGCACACCGGAGGGGACAGGATCGGAGCGGCCAGCAGATGATAGTAACGGCGGTGACCGTTCGCCGCCATGAATCGGCGGCGGCGGCCGATCACCACTGTTACTCGGTGTGGGGAGGGTGGGAACACAGTGTCCAGCCATGGCCGATGCTATTGCTGCATCGGCCATGAATGGATTATAATATTTCACCACTTTTCAGTGGTGAAATATTACTAATCGCTCTGATTGGCTGTTTCACTTTTAACAGCCAATCAGAGCGATCGTAACCACGTGGGGGTTAAGCCACCCCACTGTGGTGATGCGCAAGGGGTCCTGTGCCTGCGGGTCGGATGACCTTTCAGTGATTTCGGTCCCCCGACCCGCAGGAACATGATTTATAGCATGACGCCTACGTTGGCGTCATGGGTCGGGATGGCACAGGTTTTCATGACGCCAACGTAGGCGTCATGGGTCGGGAAGGGGTCAAAGTAGCCACCTTTTGCTTTGATGGCTGCTTTGCACACTCTTGGCATTCTGTTGATGAGCTTCAAGAGGTAGTCACCGGAAATGGTTTTCACTTCACAGGTGTGCCCTGTCAGGTTTAATAAGTGGGATTTCTTGCCTTATAAATGGGGTTGGGGCCATCAGTTGTGTTGTGCAGAAGTCTGGTGGATACACAGCTGATAGTCCTACTGAATAGACTGTTAGAATTTGTATTATGGCAAGAAAAAAGCAGCTAAGTAAAGAAAATCAAGTGGCCATCATTACTTTAGAAATGAAGGTCAGTCAGTCCGAAAAATTGGGAAAACTTTGAAAGTGTCCCCAAGTGCAGTTGCAAAAACCATCAAGCGCTACAAAGAAACTGGCTCACATGAGGAACGCCCCAAGAAAGGAAGACCAAGAGTCACCTCTGCTTCTGAGGATGAGTTTATCCGAGTCACCAGCCTCAGAAATCGCATGTTTACAGCAGCTCAGATTAGAGACCAGGTCAATGCCACACAGAGTTCTAGCAGCAGACACATCTACAACAACTGTTGTGAGGAGACTTTGCCCAGCAGGCCTTCATGGTAAAAGAGCTGCTAGGAAACCACTGCTAAGGACAGGGAACAAGCAGAAGAGACTTGTTTGGGCTAAAGAACACAAGGAATGGACATTAGACCAGAGGAAATCTGTGCTTTTGGTCTGATGAGTCCAAATTTGAGATCTTTGGTTCCAACCACCGTGTCTCTGTGCAACGCAGAAAAGGTGCACGGATGGACTGAAATGCCCACTTGATGGAATGGTCTGCGGGCGTCATGTTACGTTTGCAGAGCCCCTGATGTGCCTAAACTGTAGAAACTCCCCACAAGTGACCCCATTTTGGAAACTAGACCCCGCAAATAACTTATCTAGATGTGTAGTGAGCACTTTGAACCTCCAAGGGCTACACAGAGGTTTATAATGCCCGGGCATGAAAATAAAAAAATCATATTTTTTCCACAAACATGATCTTTAGTCCCCAATTTTTTTATTTTCCCAATGTTAACAGGAGAAATTAGACCCCCAAAGTTGTTGTGCAATTTTTCCAGAGTACGCTGATACCCCATATGTGGGGGTAAACCACTGTTTGGTCATACGTCGGGGCTTGGAATAAAGGGAGCACTGTTTGAGTATTTGAACGCAAAATTTGCAGGAATCAATGGTGGCGCCATGTCGCATATGGAGACCCCCTGATGTGCCTAAATAGTGGAAACCCCTCAATTCTAACTCCAACCCCAACACACCCCTAACCCTAATACAAACCCTAACCTTAACCCTAACCCCAACACACCCCTAACCCTAATCCCAACTCTAACCATAAACCTAACCACTAGCCTAACCCCAAAACACCCCTAACACTTATCCTAACTCTAACCCTAACCACAAACCTAACCCAAATTCCAACCCTAACCCAAATTCTAACCCTAACCCTAAGGCTGGGTTCATATTGCGTTTTACCAGCCCGTTCAACACGTAGCGTTGACCGGCTGGTAATGGTATAGCATAACGCGATCGCGTTATGCTATACCCGCTAGCGCAGATGAATCATCAGATGATTCATCTGTGCTAGCGGTGATGGAGCCCAGATGCTGCAGCCCGTGTCCGAGGCTCTGTCACTGAATGACAGCACGTCGCGAACGCATGCCGCTTTACGGCATGCGTTGCGATGTGCACACAAATGGGGTGAATGGCAGCGTTAACGGACTGCGTTACACCGCGTTATACCGCAGTGAAACGCAGTCCATCTAACGGACTGCCATAATGCAATAAGAACCCAGCCTAACCCTGAGGCCCCGTGCACACGTTGCGGATTCACTTGCGGATTTTTCTAAAATCCGCAGGTAAAATGACCTGCCTTTTACCTGCGAATTTAGCGCAGATTTGCTGCGGTTTTTCCCTGCAGTTTTACAACTATAATGGAATAGGTGTAAAACCGCTGCGGAATCCGCACAAAGAATTGACATGCTGCGGATTTAAAACCGCAGCAAATCCGCGCTGAAAAATTTGCAGCATGTGCACAGCGTTTTTTTTTTTACCATTTATTTGCATTGTACTGTACATGGTTTCTGGATCTGCTGCGGATCAGCAGCGAAATCCGCTGCCGGTCAGCAGCGAAATCAGCTGCGGATCAGCAGCGAAATCAGCTGCGGATCAGCAGCGAAATCCGCTGCGGATCAGCAGCGACATCAGCTGCGGATCAGCAGCGACATCAGATGCGGATCAGCAGCGAAATCCGCTGCGGATCAGCAGCGAAATCAGCTGCGGATCAGCAGCGAAATCCGCTGCGGATCAGCAGCGAAATCCGCTGCGGATCAGCAGCGAAATCAGCTGCGGATCAGCAGCTAAATCCGCTGCGGATCAGCAGCGAAATCCGCTGCGGATCTGCAGCGAAATCCGCTGCGGATCCCCAGCGAAATAAGCTGCGGATCAGCAGCGAAATCAGCTGCGGATCAGCAGCGAAATCAGCTGCGGATCAGCAGCGAAATCCGCTGCGGATCAGCAGCGAAATCCGCTGCGGATCAGCAGCGAAATCCGCTGCGGATCAGCAGCGAAATCCGCTGCGGATCCCCAGCGAAATAAGCTGCGGATCCGCAGCAAAATCCGCTGCGGATCAGAGGCGAAATCCGCTGCGGATCAGAGGCTAAATCCGCTGCGGATCAGCGGCGAAATCCGCTGCGGATACCCAGCGAAATCCGCTGCGGATACACAGCGAAATCCGCTGCGGATCAGCAGCGAAATCCGCTTCGGATCCCCAGCGAAATCCGCCGCGGATCAGCAGCGAAATCCGATGCGTATACGCAGCGAAATCCTCTGCGGATCAGCAGCGAAATCCGCTGCGGATACGCAGCGAAATCCGCCGCGGATCAGCAGCGAAATCCGCCGCGGATCAGCAGCGAAATCAGCTGCGGATCAGCAGCGAAATCCGCTGCGGATACGCAGCGAAATCCTCTGCGGATCAGCAGCGAAATCCGCTGCGGATACGCAGCGAAATCCGCCGCGGATCAGCAGCGAAATCCGCCGCGGATCAGCAGCGAAATCAGCTGCGGATCAGCAGCGAAATCCGCTGCGGATCAGCAGCGAAATCCGCTGCGGATCCCCAGCGAAATAAGCTGCGGATCCGCAGCAAAATCCGCCGCGGATCAGCAGCGAAATCCGATGCGTATACGCAGCGAAATCCTCTGCGGATCAGCAGCGAAATCCGCTGCGGATACGCAGCGAAATCCTCTGCGGATCAGCAGCGAAATCCGCTGCGGATACGCAGCGAAATCCGCCGCGGATCAGCAGCGAAATCAGCTGCGGATCAGCAGCGAAATCAGCTGCGGATCAGCAGCGAAATCAGCTGCGGATCAGCAGCGAAATCCGCTGCGGATCAGCAGCGAAATCCGCTGCGGATCCCCAGCGAAATAAGCTGCGGATCCGCAGCAAAATCCGCTGCGGATCAGAGGCGAAATCCGCTGCGGATCAGCGGCGATATCCGCTGCGGATCAGCGGCGAAATCCGCTGCGGATACCCAGCGAAATCCGCTGCAGATACACAGCGAAATCCGCTGCGGATCAGCAGCGAAATCCGCTGCGATCCAGCGAAATCCCTGCGGATCAGCAGCGAAATCCGCTGCGGATCGCAGCGAAATCCGCGGATCAGCAGCGAAATCCGCTGCGGATACCCAGCGAAATCCGCTGCGGATACACAGCGAAATCCGCTGCGGATCAGCAGCGAAATCCGCTGCGGATCCCTAGCGAAATCCGCCGCGGATCAGCAGCGAAATCCTCTGCGGATCAGCAGCTAAATCCGCTGCGGATACGCAGCGAAATCCTCTGCGGATCAGCAGCGAAATCCGCCGCGGATACGCAGCGAAATCCGCCGCGGATCAGCAGCGAAATCCGCCGCGGATCAGCAGCGAAATCCGCTGCGGATACGCAGCGAAATCCTCTGCGGATCAGCAGCGAAATCCGCAACATGTGGACAGGGCCTAAAAGGAAAAAAAAAAAATTCTTTATTTTATTTTTTGTCCCTACTTATGACAGGGGGGGGGTTAATTTACTTTTATTTTGATCACTGTGAGAGTTTATCACAGTGATCAAAATAAATTGTAATTTGGAAGGCGCACTGCGCATGCGCCCGCCATTTTCCAAGATGGCGGCGCCCATGAAGAGTCCCGGGCGGCCGCCGGGACGGATCAAGAGGCCGCAGAAGACCGGAGGAGGTGAGTATATTGGCGGGGGGGTGATCGGAGGGCGGGGGGGAGCGGAGCACACCGGAGGGGACAGGATCGGAGCGGCCAGCAGATGATAGTAACGGCGGTGACCGTTCGCCGCCATGAATCGGCGGCGGCGGCCGATCACCACCGTTACTCGGTGTGGGGAGGGTGGGAACACAGTGTCCAGCCATGGCCGATGCTATTGCTGCATCGGCCATGAATGGATTATAATATTTCACCACTTTTCAGTGGTGAAATATTACTAATCGCTCTGATTGGCTGTTTCACTTTTAACAGCCAATCAGAGCGATTGTAACCACGTGGGGGTTAAGCCACCCCCACTGTGGTGATGCGCAAGGGGTCCTGTGCCTGCGGGTTGGATGACCTTTCAGTGATTTCGGTCCCCCGACCCGCAGGAACATGATTTATAGCATGACGCCTACGTTGGCGTCATGGGTCGGGAAGGGGTCAAAGTAGCCACCTTTTGCTTTGATGGCTGCTTTGCACACTCTTGGCATTCTGTTGATGAGCTTCAAGAGGTAGTCACCGGAAATGGTTTTCAATTCACTGGTGTGCCCTGTCAGGTTTAATAAGTGGGATTTCTTGCCTTATAAATGGGGATGGGGCCATCAGTTGTGTTGTGCAGAAGTCTGGTGGATACACAGCTGATAGTCCTACTGAATAGACTGTTAGAATTTGTATTATGGCAAGAAAAAAGCAGCTAAGTAAAGAAAAACAAGTGGCCATCATTACTTTAAGAAATGAAGGTCAGTCAGTCCGAAAAATTGGGAAAACTTTGAAAGTGTCCCCAAGTGCAGTTGCAAAAACCATCAAGCGCTACAAAGAAACTGTCTCACATGAGGACCGCCCCAGGAAAGGAAGACCAAGAGTCACCTCTGCTTCTGAGGATAAGTTTATCCGAGTCACCAGCCTCAGAAATCGCATGTTTACAGCAGCTCAGATTAGAGACCAGGTCAATGCCACACAGAGTTCTAGCAGCAGACACATCTACAACAACTGTTGTGAGGAGACTTTGCCCAGCAGGCCTTCATGGTAAAAGAGCTGCTAGGAAACCACTGCTAAGGACAGGCAACAAGAAAAAGAGACTTGTTTGGGCTAAAGAACACAAGGAATGGACATTAGACCAGAGGAAATCTGTGCTTTTGGTCTGATGAGTCCAAATTTGAGATCTTTGGTTCCAACCACCGTGTCTCTGTGCAACGCAGAAAAGGTGCACGGATGGACTCTACATGCCTGGTTCCCACCGTGAAGCATGGAGGAAGAGGTGTGATGGTGTGGGGGTGCTTTGCTGGTGACACTGTTGGGGATTTATTCAAAATTGAAGGCATACTGAACCAGCATGGCTACCACAGTATCTTGCAGCGGCATGCTATTCCATCCGGTTTGCGTTTAGTTGAACCATCATTTATTTTTCAACAGGACAATGACCCCAAACACACCTCCAGGCTGTGTAAGGGCTATTTGACCAAGAAGGAGAGTGATGGGGTGCTACGCCAGATGACCTGGCCTCCACAGTCAGCAGAACTAATCCCAATCAAGATGGTTTGGGGTGAGCTGGACCACAGAGTGAAGGCAAAAGGGCCAACAAGTGCTAAGCATCTCTGGGAACTCCTTCAAGATTGTTGGAAGTTCATTTCCGGAGACTACCTCTTGAAGCTCATCAAGAGAATGGCAAGAGTGTGCAAAGCAGTCTTCAAAGCAAAAGGTGGCTACTTTGAAGAACCTAGAATATAAGACATATTTTCAGTTGTTGCACACTTTTTTGTTAAGTGTATAACTCCACATGTGTTAATTCATAGTTTTGATGCCTTCAGTGTGAATGTACAATTTTCATAGTCATGAAAATACAGAAAAATGTTTGAATGAGAAGTCGTGTCCAAACTTTTGGTCTGTACTGTGTGTGTGTGTGTGTGTGTGTGTGTGTGTTATGTTTGTGTATGTATATATATATATATATATATATATATAAATTTTATGTCTGTGCACACACAACACCATATCCAGTGTACAAGATAACATATGATTGGATGATATACTGTGATACAGACATCAGATGTTAAAGTGTCCGGATTGTCATAGGACACAGACCAGTGCAGTAATAAGACAAGTGACATGAAGCAGACCTATCTGTGGGAAGGGGAGAAAACAGGACCTTTGACACATTCAGAGCAGGAATGAATATGTCACATGGATTTATGTCTTTTTACATCAGTTAGGGAGTGTTCTCAGACCATTTGGAGGCATCACAGCCCTGAATCAGACCATGATTAGAGGACAATAAAGCTTTCACATTCCTTATCTCTGAACTTGTCCATTATTTACTGCTACAACAGTTTTCTCCCTGTCCTACTGATGAAGAGACTGGAGGAGTCTCGAAAGCTGTTATTTGTTACTGTCTCTTCAGTTACCTATTAAAAGGTATCCGCCACTGAGGACTCTCAGATTGTAATATTTTTCTATCTATACTGGCTAACACGGTCCAAAGATATATCACTGGAGAAGGACATCATGGTCGGAAGAATAGAAGAAACAAGGCAGCAACCCGATGGCGTGATGCAATGAAGATAACGGCGGAGAAGACTCTGGTGGACCTATCTAGGCTTTCACATTATTGATCTTCCTACCGATCGTTCATCCATCATCTTTCCATTGCTCGAGATGCAGCTGAAGGCCAATAATAATAATAATCCTGTGTACTCAGACATCAGATATTTATACAGGATGTGACTGCTGTACTATCTGATGTTTGTAGACATGGTGTAATATATATCATCACATAGTATCCTGTATATACCGTCCGATGTCTGTAGTCAGTATATCACCTACCGGTCATGTATTCTCCTCAACGTGCCACAGGCCTCCCCTTAGCTTGGTCGACAATGCTCTCCAATTCTGCACGTCCACACTGACACTGCAGGAGTCCAGCGAGAGTGTGCACACAATGTCATTGCAGGCGCGCTGTCAACCATATATACCGTCGGCCGCCCTCAACTCTGCTATCAGGAAAGCAACAAATGGGCACATAAGGATCTGCCAATACTCACGGGCTCTGATGTGCGTTTGCCCTCCCCATGCTAAAATTTGCCAGCCAGCCCCTATGAATCAACTTTGTGATTTTCATAACTTCGTGGCTTTTCCTTCTTGGTGATGCGATTTCAATGTTGACTGTGCATATGACATAAAATACACAAAAAATGTATTTATTATATAGAAAATTGCATCCTATGTCCTTGTGCGATAATAAAACCTTCTGAATGAATAAAACTCCGTTATTTGCTACAGGAGAGGATAAACAGCTATCCCGAATTTCATGTGAGGAAGATAGCGGCCGAGGAAATGAGCTGTGAAGCTGCGACTTACACCGATATTGCGGTCACCTGGTGACCTTATCAGGACAAGCCTACGACAACCAGACGCTAGAATCTGATGACTTCCTGCAGAACGACTGGCAGGTAAAAGTATAATGCAAAATATTCTAGATCCCATGGAATCGAGAGACCGCGTGGGCGTCCGAGAACGTTATCCAATGGGCCATTTTTCACTTTCGCAGTTTTAGTTTTTCCTCCGCTTCTTCCAGGAGGCATGAGATTTTTATTTTTGCATCTACACAGCCTTTTTTTTGCAGGATAAGTTGTAGTTTCAAATTCCACAAATCACTTTTATCATATAATATACTTAAAAATGGGAAGAAAACGTTTTCTGCAGTAGTTTGCTCCTTTTTAGTGACTTTAGTATTTGCATCTTATTCTCTATACGTTTTGCTGCACTTTTTAAGTTGCCATCCTTTTTTTTTTTTTTTTCCTTATTTTTCCTCCATGTTTTAAACACATTCATGAAATGAAAATTTTCCAAATATCAAATTTTTTTTTTTTTGGCATATCTCGCTCCAGTGTTTCTCTGGAGTATGATTTGCGGAGGAGTTTTCAATTTAAGTTTGCTACTTTTTAATGGATTTGTGACTTCTGAAAAGTAGCAAAAATTGGTCAAAGAAAAATAAGACCAATTTTGATTTTGCAACAAATTTATGAACCCATGAGCACCATTTTGGTGCAAAAAACCATCAGCGAGCACCAAAAGACAAAGAAAAAAAAGTGACTTTAGCAAATTGCAAATGATGTGCCTTGCTGCGCCTTCTTCAAAAGTGTCAAAAGGCAGCGCAGTAGCTATCCAACAGTGTGCGCCACCGTGATAGTTTTTGTGCATCTGCTGACTACCTCGTCTACATTTTTGCTGTAGATGGCTTTAATAAAACTTTTTATCTATTTGTGCACCGAAAAATAAATATTCTCTACTCCTTTTAGAAACTGGTGATTGGTAAAGTCTGCGCCAATCGTACTGAAGCTTATCACCAGCTCAGACATTACAAATATTTCCTGTACCAGCGCTGTATTCCTTTTATTGAAGAAACTAATGGAGAGTCTGCAAATGAAATTGTAGATTTGGCTTTATCAAAGATGGAAGCCAAGAACTTTCTGGGAACGGTAAGTGACTAAAAACCCATCCTGATTTTGTGGAACAGACAGACACGGGTGCATGGCCCATTGTTATGTCTCACCTGATGAAGTGGATCCTCAAAGCATTTGGTACAGAAGAAAAGTTTTCAAGGTCTTTAAAAGGGGGTGTAGCTAAAGGGATCCTCTGGTGCGTGTCTTTAGGTTGCTCTGTATTATTACTCTGTAAATAACACCCCCTTAGTAAAGACCATAAAAAATAGTTCCAAATAAAAGGACTTATATCTCTGGAACCATATGATGGATTTCAGAAAAAAAAGAGCTACAGGAATAAAATAAGAGCAAAATATGCTATTTTTGACTGGGTGATTAGTTCTCTTGTGAAAAGTTGTGACAAAGTTATTTAACAAGCTCCTCATGGCAGCTGTCACTTCTGACGGTCATCAGCACCCCTTGCAACACTTGCTTGCCATATGAAAACTGCCATAAAAAATTATGTGTGTGTGTGTGTGTGTGTGTGTGTGTGTGTGTATATATATATATATATATATATATATATACACACACACACAGTACAGACCAAAAGTTTGGAAACACCTCATTTAAAGATTTTTCTGTATTTTCATGATTGTTCATTCACACTGAAGGCATCAAAACTATGAATTAACACATGTGGAATTATACACTTAACGAAAAAGTGTGAAACAACTGAATATATGTCTTATATTCTAGGTTCTTCAAAGTAGCCACCTTTTGCTTTGATGAGTGCTTTGCACACTCCTGGCATTCTCTTGATGAGCTTCAAGAGGTAGTCACCGGAAATGGTCTTCCAACAGTCTTGAAGGAGTTCCCAGAGATGCTTAGCACTTGTTGGCCCTTTTGCCTTCACTCTGCGGTCCAGCTCACCCCAAACCATCTCGATTGGGTTCAGGTCTGGTGACTGTGGAGGCCAGGTCATCTGGCGTAGCACCCCATCACTCTCCTTCTTGGTCAAATAGCCCTTACACAGCCTGGAGGTGTGTTTGGGGTCATTGTCCTGTTGAAAAATAAATGATGGTTCAACTAAACGCAAACCGGATGGAATAGCATGCCTCTGCAAGATGCTGTGGTAGCCATGCTGGTTCAGTATGCCTTCAATTTTGAATAAATCCCCAACAGTGTCACCAGCAAAGCACCCCCACACCATCCCACCACCTCCTCCATGCTTCACGCTGGGAACCAGGCATGTAGAGTCCATCCGTTCACCTTTTCTGCGTCGCACAAAGACACGGTGGTTGGAACCAAAGATCTCAAATTTGAACTCATCAGACCAAAGCTCCGATTTCCACTGGTCTAATGTCCATTCCTTGTGTTCTTTAGCTCAAACAAGTCTCTTCTGCTTGTTGCCTGTCCTTAGCAGTGGTTTCCTAGCAGCTATTTTACCATGAAGGCCTGCTGCACAAAGTCTCCTCTTAACAGTTGTTGTAGAGATGTGTCTGCTGCTAGAACTCTGTGTGGCATTGACCTGGTCTCTAATCTGAGCTGCTGTAAACCTGCGATTTCTGAGGCTGGTGACTCGGCTAAACTTATCCTCAGAAGCAGAGGTGACTCTTGGTCTTCCTTTCCTTGGACGGTCCTCATGTGAGCCAGTTTCTGTGTCGCGCTTGATGGTTTTTGCAACTGCACTTGGGGACACTTTCAAAGTTTTCCCAATTTTTCAGACTGACTGACCTTCATTTCTTAAAGTAATGATGGCCACTCGTTTTTCTTTACTTAGCTGCTTTTTTGTTGCCATAATAAGAATTCTAACAGTCTATTCAGTAGGACTATCAGCTATGTATCCAACAGACTGCTGCATAACACAACTGATGGTCCCAACCCTATTTTAAGGCCAGAAATCCCACTTATTAAACCTGACAGGGCACACCTGTGAAGTGAAAACCATTTCCGGTGACTACCTCTTGAAGCTCATCAAGAGAATGCCAAGAGTGTGCAAAGCAGTCATCAAAGCAAAAGGTGGCTACTTTGAAGACCCTAGAATATAAGACATAATTTCAGTTGTTACTCACTTTTTTGTTAAGTATATAATTCCACATGTGTTGATTCATAGTTTTGATGCCTTCAGTGTGAATTTACGATTTCCATAGTCATGAAATTGCAGAAAAATCTTTAACCCCTTAATCCCATGGGACGTACTTTTCCATCCATGTGACCTGGTACTTAATTCCCCCGGGGGGAGTGCAGCTGATCACGGCCGGGTGTCAGCTGATTATCACAGCTGACACCCGGCACACTAACCCCTGGCACACCTCGCTCAAACATGATCGCGGTGTACCGGGGGCACAGGGAAGCATCGCGCAGGGAGGGGGCTCCCTGCGCGCTCCCCTGAGACCCTCAGAACAGCGCGATGTGTCGCACTGTTCCGTGGGACTCTCCTCACTGCAGGACCCCGGATCCAAGATGGCCGCCGGGTCCTGCAGGGAGGCGGCTTCCTCAGTGCCTGCTGAGAGCAGGCGCTGAGGAAGCCTGCAGCAGTGCCTGTGCGATCGCTGGTGTGACAGAGTGCTGTGCACACTGTCACACCAGCGATCTGACCCTACACAGTGATGTCCCACCCTGGGACAAAGGAGAAATGTAAAAAAAAATAAAAATAAACATTTGTAAAAAAAATTCCTAAATAATGAAAAAAAATATTCCCCAATAAATTCATTTCTTTAATGTAAAAAAAAAACCCGACAATAAAACTACATATATTTAGTATCGCTGCGTCCGTAACGACCCGTACTATAAAACTGTCCCATTAGTTAACCCCTTTAGTGAACCTCTTAAAAAAAAAAAAAAACAAGGCTAAAAAACAATGATTTATCATCATACCGCCGAACAAAAAGTGGAATAACACGTGATCAAAAAGACGGATATAAATAAGCATGGTACCGCTGAAAACGTCATCTTGTCCCGCAAAAAAAAGCCGCCATACAGCATCATCAGCTAAACAATAAAAAAGTTATAGCTCGCAGAATAAAGCGATGCAAAAATAATTATTTTTTATATATAATTGTTTTTATTTTATAAAAGCGCCAAAACATAAAAAATGATATAAATGAGGTATCACTGTAATCGTATTGACCCGAAGAATAAAACTGCATTATCAATTTTACCACACGCGGAACGCTATAAACGCCCCTCCCCCAAAAGAAACTCATGAATTGCTGGTTTTTGTTCATTCTGCCTCCCAAAAATCGTAATAAAAAACAATCAAAAAACGTTATGTGCTTAAAAAAGGTACCAATAAAAATGTCACCTCGTCCCGCAAAAATAAGACCTCATATGACTTTGTGGGCCAAAATATAGAAAAATTATAGCTCTCAAAATGTGATGATGCAAAAACTACTTTTTGCAATAAAAAGCGTCTTTTAGCGTGTGACATCTGCTAATCATAAAAACCCACTATAAATAGTAAATCAAACCCCCTTTATCAACCCCTTAGTTACAAAAAAATAATACAATTAAAAAATGTATTTATTTCCATTTTCCCGTTAGGGTTGGGGCTAAAGTTAGGGTTAGGGTTGGGGCTAAAGTTAGGGTTAGAGTTGGGGCTAAAGTTAGGGTTGGGACTAGGGTTACAGGTGTGTTAGGGTTAGGTTTGTGGTTAGGGTTATGATTAGTGTTAGGGGTGTGTTGGGGTTAGGGTTGGAGTTAGAATTGGGGGGTTTCCACTGTTTAGGCACATCAGGGGCTCTCCAAATGTGACATGGCGTCTGATCTCAATTCCAGCCAATTCGGCATTAAAAAAGTCAAACGGTGCTACTTCCCTTCTGAGCTCTGCCATGCGCCCAAACAGTAGTTTACCCCCACATATGGGGTATCAGCATACTCAGGATAAATTGCACAATAACTCTTGGGGTCCAATTTCTTCTGTTACCCTTGGGAAAATAAAAAATTGGGGGCGAAAATATCGTTTTTGTGGAAAAAAATATGATTTATTATTTTTATGGCTCTACATTATAAACTTCTGTGAAGCACTTGGGGGTTCAAAGTTCTCACCACATATCTAAATAAGTTCCTTTGGGGTCTAGTTTCCACAATGGAGTCACTTGTGGGGGGTTTTCACTGTTTAGGCACATCAGGGGCTCTCCAAACGCTACATGACACCAGTAGACCATTCCATCAAAGTCTGCAATGCAAAACGTCACTACTTCACTTCCGAGCCCCGACGTGTGCCCATACAGTAGTTTTCTCCCACATATAGGGTATCAGCGTACTCAGGACAAATTGGAAAACAACTTTTTGGGTCCAATTCCTCCTGTTACCCTTGGGAACATAAAAAACTGGGGACTAAAAGATCATGTTTGTGGAAAAAATATGATTTTTTTATTTTCACGCCCGGGCGTTATAAACTTCTGTGAAGCACTTGGGGGTTCAAAGTGCTCACCACACATCTAGATAAGTTCCTTTGGGGGTCTAGTTTACAAAATGGGGTCACTTGTGGGGGGTTTCCACTGTTTAAGCACATCAGGGGCTCTCCAAACGCGACATGACACCCGCAGACCATTCCATCAAAGTCTGCATTACTAAACATCACTACTTCTATTCCGAGCTCCGACGTGCGCCCACACAGTAGTTTTCTCCCACATATAGGGTATCAGCGTACTCAGGACAAATTCGACAACAACTTTTGGGGTCCAATTTCTCCCCTTACCCTTGGGAAAATAAAAAATTAGTGACAAAAAGAACATTTTTGTGGGAAAAAATAGGATTTTTTATTTTCATGCCCGGGCATTATAAACTTGTGTGAAGCACTTGGGGCTTCAAAGTTCTCACCACAGATCTAGATAAGTTCCTTAGGGGGTCTAGTTTCCAAAATGGGGTCACTTGTGGGGGGTTTCCACTGTTTAGGCACATCAGGGACTCTGCAAACTGAACATGACACCCATCAAAGTCTGCATTCCAAAATGTCATTACTTCCTTTCCGAGCCTTGCCCTGCGCCCAAACAGTATTTCCCTCCCCCACATATGGGGTATCAGCGTACTTGGGACAAATTGGAAAACAACTTTTTGGGTCCAATTTCTCCTGCTACCTTGGGAACATAAAAAACTGGGGACTAAAAGATCATGTTTGTGGAAAAAATATGATTTTTTTATTTTCACGCCCGGGCGTTATAAACTTCTGTGAAGCAGTTGGGGGTTCAAAGTGCTCACCACACATCTAGATAAGTTCTTTTGGGGGTCTAGTTTACAAAATGGGGTCACTTGTGGGGGGTTTCCACTGTTTAAGCACATCATCAGGGGCTCTCCAAACGCGACATGACACCCGCAGACCATTCCATCAAAGTCTGCATTACTAAACATCACTACTTCTATTCCGAGCCCCGACGTGCGCCCACACAGTAGTTTTCTCCCACATATAGGGTATCAGCGTACTCAGGACAAATTCGACAACAACTTTTAGGGTCCAATTTCTCCCCTTACCCTTGGAAAAATAAAAAAATAGTGACTAAAAGATCATTTTTGTGGGAAAAAATAGGATTTTTTATTTTCATGCCCGGGCATTATAAACTTGTGTGAAGCACTTGGGGCTTCAAAGAGCTCACCACAGATCTAGATAAGTTCCTTAGGGGGTCTTGTTTCCAAAATGGGGTCACTTGTGGGGGTTTCCACTGTTTAGGCACATCAGGGACTCTGCAAACTGAACATGACACCCATCAAAGTCTGCATTCCAAAATGTCATTACTTCCTTTCCGAGCCTTGCCCTGCGCCCAAACAGTATTTCCGCCCCACATATGGGGTATCAGCGTACTCAGGACAAATTGGACAACAACTTTTGGGGTCCAATTTCCTTGTGAAAAATCAAAAATTGGAAAATTGGGGACTAAAAAATCATTTTGTGGAGTTTTTTCTTTCACACCCAGGCATTATAAACTTTAGTGAAACATTTGGGGGTTGAACGTGCTCCCAACAGATCTAGATAGGTTCCTCAAGGGGTCTAGTTTCCAAAATGGTGTCACTTGTGGGGGTTTCCACTGTTTAGGCACATCAGGGGCTCTCCAAACGCGACATGGCATTCAGCCAATTCTGCGTTGAAAAAGTCAAACTGCGCTCCTTCCCTTCCGAGCTCTGCCATGCACCCAAACATTGGTTTACCCCCACATATTAGGTATCAGCGTACTCAGGACAAATTGTACAATAACTTTTGAGGTGTTATTACCCTTGGGAAAATAAAAATTGGGGTGAAAATATCATTTTTGTGGAAAAAATATGATTTTTTTATTTTACGGCTCTACGTTGTAAACTTGTGTGAAGCACTTGGGGGTTCAAAGTGCTCATCACAGATCTAGATAAGTTCCTTAGGGGGTCTAGTTTCTAAAATGGGTCATTTGTGGGGGATTCCCACTGTTTAGGCACATCAGGGGCTCTCCAAATGCAACATGGCATCCAATCTCGATTCCAGCCAATTTTGGTTTGAAAAAGTCAAATGGCGCTCCTTCCCTTCCGAGCTCTGCCGTGTGCCCAAACAGTGTTTCCCCCCCACACAGGGCCGGCTCCAGGTTTTTATGGGCCCCGGGCGAAAGAGTCTCTGTGGGCCCCCTTAACACAGACCACGATTCATGATGCACAGATACTGCAGAGAAATATGGGTATAGTACAGTGCCAAACACTTCTCTTCTTCCATTACATGACATACCTATTGTAAATTGTACAATAGCTCAAAAACCGCCAAATCCTCACAGCGCACAGTACAGACTGGACAGTACAGTCCTCCATACAATATTATGGGCACCACATAGTCTCCCCCTCATCACCCATATAATACCCCATGCAGGATGTCACCCCCCCCATCCCCATATAATGCTCCATACAGAATACTGGACCCAATATAATGCTCCATACAGAATACTGGACCACATAAATTTCTCAATACAGGATACTGGTCCCCATATAATGCTCCATACAAAATATGGAGCTCTCCTCTACACTGTGCTGCGTTCTGCACTGTTAAGGCTCAGGAAAGGACGCTGTGGAAAGACTCCCCATTATCATCATCATTGCCTGCCCATCATCATCATCATCATTGCCTGCCCATCATCATCATCATCATTTCCTCCCCATCATCATCATTGCCTCCCCATCATCATAGCCTCCCCATCATCATCATCATTGCCTCCCCATCATCATCATTGCGTCCCCATCATCATCATTGCGTTCCCATCATCATCATTGTCTCCCCATCATCATCATTACCTCCCCATTATCATTGCCTCCCCATCATTATCATCATCATTGCCTCCCCATTATCATCATCGCCTCCCCATCATCATCATCATCATCATTGCCTCCCCATTAATATCATCATCATCATTGCCTCCCCATTATGATTGTCTCACCAACATCATCATCATTGGCTCCCCATCATCATCATTGCCTCCTCAGCACCATCACTGCCTCCCCCACCACCATCACACATACACAGACAGCACAGCAGCACTCACACACACACACACACACACCTCACCTGTCCGGCGTCCGCACCCTCTCTGCCACAGCCGGCCGCTGAATGATGACGTCATTCAGCGGCGTTGCTGTGAGAGAGGAAGCGCAGGCGCCCCCTGGAGCCCGGAGCTGCGGCAGCGGAGGCACGAGGAGAGGTAAGTATTGCGACGGCTGCTGCCGGGGCCCTGAGCAAGCGGGGGGGGCCCAGTGGCGGCGCAGGCACCGCTAACGGGCGCCGGGGTGCCCGACAGCGAGTGAGCACCCCCGCCTGCTCAGGGCCCCGGCACTTGCCCGGAAAATAACCCTTGGGAAAATAAAAATTTGGTGACTTAAATATTACTTTTGTGGGAAAAAAATAGGATTTTATATTTTCATACTAGGGCATTATAAATTTGTGTGAAGCACTTGGGGGTTCAAAGTGCTCACCACAGATCTAGATAAGTACCTTAGGGGATCTAGTTTCCAAAATGGGGTCACTTGTGGGGGGTTTCCACTGTTTAGGTACATCAGGGTCTCTGCAAACTGAACATGACACCCATCAAAGTCTGCATTCCAAAACGTCATTACTTCCTTTCCAAGCCCTGAAGTGTGCCCAAAAAGTATTTCTCCCCCACATACAGCGTACTCAGGACAAATTGGACAACAACTTTTGGGGTCCAATTTCCTTGGGAAAAATCAAAAATTGGGGACTAAAAGATCATTTTTGTGGAATTTTTTTTTTCACACCCAGGCATTATAAACTTTAGTGAAACACTTGGGGGTTCAAAGTGCTCACAACAGATCTAGATAAGTTCCTTAAGGGGTCTAGTTTCCAAAATGGTGTCACATGTGGGGGGTTTCCACTGTTTAGGCACATCAGGGGCTCTCCAAACGCGACATGACATACATTCTCAATTCCCGCCAATTTTGGTTTGAAAAAGTCAAACGGCGCTCCTTCTATTCCAAGCCCTGCCGTGCGCCCAGACAGTGTTTTTTCCCCACATATGGGGTACCGGCGTACTCAGGAGAAATTGCACAACAACTTTTTCTGTCCATTTTCTCCTTTTACCCTTGTTAAAATAAAAAAATTGTTTGTTAAAGATCATTTTTGTGACTAAAAAGTTAAATGTTCATTTTTTCCTTCCAAGTTTCTTAAGCTCCTGTGAAGCACCTGAAGGGTTAATAAACTTCTTGAATGTGGCTTTGAGTACCTTGAGGCGTGCAGTTTTTAGAATGGTGTCACTTTTGGGTATTTTCTGCCATATAGACTCCTCAAAATGACTTCAAATGTGAGGTGGTCCCTTAAAAAAATGGTTTTGAACAATTTGTTGTAAAAATGAGAAATCGCTGGTCAACTTTTAACCCTTATAACTTCGTAACAAAAAAAAATTTGGTTTCTAAATTGTGGTGATGTAAAGTAGACATGTGGGAAATGTTATTTAGTAACTATTTTGTGTGACATATTTCTCTGTTTTAAAGGAATAAAAATTCAAAGTTTTAAAATTGCAAAATTTTCATAATTTTCGCCATATTTCCATTTTTTTTCATAAATAACCGCAAATTATATTGAAGAAATTTTACCACTATCATGAAGTACAATATGTCACGAGAAAACATTCTCAGAATCGTGAAGATCCGTTGAAGCGTTCCAGAGTTGTAGCCTCATAAAGAGACAGTGGTCAGAATTGTAAAAATTGGCGCGGTCATTAACGTGCAAACCACTCTTGGTGGTTAAGGGGTTAAATGAGGTGTGTCCAAACTTTTGGTCTGTACTGTGTGTGTGTGTGTGTGTATATATATATATATATATATATATATATATATATATATACAGTACAGACCAAAAGTTTGGACACATCTTCTCATTCAACGATTTTTCTGTATTTTCATGACTGTGAAAATTGTAGAATCACACTGAAAGCATCAAAACTATGAATTAACACATGTGGAATTATATATTACACTTTACAAAAAAGTGTGAAACAACTGAAAATATGTCTTATATTCTAGGTTCTTCAAAGTAGTCACCTTTTGCTTTGATTACTGCTCTGCACGCAGAAAAGGTGAACGGATGGACTCTACATGCCTGGTTCCCGCCATGAAGCATGGAGGAGGTGGTGTGATGGTGTGGGGGTGCTTTGCTGGTGACACTGTTGGGGATTATTCAAAATTGAAGTGGTGAGCAGTCCAGCTCACCCCAAACCATCTCGATTGGGTTCAGGTCTGGTGACTGTGGAGGCCAGGTCATCTGGCATAGCACCCCAACACTCTCCTTCTTGGTCAAATAGCCCTTGCACAGCCTGGAGGTGTGTTTGGGGTCATTGCCCTGTTGAAAAATAAATGATGGTCCTACTAAACGCAAACCGGATGGAATAGCATGCTGCTGCAAGATGCTGTGGTAGCCATGCTGGTTCACTATGCCTTCAATTTTTAATAAATCCCCAACAGTGTCACTAGCAAAGCACCCCCACACCATCACACCTCCTCCTCCATGCTTCACGGTGGGAACCAGGCATGTAGAGTCCATCCGTTCACCTTTTCTGCGTGCAAAGCAGTAATCAAAGCAAAAGGTGGCTACTTTGAAGAACCTAGAATATAAGACATATTTTCAGTTGTTTCACACTTTTTTGTAAAGTGTAATGTATAATTCCACATGTGTTCATTCATAGTTTTGATGCCTTCAGTGTGATTCTACAATTTTCATAGACATGAAAATACAGAAAAATCTTTGAATGAGAAGGTGTGTCCAAACTTTTGGTCTGTACTGTGTATATATATATATATAATATATACAGCCATTCAAGTCATTCTTTTTACGGTCAATGCTACCAAATACTAATGAAATGTATGTAAACTTTTGACTTTGCAGTAAGTAATAAAAATGCCTTAAAACATTCTCTCTCTCTCATTATTCTGGCATTTGGCAAATGTTAATAATTATGGTAATCTTAACTGACCTAAAATGGGAAAGGTTTATTCTGATTTCATGTCAGATATCGAGAAAAACATGCATATGTGTCTTTCTATACAGTGTATGGGAACTTCTGGGTTCAACTGTGTATATATTTATATTTAAAGGGGTCTGAATACTTTCCGTACCCACTGTATGTGTATATAAATATATATGCAGTGGGTACGGAAAGTATTCAGACCCCTTTAAATTTTTTACTCTCGGTTTCATTGAAGCCATTTGGTAAATTCAAAAAAGTTCATTTTTTCTCATTAATGTACACGCTGCACCCCATCTTAACTGAAAAAAACAGAAATGTAGAAATTTTTGCAAATTTATTAAAAAAAGAAAAACTGAAATATAAAATGGTCATAAGTATTCAGACCCTTTGCTCAGACACTCATATTTACGTCACATGCTGGCCAATTCCTTGTGATCCTCCTTGACATGTTTCTACTCCTTCATTGGAGTCCAGCTGTGTTTAATTTAACTGATAGGACTTGATTTGTAAAGGCACACACCTGTCTATATAAGACATCACAGCTCACTGTTCATGTCAGACCAAATGAGAATCATGAGGTCAAAGGAACGGGCCAAGGAGCTCAGAGACAGAATTGTGGCAAGGCACAGATCTGGCCAAGGTTACAAAAATATTTCTGCAGTACTCAAGGTTCCTAAGAGCACAGTGGCCTCCATAATCCTTAAATGGAAGAAGTTTGGGACCACCAGAAGTCTTCCCAGACCTGGCCGTCCAGCCAACTGAGCAATCGTGTGAGAAGAGCCTTGGTGAGAGAGGTAAAGAAGAACCCCAAGATCACTGTGGCTGAGCTCCTCAGATGCAGTAGGGAGATGGGAGAAAGTTCCACAAAGTCAACCATCACTTCAGCCCTCCACCAGTCAGGCCTTTATGGCAGAGTGGCCCAACGGAAGCCTCTACTCAGTGCCAGACATATGAAAGCCCGCATAGAGTTTGCTAAAATACTCATAAAGGACTCCCAGACTATGAGAAATAAGATTCTCTGGTTAGATTAGATGAAGATAGAACTTTTTGGAGATAATTCTAAGCGGCACGTGTGGAGAAAACCAGGCACTGCTCATCACCTGCCCAATACTATCCCAACAGTGAAACGTGGTGGCAGCATCATGCTATAGGGGTCTTTTTCTGCTGCAGGGACAGGACGACTGGTTGCAATTGAAGGAAACATGAATGCTGCCAAGTACAGAGATACCCTGGATGAAAACCTCTTCCAGTGTGCTCTGGACCTCTGACTAGGTCGAAGGTTCACCTTCCAACAAGACAATGACCCTAAGCACAGAGCTAAAATAACAAAGGAGTCTCTTCAGAACAACTCTGTGACCATTCTTGACTGGCCCAGCCAGAGCCCTGACCTAAACCCAATTGAGCATCTCTGGAGAGACCTGAAAATGGCTGTCCATCAACGTTCACCATCCAACCTGACATAACTGGAGAGTATCTGCAAGGAAGAATGGCAGGCAATCCCAAATCCAGGTGTAAAAAACTTGTTGCATCATTCCCAAGAAGACTCATGGCTGTACTAGCTCAAAAGGGTACTTCTACTCAATATTGAGCAAAGGGTCTGAATACTTATGACCATGTGATATTTCAGTTTTTCTTTTTTAATAAATTTGCAAAAATGTCAACATTTCTGTTTTTTTCAGTCAAGATGGGGTGCAGAGTGTACATTAATGAGAAAAAAATGAACTTTTTTGAATTTACCAAATGGCTGCAATGAAAAAAGAGTGAAAAGGTTATGTATGTGTGTGTGTGTATATATATATATATATATATATATATAATATATACAGTTGTGCTCAAAAGTTTACATACCCCGGCAGAATTTTTGCTTTCTTGGAAAGATGAATGCACCACATTATCAGCAAATGCTGGAGGCAAATTTGCAATCATCAGCCCGGAAGCTGCGCATAGGACGTACTTGGATGTGCCAACATGACAACTGTGCAAAAAGCCACGTCGACCTGTCATTGGCTACAGCAGGACCAAAGTAAAGGTTCTGGAGTGGCCGTCTCAGTCTCCTGACCTCAATATCATTGAGCCACTCTGGGGAGATCTCAAGCGCGCAGTTCATACTAGACAGCCCAGGAATTTACAGGAACTGGAGACTTTTTGCCAAGAAGAGTGGGCAGCTTTACTATCTGAGAAAATAAAGAACCTCATCCACAACTACCACAAAAGACTTCAACCTGTCATTGGTGTTATAGGGGGCAACACGGTTTTAAGAAATGGGGTATGTGAACTTTTGATCAGGGTCATTTGGATGTTTTGGGTTGTCATTGTGATTTAAAAAGAGAAAACACAGTAGTTTGACAGTGAATGGCTTCATCCAACCACTAACCATGAGGGGAGAAAAAGTTTTGGTGTTATCATTCATATTCTCTGGAAAAAGGCCAAGAAAGTAAACATTCTGCCGGGGTATGTAAACTTTTGAGCACAACTGTATATTTATAATCATTCCCCTTTTCTCCAAAAGAAAATAGTGAAATGTTAAAATAAAAAAAAAAAATAACATTTTTGTGGCAGAAATTTCTATCAATGTGGTATCAAAATGGTATCAATAAAAATGTCAGGAGGAAGGAGGAAAAAAGGAAAATTGGCCTCAACAGGAGGGGGGGGGTTAAATGATAAAATCTCTTTAAATGTGTATTTTTTAGATCTATATTTTATAGTTTTACTTTACTGAAAATCAAGCTTTTTATTTATTTTGTTTTGCTGTGATCTTTCCAATTTCTGCTCATCACATTTCTTTATATTTTCTTCCAGGAAGTTTCATATCTGGAAAGTTACTTGAATGCAGCAGATTATTTCCAGGAGGAAAATAAAGACTGGCTATTAAGTTAAATTAGTAGTCTGAAAATCCTGTAAATATGTAATCCGTGCCTGCTCCAGCTGTTCTGGATATAGACGGTGAACACTTGTGTATTTTGTGTCTGCGGCTGATTTTTGCTTCATAGGATTAATTGTTTTAATGAAGAAACGTTTCCTTCCTGCAGTTACTTTCCTGAGCAGAAATATTTTACCCTGTAAATTCATTTTTTTAAAGGGTCAACGAGTCTGCTTTCTCTCCCAGAAACAGCGCCACTCCTAACCTTGGGCGTATATGGTGATCCAGCTTATCCACACTCAACCAGTGGATTAAAGCGGCACTGTTTCCAGGATAAAAATATAAATACACGTTCTTTTTATTTTTTTAACTTAAACTTGTATCTTAAAGTATTATACATTATAATCTATAATATTACTGATCTTAAAAGGAAGCTGTTATCAGAAAGTGACTTATTATTTTTTTGTGTTACATGCATTTAACCCCTTAACGACCAAGCCATTTTGTAGGTTAAAGACCGGGCCAATTTTTACAATTCTGACCACTGTCTCTTTATGAGGTTATAACTCTGGAACGCTTCAACGGATCTTTGTGATTCTGGGATTGTTTTCTCGAGACATATTGTACTTCATGATAGTGGTAAAATTTCTTCAATATAACTTGCGTTTATTTATGAAAAAAAACGGAAATATGGCAAAAATTTTGAAAATTTTGCAATTTTCAAACTTTTAATTTTTATGCCATTAAATCAGAGAGATATGTCACAAAAATTAGTTAATAAATAACATTTCCCACATGTCTACTTTACATCAGCACAATTTTGGAACCAAAATTTTTTTTTGTTAGGAAGTTATAAGTGTTAAAAGTTGACCAGCAATTTCTCATTTTTCCAACAAAATTTACAAAACCATTTTTTTTAGGGACCACCTCACATTTGAAGTGAATTTGAGGGGTCAATATGACAGAAAATACCCAAAAGTGACACCATTCTAAAAACTGCACCCCTCAACGTGTTCAAAGCCACATTCAAGAAGTTTATTAACCCTTTAGGTACTTCACAAGAATTGAAGCAATGTGGAAGGAAAAAATTAACATTTAACTTTTTTTCCCAAAATTTTTCTTTCGACACAATTTTTTAAAATTTTGTCAAGGGTATCAGTAGAAAATGAACCACAATATTTGTTGTACAATTTCTCCTGAGTACAGCGATACCCCATGTGTGGGGGTAAACCACTATTTGGGCGCATGGCAGAGCTCGGAAGGGAAGCAGCGCCATTTGACTTTTTTGGCTGGAATTGAGATTGGACGCCATGTCGCATTTGGAGAGTCCCTGTGTGCCTAAACAGTGGAAACCCCCCACAAGTGACCCCATTTTGGAAACTAGACCCCCCAAGTAACTTATCTAAATGTGTAGTGAGAGCTTTGAACCCCCAAGGGCTTCACAGAAGGTTATAACGTAGAGCCGTAAAATTAAAAAATCATATTTTTTCTACAAAAATTATCTTTTCATCCCAATTTTTATTTTCCAAAGGATAAAAGGACCCCAAAAGTTATTGTGCAATTAGTCCTGAGTACGCTGATACCCCATATGTGGGGGTAAACCACTATTTGGGTGCATGGCAGAGCTCGGAAGGGAAGCAGCGCCATTTGACTTTTTTGGCTGGAATTGAGATTGGACGCCATGTCGCATTTGGAGAGCCCCTGTGTGCCTAAACAGTGGAAACCCCCCACAAGTAACCCCATTTTGGAAACTAGACCCCCCAAGGAACTTATCTAGATGTGTAGTGAGAGCTTTGAACCCCCAAGGGCTTCACAGAAGGTTATAACGTAGAGCCGTAAAATTAAAAAATCATATTTTTTCCACAAAAATGATCTTTTCATCCCAATTTTTATTTTCCAAAGGATAAAAGGACCCCAAAAGTTATTGTGCAATTAGTCCTGAGTACGCTGATACCCCATATGTGGGGGTAAACCACTATTTGGGTGCATGGCAGAGCTCGGAAGGGAAGCAGCGCCATTTGACTTTTTTGGCTGGAATTGAGATTGGACGCCATGTCGTATTTGGAGAGCCCCTGTGTGCCTAAACAGTGGAAACCCCCCACAAGTAACCCCATTTTGGAAACTAGACCCCCCAAGGAACTTATCTAGATGTGTGGTGAGAGCTTTGAACCCCCAAGGGCTTCACAGAAGGTTATAACGTAGAGCTGTAAAATTAAAAAATCATATCTTTTCCACTAAAATGATCTTTCCACCCCCAATTTTTATTTTCCAAAGGGTAAAAGGACCCCAAAAGTTATTGTGCAATTTGTCCTGAGTACGCTTATACCGCATATGTGGGGGTAAACCACTATTTGGGCGCATGGCAGAGCTTGGAAGGGAAGCAGCGCCATTTGACTTTTTTGGCTGGAATTGAGATTGGACGCCATGTCGCATTTGGAGAGTCCCTGTGTGCCTAAACAGTGGAAACCCCCCACAAGTGACCCCATTTTGACGCATGGCAGAGCTCGGAAGGGAAGGAGCACCGTTTTTAAATGCAGATTTTGATGGAATGGTCTGCGGGTGTCATGTCACGTTTGGAAAGCCCCTGATGTGCCTAAACAGTAGAAACCCCCACAAGTGACTCCATTTTGGAAACTAGACCCCCCCCAAGGAACTTATCTAGATGTGTGGTCAGCACTTTGAACCCCCAAGGGCTTCACAGAAGTTTATAACGTAGAGCCGTGAAAATAAAAATATCATATTTTTTTCCACAAAAATAATCTTTTTGCCCCAAATTTTTATTTTTCTAAGGGTAACAGGAGAAATAGGACCCCAAAAGCTATTGTGCATTTTGTCCTGAGTACGCTGATACCCCATATGTGGGGGGGAACCACTGTGATCGCCTTACTGCGATCTTTGGGAGGCACAATGAACAAATCCACAAAAGGTGAAGAATTGGTTTTCTTTTTTACGCCGTTCCTCGTGCGGTATTAGTGATTAGGCGACTTTATTCCTCGGATCGGTGCGATTACAGCGATACCAGATTTACACCCTTTTTTCATGTTTAGCTTCTGTCACACACTAAAAGATGCTTTTTTTTGGAATAATTTTTTGTAAGAAATTTTTGCATCGCCGTATTTTGAGAGCTATAATTTTCCATATTTCGGCCGACAGAGTTATCTATGGGCTTATTTTTTGCGGGACGAGCTGACGTTTTTATTGGTACCATATTCAGGCACATAACGTTTTTTGATCGTTTCCTATTCCGATTTTTGTGGAATCAGAATGAACAAAAACCAGCAATTCAGGAATTGTTTTTTTTTTTTTTTTTTTTTCCTCCGTTCCATGTGTGGTAAAATTGATAAAGCAGCTTTATTCTTCGGGTCACTACGGTTACGGCGATTCCTCATTTATATATTTTTTTTTATGTTTTGGCGTTTTTTACACAATAAAAAATTTTATAGAAAAAATAATTATTTTTGCATCAGTTTATTCCGCGAGCTATAACTTTTTTATTTTTTCGCTGATGATGCTGTATAGCGGCTTGTTTTTTGCGGACAAGATGACGTTTTCAGCGGTACCATGATTATTTATATCTGACTTTTTGATCGCGTGTTATTGCACTTTTTCCAAGCGGTATAATGATACCGCTTGGAAAAAGTATAATTTACTACTTTTTTGTGTTTTTTTTTTACGGCTTTCACTGAAGGGGTTAACTAGGGTTACGCTTTTATAGATGGGATTTTTACGGACGTGGCGATACCTAACGTGTATGTTTTTTGTTTTTTATTTTTTTTATTACATAAAAATGTGTATTTTTTAGGGGATTTTTTTAAAATTATTTTTAATATTTTTTTTACAATTTTTTTAAAAAAATGATTTTTTTAACTTGTCCCTTTATGGGACTTTCACTTTTTTTACTTTTTATTGCAGTTACAATGCATTGCAATGCTCTGGCATTGCAATGCATTGTACCTATGGGGAAAGCTGCTGTGACATGATCACAGCAGCTTACCGTAGCTAAATGACCCGGAGGTTGTCATGACAACCCCCGGGTCATCAAGGCAGAGATCGGCCCCTGCAAATACATTGCAGGGTGCCGATCTGAGGCAGAGGGAGCTCCCGACCCTCTGCCTCCCCCCCCCCCCTGAGCTCTGCGATCGCGCTCGATCGCAGCAGTCAGGGGGTTAACAGCCAGGGGCGGTGGGGGCTCCGCTCCTGGCTGTCAGTGCAGGAAGCCTGGCCACTGCAGCGCCGGCTCCTGCACTGATCGCGCTGGGGAAGCTGAAATTTCAGCTTCTCCTGCACGATCGCTGCTGTGTTTGGTCAGTCAGATTGACTGACCAATCACAGCGCTGTGGGTGCGGGGACCGACGGCAAAGGTCCCCGCACCGCTTGCCGTGCCTGTCAGCTGTCTGTGACAGCTGTCGGCACTGATCTACCACTGCGTGTTTACACGCAGTGGTAGATCAAAGCCATGACGTGCAGAGTCCGTCCTGGTGCCGGAACTGGCACCTTGCCATGACGGACTCTGCACGTCAGTGGACATTAAGGGGTTAATAAATTTGGTCAACTTTCTTTTTTTCTTTTATATCACCATCTTTATTAAAAAAAAAAATTAGTAATCTCTAAATTTTCTCACCCTTCACTGGGACTTTTTTAGACTCCTAAATGACCTCTGTGATGAAGGAACAGCCACCATCTTGGATATTGGCCTGTTCCAGCCGCCATTTTGTCTGTTCACAGAGTCACAGGCTGCTAACTGCACCTGGCTCGATGACCTGTGGGCATATTCAATACAACAGGGTTTAGTGTCCACTGTGAATAACCAGGTCATTTTAGTATGCTAAAAAGGTCAGGCCTAAAACAAGACTTCAAAGGTGCAGTCTGGAGCCACATCAGCATGGGGCTTGGAGATGCCTGGGGGCTTCAATTAGATTATACCTGTCAGCTAGACACAGAAAACATATCCATTGTCTATCCCAGCCACGACGACTCTGTTCTAGGATTATGAATTATGAGCACATCTTTGTAGGTACAGACTCATAAGAAATATCTGCGTGATCCCGCGGACCTCGGGCATCTGACAGTGCAACTCCCGAGTCGGTGATGGCTCGGGGGCCTGAGATATAGAGATTGGCCCTCCACAGAGAGCCAATCGGGCCATGTTTGATCTCAATGCGACAGGCAAAACGTACTGCATCTGCTGGTACCTCTCGTGTCCTGATCCGATCGTCCTGGAGAAAGTTAACCCCATTGTTAGATATTGGGAATAAATTCTGCAAGGAGCTAAGGGTGGAGATTATCAGCCCAACCTCTGACACCAAGGGAGGGACCTGGCAGGTTTAAGAACTGTGAGCGGACGGCAGACTCGAGCTATTCTCACAGAAGCCATGACGATGAAGATCTAAGAAGGAACAAGGGACAGATCTGCCAAGGGAGCAGCGGCACACGTTTCGGGGGACTGTCCAGCAACTAAGATTCTCACCTGTGAATCGCAGAGCTCCCTGCCTCCACATGCAACCTACAACCTGGTAATATTTACATTAAATAAACCAAAACCTTGGGTGACATAATTCAGCATGGTCCAAAATATAAGGCCAGGGCAACTCTAAACATAGATAAACTAAACAGAGGAAACCAGAGAATCAAGCCCAAAATAGAACAACAAAAAACAATTTAGATAAAAATATGAATTTTATTACAATATTAATTAAACACAGTAAGTATCAACCAGTATATATAGATGAAAAAATGAATTGGTGAGATAACAAGAAATACACCTGGGACATATTAAAACGCAAATCTTAGCTCCATGTCACTGCTGTGGATCCACATGAAAGAGAATGGAACCCAAAGAGTAATAGTAACAACATTGTGTAAGCAAGTCCTGGATCCTCATAAAAAGGACCACAAAGTCACACCATATATATATAGCAGGACCCAGTTCCCAAAGTCCAACAAGGAATCCAGCAAGATCAGGCAAGGAGCTATAGGTCAGTCTACACTAAATTTAGTGCCTCCTATAAAGTGCTGTGGAGAGTGCAGAGCAAAGTGCGATATGCTTACCCATGTGGGAGAATATGTGACGCCAGGTGCGTGCCCCGACGCACGTTTCGCTTGTCAGGCTTCTTCGGGGGGCGGTTGATACTTACTGTGTTTAATTAATATTGTAATAAAATTCATATTTTTATCTAAATTGTTTTTTGTTGTTCTATTTTGGGCTTGATGCTCTGGTTTCCTCTGTTTAGTTTAACCTGATAATATTGACCCCTAGCTAATACCTCTAAGCCTTGTACCATTATTGTTGTATTTTACTCTGACTGCAAATCTACTGTAATGCCGTTGTATAGCTTACTGTATATTCCTGTAATTATCTAGTGCGCCCTTAAGGCAATTAAACCATAAAATTAATTTTGGGCTGATGCTTTTACTCTGATCACGAATCTTAGAATACCCAGTAGCAGGACACCCTCCCCGGCGGCCATTTGCTCTAGGTGCAGTTCCCTTACTGACCTGAGAGACAAAGGGGGCGCCGGAGAGCTGTGCCTGTGTAGTACGTCTCATTGATGACGTGGAAGGAAGGGGGTTTCCTTCACAACCTCATAAACTCATATTGGACAAACCATTAGCAGATTTGGTTTTCAGTACTATCTCTATGCTGATGACACCCATTTATACTCAATACCCGAGATTGTCCTCCCTCTATTTCAAACCAAATCTTTCTAAAGCTGAACTGCTTGTGTTTCCTCCCTCTACTATACAACTTAACCCAAAATTGTCATTTCTGTGGGTGTCTCCACCATAACTCCCAAGCAGCACACTCGCTGTCTTGAGGTTATATTTGATACAGATCTTTCCTCCACTCCTCATATCTGCTCACTCGCTTGTGCATTTCGCCTTCAGCTCAAAAACAGCTCCAGAATCCGACCTTTTCATACTTTCAAAACTACAAAGCTCTTACTGTTGCCGTGATTCATTCTCATCCGGCCTACTAGAACTCTCTATTATTTAGTTTCCCAATTACTAAATTCTCTCCTCTCCAATCTATCTTCAGCAAGGATCATATTTCTGTCCAATCACTACACCGATGCTTCCACTCTGTGCCAGTTATTGCACTGGTTACCCATCCGCTACAGCGTATAATATAAACATATTACTCCCACACAAAGCTTTTCACCGCCCTACATCTCATCCCTGCTAATGATCTAAGACTGACATCCTCCATAATCCGAGCCTCGCACACCTGTCTCTAGGACTTCTCTTGTGCTGGACCAATTCTCTGGAATTTACTACCCCAGACAATCCAGTTAAATCCCAGTATCCAGTTTCAAGTGTGCCATAAAAGCACATCTTTTTAGAGAAGCCTATCACATCACATATAAAATCTAATTTATCTCTGTTCTCCCTTCCTAAATCTTACTTAGAATCTGAACCTTTATCTCATTTATTCCCCACGCCCTCCATTCGCTCAGTAGCACTTTGTCTCTGGACACATACAGATGCTGGATGGTGACTGGTTCATGCAGCTTATGTGAATCCCCCTATTTATTATAATCATGTCTGGACCATACACGACAAGCCTTTTATACCTTTCATGTCCCCCTTATAGCTTGTAAACTTGCGAACAGGGCTCTTACTCCTCTTGTTAATTGTTGAATTATGTATTACTTTGCAATGTCTGATATTGTTTGCACTTGTACCCTCTGAATTGTAAAGTGCTCCTGAATATGTTGGGGCTATAGGAATAAAATTATCATTATTATCCTTCCTGTTCTTTCAAAAAGAGTTTATAACAATCTCATTATCATCAGAGGCAGGATGCGAATGACAGGTAACACCTCTATAGACAGCTAGTAACATAGGATCCACATTTCACAGCTCTCCTCCTCACCCTCCTATCACAATGAGCTTTGCACACGCTCATTAGTTGTTTCAAAACAAACGATAGAGCCAGAGTCTCTTTATTGCTCCTAATGTGTATGTGTTTCTTTCCTGAAACAAGAAGTCAGCAACTAAAAAAGCCAAGTGGCAATAGTGAAAATGGAAGTTTTTATTTTTAATACAAATTGTGATATGAATAATAAAAAAACATTGCCAATAAAAAACTACCATATTTTTGAGACTATAGACTCACTTTTATCCTCCAAAATTTTGGAGGAAAATGGGAGTGCGTCTTATAGACCAGATGTACCTGATGTGGCTGTGGATGTAGAGCAGCAGCGGTGGACGAGTGGGTCTCAGGAGCTGGCAGCTGAGGCCCACTGTGCCCACTGTTAAAAGAAAATATTCACTGCTCCCCACTCCCATAGTCCCTCCCCCCTCTATGCACTTAAGCCAGAGGTGGTCTCGACTATGTGCGTGTGGAGTAGTGAATATTCATCCTCTTTAATAGCACGCACAGTGTTGGCCTCACCCGCCCGCCTCCAGCAGCGACTGGGCGATCATGTGTGCCCGCTATTAAAGAGAATGAATATTCGCTGCTCTCCAATCCCATAGTCCTGGGCTGGGAAGCAGTGAGTATTCTGTCAGCTGTCCTCGGCTTATCAGCAGCGCATGACATCTCTGCCATGTGCTGCTTACAAGATTAAATCAGCTGCTGGCATCAGAACAGGACGCTGCAAGGAAGCAGAGGGAAGGTAAGTAGAATTGTTTGCTTTTATGTGTGCAGCGTGATGGGGGCCATGTATACCAGGATGGGGTGGGGGCATGTGCACCAGGATGAGGATGTGATGAGGGGGTCATGTATACCAGGATGGGGATGAGGGGGCCATGTATACCAGGATGGTGATGAGGGGGTCATGTATTATTATTATTATTATTACACCAGGATGGGGATGCGGGGGCCATCTATACCAGGATGTAAATGAGGGGGCTTAGAAAATGAAAAATACATTACATTTAATACAAAATCCTGATTTTAATAATAGATGATTTTTTTGTTAAAGGGAACTTGTCACCCCCCTGGCCGTTTTGAAGTAAAAGAGCCACCTTCAGCAGCACTAAGGCATCAGTGTGTGAAGGTGACTCTTTTACTTCTGTGCCCCTGCAACGCTGAAATATTTAGTTTTATAAATCGGTCCCCATACCTTGAATGTGTCTAAGAGGCATGTCCTCTTCCAGTGGCTAATCCTCCCCCCAGCCATCCATCATGGCTCTTCAGCGTCACCGAGCCTGCTCCTGCTTTTTTTGTTTACTTTCGTTTGTGTCCGGCGCCTGTGCTCTTGTATCAGTCCCCGGGCATGCGCAGTGCGCACTGCCTGGGAACTGTCACAAGACTCCAGCGCCTGCATTGTAGCCTTTACCCCTGATCCCTCCCCGCAGTGTGTTATTATGTATTCACACTGCGGGGCAGGAAATCTGGCGCCTGCGCAGTACTGCCTTCTCCCAGACTCCCTCCACTTTCACTTTCAGAGAGTCTTCGGCGTCGGATGTGCTGAACTAGTTTTGGGCGGTCAGCACATCCGACGCCGAAGACACAGATACACATTGAGTTGAGGTTAAGGATAAAGCGGGGAGGCTACAAGTAAATTTGGCAAGAGGTAGAAAGGGAAAAATATATTGATACTTAATAATCCCAGAGATAAACTCAACCCTGAGGGATTTTTATACAATCTTATACTTAGGTGAGTCACAGGGGGAGGACAGAGGCGGAGATTTCTTTAGTAAACTTACAATGCCTTATGTCACAGAAACACATTTGACTATGCTAAATGCCATTATTACGAAGGAAGAGGTGAAGTGCTCTTGGTGGTCTACCAGCTGGAAAAGCTCCCGCTCCTGATGGGTTCACGGGTTATTTCTTTAAAGCCATGACCCAACAAATAGCTCCTATTCTAACTACCGTATATGCTCGTGTAAGCCGAGTTTTCAGCACATTTTTTTGTGCTGAAAACGCCCCTCGGCTTATACACAAGTCATTGTCCCAGAAGCCAGAGGGGGAGTGGCGGAGCTGCGGGTCACAGGAGGCAGGAGTCAGCGGCTGCAGCTGTAACTGTGCCCGCTGCTTAAAGAGAAATGAATATTCACTGCTCTGGCAATGAATATTCATTTCTCTTATAGCACGCACAGCTACAGCCGCAGCCGCCGGCTTCCAGCAGCTGTAAAAAAAAAAAAAAAAAAACAATTTACCTTCCCTGCATGCCCTCGCAGCATCTTGCTCCAGCTTCCAGCCACTCCTGCGGCTGAGTGATCATGTGTCCCCGGAGAGAGGTGAATATTCATTACCTTAATGAGCGGGGACACGTGATCGCTTGGCCGCAGGAGCTGCTGGAAGCCAGAACAGGATGCTGCGTGGGTGCACAGGGAAGGTAAGAAGGAGGGTTTTCTCTATACTTTTCTCATGGGGAGCCATGCATTCAAGGATAGGAATGAGGAGCCATGCATACCAGGACAGGGATGAGGAGCCATGCAAACAAGGACGGGGATAAGGAGCCATGCAGACAAGGATAAGGAGCCATGCAGACAAGAATGGGGATAAGAAGCCATGCATACCAAGACAGGGATGAGTGTTGTGAATGGACTTGAAATGAGTTCTGAGCAGAGGCTCCCTCTGGTGGTTACAAGCGGTACTTGGCTGTCCAGTGAAGATTGTGAGGATTGGGAATCAGGTGTTACTGACTGGTTGTGACGCTTCCCACGGCTGTGGGGCGTCGGGAAATGGCATAGCTTGCCTAGCTAGCCAATGCTCCCACGCCACCAGTCCACGACGACGTGAGGCATGGGTCCCAGATGGTAAGAGAATGTGGACCCACTGGACCACGGAGGGAGACCCGGGCCTGCCCGGACTAGGGAAGGGCAGCGACCGGGATCCGTGGCAGCTGAGCATGTGGGCAAGGTGGCGACCTGCAGGACTAGACAACACCGCACAACTTCAGGTAAGAAGAAACATAAAGTTTACTTAAAGAAACAAAGTAAATAAACATAACATAAGACCGGGCTCCCGATTCCGCACATCAAGAGAGGGTACACAACTCAGGATCACAGACGAGTGCTGGAGGACATCACGGGTAGATGCAGTCCAGGGTTATCTGGCACAGGCATACTTGGACGGCCTCTCTCTCAGGCCTTAGGCGTAGCACAGGCTCAGCAGGAGAACATCAGACACCGACCTCAGACAGACTTCAGACGATGGCGGGGTCATCACGGGTTGATGAAGTCCAGAATCATCTGGCACGGGCATACTAGTATGGCCACACTCAGGCCTCGGGCGTAGCACAGGCTCAGCAGGAGAACATCAGACACCGGCCCAGGACGAACGTCAGACGATGGCGGGGTCATCACGGGTTGATGAAGTCCAGGGTCATCTGGCACGGGCATACTAGGACGGCCTCTCTCTCAGGCCTCAGGCGTAGCACAGGCTCAGCAGGAGAACATCAGACACCGACCCAGGACAGACGTCATCACAGGGTAGACCAAGGAGGGACAGGCAGGTTGTCACGGCAAGTGACCAAGGCAGTCTCTGGGACAGACAGGTTGTCACGGCAAGTGACCAGGGCAGGCAGGTTGTCACAGCAAGTGACCAGGCAGGCAGGTTGTCACGGCAAGTGACCAGGCAGGCAGGTTGTCACGGCAAGTGACCAGGCAGGCAGGTTGTCACGGCAAGTGACCAGGCAGGCAGGTTGTCACGGCAAGTGACCAGGGCAGGCAGGTTGTCACGGCAAGTGACCAGGGCAGGCAGGTTGTCACGGCAAGTGACCAGGCAGTCTCTGGGACAGGCAGGTTGTCACGGAAAGTGACCAGGGCAGTCTCTGGGACAGGCAGGTTGTCACGGCAAGTGACCAGGCAGTCTCTGGGACAGGCAGGTTGTCACGACAAGTGACCAGGCAGTCTCTGGGACAGGCAGGTTGTCACAGCAAGTGACCAGGCAGTCTCTAGACAGGCAGGTTGTCACAGTAAGTGACCAGGCAGTCTCTAGACAGGCAGGTATATACGACCTGATATGGTGGAGCCTCCAGGTAGGCTGCAGTCGGATGGCAGATGATCGCTCCCAGGTGAGCAGGCAAGAGCCGGGGATCTCTGCAGATGATGTCCGAACTTCCGGATGGAGCTGCAGTCGGATGGCAGATGATCGCTCCTAGGTGAGCAGGCAAGAGCCGGGGATCTCTGCAGATGACGTCCGAACCTCTGGAAGGAACTGCAGACAGATGGCACACAGGCAAGCCGACAGGTAACAGACAGGTAACTGGAATCAGGAGCTGATGGCTGAAACAGAGTTAGACTGCACAGGAACACGGATTGGATCTCAGAGAGTCAGGAACACAGACAGGAACACGGACTGGGTCTCAGGGAGTCAGGAACACGGACAGGAACATGGATTGAATCACAGGAACACGGACTGGAACACAGGCCTCGGACTCCGGACATCTGGCACCGATCAGCAAGCTCCGGACATCTGGCAATGATCGGCAGGATCCGGACATCAGGCAGGAAGGATAGGATCCGGACATCTGGAAGTGGTCGTCGGACATCGGACATCAGGCATAGGATCCGGACATCTGGCAGCGACCTGAAAAGGAACCCAGCGGTCTGGTGCAAGCCCCGCCAGGCTCAACGGGAGCTGGCCGGGGATTGCACAGAGGCTGAGCACAGAGTAACAGAAACTCAGCACACACCGGACTCCTCCTTCCAAGATGAACTCAGGTTATATAGCAAGGATTCACAGTCACTGGCACAGGGTTCTGGACACAGCAGGATTTCAGGAACATAACACAGAGGACACAGTTCAGAAAGTCAGGTACAGGATGCGATCCAAGATCAGGGGTTCAGGTAATTAGACACAGCAGGAACAGGGAATCAGCTCTCCAGAGCTGATCAACTTCAGAGCAGGAGCTGAACACACAACCACATACGGCTAGGTTCAGGGATTCAGTGTGGATTCAATGCGAAGCTCTGGCAACGCCCACTAGGGCTGGGGAACTTTATATATGAGCTGCTTCACAGCGATAGGCTGGAGCAGTAATTCTAGTAAACACCCAATCCACATAAAAGCAGGACAGGTGTGGGCCGCGCCCCCTATGCAGAGCCAGACAGCACAACACAGAGGGAACCCAACAATGGCTGCTGCCAACCACGCAGTAAGTCATGCACCACTGCAGAGGACTTCGCAAGCTACGGATGGCTTTCACAGCAAGTCAGGAACCGCACATGCGGGCGGTCATGCAAAGCAGCGGAGCCACTCACGCAAGTACAGGTACGCAGCAGAGCCGGGAACTGAGCAGCATCCATAGGTAACAGACAACAGTATCCCAGCTGGTTAGGGGGAAAGGAGCAAAAGGGTTAATGCAAAAAAAACATGCAAAGTAACGCTGGAAAACAAAGTACAGACAATACCAGCGTTACAGTATCCCCCTCCTCAGGCCCCCTCTTCTGAAGACCCAAGTAAAAAAAAATTCCCCAGAAAAATTCACTTGGGTTTGGCGGTAAGTCCCATAGTTCACAATATGGCAGCAGAGTTAATAGCTCGAAAAGTCCGAACCGCTGACCAAGCGGGGAATCGAGCCATCTAGTCCACTTACCCTGTGGGGACCAAGTAGTCTAGTTCGCACATCAGGTGGAGCTTGGAGAAAGTCCTGCAGACCGCACATGCTCAGCGGAGTCCATGGCCAGAGCTTTCTGTGACGCTTCCCACGGCTGTGGGGCGTCGGGAAATGGCATAGCTTGCCTAGCTAGCCAATGCTCCCACGCCGCCAGTCCACGACGACGTGAGGCATGGGTCCCAGATGGTAAGAGAATGTGGACCCACTGGACCACGGAGGGAGACCCGGGCCTGCCCGGACTAGGGAAGGGCAGCGACCGGGATCCGTGGCAGCTGAGCATGTGGGCAAGGTGGCGACCTGCAGGACTAGACAACACCGCACAACTTCAGGTAAGAAGAAACATAAAGTTTACTTAAAGAAACAAAGTAAATAAACATAACATAAGACCGGGCTCCCGATTCCGCACATCAGAGAAGGGTACACAACTCAGGATCACAGACGAGTGCTGGAGGACATCACGGGTAGATGCAGTCCAGGGTTATCTGGCACAGGCATACTTGGACGGCCTCTCTCTCAGGCCTTAGGCGTAGCACAGGCTCAGCAGGAGAACATCAGACACCGACCTCAGACAGACTTCAGACGATGGCGGGGTCATCACGGGTTGATGAAGTCCAGAATCATCTGGCACGGGCATACTAGTATGGCCACACTCAGGCCTCGGGCGTAGCACAGGCTCAGCAGGAGAACATCAGACACCGGCCCAGGACGAACGTCAGACGATGGCGGGGTCATCACGGGTTGATGAAGTCCAGGGTCATCTGGCACGGGCATACTAGGACGGCCTCTCTCTCAGGCCTCAGGCGTAGCACAGGCTCAGCAGGAGAACATCAGACACCGACCCAGGACAGACGTCATCACAGGGTAGACCAAGGAGGAACCGGCAGGACAGGCAGGTTGTCACGGCAAGTGACCAAGGCAGTCTCTGGGACAGACAGGTTGTCACGGCAAGTGACCAGGGCAGGCAGGTTGTCACGGCAAGTGACCAGGCAGGCAGGTTGTCACGGCAAGTGACCAGGCAGGCAGGTTGTCACGGCAAGTGACCAGGCAGGCAGGTTGTCACGGCAAGTGACCAGGCAGGCAGGTTGTCACGGCAAGTGACCAGGGCAGGCAGGTTGTCACGGCAAGTGACCAGGGCAGGCAGGTTGTCACGGCAAGTGACCAGGGCAGGCAGGTTGTCACGGCAAGTGACCAGGCAGTCTCTGGGACAGGCAGGTTGTCACGGAAAGTGACCAGGGCAGTCTCTGGGACAGGCAGGTTGTCACGGCAAGTGACCAGGCAGTCTCTGGGACAGGCAGGTTGTCACGACAAGTGACCAGGCAGTCTCTGGGACAGGCAGGTTGTCACAGCAAGTGACCAGGCAGTCTCTAGACAGGCAGGTTGTCACAGTAAGTGACCAGGCAGTCTCTAGACAGGCAGGTATATACGACCTGATATGGTGGAGCCTCCAGGTAGGCTGCAGTCGGATGGCAGATGATCGCTCCCAGGTGAGCAGGCAAGAGCCGGGGATCTCTGCAGATGATGTCCGAACTTCCGGATGGAGCTGCAGTCGGATGGCAGATGATCGCTCCTAGGTGAGCAGGCAAGAGCCGGGGATCTCTGCAGATGACGTCCGAACCTCTGGAAGGAACTGCAGACAGATGGCACACAGGCAAGCCGACAGGTAACAGACAGGTAACTGGAATCAGGAGCTGATGGCTGAAACAGTTAGACTGCACAGGAACACGGATTGGATCTCAGAGAGTCAGGAACACAGACAGGAACACGGACTGGGTCTCAGGGAGTCAGGAACACGGACAGGAACATGGATTGAATCACAGGAACACGGACTGGAACACAGGCCTCGGACTCCGGACATCTGGCACCGATCAGCAAGCTCCGGACATCTGGCAATGATCGGCAGGATCCGGACATCAGGCAGGAAGGATAGGATCCGGACATCTGGAAGTGGTCGTCGGACATCGGACATCAGGCATAGGATCCGGACATCTGGCAGCGACCTGAAAAGGAACCCCAGCGGTCTGGTGCAAGCCCCGCCAGGCTCAACGGGAGCTGGCCGGGGATTGCACAGAGGCTGAGCACAGAGTAACAGAAACTCAGCACACACCGGACTCCTCCTTCCAAGATGAACTCAGGTTATATAGCAAGGATTCACAGTCACTGGCACAGGGTTCTGGACACAGCAGGATTTCAGGAACATAACACAGAGGACACAGTTCAGAAAGTCAGGTACAGGATGCGATCCAAGATCAGGGGTTCAGGTAATTAGACACAGCAGGAACAGGGAATCAGCTCTCCAGAGCTGATCAACTTCAGAGCAGGAGCTGAACACACAACCACATACGGCTAGGTTCAGGGATTCAGTGTGGATTCAATGCGAAGCTCTGGCAACGCCCACTAGGGCTGGGGAACTTTATATATGAGCTGCTTCACAGCGATAGGCTGGAGCAGTAATTCTAGTAAACACCCAATCCACATAAAAGCAGGACAGGTGTGGGCCGCGCCCCCTATGCAGAGCCAGACAGCACAACACAGAGGGAACCCAACAATGGCTGCTGCCAACCACGCAGTAAGTCATGCACCACTGCAGAGGACTTCGCAAGCTACGGATGGCTTTCACAGCAAGTCAGGAACCGCACATGCGGGCGGTCATGCAAAGCAGCGGAGCCACTCACGCAAGTACAGGTACGCAGCAGAGCCGGGAACTGAGCAGCATCCATAGGTAACAGACAACAGTATCCCAGCTGGTTAGGGGGAAAGGAGCAAAAGGGTTAATGCAAAAAAAACATGCAAAGTAACGCTGGAAAACAAAGTACAGACAATACCAGCGTTACACTGGTCTTATATAAGCGAGTCACCTTCCCATCAGGGTTGCCGGTGATCAATTGTTCTGGTCTCAATCCTTGATTCCTGTTTCCTTTGTAGCCTGCTGTGTCGTGTCTGCATCTCCTGCTAACAGATAAGACATTTTCTTCTTTTTTGCTTTTGTGCTTGATTTTTGCATTTTGTCCTGCACTTCTGTGGGGCCTTAAGGGTCCCCTCCGGGGGCTTTTGCCCTCTCAGTTTTGTTCAGCCACTGATGTTTGTACATTTGCTTTTTCCAGTTTTCTCAGTGGCTGCTGTTTTGATTTTGTTACACCAGAGAACTAATTTAGGTGGTAGAGGTCGTGTGATCTCAGGTGTTTTTGAAATTAGTAGAGTTGGTGCTTTTCAGGGTTTTTTGGGATTGCAGTAAGTGCCCTTCCTATCCTTTTCTATTTAGATAGTTTGGGCCCCAACGTTTGCTCATACTATTTTCTGTCTGTGTCAGTATTTCTTCTTGTCTAACCGCCATTACATGTTTGGGGGCTTTCTATGTTCTTTGGGGATCTACTCCGGGGCAGATAGCTTTCCTCTTTCTATCTTTACGTATAGTTAGTTTCTCAGGCTGTGACGAGGCGTCTAGGACCAACGTAGGAACGCTCCACGGCTGCCTCTAGTTGTGGTGGTTAGTCAGGGTACTGCAATCTCATAGATTCCAACTGCTCTGGTGTATTGCCTTTTTTACTTGCACTCCTCAGCTACCAAATCATAACAGTATCACCGGCCAAAACTGAAAATTATATGGTACTCACAGAAGGGAAAAATATTGTGAAAGAAAAAAAAAAAGGTTGTCAGAGATATTTTTCTGTTTGTTGCATTTTTTTTTTTTCCCTCTGTATCTCTGGGTGCTGGGGAGGATTTTTTCTCTCAATGGAGTTTGCACAGTTGTCTGGCCATGTGGATCAGCTTGCCACTGAGGTTCAGAGTATTGCTACCTATCTTGCTAGGTTGCCTGTTGTGGAACCTAGGATTCCCATGCCAGATTTGTTTTTGGGGGATCGAGACAAGTTTCTGAATTTCAAAAATAATTGTAAATTGTTTTTTGCCTTAAAATCTAAGTCCTCAGGGAACGCAGCGCAGCAGGTTCAAATTGTCATCTCTCTCCTGCGCGGCGATCCTCAGGATTGGGCTTTTTCCCTGACACCTGGGGATCCTGTTTTGAGTGATGTTGATGCATTTTTTCAGGCCTTGGGGTTATTGTACGATGAGCCTAATGTCACTGATCAAGCTGAAAAAGCCTTGTTGGCATTAAATCAGGGGCTTGATGACGCTGAGTTATACTGTCAGAGATTCCGTAGGTGGGCAGTCCTGACCAAATGGAATGACGACGCTTTGGCAGCCCTTTTTGGGAAGGGTCTGTCATAATGTAAAGGATGTTATGGTGGGATTCCCTGTCCCCTCTGGTCTCAATGATTCTATGTCATTAGCGATTCAAATTGACAGACGTTTGCGTGAGCGGAGAAGTATGCGTGGAATAGTGTTGCCTTGTGAACCTGCTTCTGAGCCCATGCAGTGTGATAGAGTGGTTTCTGGGGCACAGTGTCATGAGTTTCGAAAGCGCAATGGGTTATGTTTCTACTCTGGTGATGCCTCTCATGCTATTTCAGTCTGCCCTAAGCGGGGAAGACGTTTTGCACGCTCAGTTGTCTTGGGTAGTGTTCAGACTAAGTTTTTATTAACTGTTACTCTGATATGCTCTCTGTCCTCATTTTCTGCTCAGGCTTTCGTTGATTCGGGAGCAGCTATTAACCTGATGGATTTTGATTTCGCTAAACGTTGTGGGTTTCCCTTGATACCCCTCCAGAAGTCTATTCCCCTACTGGGGATCGATTCTACCCCTTTGGCTGAGAATAAACCTCAGTTCTCTACTCAGGTGATAATGAGGGTTGAACCTGATCATCAGGAGAGCTGCAAATTTTTGGTTCTGTATAATCTGCATGACATTATCGTGCTGGGTTTCCCTTGGTTACAGTCTCATAATCCTGTTTTGGATTGGAAATCTGTGTCTGTAACCAGTTGGGGCTGCCAATGTGTTAATACCAACACTCCTGTTTTTTCTGCCTCCCCCCAGGCTCAGGATGTTCCTGACTTTTTGATTGATTTTTCTGATGTGTTTAGCGAAAGTAAATCTGCATCCTTACCTCCCCATAGGAGCTATGACTGCGCTATTGAATTAGTGCCTGGTAGTAAATTCCCTAAAGGTCGCCTTTTTAACTTGTCTGTACCTGAACATGACGCTATGCGGTCTTGTATCAAGGAATCATTGGAGAAGGGTCATATCAGACCATCCTCTTCACCCTTAGGTGCCGGTTTTTTCTTTGTGGCCAAAAAGGATGGTTCATTAAGGCCGTGTATTGATTATCGTCTTTTGAACAATATTACTGTGAAATATCATTACCCGTTACCCTTGATTTCTGACCTGTTTTCCAGGGTGAAAAACGCTACTTGGTTTACCAAGCTTGACCTCAGGGGGGCATATAACCTTATTCGCATTAAGCACGGGGATGAATGGAAGACGGCATTTAACACCCCTGAGGGGCATTTTGAGTACCTTGTGATGCCCTTTGGGCTCACTAATGCTCCTTCTGTCTTCCAGTCCTTCATGAATGACATTTTCAGGGATTTTGTGGATAAATTTCTGATTGTTTATTTGGATGATATCTTGATTTTTTCCAATGACTGGGACTCTCATGTGAAACATGTTCGAACTGTATTCCAGATTTTGAGAGAGAATGCTCTGTATGTGAAGGGATCAAAGTGTCTTTTTGGCGTACAGAGGATCTCATTTTTGGGATTTATTTTGTCCCCATCTGTTATTGAAATGGACCCGGTCAAGGTTCAGGCCATCTGTGATTGGGTCCAACCTACTTCATTAAAGGCTCTTCAAAGATTTTTGGGTTTTGCCAATTTTTATCGTAAATTTATTGGTAATTTCTCGGTTATTGTTAAACCATTAACTGATTTGACCAAAAAGGGTTCTGATGTGGTGAATTGGCCTCCTGAGGCAGTCTCTGCATTTCAGGAACTTAAGCAGAGATTCACTTCTGCTCCTGTTCTACGGCAGCCTGATGTTTCTCTGCCATTTCAGGTGGAGGTTGATGCCTCTGAAATTGGGGCAGGTGCCGTTTTGTCCCAAAGAGATCCAGAGACTTCTAAAAGTAACCCTTGTGCCTTTTTCTCTCAAAAATTTTCTCCTACTGAACGTAATTATGACGTGGGTAATCGGGAGTTATTGGCCATGAAGTGGGCTTTTGAAGAGTGGAGACATTGGCTGGAGGGAGCCAAACATCAGGTGGTGGTCCTTACTGACCATAAGAATCTGGTTTATCTGGAATCTGCCAAGCGACTTAATCCTAGACAGGCCAGGTGGGCCTTGTTTTTCACACGTTTTAATTTTGTGGTTTCCTTTCTTCCTGGCACTAAGAATGTTAAGGCGGATGCCCTTTCAAGGAGTTTCCTTGTGGACTCTCCTGAGTTATCTGATCCTTCTGTTATTTTGAAAGAAGGTGTAGTTCTTTCCGCCATCTCGCCCAATTTGAGACTGGCTCTGGAGGGGTGTCAGGAGGATAGGCCCGAGCGCTGCCCTGTTGGGAAATTGTTTGTCCCGGACCACTGGAAAAAGAGTGTGATGTCTGAGATTCATTGTTCCGCGTTGGCCGGTCATCCCGGAATTTTTGGTACCAGAGACTTGGTTAGTCGGTCCTTTTGGTGGCCTACCTTGTCTCGTGATGTCAGGGAATTTGTGCAGTCCTGCGGGACTTGCTCTCGCTCCAAGCCTTGCTCTCGCTCTAGTGGTTTGTTGATGCCATTGCCTGTGCCCAAGAGACCATGGACCCATATCTCTATGGATTTCATTTCCGACCTCCCTGTTTCTCAGAGAATGACCGTCATCTGGGTGATTTGTGATAGGTTTTCCAAGATGATACATCTTGTGCTATTACCTAAGTTGCCTTCCTCCTCTGAATTGGTACCTTTGTTCCTTCAGCATGTGGTTCGTTTACACGGCATTCCTGAGAACATTGTGTCTGACAGAGGAGTCCAGTTTGTTTCCAGATTTTGGAGGACCTTTTGTTCTAAACTTGGTGTTCAATTGTCTTTCTCCTCGGCGTTTCATCCTCAGACCAATGGTCAAACTGAGAGAACAAATCAGACATTGGAGACTTATCTAAGATGCTTTGTGTCTGCTGATCAGGATGACTGGGTCTCTTTTTTGCCTTTGGCTGAGTTTGCTCTTAATAATAGGGCTAGCTCTGCCACTTTGATGTCTCCATTTTTCTGTAATTCTGGGTTTCACCCTCGATTTTCTTCAGGACAGACGGAGGCTTCTGTCTGTCCAGGTGTTGACTCTGTTGTGGAGCGTATGCAACAGATTTGGGACCAGGTAGTGCAGAGGTTGTCCCTCTCTCAGGAGAGGGCCCAGCGATTTGCTAACCGGCATAGGACTGATGGTCCCCGGTTTAAAGTGGGGGACTTGGTCTGGTTGTCCTCAAAAAATATTCCTATGAGAGTGGCATCTCCTAAATTTAAGCCTAGGTTCATTGGACCTTATAAGATCATGGAGATTCTTAATCCTGTTTCTTTTCGTTTGCTTCTTCCAGGAACATTTAAGATCCATAATGTGTTCCACAAGTCCTTGTTGAAGAGGTTTGTTGAGCCAGTGGTTCCTACTGCTTTGCCTCCTGACCCTGTTCTGGTTGAGGGCAATATGGAGTTTGTGGTTGAGAAAATTTTGAATTCTCGTTTTTCTAGACGGAAACTCCAGTATTTGGTTAAGTGGAGAGGTTATGGTCAGGAAGACAATTCTTGGGTGTTTGCTTCGGACATCCATGCTAGGAGACTCATCCGTGCGTATCATAGAACTCATCCTGACCGACCTGGTTGCTCAAGTGAGGGTTCGGTGACCCCTCCTCAAGGGGGGGGGTACTGTTGTGAATGGACTTGAAATGAATTCTGAGCAGAGGCTCCCTCTGGTGGTTACAAGCGGTACTGGACTGTCCAGTGAAGATTGTGAGGATTGGGAATCAGGTGTTACTGACTGGTCTTATATAAGGGAGTCACCTTCCCATCAGGGTTGCCGGTGATCAATTGTTCTGGTCTCAATCCTTGATTCCTGTTTCCTTTGTAGCCTGCTGTGTCGTGTCTGCATCTCCTGCTAACAGATAAGACATTTTCTATCCAGAGGACACAGACAGGGTATGCGGCTGTCTACTCTTCTTTCGTCAAGTCTGGCTGGCGGTCATTCAAAACCAATGGGTCAGAGATCTGGTGTCCTTCGGATACAAAATAGAATTTGCGTCCCCCCCCCCTCCAACTAGCTTCCTCCAGTCGCGTCTTCCAAAGACGTATTTGCATGCAGTCCCCTTTCATCAGGCCATATATTCACTCCACAAGGACGGAGTCATCGTCCCGGTCCCACACACAGGTTCAAGGAGTTTTACTCAAACCTGTTTGCGGTCCCAAAAAAGGACGGAACCATGCATCCCATCCTGGATCTAAAACTGTTGAACAAGTTTGTCAAAGTTCGCCATTTCAGAATGGAGTCTCTCTGTTCAGTCATCACCCCTCTGGAGAAGGGGGAATACCTCGCGTCTTTCGACATCAAGGACGCATATCTTCACATTCCAATCTCAGATCACCAAAGATTTCTACGCTTCGCGATCAGAGACAAGCACTTTCAGTTCACCGCCTTGCCCTTCGGTCTCGCCACTGCCCCCAGAGTGTTCACCAAGGTCATGGCAGCCGTCATGTCTATTCTGCACTCTCGGGGTGTGGTCATTCTGCCCTACTTAGATGACCTCATCAAGGGATCGTCCCTTCAGGCCTGTGCAGAATGTGTCAGCATCACTGTGGACACTCTCATTCGCTTGGGTTGGCTGTTACACCTAAGCAAGTCCTCCCCAGCCCTATGCCAGCTAATCTCCTTTTTGGGGATGATTCTGAACACTTCCCGAGGGTTGGTGATTCTCCTTCAAGAAAAGATCTCGGCACTGATCCGGGGAGCCCGGAAGCTTTTTCTTGCCCCCCCACTCCCTGCGGTTCAGCATGCAGGTTATAGAGAAAATGGTGGCGACAATCGAGGCAGTACCGTTTGCTCAACTACATCTCCGTCCTCTGCAGCAGGCATTGCTGTCAGCTTGGGACAGAAATCTGGCCTCTCTGGACCGCCGGTTTTGCCTGTCCCACCAGATCAGGCGGTCTCTCAGGTGGTAGACATCGACGTCCTCATTGGGGCAGGGAAGGTCCTTTCTTCCAGTACACTGTCTGGTGGTGGCCACCGACGCCAGTCTTCTAGGTTGGGGAGCGATCTTCCGTCACCACTCAGCTTAGGGACACTGGTTCATTCAGGAATCGTGTCTCCCGATCAACATTCTCGAGATTCGGGCAATCAGTCTAGCCCTTCAGCGATTCCATCAATTTCTGGCAGGTCGTCCCATTCGGATTCAGTCGGACAACGCCACAGCGGTGGCGTACATCAACCATCAGGGGGGCACACGAAGCAGAAGGGCGATGCTTGAGGTAGCACACATTCTGCTATGGGCCGAGACAAACCAGTCATCTCTGCAGTTCATGTTCTGGGAGTAGAGAATTGGGCAGTAGATTTTCTCAGCCGTCAGGGTCTGGCCTCAGGAGAGTGGTCCCTTCATCCGGAAGTTTTTCAGCAGATTTGTCAGCACTGGGGAACACAGATGTAAATCTCATGGCCTCTAAACTAACTAAGTTCCGGCATTTGTAGCTTGGTCCCGCGACCCATTAGCCATCGGGTCGGGGGCTCTGGTACTCCTGTGGCATCAATTTCGCCTCCCTTACATTTTTCAGCCACTTCCGTTAATTCCAGATGTCATCCGGAAGATCAAGGCGGAAGGAATCCCGGTGATTCTCGTGGCACCAGACTGGCCACGCCGAGCGTGGTACGCGGAACTAGTGCAGCTAGTTGCTGACGTTCCCTGGCGGTTTCCAGACCGCCCAGACCTTCTCTCTCCGGGGCCGATTTACCGCCAGAACTCGAGCGTTCTGAGTTTAACGGCCTGGCCATTGGATCCTGGATTCTAGCCCAGGCCGGTCTCTCACAACAAGTAGCTTCCACCATGATTAACGCTCGGAAACCTACATCCATGCGCATTTACCATTGCATCTGGAAGGCTTTTTTCTCTTGGTGCAGAACCCGCGGATGTTCCCCACTTGTTTTCTATCCCTTCCATTTTGGAGTTTCTTCAAGCAGGATTAGAATCAGGCCTGCCACTGGCTTCTCTCAAAGGTCAAATTTCGGCCTTATCCATCCTGTTTCAGTGAAGGATAGCTTCCAAATCGCAGGTTAAGACCTTCATACAGGGAGTGTCGCATCTTGTCCCTCCCTACAAGATGCCACTGGAGCCTTGGGACCTTAATTTGGTCCTAGGTGCCTTGCAAGAAGCCCCCTTCGAACCTCTGCAGGACACGTCACTTACCCTTCTGTCTTGGAAGGTTGCCTTTCTTGTGGCAGTAACATCCATCAGGCGGGTCTCGGAATTGGCGGCCTTGTATTGCAAGCCTCCATTTCTAGTTTTCCACCAGGACAAGGTGGTGCTGAGGACATCTCCGTCCTTCTTACCTAAGGTCATCTCTTCTTTTCATCTGAATGAGGACATAGTTTTGCCCTCGTTTTGCCCAGTGCTGGCCCATCGTACTGAGAAAGCTCTCCACACTTTAGATTTGGTGATGGCACTCAGGAAATACATTTCTTTCCGCAAATCAGATTCCCTCTTTGTGCTTTCGGAGGGACACAGAAAGGGTCTACCTGCTTCTAAAGCTACAATAGCCAGATGGATCCGCTCTGCGATCCAAGAGGCTTACCGTGTCAGAGGTCAGCCTATCCCGGCAGGGATTAAGGCACACTCCACTCGATCAATGGGGGTTTCCTGGGCCATTCGGCATCAGGCATCAGCACAGCAAGTCTGCAAGGTTGCTACTTGGTCCAGTCTACACACATTTGTCAAGCATTGCAACATTCATTCTCAAGCTTCTGCAGATGCGGCCCTTGGCAGACGAATCCTGCAATCGGCAGTATCACATCTGTAGGCCAGATTTATTTGATCGGTACACGAGGTTTCAACTGTCGTGCTGTTTCCAACCCATGGACTGCTTAAGAACGTCCCATGGTCTTGTGTCCCCCAATGAGGAGAAGGAGAAACAGGGATTTTTGTGTGTACTCAGCGTAAAATCCTTTTCCCCGAGCCACTCATTGGGGACACAGCACCCACCCTGTTAGCTTGTTGGCTTGTGGTTGTTATTTGGTTTTGACATAATGCTTTTTTTGTTTGCTAATTACAAACTCCTACTGCTTTGGCACTGAACTGGTTCAACATAGAGCCAGCAGAGGGTGTATACTTCGGAGGAGGAGTTAATTTCTCTTTATAGTTGCTTAGTGTCCTCCTAGTGGCAGCAGCATAACACCCGTGGTCCTGTGTCCCCCAATGAGTGGCTCGGAGAAAAGGATTTTACGGTGAGTACACACAAAAATCCCTGTATTTCCATTTTCCCATAAGGGTTAGGCTAAAGTGAGTTGGGCTAAAGTTTTAGGCTTAGGTTTAGGGTTTGAGTTAGGCTAAAGTGAGTTGGGCTAAAGTTTTAGGGTTAGGGTTAGGCTAAAGTGAGTTGGGCTAAAGTGTTAGGCTAAAGTAAATTGGGCTAAAGTTTTAGGGTTAGGGTTTGAGTTAGGGTTGGGATTAGGGTTAGGGGTGTGTTGGGGTTAGGGATGTGTTGCTCTGCCGTGCACCCAAACAGTGGTTTACCCCCATATCAGTGTACTCCGGACAAATTGCACAACAACTTTGGGGGTCTAATTTCTCCTGTTACCCTTTGGAAAATAAAAAATGGGGGCTAAAAAATAATTTTTGTGGAAAAAAAAAAATTGTGGAAAAAAAATGATTTTTTATTTTCACGGCATTGCATTATAAACTTCTGTGATGCACTTGGGGTTCAAAGTGCTTACCACACATCTAGATAAGCCCCTTTTGGGGTCTAGTTTCCAAAATGGGGGTCACTTGTGGGGGTTTCTACTGTTTAGGCACATCAGGGCTCTGCAAATGCAACATGACGCCCGCAGACCATTCCATCAAAGTCTGCATTTCAAAACGTCAGAACTTCCCTTCCGAGCCCCGATTTGTGCCCTAACAGTGGTTTCCCCCCACATATGGGGTACCAGCGTCCCAGGACAAACTGTACAACAACTTTTGAGGTCCAATTTCTCCTGTTACCCTTGTGAAAGTAAAAATTTTGGGGTGAAAAGATCTAGATAAGTTCCTAATGGGGTCTATTTTCCAAAATGGTGTCACTCGTGGGGGTTTTCACTATTTAGGCACATCAGGGGCTCTCCAAACATGAAATGGCGTCCGATCTCAATTCCAGCCAATTCTGCACTCCTTTCCTTCCTAGCTCTGCCGTGCGTCCAAACAGTGGTTTACCCCCACATATGGGGTATCGGTGTACTCAGGACAAATTGCACAACAACTTTGGGGGTCTAATTTCTCCTGTTACCCTTGTGAAAATAAAAATTTGCGGGCGAAAACATACATTTTTGTGGAAAAAATGATTTTTTTATTTTCACAGCTCTACGTTATAAACTTCTGTGAAGCACTTGGGGGTTCAAAGTGCTCAGCACACATCTAGATAAGTTTCTTAAGGGGTCTAGTTTCCAAAATGGTGTCACTTGTGGGAGGTTTCCACTGTTTAGGCATATCAGGGGCTCTCCAAACGCGACAAGGCGTCCAATCTCAATTCCAGCAAATTCTGCACTGAAAAAGTTAAACGGCGCTCCTTCCCTTCCAAGCTCTGCTGTGCACCCAAACAGTGGTTTACCCCCACATATGTGGTATCGGCACATTCAGGAGAAATTTCACAACAAATTTTGTGATTCATTTTCTCTTTTTACACTTATGAAATTAAAAAAAATGGTTCTGAAGTAAAATGTTTGTAAAAAAAGTTAAATGTTAATTTTTTCCTTCCACATTGCTTCAGTGTCATGTGTGCATTGCCACGAAGATCGTCGCGGTTGCACATTTTGACTTCTCACAGCTGAGCTGCTGTTTCTTTGTGTTTGGCAGCTAGGGAGTTAATTCTGTCTGTGCTCGGTTCTGGGACTGGGTGCAGTTTCTCCCGGCTGCAATTGATTATTTGTTGATTGGTTTCCTTTAAATTACTGGTTGTCTGCTTGGGGAGTTGCCAGTGAAACCTTCATGCAGACCACAGATAGGAATGAATCTGTATAGTGTCGCGCTTCCCACGGCTGTGGGGCGTCGGGACATGGCATAGCTTGCCTAGCTAGCCAATGCTCCCACGCCGCCAATCCACGACGACGTGAGGCATGGGTCCCAGATGGTAAGAGAATTTGGACCCACTGGACCACGGAGGGAGACCCGGGCCTGCCCGGACTAGGGAAGGGCAGCGACCGGGATCCGTGGCAGCTGAGCATGTGGGCAAGGTGGCGACCTGCAGGACTAGACAACACCGCACAACTTCAGGTAAGAAGAAACATAAAGTTTACTTAAAGAAACAAAGTACATAAACAGAACATAAGACCGGGCTCCCGATTCCGCACATCAGAGAAGGGTACACAACTCAGGATAACAGACGAGTGCTGGAGGACATCACGGGTAGATGCAGTCCAGGGTTATCTGGCACAGGCATACTTGGACGGCCTCTCTCTCAGGCCTTAGGCGTAGCACAGGCTCAGCAGGAGAACATCAGACACCGACCTCAGACAGACTTCAGACGATGGCGGGGTCATCACGGGCTGATGAAGTCCAGGATCATCTGGCACGGGCATACTAGTATGGCCTCACTCTCAGGCCTCGGGCGTAGCACAGGCTCAGCAGGAGAACATCAGACACCGGCCCAGGACGAACGTCAGACGATGGCGGGGTCATCACGGGTTGATGAAGTCCAGGGTCATCTGGCACGGGCATACTAGGACGGCCTCTCTCTCAGGCCTCAGGCGTAGCACAGGCTCAGCAGGAGAACATCAGACACCGACCCAGGACAGACGTCATCACAGGGTAGACCAAGGAGGAACCGGCAGGACAGGCAGGTTGTCACGGCAAGTGACCAAGGCAGTCCCTGGGACAGGCAGGCTGTCACGGCAAGTGACCAGGCAGTCTCTGGGACAGGCAGGTTGTCACGGCTAGTGACCAGGGCAGTCTCTGGGACAGGCAGGTTGTCACGGCAAGTGACCAGGCAGTCTCTGGGACAGGCAGGTTGTCACGGCTAGTGACCAGGGCAGTCCTTGGGACAGGCAGGTTGTCACGGCAAGTGACCAGGCAGTCTCTGGGACAGGCAGGTTGTCACAGCTAGTGACCAGGGCAGTCTCTGGGAAAGGCAGGTTGTCACGGCAAGTGACCAGGCAGTCTCTGGGACAGGCAGGTTGTCACGGCTAGTGACCAGGGCAGTCTCTGGGACAAGCAGGTTGTCACGGCAAGTGACCAGGCAGTCTCTGGGAAGGCAGGTATATACGACCTGATATGGTGGAGCCTCCAGGTAGGCTGCAGTCGGATGGCAGATGATCGCTCCCAGGTGAGCAGGCAAGAGCCGGGGATCTCTGCAGATGATGTCCGAACTTCCGGATGGAGCTGCAGTCGGATGGCAGATGATCGCTCCCAGGTGAGCAGGCAAGAGCCGGGGATTTCTGCAGATGATGTCCGAACTTCCGGATGGAACTGCAGTCGGATGGCAGACAGGCAAGCCGACAGGTAACAGGCAGGTAACTGGAATCAGGAGCTGATGGCTGAAACAGAGTTAGACTGCACAGGAACAACCGGGACACGGATTGGATCTCAGGGAGTCAGGAACACAGACAGGAACATGGATTGGATCTCAGGGAGTCAGGAACACGGACAAGAACATCAGGAACACGGATTGGGTCTCAGGGAGTCAGGAACACGGACAGGAACATCAGGAACACGGATTGGGTCTCAGGGAGTCAGGAACACGGACAGGAACATCAGGAACACGGATTGGGTCTCAGGGAGTCAGGAACACGGACAGGAACATGGATTGAATCACAGGAACACGGACTGGAACACAGGCCTCGGACTCCGGACATCTGGCACCGATCAGCAGGCTCCGGACATCTGGCAATGATCGGCAGGATCCGGACATCAGGCAGGAAGGATAGGATCCGGACATCTGGAAGTGGTCGTCGGACATCGGACATCAGGCCATGGTCATCAGGCATAGGATCCGGACATCTGGCAGCGACCTGAAAAGGAACCCCAGCGGTCTGGTGCAAGCCCCGCCAGGCTCAACGGGAGCTGGCCGGGGATTGCACAGAGGCTGAGCACAGAGTAACAGAAACTCAGCACACACCGGACTCCTTCTTCCAAGATGAACTCAGGTTATATAGCAAGGATTCACAGTCACTGGCACAGGGTTCTGGACACAGCAGGATTACAGGAACATAACACAAAGGACACAGTTCAGACAGTCAGGTACAGGATGCGATCCAAGATCAGGGGTTCAGGTAATTAGACACAGCAGGAACAGGCCTGGATATACAGCCTCCAGGAACGGCGATCTGGGTAATCAGCCCCCAGCATAGGCGGAAACACAAGACACAATTCAGACATTCAGGTACCGGGTTTGATCCAGGATCAGGGAACAAGACACAACAGGAACAGGGAATCAGCTCTCCAGAGCTGATCAAATTCAGAGCAGGAGCTGAACACACAACCACATACGGCTAGGTTCAGGGATTCAGTGTGGATTCAATGTGAAGCTCTGGCAACGCCCACTAGGGCTGGGAACTTTATATATGAGCTGCTTCACAGCGATAGGCTGGAGCAGTAATTCTAGTAAACACCCAATCCACATAAAAGCAGGACAGGTGTGGGCCGCGCCCCCTATGCAGAGCCAGACAGCACAACACAGAGGGAACCCAACAATGGCTGCTGCCAAACACGTAGTAAGTCATGCACCACTGCAGAGGACTTTGCAAGCTACGGACGGCTTTCACAGCAAGTCAGGAACCGCACATGCGGGCGGTCATGCAAAGCAGCGGAGCCACTCACGCAAGTACGGGTACGCAGCAGAGCCGGGAACTGAGCAGCATCCATATAGGTAACAGACAACAGTATCCCAGCTGGTTAGGGGGAAAGGAGCAAAAGGGTTAATGCAAAAAACATGCAGAGTAACGCTGGAAAACAAAGTACAGACAATACCAGCGTTACAGTATCCCCCTCCTCAGGCCCCCTCTTCTGAAGACCCAAGTAAAAAAAAAATTCCCCAGAAAAATTCACTTGGGTTTGGCGGTAAGTCCCATAGTTCACAATATGGCAGCAGAGTTAATAGCTCGAAAAGTCCGAACCGCTGACCAAGCGGGGAATCGAGCCATCTAGTCCACTTACCCTGTGGGGACCAAGTAGTCTAGTTCGCACATCAGGTGGAGCTTGGAGAAAGTCCTGCAGACCGCACATGCTCAGCGGAGTCCATGGCCAGAGCTTACTGTCGCGCTTCCCACGGCTGTGGGGCGTCGGGACATGGCATAGCTTGCCTAGCTAGCCAATGCTCCCACGCCGCCAATCCACGACGGCGTGAGGCATGGGTCCCAGATGGTAAGAGAATTTGGACCCACTGGACCACGGAGGGAGACCCGGGCCTGCCCGGACTAGGGCAGGGCAGCGACCGGGATCCGTGGCAGCTGAGCATGTGGGCAAGGTGGCGACCTGCAGGACTAGACAACACCGCACAACTTCAGGTAAGAAGAAACATAAAGTTTACTTAAAGAAACAAAGTACATAAACAGAACATAAGACCGGGCTCCCGATTCCGCACATCAGAGAAGGGTACACAACTCAGGATAACAGACGAGTGCTGGAGGACATCACGGTAGATGCAGTCCAGGGTTATCTGGCACAGGCATACTTGGACGGCCTCTCTCTCAGGCCTTAGGCGTAGCACAGGCTCAGCAGGAGAACATCAGACACCGACCTCAGACAGACTTCAGACGATGGCGGGGTCATCACGGGTTGATGAAGTCCAGGATCATCTGGCACGGGCATACTAGTATGGCCTCACTCTCAGGCCTCGGGCGTAGCACAGGCTCAGCAGGAGAACATCAGACACCGGCCCAGGACGAACGTCAGACGATGGCGGGGTCATCACGGGTTGATGAAGTCCAGGTCATCTGGCACGGGCATACTAGGACGGCCTCTCTCTCAGGCGTAGCACAGGCTCAGCAGGAGAACATCAGACACCGACCCAGGACAGACGTCATCACAGGGTAGACCAAGGAGGAACCGGCAGGACAGGCAGGTTGTCACGGCAAGTGACCAAGGCAGTCCCTGGGACAGGCAGGCTGTCACGGCAAGTGACCAGGCAGTCTCTGGGACAGGCAGGTTGTCACGGCTAGTGACCAGGGCAGTCTCTGGGACAGGCAGGTTGTCACGGCAAGTGACCAGGCAGTCTCTGGGACAGGCAGGTTGTCACGGCTAGTGACCAGGGCAGTCTCTGGGACAGGCAGGTTGTCACGGCAAGTGACCAGGCAGTCTCTGGGACAGGCAGGTTGTCACGGCTAGTGACCAGGGCAGTCTCTGGGAAAGGCAGGTTGTCACGGCAAGTGACCAGGCAGTCTCTGGGACAGGCAGGTTGTCACGGCTAGTGACCAGGGCAGTCTCTGGGACAAGCAGGTTGTCACGGCAAGTGACCAGGCAGTCTCTGGGAAGGCAGGTATATACGACCTGATATGGTGGAGCCTCCAGGTAGGCTGCAGTCGGATGGCAGATGATCGCTCCCAGGTGAGCAGGCAAGAGCCGGGGATCTCTGCAGATGATGTCCGAACTTCCGGATGGAGCTGCAGTCGGATGGCAGATGATCGCTCCCAGGTGAGCAGGCAAGAGCCGGGGATCTCTGCAGATGATGTCCGAACTTCCGGATGGAACTGCAGTCGGATGGCAGACAGGCAAGCCGACAGGTAACAGGCAGGTAACTGGAATCAGGAGCTGATGGCTGAAACAGAGTTAGACTGCACAGGAACAACCGGGACACGGATTGGATCTCAGGGAGTCAGGAACACAGACAGGAACATGGATTGGATCTCAGGGAGTCAGGAACACGGACAAGAACATCAGGAACACGGATTGGGTCTCAGGGAGTCAGGAACACGGACAGGAACATCAGGAACACGGATTGGGTCTCAGGGAGTCAGGAACACGGACAGGAACATCAGGAACACGGATTGGGTCTCAGGGAGTCAGGAACACGGACAGGAACATGGATTGAATCACAGGAACACGGACTGGAACACAGGCCTCGGACTCCGGACATCTGGCACCGATCAGCAGGCTCCGGACATCTGGCAATGATCGGCAGGATCCGGACATCAGGCAGGAAGGATAGGATCCGGACATCTGGAAGTGGTCGTCGGACATCGGACATCAGGCATAGGATCCGGACATCTGGCAGCGACCTGAAAAGGAACCCCAGCGGTCTGGTGCAAGCCCCGCCAGGCTCAACGGGAGCTGGCCGGGGATTGCACAGAGGCTGAGCACAGAGTAACAGAAACTCAGCACACACCGGACTCCTTCTTCCAAGATGAACTCAGGTTATATAGCAAGGATTCACAGTCACTGGCACAGGGTTCTGGACACAGCAGGATTACAGGAACATAACACAAAGGACACAGTTCAGACAGTCAGGTACAGGATGCGATCCAAGATCAGGGGTTCAGGTAATTAGACACAGCAGGAACAGGCCTGGATATACAGCCTCCAGGAACGGCGATCTGGGTAATCAGCCCCCAGCATAGGCGGAAACACAAGACACAATTCAGACATTCAGGTACCGGGTTTGATCCAGGATCAGGGAACAAGACACAACAGGAACAGGGAATCAGCTCTCCAGAGCTGATCAAATTCAGAGCAGGAGCTGAACACACAACCACATACGGCTAGGTTCAGGGATTCAGTGTGGATTCAATGTGAAGCTCTGGCAACGCCCACTAGGGCTGGGGAACTTTATATATGAGCTGCTTCACAGCGATAGGCTGGAGCAGTAATTCTAGTAAACACCCAATCCACATAAAAGCAGGACAGGTGTGGGCCGCGCCCCCTATGCAGAGCCAGACAGCACAACACAGAGGGAACCCAACAATGGCTGCTGCCAAACACGTAGTAAGTCATGCACCACTGCAGAGGACTTTGCAAGCTACGGACGGCTTTCACAGCAAGTCAGGAACCGCACATGCGGGCGGTCATGCAAAGCAGTGGAGCCACTCACGCAAGTACGGGTACGCAGCAGAGCCGGGAACTGAGCAGCATCCATATAGGTAACAGACAACAGTATCCCAGCTGGTTAGGGGGAAAGGAGCAAAAGGGTTAATGCAAAAAACATGCAGAGTAACGCTGGAAAACAAAGTACAGACAATACCAGCGTTACATATAGACTTTAGTTGTGAGCTCCTTAGTTGTTCTAAGCTCAACTTGGTTAGAGTTTATTTCCCAGACCATTTATGTTCCTTTGGTGTTTGAGTGTGTATGCAAGCGAGTGTTATCCTGTCTGTCTTATGTCTAATCTGTGTATTTAACTGAGATCAGCCCATATCCCTTTGGTGGTAGTCAGGATCCTTCTTAGGACTGATTACAGGGTTCAGGGTCTGATAGGAGACAGGGTTAGGTTGGAGACTTGGACCTCTGAACCATTATCAGTACCTCCAAGGTGAGGGATTAGTTAGGACCCCAGTTTAGGGTCAGGTTAGATCCCGGTCCACCTCTTTCCTGTTTCAGCTCATCAAGTCCTCAAGATTAACCCTGAGTTCAGCAGATATCGTGTCAGGTAAATCTATTCTATACTTACATGCTGATGTTGCTATGCTAGTTGTTGTATAGAGTGTTGTTCCTGTATTAATAGTTTACTGACATTGTATACATATTATTAGACAGCGTGACATTTTCACTGGCCTTAAAAATTATCTCCAGTTACCATGGATCCAGTAGCCCAGCTGGCTCTGCAGTTGCAGGGATTATCCATGGAGCTGACAGACATTAAGTCCAAAGTTTTGTCTCCCCTGGAGCAAACCAGAGTTGAACCTAAAGTAGCTCTCCCGGACAGGTTCACTGGTGGGCGAGACAAATTTTTCACCTTCCGGGAGGCATGTAAATTGTATTTTCGGCTTCGGCCTCGATCATCAGGGAGTGAGGAGCAGAGAGTGGGAATTGTTGTCTCACTTCTGCAGGGGGACCCTCAATCCTGGGCATTTTCCCTTCCTCCGGGATCCCCGGCTCTACTGTCTGTAGATCAATTTTTTACTGCCCTGGGATTGGTATATGATGACCCAGATCGGGTCTCTCTTGCTGAGACTAAATTACGTAAGATACAGCAGGGAGATCATCCGGCAGAGGAATTTGCTTCTGAGTTTCGTAGATGGGCCACAGATACTCAGTGGAATGACCCAGCTCTTAGGAGCCAGTTTTGTCATGGGCTTTCTGATAAATTAAAAGACGTTTTGGCTCAGTATGAGTCTCCTCCTTCTCTGGAGGCTGCTATGGCCTTAGCTATCCGTACTGATAGACGGCTTCGGGAGAGGGGTGAGGTAACCCCACTCCCTGTTGTTTCTCCACCTACCACTAAAGTCCCTTATGTTGAGGTTCCCCTTGTCTGTTCGGATGAGCCTATGCAGTTGGGAGGGACATCATTTCGTAGGAGGGGATTGGCGGTACGCCGCAGGACTAGAAGATGTTTTTTCTGCGGGAAAGAGGGACATTTTGTTGGAGAATGTCCATCCCGTGCCTTGTTGAGCCAAAAGTCGCCGGAAAACTGTTAATCCCAGGTTGTGTGGTGGACGACAACCTGGGAGTATGTATTTCATCCGCCAGTTCTTCTCAGTTCCTTGTACCAGTGGAGGTGGTAGTTGGTACGAGAGTGGAGAGATTGTCTGTTCTTCTTGATAGTGGTTCCGGGGCTAATCTGGTTGACGCTCAGTTTGCTCAGGCTCAAGGTATGCATCTGAGTGTATTGGTCAAACCGATCCCTATATTCTCCATTGACGCCAGGCCTCTCGGCCAAGGTAGCTTTGTTCATGAGGTTCATAACATTGACCTTCGGGTAGGGGCAATACATAGGGAACAATTATCTTGTTATGTGTTGGAGGGTCTACCTACTCCCATTGTGTTGGGACTTCCTTGGTTGGTTAAACATAACCCTGTGATTAATTGGCAGTCCAGAGAAATAAGCCAATGGGGTGAGTTTTGCAAAAGCAACTGCATGAACACAGTCATCAGTGCGGTCGTGCCTAGTACATTGCCTCCTTTTTTGGAGGATTTTGTGGATGTTTTCTCTGAGGAGGGGTGTCAGGAGTTGCCTCCTCATCGCGTGTATGACTGCTCTATTAATCTCCTTCCTGATGCTAAGTTGCCTAAAGCTAGGTTGTATAATCTTTCTGGTCCTGAGAGGCAGGCTATGAAAGATTATATTTCTGAAAGTCTGGCCAAAGGGCATATTAGACCTTCATCTTCCCCAGTAGCCGCGGGGTTCTTCTTTGTGAAGAAGAAAGATGGAGGCCTACGCCCTTGCTTGGATTTCCGCGAACTTAATCGGATTACGGTTCGAGATCCGTATCCACTCCCTCTTATTCCTGATCTCTTCAATCAAATTGTTGGCGCCAAATGGTTTTCTAAATTGGATCTCAGGGGGGCGTATAATCTGATTAGGATAAAAGAGGGGATGAGTGGAAAACGGCGTTTAACACGCCGGAGGGACATTATGAGAACCTAGTCATGCCTTTTGGTCTGACTACTGCACCAGCAGTATTCCAACATTTTGTTAATGACATTTTTCGTCACCTTGTGGGGCTGTTTGTGGTTGTATATTTGGACGACATTTTAATTTACTCGCCAGATCTTGTGTCTCATCAGGAGCATGTGAGACAGGTGTTGCAGATCTTGCGAGACAATAAACTATACGCCAAACTGGAGAAGTGTGTATTTGCCGTACAGGAACTTCAGTTTTTGGGTTTTTTGGTGTCAGCCTCCGGTTTCCGTATGGACCCTGAAAAGGTGAGAGCAGTGCTTGAATGGGATCAGCCAGGGGATCTTAAGGCTCTGCAGCGTTTTTTGGGGTTTGCTAACTACTACCGGAAATTTATTTGTAATTTCTCATCTGTCGTCAAACCTCTCACTGACATGACAAGAAAAGGGACGGATTTTTCTAAATGGTCGGACAAAGCTTGCCAAGCCTTTTCCTCTTTGAAGAAATGTTTTGCTTCGGCACCCGTTCTCATCCAACCAGATGCATCTCAGCCGTTCATTGTGGAGGTGGATGCGTCTGACGTAGGGGTGGGTGCTATATTGTCCCAGGGTCCGTCCCCTGGTAAATGGCATCCGTGCGCTTTCTTTTCTAAGAAATTGTCGTCCGCCGAAAGGAATTATGATATCGGCAATAGGGAACTTTTGGCCATTAAGTTAGCTTTTGAAGAATGGCGTCACTTTTTGGAGGGGGCAGTCCACCCGGTTACCGTTATTACTGATCACAAGAACCTGTTGTATTTGGAATCCGCTAAGCGTCTGAATTCCAGACAAGCTCGATGGTCGTTGTTTTTTACCAGGTTTAATTTTGTCGTCACTTATCGCCCGGGGTCTAAGAATGTAAAGGCTGATGCCTTGTCTCGCAGTTTCCCAGGGGCCGGGAAAACGGATGACCCGAGTCCTATCCTTCAGGAGGGGGTGGTAGTGTCGGCTGTATTTTCTGAGCTTGAGGAGGAGGTGTTAGAGGCTCAGGGGGACGCCCCTGCAGGACCTCCAGGGAGACTGTTTGTCCCAAATCTGTTGAGACAAAAGGTTATTGAGGCACATCATAATTCTGCTCTAGCAGGACATCCAGGGAGTAAGGCTACTTTAGATCTCCTTTCTCCCCGGTTTTGGTGGCCTAATGCTAATAAAGATGTTATAACTTTTGTCGCGTCATGTGGGGTGTGTGCTCGCTCTAAAACCCCTCATACCCGTCCGTCTGGGACCCTTTTACCCTTGAAACTTCCGGAGCGTCCATGGACTCATTTATCTATGGACTTCATTACGGACCTTCCTCCGTCGTCAGGGAATACTGTCATACTGGTGGTTGTTGACAGGTTCAGTAAGATGGCACATTTTGTTGCTCTTCCTGCACTCCCTAATGCTAAAACTCTGGCGCAGGTGTTCATTAGGGAGATCGTTAGACTTCATGGGTTGCCTTCTGATGTGGTGTCAGATAGGGGGTCTCAGTTTGTGTCCAAATTTTGGAGGGCATTTTGTTTACGTCGGGGGATGCAATTGTCATTTTCCTCGGCTTTTCATCCGCAGACCAATGGTCAGACAGAGCGTCTGAATCAGAGCTTAGAGACATATCTCCGGTGTTTTGTCTCAGAGAACCAAGAGGACTGGTCTTCTTTCTTGCCTCTGGCAGAGTTCGCTCTTAACAACAGGCGGAGCGAGTCCACTGGTAAGTCCCCGTTTTTTGGGGCATATGGTTTCCATCCCCAGTTTTGTACTTTCAATGGGGGGGGCCCTTCTGGGGTTCCTGAGGAGGAGCGTTTCTCGTCGTCACTTGCTTCTGTGTGGAGAGGTGTATTGAATAATCTGAGTGCGATGGGGAACCGTTACAAACGTATGGCTGATAGGAGGAGAGTTTCTGGTCCAGATCTGAATGTGAACGATCTGGTATGGTTGTCTACCAGGAATATAAAACTTAAAGTGCCCTCCTGGAAACTGGGTCCCAGATTCATCGGGCCGTACAGGATCAGTTCCATAATTAATCCTGTGGCATTTCGTCTGGACCTCCCTCCTACGTTTAAAATTCATAATGTGTTCCACAAGTCATTACTTAAAAGGTATGTGGCACCAGTCATACCGTCACCTCTACCTCCTCCTCCTGTGTTGGTCAATGGTAACTTGGAATTTCAAGTATCAAAGATCATTGACTCACGTCTGAATCGCCGGTCCCTTCAGTACTTGGTGCATTGGAAGGGGTATGGTCCAGAGGAGAGGACGTGGGTCCCTGCGTCTGATGTTAACGCAGATCGTTTGGTTCGGACCTTCCACAGAACTCACCCGGGCAGGCCTGGCCCTGAGGGTCCGGAGGCCCCTCGTAGAAGGGGGGGTACTGTCATGTGTGCATTGCCACGAAGATCGTCGCGGTTGCACATTTTGACTTCTCACAGCTGAGCTGCTGTTTCTTTGTGTTTGGCAGCTAGGGAGTTAATTCTGTCTGTGCTCGGTTCTGGGACTGGGTGCAGTTTCTCCCGGCTGCAATTGATTATTTGTTGATTGGTTTCCTTTAAATTACTGGTTGTCTGCTTGGGGAGTTGCCAGTGAAACCTTCATGCAGACCACAGATAGGAATGAATCTGTATAGACTTTAGTTGTGAGCTCCTTAGTTGTTCTAAGCTCAACTTGGTTAGAGTTTATTTCCCAGACCATTTATGTTCCTTTGGTGTTTGAGTGTGTATGCAAGCGAGTGTTATCCTGTCTGTCTTATGTCTAATCTGTGTATTTAGCTGAGATCAGCCCATATCCCTTTGGTGGTAGTCAGGATCCTTCTTAGGACTGATTACAGGGTTCAGGGTCTGATAGGAGACAGGGTTAGGTTGGAGACTTGGACCTCTGAACCATTATCAGTACCTCCAAGGTGAGGGATTAGTTAGGACCCCAGTTTAGGGTCAGGTTAGATCCCGGTCCACCTCTTTCCTGTTTCAGCTCATCAAGTCCTCAAGATTAACCCTGAGTTCAGCAAATATCGTGTCAGGTAAATCTATTCTATACTTACATGCTGATGTTGCTATGCTAGTTGTTGTATAGAGTGTTGTTCCTGTATTAATAGTTTACTGACATTGTATACATATTATTAGACAGCGTGACATTCAGTTCCTGTGAAGCATGTAAAGGGTTAATAAACTTCTTGAATGTGGTTTTGAGCTCCTTGAGGGGTGCAGTTTTTAGAATGGTGTCACTTTTGGGTATTTTCTGTCATTTACACCCCTCAAAGTGACTTTAAATGTGATATGGTCCCTAAAAAAATGGTTTTCTAAATTTTGTTGTAAAAATGAGAAATCGCTGGTCAGCTTTTAAGCCTTATAACTTCCTAACAAAAAAAAATGTTGTTTCCAAAATTGTGCTGATGTAAAGTAGACATGTGGGAAATGTTATTTATTAAGTATTTTGAGTGACATATCTCTCTGATTTAAGGGCATAAAAATAAAAGTTTGAAAATTGCAAAATTTTCAAAATTTTCGCCATATTTCCGTTTTTTTCATAAATAAACGCAAGTCATATCGAAGAAATTTTACCACTAACATAAAGTACAATATGTCACAAAAAAAACATTGTCAGAATCAGCGGGATCCATTAAAGCTTTCCAGAGTTATAACCTCATAAAGTGTCAGTGGTCAGAATTGTAAAAATTGGCCTGGTCCTTAAGCTGCAAATTGGCTCTGTCACTAAGGGGTTAAAATAATTTCCAAACTTATGGCAAACGTGTTGGCAGAGATACTGCCAGCTCTAGTGTCATCAGCTCAGGTGGGCTTTGTGAAGGGTAGAAGTGCAGTCAAAAATATTAGGGATGACGGGTCATTTCATAAACTTTGTCAAAGTCTTGTATACAAATCCCACGGCAAAAATTCAAACCTGAGGTATTTGAAAGGAGAAGAATAGGGGTATGAGAATCAAAGCCTCATATTTTGTGGTTGACATAATACTTTATATGGCAGATGTGGAGAGAGATTTGCCATAAGTATTAGATCTCTTAGAAGTTTTTGGTAGATTTTCAGTCTTCACCTTAAATAAAAATAAATGTGAAATTCTACAATTGTCAAAGATAGAAATTAAATAGGAAAAAAAGATATATGTGTTATTCCAGTAGTTGTAACGCATATCACATGTTTGGGTATCTAGTTAGGTAGAAAACTGGAGTCAGTCTGTAATTTAAATTCCCCCCACCCCCATTATATCTAAAATCCAACAAGAACTGGAAAGATGGCACCATCAGCCTTTGAACTTATTGAGAAGGATACACCTTTTGCAAATGGTGAGTATTTCAAAACTCATGTATCCACTATAGATAATACCGGTTCTCCTAAAACACGTAGAAGGGTCATACGGAAGGTTCGGAGGCCTCATAAAAAATTAATAACGCTGATAGCACCAAAAGAGGAGGGGGCAAATCTACCAGACATAAGAAGATACAACCTGGCGTGTTTCTTCCGGCACATAATAGACTGGTTGAAAGATAGTAATAAATTCTCTGACACGGCCTTGGAAAAATCTGATGCAGATCCATGGAACCTAGTTGCAGTATAGCACACATCACAAAATCTAATGCCTAGCAAAATTAAAAACTCAATAATAAACCAAAACAAGATAGCAACATGGAAAGCAATCAGAAAAAGAGTAAAATTATTAGGGGAAAACAAAGTATAACAGGAATGGAGGCTGAAGGGGATATTCAAAATTCATAATTTATTGCACGAGGGAGAGAGTAGGTGCTTGATGAGAGAAGATGTATCAAAATTTACATTAAGTAAGCAACAATTTCTACAATTAACACAAATCAGAGGAATGATTATGGTGCATCTGAAAAATGTAAGGGAAGAAACTAAAAGAAACGCAATGGATACTGTTATTAGACCGATCAGGCACAGTGTATCTATGCTATACAGAGGTTTCAAAGAAATTCCGGGGAAATTGGAAGACGTACAAGTATTTAGGTAATGGGATAAGAAAATAGAGGGATAGGCAAATTGGGGAAAAAATCCTAGTAGGGTGGAAGGTAGTACGGAAGAACATTTTGAGTGAGGTTTGAAGGGACACACAGTTTAGGATAATGCAAAGAGCAATCTTGCCCTGTAATATACCAATGTTGAAAAACATGAGAAATAGTCTGACACATTGTCCAAAATGCAAACTTAAAGATTCAGACTTACTACATGGGTTGTGGAGTTGCACCAAAAGTACAAGAATTCTAGAAAGACATAATGCGTATATTGGAAAATACGAGTGTCAAGAGTATTCCTCTATATTGTTACCATTTCTTTCCATTACTGCAGGAGGGAGGAAAGTACAACAAAAAGAGAGTGAAAAACTAACCACAATATTCCATACAATCTGTTTACTAGCCAAAAGAAGGTTGTTAAAACAATTGTTATCTGCATCTATTCCAAATTGGAAATAGATAATCGGCCAAGTGACCGCCATATTCCATTTGGGAAGGATGGAAGCAGAACGTGATAAGGAAAAATGCTTAAAATCTTTTTAAAAGGCTTTTTACTCAATTATACAATGGAGGAACTTCATAAAATCATGAAGCCCATTGACCAGACCAGTTGGTCTATATTGGTAGACTTAGGTGGAACATTGGGGAAGTTAAAAATAATTGATCCTAATTGAGAGGGAAAAGTGGAGAGCGATACCGGCTAACAGAGCATTGTATAGAGATTAAATAAACAAGTGCAACATCTGAGGGGTTACTTTGGTCAAGATCATGATAGGAAAGAAGTGGACACTGGAAATATAAATAGTATATCCTGCATGTCTGGGTAGTTGGGGAAATACAGTTGGTATGGAAAGTATTCAGACCCCTTTAATTTTTCACTCTCTGTTTCATTGCAGCCATTTGGTAAATGCAAAAAAGGTCATTTTTTTCTCATTAATGTACACTCTGCACCCCATCTTGACTGAAAAAAAACAGAAATGTAAATTTTTTTGCAAATTAAAAAAAACAAAAACTGAAATATCACATGGTCATAAGTATTCAGACCCTTTACTCAGACACTCATATTTAAGTCACATGCTGTCCATTTTCTTGTGATCCTCTTTGTGATGGTTCTACTCCTTCATTGGAGTCCAGCTGTGTTTAATTAAACTCATAGAACTTGATTTGTAATGGCACACACCTGTCTATATAAGACCTCACAGCTCTCAGTGCATATCAGACCAAATGAGAATCATGAGGTCAAAGGAACTGGACAAGGAGCTCAGAGACAGAATTGTGGCAAGGTACACATCTGGCCAAGGTTACAAAAGAATTTCTGCAGTACTCAAGGTTCCTAAGAGCACAGTGACCTCCATAATCGTTAAGTGGAAGACGTTTGGGACCACCAGAAGTCTTCCTAGACCTGGCCGTCCAGCCAAACTGAGCAATCGTGGGAGAAGAGCCTTGGTCAGAGAGGTAAAGAAAAACCCCAAGATCACTGAGGCTGAGCTCCACAGACGCAGTAAGGAGATGGGAGAAAGTTCCACAAAGTCAACTATCACTGCAGCCCTCCAACAGTCGGGCCTTTATGGCAAAGTGGCCCTACGGAAGCCTCTCCTCAGTGCCTGACATATGAAAGCCCGCATAGAGTTTGCTAAAAAAACACATGAAGGACTCCCAGACTATGAGAAATAAGATTCTCTGGTCTCATGAGACGAAGATAGAACTTTTAGGTTATAATTCTAAGCGGTATGTGTGGAGAAAACTAGGCAAAGCTCATCACCTGCCCAATACAATCCCAACAGCGAAACATGTGGTGGAAGCATCATGCTATCGGGGTGTTTTTCAGCTGCAGGGACAGGACGACTGGTTCCAATTGAAGTAAACATGAATGCGGCCAAGTACAGAGATATCCTGGAAGAAAACCTCTTCCAGAGTGCTCTGGACCTCAGACTTAGCCGAAGGTTCACCTTCCAACAAGACAATGACCCTAAGCACACAGTTAAAATAACAAAAGAGTGGCTTCAGAACAACTCTGTGACCATTTTTGACTGGCCCAGCCAGAGCCCTGACCTAAACCCAATTGAGCATCTCTGGAGAAACCTGAAAATGGCTGTCCACCAACGTTCACCATCCAACCTGACGGAACTGGAGAGTATCTGCAAGGAAGAATGGCAGGGAATCCCCAAATCCAGGTGTGAAAAACTTGTTGCATCATTCCCAAGAAGACTCATGGCTCTACTAGCTCAAAAGGGTGCTTCTACTCAATACTGAGCAAAGGGTCTGAATACTTATGAACATGTGAAATTTCAGTTTTTGTTAGTCCAGATGGGGTGCAAAGTGTACATTAATGAGAAAAAAAATTAACTTTTTTGAATTTACCAAAAGGCTGCAATGAAATAAAGAGTGAAAAATGTAAAAGGGTCTGAATACTTTCCATACCCACTGTATCTTTTTTTTGTTTATCTTTTTCAATTACTCTATTTGTGATCCTTTCATTTTGAAAATTGAAGAAACTAATAAATGAAACTAAATCTGAGAGTTTGTAAACAAAGTGTATATAATTTTATTGTATAATTATAGATGTTAAAAATTCAATAAAAAGTATTGTTAAATAAAAAAAACAAACATATCCCTCACCTGTCCATCGTTCTATCCCACGCCATAATCCATGTCTGGGATGAATAGTTTAAAACATGGATGGTGCCAAGATGAATGAAGCTCAGTGCTGCAGCATGAGACTTTTTCTCACGGTGCTATCGGTGATCTCACCGAGATCCCTACAGTTCAGGGAACTGGGAACACAACCTCAATGGCCGGCGGAAAACCGCGATGAGGTCACCGCTGCTCACTGAATCTGCGTTCACAGCAGCTCATTTCTCAGTGGTTCTCAGCATGGACGGTTGTATTGGCATCGTCCAGATTGAAAACTATTTATCGCAGACATGCATTACGCCATGGGACAGAACGACGGACAGGTGAGAGATATGGATTTTTTTTTGTTCTTTTTTTACAGGAGACCATGGCTTCAATAGAATGGACATTAGGTGAGTATGTGTTTGTTCTTTTTAAATAAAGTAAAAATGTGTTTGTTTATTTCAAATAAAGGACTTTATTCTGGGTGTGTGTTTAGTTACAATAGAACTATAGAATTAGTAATGGATAGATGTTTTACTGTAGATCATGGCCCCATCAAACACTGACTTGTTTTCTCATAGTCCATTGCCATCTCTTCTATGAATATAAAGACCCCTGAAGTCAGGGCAGAGGAGAAGTCACCGACTGCCTGGATCTGTGTCCTGTATCAGGTCAGACGTGCATTGCTAGCTGAACTGGCTTACAGCCACATGCAAGAGACTGTCATGATCCATTTCTGGATCTGTGGCAGATTTTGCATTTCATATTAAAAAAAATTCCTTTCAGACCATCGGGGTTAATGCTTTTTTTTTTTCCCGGTGGCCGCTGGTGTAATTACATTGCTGCTGAGATTGCTGATGCAGGTAGTGACCACTCCCACCATCCTTTAAAAGGTCACCTGATGCATCTGCTGACTTTTGGTGATACACTTCCTCTTTGGAGACCAACCAAGCTGGAGTCAGGAGCTTTCTGGTGCTGCAGCTGAATCCTGTTATCTGGTGCCTTACTCTGCTGTGCGGTGCATTGCAGCAGAGAAAGCTAAGTGTTGTATTTTTGTTCCCCATTCCCTGTGGTGTCTGACTTTTCTTTTCTTTTGTATTATTAGTGCAGTGGTGTGACTAGTGCTCTCACTGGCCTGCTCCCTACCTAGGGATTAGCGCAGGGCTTGTGAGGGTTTAAGGTATCCAGCTCAGCGACGCGGTGAAAGAACCCATATAGGGACGATAGGGAGCTCAGGGCACAGACTTAGACGAGTGCAGGAGGTGTCCATTTCCCTCGTTCCCTATCGCAGGGCCCACCGTTGTTAAAGTTTCCCCGGTGTTCCCTTGTTTGTTTTGCCGTCTGGTGATCGACCAACCATCGGGTCGCGTCACACCAGGATAGTCACTTCGTGACAGAGAATTTTTCCTGGGTTTACAGAAACAGAGGGGAGCCAGAAGACCGCAGCGTTTGATTTCTCCTACTCGCATTTATTGGAAGCACTTCACCTTCATATAAAATGGTACAAGTTTATTTTAGCAGTGTGGGGGTTCATCTGCTAGTTTGAGAGCTCTTGGATGCTTTCCTGCATTTAGGCTCTCAGCTGTGCACTGTTAGCCACTCTTATCTCCTATATAAACTAGGCCCTGGCTAGCCTCATTGTCAAACCTAACTTTTGCTGCATGGCTGGAGGTTGTTGGTGGTTATTGGAAAAGTTGTTTGGTGGATTTATCAGTGATTGTTGCTAAGTTTTGAGTGTGTGAAGATTCCCTTCTCCCACTTTGGTTTAACCCCATTCACCACTCTTCGGTGCATTCTTCTGTTGATTGTGTGTGTATATTTGTATGATTGGTATTTTCCTTTTTCCCTGTTCCTATTACCTTGTTAGTCTAGTTGGTGTATTATGGTACACTACTACTCCCCTCTTCCTTGGGTGGGGGAAGGGTACAGACTGAGGGTGGATTCAGGAGCTAAGGAAAGGTACGTGGCCCCCCGCGTCTTCACCAATAGAAGTAATCCAGAAGACAGGGCGAGCTAGGCCGCCCTAGCATTAGGGCCTGGGAAGGAGCCTCTGGTCCTGGGACACTGACAACAGAGACGTGACAGAATTGAGAACAGCAAGACAATATTTCAGGCTTATATTAAGAAGAAGCCCATTTAAATGCATGAAGCCTACTTTAACCGGTCACAAGATTGTCTGTTGCTTTAAGAACAGAGACCCTTTTAAAGGTTGGTTGGTCATGTGACCAGGAAGTGCAGGAAGTCTTCTTAAAAGGACGTTCGTGTGAGCGGGAAGTGCAGTAAGCCTTCTTAAAGGGTTGGTTGCTGAGCGGGAATAGCAGGAAGCTTTCTTAAAAAGAAATGCACAATCCAGTGAGCGGTTAAAAGGGTCATAGAATGGTAGAGTTGGAAGGGACCTCCTGGGTCATCTGGTCCAATCTCTTGCTCAATGCAGGATTCACTACACCATCTCAGACAAATGTCTGTCCTGCCTCTGTTTGAAGACTTCCATTGAAGGAGAACTTGCCACCACTCGTGGCAGCCTTTTCCACTCGCTGATCATGCGGAGACCTGGGTGACAATACAGAGAGGACCGGGGCTATGCTCTAGGAGACCGAGGCAGCTGAGTACTACATGTTGGTTAAGTGACTCGTCCGTACACTACAGCAATAGCCTTGCAGCCTAACAGAGAAATAGAACTGACTCCTGTTGATGCCTGTTACAGTGACTACTTTGACAGACTTAGTGTTTAGGTGACGACTACCACCCGACTTTGACTTTCCTCAGACCAAAATACCAGTAGAAATATCGCTTGCTATATTAGTTAACTTTGTGACTCAAAACTGTGTTGTGAAACAGCGATACTGTTTATATACCTAGAATAATAACCTCCAGTGAACTAGTTTAATGTTTCTGGTGAATCACTAAACCTTTAGACTTTTAATTTCTGTTCACCTAATTTGTTTGTTACAAATAAATAATCACTTGGTTCAAGTTACCACTGAGTCTTCATCTTCTGCGTCGTTGCATCTGCGTACCTATTTACACACGTGTTATGAATGTTTTAGAAATGAATTCTGAGCAGAAGCTCCCTCTGGTGGTTACAAACGGTACTGAACCATTCAATGAGGATTGGCAATCAGGAATCACGGACTGGCTGGATATAAGGGAGGTTTCCCCCCATCATGGTTGCCGGTGATCAATTGTTCTTGTCTCAACGTTGTTTCCTGGTTCACTTGGAAGCTTGCTGAGTCTTGCCTCTTCTCCTGCTCTCAGATAAGATATTTTCTGTTTTTTTGTTTTTGTGCTTGCCATTTGCAATTTTCTCTGCATTTCTGTGAGGTTGGCCAGGTTCCCCTCCTCGGGGGGCTTGGGCGCCTCTCGGTTCCTCTGGAGCCACTGTTGTTTGTTCATTTGCCTTTTCCAGTTTTTTCTGTGGCTGCAGCTTAGTTTTGTTACACCAGAGAACTAATTTAGGTGGTAGAGGTCGTGTGATCTCAGGTGTTTTTGCAATTAGTAGCGTTGGCTTTTTTTAGGGTTTTTTTGGATTGCAGTAAGTATCCTTCCTATCCTTTTCTGTCCAGGCAGATTGGGCCCCAGCGTTTGCTCATACTATTTTCTGTCTGTGTCTGTATTTTCTCTTGTCTAACCGCCATTACATGTTTGGGGGCTTCCTATGTTCTTTGGGGATCTGCTCCGGGGCAGATAGCTTTCCTCTTTCTATCTTTAGGTGTAGTTAGCCTCTCAGGCTGTGACGAGGCGTCTAGGACCAACGTAGGAACGCTCCACGGCTGCCTTTAGTTGTGGTGGTTAGTCAGGGTACTGCAATCCAGTAGATCCCAACCTCTCTGGTGTATTGCCTTTTTTGCCTGCTCTCCTCAGCTACCAAAACATAACAGTATCACCGGCCAAACTGAAAATTATATGGTACTCACAGAAGGGAAAAATAGTGTGGAAAGACAAAAGTTGTCAGAGTTGTCAGAGATTTTTTTTTTTTTTCCTCTTTTTCTCTGGGTGCTGAGGAGGATTTTTTTTTTCTCTCAATGGAGTTTGCACAGTTGTCTGGCCGTGTGGATCAGCTTGCCACTGAAGTTCGGAGTATTGCTACCTATCTTGCAGGGTTGCCAGATTTGTTTTTGGGGGATCGAGCTAAATTTCTGAATTTCAAAAATAACTGTAAGTTGTTTTTTGCCTTAAAACCTAAGTCCTCAGGGAACGCAGCACAGCAGGTTCAAATTGTCATCTCTCTCCTGCGCGGCGATCCTCAGGATTGGGCTTTTTCCCTGACACCTGGGGACCCTGTTTTGAGTAATGTTGATGCATTTTTTCTGGTTCTGGGGTTATTGTACGATGAACCTAATGTCACTGATCAAGCTGAAAAAACCTTGTTGGCATTAAATCAGGGGCTTGAGGACGCTGAGTTGTACTGTCAGAAATTCCGAAAATGGGCAGTTCTGACCAAATGGAATGATTATGCTTTGGCAGCCCTTTTTCGGAAGGGTCTGTCAGAGAATCTAAAAGATGTTATGGTGGGTTTCCCTGCTCCCTCTGGTCTCAATGATTCTATGTCATTGGCGATTCAAATTGACAGACGTTTGCGTGAGCGTAGAGCCCATATGTCAAAGTCAAGGCCCGCGGGCCAGATCCGGCCCGCTAATTGATTATCTATGGCCCCCTGGCAGGCGGGGCCCTGAGCAGGCGGGGGGGCCCACTCGCAGTCTGGCACCCCCGCGCCCGTTAGCGGAGGAGAGCGGTGTCAGCGCCGCCACTGGGCCCCCCCCGCCTGCTCAGGGCCCCGGCAGCAGCTGGCAACAATACTTACCTCTCCCGTGCCTCCGCTGCCGCAGCTCCGGGCTCCAGGGGGCGCCGGCGCTTCCTCTCACAGCCGGCCGCTGAATGACGTCATCATTCAGCGGCCGGCTGTGGCACAGAGCGCGGGGACGCTGAACAGGTAAGACGTCTCTGTGTGTGTATGTAGTGCGGTGCTTTGTGTGTGTATGTATGTGTGTGTGTGTATGTGTGTGTGTATGTATGTATGTGAGAGAGTGCTTGTGTGCTGTCTGTGTGTGATGATGGCAGGCATTGCTGATAATGGGGAGGCATTGATGATGGGGAGAAGATGATGATGGGCAGGCATTGCTGATAATGGGGAGGCATTGATGATGATGGGGAGAAGATGATGATAATGGGCAGGCATTGATGATGGGGAGAAGATGATGATGGGCAGACATTGATGATGATGGGGAGGAGATGATGATGGGCAGGTATTGCTGATAATGGGGAGGCATTGATGATGATGGGGAGAAGATGATGATAATGGGCAGGCATTGATGATAATGGGCAGGCATTGATGATGATGGGGAGGAGGAGATGATGATGATGAGCAGGCATTGATGATAATGGGGAGGCCATGATGATGATGGGGAGGCAATGATGATGATAATGGGGAGTCTTTCCACAGCGCCCTTTCCTGAGCTGTAACAGTGCAGAACGCAGTACAGCGCAGAGGAGAGCTCCATATTTTGTATGGAGCATTATATGGGGACCAGTATCCTGTATGGAGCATTATATGGGACCAGTATCCTGTATGGAGCATTATATTGGGTCCAGTATCCTGTATGGAGCATTATATTGGGTCCAGTATTCTGTATGGAGCATTATATGGGGGGTGACATCCTGCATGGGGTATTATATGGGTGATGAGGGAGAGACTGTGGTGCCCATAATATTGTATGGAGGACTGTACTGTCCAGTCTGTACTGTGCGCTGTGAGGATTTGGCGGTTTTTGAGCTATTGTACAATTTACAATAGATATCACTCATGTAATGGAAGAAGAGAAGTATTTGGCATTGTACTGTACCCATATTTCTCTGCTGTATCTGTGCATCATGAATCGTGGTCTGTGTTAAAGGGGCCCACTGAGGCTCTTTCGCCCGGGGCCCATAAAAACCTGGAGCCGGCCCTGGCACCAACACTACATTTCCCACAATGCACCGGTAGCAGGGCCGGCGTCAGTCCGGCCCTCGGCTTGTAGCAAATTTTTTTTTTTGGCCCTCGGTGTGTTTGACTTTGACATCCCTGGCGTAGAGGTATGTGTGGAATGGTGTTGCCTTGTGAACCAGCTTCTGAACCCATGCAATGTGATAGAGTGGCTTCTGGGGCACAGCGTCATGAGTTTCAAAAACGCAATGGGTTATGTTTCTACTGTGGTGATGCCTCTCATGCTATTTCAGTCTGCCCTAAGCGGGGAAGAAGTTTTGCACGCTCAGTTGTCTTGGGTAGTGTTCAGACTAAATTTCTGTTGACTGTTTACCCTGATTTGCTCCCTGTCCACATTTTCTGCTCAGGATTTTGTTGATTCGGGAGCAGCTATTAACCAGATGGATTTTGATTTTGCTAAACGTTGTGGGTTTCCCTTGATACCCCTACGGAAGTCTATTCCCCTACTGGGGATTGATTCTACCCCTTTGGCTGAGAATAAACCCCAGTTCTCTACTCAGGTGATGATGAGGGTTGAACCTGATCATCAGGAGTGTTGCAAATTTTTGGTGCTGTATAATCTGCATGACATTATTGTACTAGGTTTCCCTTGGTTGCAGTCTCATAATCCTGTTTTGGATTGGAAATCTGTGTCTGTAACCAGTTGGGGCTGCCAATGTGTTAATGCCAACACTCCTGTTTTTTCTGCCTCTCCCCAGGCTCAAGATGTGCCTGACTTTTTGACTGATTTTTCTGATGTGTTTAGCGAAAGTAAATCTGCATCCTTGCCCCCCCCATAGGAGCTATGACTGCGCTATTGAACTAGTGCCTGGTAGTAAATTCCCTAAAGGTCGCCTTTTTAACTTGTCTGTACCTGAACATGACGCTATGCGGTCTTATATCAAGGAGTCATTGGAGAAGGGTCATATCAGACCATCCTCTTCACCCTTGGGTGCCGGTTTTTTCTTTGTGGCCAAAAAGGATGGTTCATTAAGGCCTTGTATTGATTATCGTCTCTTGAACAATATCACTGTGAAATATCAATATCCTTTACCCTTGATTTCTGACCTGTTTTCCAGGGTGAAAAGTGCTACTTGGTTTACCAAGCTTGACCTCAGGGGGGCGTATAACCTTATTCGCATTAAGCACGGGGATGAATGAAAGACAGCGTTTAATACCCCAGAGGGGCATTTTGAGTACCTAGTGATGCCCTTTGGGCTCACTAATGCTCCTTCCGTCTTCCAGTCCTTCATGAATGACATTTTCAGGGATTTTGTGGATAAATTTCTGATTGTTTATTTGGATGATATCTTGATTTTTTCCAATGACTGGGACTCTCATGTGAAACATGTTCGGACTGTGTTCCAGATTTTGAGAGAGAATGCTCTGTATGTGAAGGGATCAAAGTGTCTTTTTGGCGTACAGAGGATCTCATTTCTGGGATTTATTTTGTCTCCATCTGTTATTGAAATGGACCCGGTCAAGGTTCAGGCCATCTGTGATTGGGTCCAACCTACTTCATTAAAGGCTCTTCAGAGATTCTTGGGTTTTGCCAATTTTTATCGTAAATTTATTGGTAATTTCTCTGTTATTGTTAAACCATTGACCGATTTGACCAAAAAGGGTTCTGATGTGGTGAATTGGCCTCCTGAGGCAGTCTCTGCATTTCAGGAACTTAAACAGAGATTCACTTCTGCTCCTGTTCTACGGCAGCCTGATGTTTCTCTGCCATTTCAGGTGGAGGTTGATGCCTCTGAAATTGGGGCAGGTGCCGTTTTGTCCCAAAGAGATCCTGAGACCTCTAAAAGTAACCCTTGTGCTTTTTTCTCTCGAAAATTTTCTCCAACTGAACGTAATTATGACGTGGGTAATCGGGAGTTATTGGCCATGAAGTGGGCTTTTGAAGAATGGAGACATTGGCTGGAGGGAGCCAAACATCAGGTGGTGGTCCTCACGGACCATAAGAATCTGGTTTATCTCGAATCAGCCAAGCGACTTAATCCTAGACAGGCCAGGTGGGCCTTGTTTTTCACACGTTTTAATTTTGTGGTTTCCTTTCTTCCTGGCACTAAGAATGTTAAGGCGGATGCCCTCTCGAGGAGTTTCCTTGCGGACTCTCCTGAGTTATCTGATCCTGCTGTTATTTTGAAAGAGGGTGTAGTTCTTTCCGCCATCTCGCCCAATTTGAGACTGGCACTGGAGGGGTGTCAGGAGGATAAACCCGAGCGCTGCCCTGTTGGGAAATTGTTTGTCCCAGACCAGTGGAAGAAGAGTGTGATGTCTGAGATTCATTGTTCCGCGTTGGCCGGTCATCCCGGAATTTTTGGTACCAGAGACTTGGTGAGTCGGTCCTTTTGGTGGCCTACTTTGTCTCGTGACGTCAGGGAGTTGTGCAGTCCTGTGGGACTTGCTCTCGCTCCAAGCCTTGCTCTCGCTCTAGTGGTTTGTTGATGCCATTGCCTGTGCCCAAGAGACCATGGACCCATATCTCTATGGATTTTATTTCCGACCTCCCTGTTTCTCAGAGAATGACCGTTATCTGGGTGATTTGTGATAGGTTTTCCAAGATGATACATCTTGTGCCATTACCTAAGTTGCCTTCCTCCTCCGAATTGGTGCCTTTGTTCCTTCAGCACGTGGTTCGGTTACACGGCATTCCTGAGAACATTGTGTCTGACAGAGGAGTCCAGTTTGTTTCCAGATTTTGGAGGACTTTTTGTTCTAAACTTGGTGTTCAATTGTCTTTCTCCTCTGCTTTTCATCCTCAGACCAATTGACAAACTGAGAGAACAAACCAGACATTGGAGACTTATCTGAGATGCTTTGTGTCTGCTGATCAAGATGCTGGGTCTCTTTTTTGCCTTTGGCTGAGTTTGCTCTTAATAATAGGGCAAGCTCTGCCACTTTGATGTCTCCATTTTTCTGCAATTTTGGGTTTCACCCTCGATTTTCTTCGGACAGACGGAGGCTTCTGTCTGTCCGGGTGTTGACTCTGTTGTGGAGCGTATGCAGCAGATTTGGGACCAGGTAGTGGAGAGGTTGTCCCTCTCTCAGGAGAAGGCCCAGTGGTTTGCCAACCGGCATAGGACTGATGGTCCTCGGTTTAAAGTGGGGGACTTGGTCTGGTTGTCCTCAAGAAATATCCCTATGAGAGTTGCATCTCCTAAGTTTAAGCCTAGGTTCATTGGACCTTATAAGATCATGGAGATTCTTAATCCTGTTTCCTTTCGTTTACTTCTTCCAGGGACATTTAAGATCCATAACGTGTTCCACAAGTCCTTATTGAAGAGGTTTGTCGAGCCAGTGGTTCCTATGGCTGCGCCCCCTGACCCTGTTTTGGTTGAGGGCAATCTGGAGTATGTGGTTGAGAAAATATTGGATTCTCGTTTTTCTAGACGGAAACTCCAGTATTTGGTTAAGTGGAGAGGTTATGGTCAGGAGGACAATTCTTGGGTGTTTGCTTCGGACATCCATGCTAGGAGACTGATCCGTGCGTATCACAGAGCTCATCCTGACCGACCTGGTTGCACAAATGAGGGTTCTGTGACCCCTCCTCAAGGAGGGGTACTGTTATGAATGTTTTAGAAATGAATTCTGAGCAGAAGCTCCCTCTGGTGGTTACAATCGGTACTGAACCATTCAATGAGGATTGGCAATCAGGAATCACGGACTGGCTGGATATAAGGGAGGTTTCCCCCATCATGGTTGCCGGTGATCAATTGTTCTTGTCTCAACGTTGTTTCCTGGTTCACTTGGAAGCTTGCTGAGTCTTGCCTCTTCTCCTGCTCTCAGATAAGATATTTTCTGTTTTTTGTTTTTGTGCTTGTCATTTGCAATTTTCTCTGCATTTCTGTGAGGTTGGCCAGGTTCCCCTCCTCGGGGGGCTTGGGCGCCTCTCGGTTCCTCTGGAGCCACTGTTGTTTGTTCATTTGCCTTTTCCAGTTTTTTCTGTGGCTGCGGCTTAGTTTTGTTACACCAGAGAACTAATTTAGGTGGTAGAGGTCGTGTGATCTCAGGTGTTTTTGCAATTAATAAAAAATATATATGTGTGTAGCGGCGCACGTGTATACGTGTCAGATCAGCAGCAAGTACAGAACTCCAACCACAAGGATAAAAAAAGAGAGGGAAGGGATTAAACAATAATATTACTCGCGCTAATGGATCAAACACACTCCCAATACTGATTTAACACATACCTTAGTTTACAAGGGATAAGTATGCAATAAATGCACCCGCGGTGAATTTCATATGAGAGTAATCCTTGAGTCCTGTTTCCTTTGTAGCCTGCTTGGTTCGTGTCTGCATCTCCTGCTAACAGATAAGACATTTTCTTCTTTTTGTGCTTGATTTTTGCATTTTGTCCTGCACTTCTGTGGGGGCCTTCAGGGTCCCCTCCGGGGGCTTTTGCCCTCTCAGTTTAGTTCAGCCACTGATGTTTGTACTTTTGCTTTTTCCAGTTTTTTCAGTGGCTGCTGTTTTGATTTTGTTACACCAGAGAACTAATTTAGGTGGTGGAGGTCGTGTGATCTCAGGTGATTTTGCAATTAGTAGAGTTGGTACTTTTTAGGGTTTTTGGGATTGCAGTAAGTGTATTTCCTATCCTTTTCTGTCTATTAAGATTGGGCCCCAACGTTTGCTCATACTATTTTCTGTCTGTGTCTGTATTTTCTCTTGTCTAACCGCCATTACATGTTTGGGGGCTTCCTATGTTCTTTGGGGATCTGCTCCGGGGCAGATAATTTTCCTCTTTCTATCTTTAGGTGTAGTTAGCCTCTCAGGCTGTGACGAGGCGTCTAGGACCAACGTAGGAACGCTCCACGGCTGCCTTTAGTTGTGGTGGTTAGTCAGGGTACTGCAATCCAGTAGATCCCAACCTCTCTGGTGTATTGCCTTTTTTGCCTGCTCTCCTCAGCTACCAAAACATAACACACATGATGTAAAAGGAAGTGTGAGCCATCAGATCAGGACATCTTCCATTGCTCCAGGATCCAGTTCTCATTCTCACATGCCCACTGTAGGATCTTTCGGCAATGAATTGGGATCAGCATGGGCTGCAGCTACAGTCCCATATTTATCAAGCTGTGATGTAGCCAGTAGTGATGAGCGAACGTGGTTGGATAAGGTGTTATCCAAGCATCTTCGGGTGCTAACCGAGTGTTTTCGGTTTGATCAAAAAATATGTTTGAGTCCCCGCAGCTGTATGTCTCGCGGCTGTTTGACAGCTGCAACACATGCATAGAGTGCCTGTTTGTTAGGCAATCCATGCATGTGTTGCTCCATACAGTATTAAGGGCACCACAAAGTGCTCCATACAGTACAATGAACCCCATATATTGTTTCATACAGAATAATGAGCCCCATATATTGCTACATACAGAATAGTGAGCCCCATATATTGCTACATACACTATAATGAGCCCCATATATTGCTCCATACAGAATAATGAACCTCATATATTGCTCCATATAGTGCTATGGGCACCACATAGTGCTTCATACAGAATAATGAGCCCCATATATTGCTCCATACAGAATAATGAGCCCCATATATTGCTCCATACAGTGTTATGGGCAGTACATAGTGCTCTATACAGTATAATGAGCCCCATATATTGCTCCATATAGAATAATGAGCCCCATATATTGCTCCATACAGTGTTATGGGCAGTACATAGTGCTCCATACAGTATAATAAGCCCCATATATTGCTCCATAAAGAATAATGAGCCCCATATATTGCTTAATACAGTATGAGCCCCATATATTGCTCCATACAGAATAATGGACCCCATATATTGCTTCATACAGTATAAATGTCACGACACAGCTGTCAAGTGACCTGGGACCAGGGGCTCCTTTCTTGGCCCTAACACTAGGGGCACCCTAGCTCACCCTGTTCCCTGGGATACTTCAGATGGCAAAGACGCCGGGCCCTCTACCCTTGCCTTCTCTCCTAAGTTAACCCTTCGTCTGTCCCCTTCCCCCACCCAGTGAAGAGGGGGTGCTACTGTGCACCACAGTACATCAAGCCAACAAACAGGGCAACAAATACAAGGGGTAACTGAAAACTCCACACACACAAAATATTTACTCACATGTACAGTGAAGGAAGTAATTATTTGATCCCTTGCTGATTTTGTAAGTTTGCCCACTGGCAAAGACATGAACAGTCTATAATTTTAAGGGTAGGTTAATTTTAACATTAAGAGATAGAATATCAAAAATAAAATCCAGAAAATCACATTGTATAAAATAATTTGCATTTTGCAGTGAGAAATAAGTATTTGATCACCTACCAACCATTAAGAGTTCTGGCTCCTACAGACCAGTTAGACGCTCCTAATCACCTCGTTACCTGCATTAAAGACAGCTGTCTTACATAGTCACCTTTATAAAAGACTCCTGTCCACAGACTCAATTAATCAGTCAGACTCTAAATGCTAAAAAATGGGAAAGACCAAAGAGCTTTCTAAGGATGTCAGGGATAAGATCATAGATCTGCGCAACGCTGGAATGGGCTACAAAATCATAAGTAAGACGCTGGGTGTGAAGGAGAAAACTGTTGGTGCAATAGTAAGAAAATGGAAGAAATACAAAATGACTGCCAATCGACATCGATCTGGGGCACCTTGCAAAATCTCACCTCGTGGGGTATCCTTGGTCATGAGGAAGGTGAGAGATCAGCCTAAAACTACACAGGGGGGACTTGTTAATAATCTCAAGGCAGCTGGGACCACAGTCACCAAGAAAACCATTGGTAACATATTACGCCATAAGGTTTAAAATCCTTCAGTGCCTGCAAGGTCTCCCTGTTCAAGAAGGCACATGTGCAGGCCCGTCTGAAGTTTCCCAATGAACACCTGGATGATTCTGTGAGTGATTGGGAGACGGTGCTGTGGTCAGATGAGACAAAAATTGAGGTCTTTGGCATTAACTCTAATCACCGTGTTTGGAGGAAGAGAAATGCTGCCTATGACCCAAAGAACACCGTCACCACTGTCAAGCATGGAGGTGGAAATATTATGTTTTGGGGGTGTTTCTCTGCTAAGGGCACAGGACTACTTCACCGCATCAATGGGAGAATGGATGGAGCCATGTACCGTAAAATCCAGAGTGACAACCTCCTTCCCTCCGCCAGGATATTAAAAATGGGTCGAGGCTGGGTTTTCCAGCAAGACAATGACTCAAAACATACAGCCAAGTCAACAAAGGAGTGGCTCAAAAAGAAGCACATTAAGTCATGGAGTGGCCTAGCCAGTATCCAGACCATAATCCCATAGAAAACTTATGGAGGGAGTAGAAGCTCCGAGTTGCCAAGCGACAGCATCAAAATCTTAATGATTTAGAGACGATCTGCAAAGAGGAGTTGGACCAAAATTCCTCCTGACATGTGCGCAAACCTCATCATCAACTACAAAAAACGTTTGACTGCTGTGCTTGCCAACAAGGGTTTTGCCACCAAGTATTAAGTCTTGTTTTCTAGAGGGATCAAATACTTATTTCTCACTGCAAAATCTATTCTATTATTTCTAAATACAGTTTTTCGGTGATTACTTTGTATCTCCGTTCATACTGCACCCACACACACTAATGATACACCATTTGAAAGGTAAACTTGCCCCCTTCATCAAGAAAATAGCCAAACAAACCACACATCCACGATTTGATCACAAAATACAGTTTAAACATTAATTTTCATAAACCTGCAGTAAGGAAAAATGACCTGCAGGTGGCACCACACTACCCCAAAGCACACTACCACAAAGCTGCTTACAGACATCACAAACAAATCCAAACATTTCCTTTGGGGGCTTTCCAGCTTACCGAACAGCTTGCGCAGCCTATTTCAGCCAAATTGGAGGATTGCACACTTCACTGCAGGTGAGTCACATATGCAAATACATTTGTAAACATGCACTGCCTATTTAATTGCACACTTGCTCCGTTCATACTCCACCCACACAAATAAATGATACACCATTTGAAAGGTCAAATGACCTGCAGGAGGCAGAACACTACCCCAAAGCACACTACCACAAAGCTGCTTACAGACATCACAAACAAATCCAAACATTTGCCTTGGGGTCTTTCCAGCTTGCCCAAGTGCTTGCCCAGCCTGTTTCAGGCACATTGGAGGATTGTACACTTCACTGCAGGTGAGTCACATATGTAAACACATTTGTAAACATGCACTGCTTTTTTGCTGATTACTTTGCCCCAAAAACACAAATGATACACCATTTGAAAGGTAAACTTGCCCACTTCAGCAAGAAAAGAGCCAAACAAACCGCACATCCATGATTTTATCACTAAAGACAGTTTAAACATTCATTTTCATAAACCTGCTGAAAGAAACAATGACCTGCATGTGGCACCTCAACCGATAGACATTTTTTGGCCTCTACTTATCAAACTAATTTATTGTATTACCAATCTACATATATAAATACCTTTCTGTGTTCATCATCTCATGAAATACATTTACATTTGACCAGCTTGCTTTTTCTGAAATTGCCTGTGCCCCCGACAACCAATGTGCGAAAATTTTGCACGGGACAAGCTAGTGCAAATAAATTTATATAATTTATAAAATGTGATTTTCTGGATTTTACTTTTGATATTCTATCTCTAAATGGTAAAATTGACCTACCCTTAAAACTATAGACTGTTCAAATCTTTGTCAGTGGACAAACATACAAAATCACCAAGAGATCAAATACTTATTTCCTTCACTGTAACAGAGGAATCCACCAGGGTGTGCAGAAATGGGAAGAAAGTAAAACAGGGAAGGTTAAGGGATTATCAAGTGTACAAACCAAACAACAGTCGCTTATAACTCCACCAGCACTCCTCATACCAACTTCTCTCCCTCCCATTGTCATGCAGCAAGTGCTAACTCTGACAAGGACTTGGTAATAGAGCCTAGATTTTATAGGGGAAAGGAGTGGCTAACCGAGCAAAGATGAACACAGGGATTTCCAATGTTAGAGCTGATCCAGCATTTTTCAAATGTTAGAGCTGAAACCAGCATTTTTTTCAGAAGGCCTTGGTTTCTGTCGGACAGGCTGATGCATACCAGAAGTCGAGATAAGATGTTCCTTCTTTTGAGGCAATACACCCCCGCTTGCCTGAGTTATGAAAAGGCACCCTGTACTGGGAGCTAAGGGGAAGAATGGAGTTTTCCAGTTAAAACCAGTATTCTATGTATTTAGTGATAAGTTGTATAAACACCATATATGGTAATTCCGCTTCCTGCTTATGGGGTGTATATAAACCCCTTCGTTAGCAATAAAGAGTAGAGTTTATTGACGCATACTTTTGTCTGTGTCTTATTCTCTCTGGTACCACATTTCAAGGAGGAAAGGGTTAACGAGATAACAGTGACGACAGCCTGGCGCCCGAACAGGGACCTGAGTTAATCTGCTCTGAGAAAGGCCGACCGATCCGGAGACGTGGGATGAGTGGAGCTTTCTGTTGGTGATATACATACAGTGCTGAGGTAAGAATACTTATTATATTCTACCTAAAATCTATATCACTGTATAGTGGACTCCCTCCTCCCCGAGCGGTCGGCTTTCCAGGTAATTCACAGGTGTTCCTGGCTCAGGTCCCTTTGAACCAATAGACCTTCAGATTAATTGTCAGTCCTGTGTTATGTTTCGGTAGCTGAGGAGTGCAGGTAAAAAAGGCAATACACCAGAGAAGTTGGAATCTATGAGATTGCAGTACCCTGACTAACCACCACAACTAGAGGCAGCCGTGGAGCGTTCCTACGTTGGTCCTAGACGCCTCGTCACAGCCTGAGAAACTAACTACACCTAAAGATAGAGGAAAGCTATCTGCCCCGGAGCAGATCCCCAAAGAACATAGAAAGCCCCCAAACATGTAATGGCGGTTAGACAAGATGAAATACTGACACAGACAGAAAATAGTATGAGCAAACGTTGGGGCCCAAACTACCTAAATAGAAAAGGATAGGAAGGGCACTTACTGCAATCCCAAAAAACCCTGAAAAGCACCAACTCTACTAATTTCAAAATCACCTGAGATCACACGACCTCTACCACCTAAATTAGTTCTCTGGTGTAACAAAATCAAAACAGCAGCCACTGAAAAAACTGGAAAAAGCAAAAGTACAAACATCAGTGGCTGAACTAAACTGAGAGGGCAAAAGCCCCCGGAGGGGACCCTGAAGGCCCCCACAGAAGTGCAGGACAAAATGCAAAAATCAAGCACAAAAAGAAGAAAATGTCTTATCTGTTAGCAGGAGATGCAGACACGACACAGCAGGCTACAAAGGAAACAGGACTCAAGGATTGAGACCAGAACAATTGATCACCGGCAACCCTGATGGGAAGGCGACTCCCTTATATAAGACCAGTCAGTAACACCTGATTCCCACTCCTCACAATCTTCACTGGACAGTCCAGTACCGCTTGTAACCACCAGAGGGAGCCTCTGCTCAGAACTCATTTCAAGTCCATTCACAACAGTCCTGCCAAGGAAGGCATTACTGCCAAAGATTTAGTGGTACGCAGAGAGGGAAAGCAAGCATTGGTAGGCATTGACAAAGTATTGTGTAAAGCAGGCATGGATGAAAACGGAGAATTGAACAGTGATAAATGGAAAAGGTTCTTTAACTCACATCATGGATGGTTGAGAGACAAAGGACTGTGAACCTGTGGATGAGTGCATGTGATTACTTAGAGGGAAAGACTGAAGAATTAGGAGACGGACATTACAGACTGACAAAAACAGGGATGATTGATTTACCCTCCTGTTTGCCCCCTACATTACCTCCACCCCAGTATCAGACTTTCCCACAGACTTCCCACGAACCGAACTGTTGGGTCTGCCCCAGGTGTGGACAGCAGAATCCCCTGACGGTAGATGTCTGTGTAGGTTGCGGTGGACCCAGACCTCCCCCGGCCAATCTATTTCCAATGAGGACAGTAATGGTACCTGGTACCCCGGGTGCTGCGGGAGGCGAGGGGGCGGACTAGCTCCAGGCGCCCCCGAACAGCAGTGTTATACAGACCATGGAGCCCTTCAGAGCAGTTGGCTCTAATAACGCAACTCCCAGACCCTTCACAGTCACCAATGGGATTCGCTAGAATGTTAGCTACAATGCAGGATACGTATTAAGCAACTAGACAGGATCTGGAAGCACTTATAAAAGGGAAATTGGCAGATGAAGCCAGATACGATAGACTGATAGATGAGACATACAAGTGTTATGTTGGTAGGACAGGACCTGATAATGCAGAAGTCAATGACGCAGCAGCAGGGGTTCTCTTTACAGAAGCGTTGAAAAAAACATGTAAAGATAGACAGGCAGAGAAGGAGGTTACACTAGAAGACAGAGTTCAGGGAAAGGAAGAAGAGCCAAAAGATTATTTCTGGGCCCTAAGAAAAACTTGGGTAGAAATGGGTTTTGTCCCAGAAAACAAGACTAGTGAGAGGATATTGGCAAGTGCATATATGAATGGGTTGAAAAAGGAAGTGGCAGAAAAGGTGAAAGTAAGTAGACCAGATTGGAGGTCAGTTAAAGCAGAGGATCTAGCCAGAATAGCACGGGGCACAACATGATTTAGCGCAAGCAAAGAGAGGCGCAAGGTTACATGCTGTAGGTACTCGTCCTGCAAACAACAGGGAGGGGAGACGTATGCCAGGAGATGGACAGAAATTGTGCTACGGATGCAGGAAACCAGGACATTTCAGGAGACATTGCAGAACTAATCCATATCCAGCCTGTCCAACTAATCCATATCCAAATGACCCGCCTGCAAGAGGCCCCCAAGACCAATTAGGGCTGCTCCCATAGGATAATGGTAGCTTGCACATGAACCCCCTTGTCTCCTTACCCCCCACTCCTAATTGCACAGTGCAGGTGAACCTACCAGGGGGACATGAGGTTGAGTTCCAAGTGGACACGGGGGCAGACAATTCAGTAATTACAGAAGAGGACTGGCCATTTGGGAAAAGTGATTTTTCCCACCATGTTATAGCGACTCCTTACAACTCTCCATCTATCCTGCTCCCCGTCACTAAAAAAGATTCCCCTGCAAATTCAAGGAACCACCGTACACAAACAGTTAATGGAGAAAACAAAAAGCAAGAAACAAATATCCTAAAATAAAACAAAATAAAAAATATATTGCAAAACATGCATGAAGTTGTAATAATAATAATAAGGGTATTTGGTAAACATAATTTTGTTTTCTCTGTTTAATGATCATGTGTTTGATATGCATTTACATTTTGCATACACATCAACTTACTTTTTCAGTTCAGACCCAGTTTTTCATTTAGTTCTTAGTGCATTTTGTGCATATAAGGGTGTGACCGCCCTGCTTTTGAGCTGAAAAATCCATCCTGTCTGGCCTATGCTTCAACTGGTGGGTTCAGTCTCTCTGTCCTTGTTCACATTTACGTCACTTGACAAGTGGAAAGGTTTTTAATATTAGAGTAGGACTGTCCCACAAAGGGTTGCCTTGACGTGGCGGGATGGCTTGTACATTCTTTTGATCAAAATTATGTTTACCAAATACCCTTATTATTATTATTACAACTTCATGCATGTTTTGCAATATATTTTTTATTTTGTTTTATTTTAGGATATTTGTTTCTTGCTTTTTGTTTTCTCTGTTTAATGGTCATGTGTTTGATATGCATTTACATTTTGCATACACATCAACTTACTTTTTCAGTTCAGACCCAGTTTTTCATTTAGTTCTTAGTGCATTTTGTGCATATAAGGGTGTGACCGCCCTGCTTTTGAGCTGAAAAATCCATCCTGTCTGGCCTATGCTTCAACTGGTGGGTTCAGTCTCTCTGTCCTTGTTCACATTTACGTCACTTGACAAGTGGAAAGGTTTTTAATATTAGAGTAGGACTGTCCCACAAAGGGTTGCCTTGACGTGGCGGGATGGCTTGTACATTCTTTTGATCAAAATTATGTTTACCAAATACCCTTATTATTATTATTACAACTTCATGCATGTTTTGCAATATATTTTTTATTTTGTTTTATTTTAGGATATTTGTTTCTTGCTTTTTGTTTTCTCTGTTTAATGGTCATGTGTTTGATATGCATTTACATTTTGCATACACATCAACTTACTTTTTCAGTTCAGACCCAGTTTTTCATTTAGTTCTTAGTGCATTTTGTGCATATAAGGGTGTGACCGCCCTGCTTTTGAGCTGAAAAATCCATCCTGTCTGGCCTATGCTTCAACTGGTGGGTTCAGTCTCTCTGTCCTTGTTCACATTTACGTCACTTGACAAGTGGAAAGGTTTTTAATATTAGAGTAGGACTGTCCCACAAAGGGTTGCCTTGACGTGGCGGGATGGCTTGTACATTCTTTTGATCAAAATTATGTTTACCAAATACCCTTATTATTATTATTACAACTTCATGCATGTTTTGCAATATATTTTTTATTTTGTTTTATTTTAGGATATTTGTTTCTTGCTTTTTGTTTTCTCTGTTTAATGGTCATGTGTTTGATATGCATTTACATTTTGCATACACATCAACTTACTTTTTCAGTTCAGACCCAGTTTTACAAACAGTTAATGGTATCACCACGGGGTCAATGTAACCTTTTAGGATGTGATGTATTGTCTCAATTGCAAGCACATATTGAGTATAATCCTGATGGGACTGTCACTTTGACACCAGGATTGAAGCCGAGCACTCTTTGTAAAATCATGTCACTAGATGTTGCTAGTATAGAGAACACAAATGAATTTCCTTCAATGTTAGAAGGTGTGATACCGCATGATTTCTGGGCTTCAGATAAAACAGATGTGGGCAGATTAAGGGTGCAGCCAGTCATGGTCAAATTAAAGCCAGGTGCAATTCTGCCCCAACAGAGACAGTATCCTCTTAGTTCAGCTCAAGAGTCGGCTATAGCTCAGCAGGTACAGAAACTGGTAGCAAGTGGTGTTATAGTTAAGACCCAGTCCCCTTGTAACACCCCTCTGTTCCCAGTTAAAAAGAAAACAGCACCGGGGCAGCCAGCAGCGTACAGAATGGTCCATGATCTCCGGCTAGTGAACAAAGCTACAGAGCTCCTCACACCAGTTGTACCAAATCCTCACACCCTTCTGTCTCAGATCCCAGCTAGTGCTCTTTGTTTTTCAGTGATTGACTTGGCAAATGCATTTTTTAGTGTCCCATTACACCCTGAATGCCAGTATTTGTTTGCTTTTATATTTCAAGGGAATCAGTATACTTTGACAGTTTTGCCCCAGGGTGCCCAAAATTCACCCACTATGTATACTGCCAGTCTGCAAGAGATACTGGAAAAATGGAAAATGCCAAAAGTAGTTGTTCTGCAATATGTTGATGATTTACTGATTTGTGCCCCCTCCAGGAAACAGTGTCACACTGCAACAATATCACTCATGTTGTTTCTGTACCAGCTGGATGTAAAGCGTCAAAGGATAAATTTCAATTTTGTAAATCTTCAGTTATCTTTTTGGGACATTCCATTACACCGGGGGCGCGACATCTGACCAGCGCTCGCAAAGAAGCTGTACAGAATTTTCCTATTCCTGTTAATGTTGCCGCTCTTAGGACATTTTTTGTACTGGTTTCCTACTGCAGACAGTGGATACATGCTGTATCAATCCTCATGCAACTTCTCTATGACTGTATTACCATTGTGCCTTTTAAACTAACTCCTGAAGGTATAGACTGTTTTTATTCTCTCAAAAACAGGATTGTGGCAGCTCCAGCGCTAGGAACCCCCAACTACGAACTACCATTCACCCTGTATCTCCACAAACAGCAGGACACGCGGCAGGAGTATTGACTCAGTTACATGGTGACAATCAAAGGCCTGTAGCCTATTTCAGTGGAAGACTAGATGCAGTGGCTAGAGGTGCCCCGTCCTGTGTACGGGCAGTACATGCTGTAGGACTATTGCTCCACAAATCGTCAGACATTGTTCTTGATCATCCACTTACAGTACTTACACCTCATGATGTATATACCATACTGAACCAGGTGCAGCCGGCACATCTTTCAGCTGCATTTCACCTTCGATTGCAATGTGCACTTTTAATGCCTCCAAATGTTTCTTTGCAGAGATGTACCACACTTAATCCTGCCACATTGTTACCTCTCTCGGATCTAAAGGAGGGGTCAGGTACGGTATTGTACAAAGAAGATCCAAGAGAGGAGATTCCTCATGATTGTGTTCAGCTTATGGCACAGGAAACAGCAGGCCTACCCACAGTGTTTGAAACTGAAAGACTTAATGCTGATTTTTGAATTTTTTGTAGATGGATCTCGCCACCAAGATGACTCAGGTATAGAGTTGAGCGATACTTTCCGATATCAGTAAGTATCGGATCGGAATGGGTATCGCCGATACCCAAAAAGTATCGGCGATACCGATACCGGAAATCCAATGTAAGTCTATGGGAACAAAATATCGGAATTAAAAAAAACCCATTCTTGCCTTGTTGGTTAATTGTACATGAAGGAAAACAACAAAGAGTAATGTAGAATGTATTGGGGGAGGTTGAGGAGACATTAAAGGCATAGATGTTTAACCCAATCAAATGGAATAGCATTAATATTTTTTTTTTAAAGATGTTCGGATTGACGAAGAAATTGATGTTGTTAACCTTTTTTATATTTTGGCAAATATGTATATTTCACAACTTCCATGCTCTTCACCTTTTTAACTTTTGCCACACTTTCTCCTTCATAATCTTCAGCAGCATAATCTTTTTCATCAAATTATTCTTCATCTTCACCTTCTTTATCTTCTTCTTAAACTTCTTGCTATTTATCTTTTTGTTAACATTACTCATATTGTTCTTGTTAAACTATTATTCTTCTTCATATTCTACTTCTTCATCTTCTTCCTCTTCATCTTCTTCATCATAGTCTTATTTGTGACAGAGATTCCTGTACTTGTAATCTGTAAAAGTATGAATTTTTCATCCTTCCGTTCTTGCTGTCACAAAAGATTTAAATTACAACAGTATTTGTCCGTGTTCAGTTTAGCCTGCAGCAGCAGGCATTTTCCAGGGGCACCACGAGGAGGAACGGACTCACCCCCATACACTGCTTAGTCTTCTTCTGCTTATAATTTAGAGCATATATTTGCTCTTCATTTTGGTCTTATACTTCATGTTCTTCTGCTTTTTGATCTTCTGCTTATTGTTCTTCTATCTCTTTTTCTGTATCTTGTAGTTTGTCTTAACTTTATTTGTTCTGTTGGTGATCTTCTTCTGGGTAATCTTTTATTTCTTCTTTGTGATGGTGTTCAGGCTGGTTGGCTTGATGCTCGTCATCCTTGTGGTCGTCATCTTCTTCGGGGTGGTCATCAGGGTCGTCGTCTTCATTGTTGGAGATCCAGAGTGATTACCCAAAAAAACATTTAAAAAATCTTCAATTTGTAAATGTAGCTGAATGTACAAGAAGGCTGACTAACTTCCGAGAACCAGCTGACGTTACTGGAACCCGGACGGGTATCTATCAGATGGTACAAGAGACAATGGAAGTAACGAGGACCAGCTGACTGTGCTGGAACCCGGAGGGGCAGCAGAAGGAAAAGAGCCAATGGCACAACCGAGGACCAGCTGACGTTACTGGGACACGGTTACTAAGCAGGAGGTACCTGTGCTCCAAAGCACTACCAAGGACCAGCAGACGTTGCTGGAACTCGGATACCGAGATGGAGGCACCTAGGCCAAAGGCACTGCGGAGAACCAGTTGACGGTACTGGAACCCGGACGGGTAGCAGAAGGTACAAGAGCCAATGCAAGTAACGAGGACCAGCTGACTGTGCTGGAACCCAGAGGGGCAGCAGAAGGAAAAGAGCCAATGGCACAACCGAGGACCAGCTGACGTTACTGGGACACGGTTACTAAGCAGGAGGTACCTGTGCTCCAAAGCACTACCAAGGACCAGCAGACGTTGCTGGAACTCGGATACCGAGATGGAGGCACCTAGGCCAAAGGCACTGCGGAGAACCAGCTGACGGTACTGGAACCCGGACGGGTACCATAAGGCACCCATGAAAATGTAAGTTGACAGGCCGCAAGCCGTCCGCAGTTACCGAATCACACAGTCCTACGGTGGGTGCTTGTCCTATTGTCACAACTGAAACAGCCTTTATTTACATATCCCAGAGAACACATAGGAATCACCTAAACTGCAGGCACCATAGAGTAGGCTAACCCGAATGCAACACGACAGGACAACTTATTGGAGGCTAATTGACGTTGACACTGCCAGGAAACAGCTGTCGTGCTGTAACCAGGCTGGGCAGGAGTCAGTACCCGTGCCAAGTACTTCCGAGCAACAACTGGCGTTGTTGGAGCCCAGGGATGAGAAGAGAACAGGGTGGAGGCAGCAGGACTGTTTGCCGTACACACAGCAGGGGAACAGCTGACATTACTGAACCCCAGTAACACAGGAGCAAGTGTTGACTGTGCTAACAGCACTTCCGAGCAACAACTGGCAGTGTTGGAGCCCAGGGATTAGAAGAGAACAGGGTGGAGGCAGCAGGACTGTTGCCATACACACAGCAGGGGAACAGCTGACATTACTGAACCCCAGTAACACAGGAGCAAGTGTTGACTGTGCTAACAGCACTTCCGAGCAACAACTGGCGGTGTTGGAGCCCAGGGATGAGAAGAGAACAGGGTGGAGGCAGCAGGACTGTTGCCATACACACAGCAGGGGAACAGCTGACATTACTGAACCCCAGTAACACAGGAGCAAGTGTTGACTGTGCTAACAGCACTTCCGAGCAACAACTGGCGGTGTTGGAGCCCAGGGATGAGAAGAGAACAGGGTGGAGGCAGCAGGACTGTTGCCGTACACACAGCAGGGGAACAGCTGACATTACTGAACCCCAGTAACACAGGAGCAAGTGTTGACTGTGCTAACAGCACTTCCGAGCAACAACTGGCGGTGTTGGAGCCCAGGGATGAGAAGAAACAGGGTGGAGGCAGCAGGACTGTTGCCGTACACACAGCAGGGGAACAGCTGACATTACTGAACCCCAGTAACACAGGAGCAAGTGTTGACTGTGCTAACAGCACTTCCGAGCAACAACTGGCGGTGTTGGAGCCCAGGGATGAGAAGAGAACAGGGTGGAGGCAGCAGGACTGTTGCCGTACACACAGCAGGGGAACAGCTGACATTACTGAACCCCAGTAACACAGGAGCAAGTGTTGACTGTGCTAACAGCACTTCCGAGCAACAACTGGCGGTGTTGGAGCCCAGGGATGAGAAGAGAACAGGGTGGAGGCAGCAGGACTGTTGCCGTACACACAGCAGGGGAACAGCTGACATTACTGAACCCCAGTAACACAGGAGCAAGTGTTGACTGTGCTAACAGCACTTCCGAGCAACAACTGGCGGTGTTGGAGCCCAGGGATGAGAAGAGAACAGGGTGGAGGCAGCAGGAGTGTTGCCGTACACACAGCAGGGGAACAGCTGACATTACTGAACCCCAGTAACACAGGAGCAAGTGTTGACTGTGCTAACAGCACTTCCGAGCAACAACTGGCGGTGTTGGAGCCCAGGGATGAGAAGAGAACAGGGTGGAGGCAGCAGGACTGTTGCCGTACACACAGCAGGGGAACAGCTGACATTACTGAACCCCAGTAACACAGGAGCAAGTGTTGACTGTGCTAACAGCACTTCCGAGCAACAACTGGCGGTGTTGGAGCCCAGGGATGAGAAGAGAACAGGGTGGAGGCAGCAGGACTGTTTGCCGTACACACAGCAGGGGAACAGCTGACATTACTGAACCCCAGTAACACAGGAGCAAGTGTTGACTGTGCTAACAGCACTTCCAGGCAACAACTGGCGGTGTTGGAGCCCAGGGTCAAGGAGGATGTTTAAATACTAGATCAAGTATTTTCCTTGTTACGTGTCAATTAAAAATGTCTATACTCCAAACAAGAGAAAGATAACCTTTACTACCATAAGATGATGATTTCAGTTTAAAAAAATCTAGATAATTAAAGAATTGACAAACATAAACGCATACATTAACATGTTGAACAGCAATGCAAACCACAAAATAAATTGGTTAAGGAATCTGCTATACGGTTGTAAATAAAAGCATACAAGTACATATCAGAATACATTAATGATGGATAAGTAAGAGTATGTACACCATTTTTATTGTATAGACAATGAATGTCTGACTTCAAAACATCATCAGCATTACAAGTTATCTGTGAGATTCATAAAATGTTACATTTGCTGAATAATGTCACTAAACAGTTTATAAAAATTATACAATTTCCATCATGTAATACTCATAATATGTGCCAATAATCATTTTTATTAACAAACATAACCTTTAAAAAGTGCATAGTGCATAGTGAAAATTGCTATTTATGCCTGACTGTCGACTTGCAAGCATGACAACGGATAGATAAGGTATACAGTTAGGTCCATATATATTTGGACAGAGACAACATTTATCTAATTTTGGTTCTAGACATTACCACAATGAATTTTAAACAAAACAATTCAGATGCAGTTGAAGTCCAGACTTTCAGCTTTCATTTGAGGGTATCCACCTTAAAATTGGATGAAGGGTTTAGGAGTTTCAGCTCCTTAACATGTGCCACCCTGTTTTTAAAGGGACCAAAAGTAATTGGACAAATGACTCCAAGGCTATTTCATGGATAGGTGTGGGCAATCCCTTTGTTATGTCATTCTCAATTAAGCAGATGAAAGGGCCGGAGTTGATTTGAGGTGTGATGTTTGCATTTGGAAGATTTTGCTGTGAAGGAAACATGCGGTCACAGGAGCTCTCCATGCAGGTGAAACAAGCCATCCTTAAGCTGCAAGAACAGAAAAAAAACCATCCAAGAAATTGCTACAACATTAGAAGTGGCAAAATCTACAATTTGGTACATCCTGAGAAAGAAAGAAAGCACTGGTGAACTCATCAATCCAAAAAGACCTGGGAGCCCACGGAAGACAACAGTGGTGGATGATCGCCGCATACTTTCTTTGGTGAAGAAGAACCCGTTCACAACATCAACTGAAGTCCAGAACACTCTCAGTGAAGTAGGTGTATCTGTCTCTAAGTCAACAGTAAAGAGAAGACTCCATGAAATTAAATACAAAGGGTTCACATCTAGATGCAAACCATTCATCAATTCCAAAAATAGACAGGCCAGAGTTAAATTTGCTGAAAAACACCTCCAGAAGCCAGCTCAGTTCTGGAAAAGTATTCTATGGACAGATGAGACAAAGATCAACCTGTACCAGAATGATGGGAAGCCAAAAGTTTGGAGAAGAAAGGGAACGGTACATGATCCAAGGCACACCACATCCTCTGTAAAACATGGTGGAGGTAACGTGATGGCATGGGCATGCATGGCTTTCAATGGCACTGGGTCACTTGTGTTTATTGATGACATAACAGCAGACAAGAGTAGCTGGATGAATTCTGAAGTGTACCGGGATATACTTTCAGCCCAGATTCAGCCAAATGCTGCAAACTTGATTGGACGGCGCTTCATAGTACAGATGGATAATGACCCCAAGCATACAGCCAAAGCTACACAGGAGTTCATGAGTGCAAAAAAGTGGAACATTCTTCAATGGCCAAGTCAATCACCAGATCTTAACCCAATTGAGCATGCATTTCACTTGCTGAAATCCAGACTTAAGAGGGAAAGACCCACAAACAAGCAAGACCTGAAGGCTGCAGCTGTAAAGGCCTGGCAAAGCATTAAGAAGGAGGAAACCCAGCGTTTGGTGATGTCCATGGGTTCCAGACTTAAGGCAGTGATTGCCTCCAAAGGATTCGCCACAAAATATTGAAAATAAAAATATTTTGTTTGGGTTATGTTTATTTGTCCAATTACTTTTGACCTCCTAAAATGTGGAGTGTTTGTAAAGAAATGTGTACAATTCCTACATTTTCTAACACATATTTTTGTTCAACCCTTCAAATTAAACGTTACAATCTGCACTTGAATTCTGTTGTAGAGGTTTCATTTCAAATCCAATGTGGTGGCATGCAGAGCCCAACTCGCGAAAATTGTGTCACTGTCCAAATATTTCTGGCCCTGACTGTATATAGATGAGACTGCATAGCCACAGATGTTGAATGGCGATGTAATACTGTACCTCAATAAAGTGTGCGTCACTACTACATACATTTTTTTATATAGCTTTATAAACAGGGTACGTGCATGTATGCTTGCGCCTTTGTTTGGACGCACAGACTGCCTTCCTGCTGTGACGCATTGGGTAGTGAACAGTTGTGTGCAGTGTTCACTGTAGTCTGAGGTTTTCATGTTTGGAGTGCAGAACACGCTCCAGTTAGTTCTTCAACCACTGCTGGTTGTAGTCTGCTGAGCGTGTGTCACTGCCTCATCCTTGAAATTTTTCTCTAATTGTTGCTGCTCCATTCTATTTCAAATAACTCAAATCTATTAGTGTGACGCGCTTCTATCCGTATCCAATACATTGGTTGCAAACACTATAGAAGTACACAAAGGGGCCTTTCACACCTAGTGAACAGTTGTGTGGAGTGTTCACTGCAGTCTCTGCGGAATAACCACACTTAGGCCTTATAACTTTTCTGACTTTCTTTATCAATCTACCAAGATGAAGAAGGCAGGGAGTAAGGCACGTGGTCATGGCCGTGGAGTTTCAGCAGGGAGAGGACGTGGGAATTCTGTGGCTGCTGCCGCCCCCAGTGACACAGCATCCACCAGTTTTCCCCGTGAGCGTTCCTTTATGCGCACTTTTATAGGAGGTCGGCGTACCCCCATGCTGCGGGAAGAACAAATTGAAGCCGTTGTTGGTTGGATGGCAGCCAATGCATCGACTTCAATTGCTTCCACCTCCTCTCAGGACCACAGCACTGTTGAGCAACCATCTGTCTCTTCACCGCCTGCCAAATTGCCCAGGCAGTCAGAGAGTTCTGTACAGGAGCCAGCTGAGTCTCTGCTTCTGTACTCAGAATCTGTTGGCTTGCAAACAGGGGCCCAGCCAAGCAGCATTCTGGAATGTGAAGAAGAGGGAGTATGCAGTGATGCGCAACAGCTGTGTCTCTCTGAATCTGAAGAGGCGGGTGAGCCAGTGTCGATGGTCAGCACACCGCCGAACGCATCTGATGATGATGAGACTCAGGTGCCAGTTTCTGTTGAGCATGGTGATGGCCAGACCACCCAACAGCAGCAGGTGTTGGAAGAGGGTAGTGGAGATGATGAGGTCCAAGACCAAACATGGAGTGAGGAACTGGAAGGTGGTGGGAGCAGCTCTGAGGAAGAGATTGCCCCAACGGTACAAACAGGAGGGAGAGTTAGGCTGCAGACTCGGTTGCCTGTAGCCTCCAGTTTGGCACCTGTTCGGAGCAGTTCTCTTCCAAAAGTCAAAACGGGCGCTCCCAGGACTTGCACTGCGTGGTCCTTTTTTGACACACTTGCAGATGATATTTGCTATGTCAAATGCAAGCTGTGTAATCAAAAAGTAAAAAGAGGTAAAAGTGTCAGTAACCTCAATACCACTAATATGTGGAAACATGTGCGGACAAAGCACGTAGTTGAGTTACAAAGACACACTGGAGATGTAGGCCAACCTACAGCAGCACCTACATCTTCAGGTCGTGTTGGAGCCTCTTTATTATTATTATTATTATTATTATACATTTACATAGCGCCTTTTATTCCATGGCGCTTTACATATGAAAAGGGGAAAAATATAGACAGGTACAATAAACATGTGCTGGACAAGGGACACACAAGTACAGAAGGAGAGAGGACCCTGCCCGCGAGGGCTCACAGTCTGCAGGGATGGGTGAGAATACACTAGGAAAGGGTAGAGCTGGTCGTACGATGGTTCAGTACACTGAGGATCATTGCAGGTTGTAGGCTTGTCGGAACAGGTGGGTCTTCAGGTTTTTGTTGAAGGTCTCCGTTGTTGGTGAAAGTCTGATGTTTTGCGGCAGGGAGTTCCAGAGTATGGGGGAAGCCCGGGAGAAGTCTTGTATGCGGTTGTGGGAAGAAGAGATGAGGGGGGAGTCGAGAAGGAGATCTTGAGAGGATCGAAGGGTGCGTGTAGGTAGGTAGCGGGAGACCATGTCACAGATGTATGGAGGAGAAAGGTTGTGGATGGCTTTGTATGTCATGGTTAAGGTTTTGAACTGGAGCCTCTGGGCAATAGGGAGCCAGTGAAGGACCTGGCATAGGGGGGAGGCTGGGGAATAGCGGGGAGACAGGTGGATTAATAGTGCAGCAGAGTGTAGGATGGACTGGAGTGGTGCCAGATTGCTCTTCCTCCAGCTCACACAGCTGGTTCGGCTTCCTCACAGGATCGCCATGGAAGAACCTCGGTCACTGTTGTCCAGAGACAAAGTGTTATTCCACCCACAGCAGCAAGTTCCCTGTCATCCTCACACTCCCAGGCCACAAAACAGCCATCGGTAGCACAGGCATTGGATAAAAGACGGCCATACTCGGCAAACCATCCACGAGCACAGGCTCTGAATGCTGGCATTGCAAAACTCCTGTCCCTTGAAATGCTGTCATTCAGGCTGGTGGAGACTGACAGTTTCCGTAACTTTATATCATTGGCAGTCCCACAATACAATGTGACAAGCCGATTTCATTTCAGCAGGCAAGCCGTCCCTGGTCTGCAAAAGCATGTTGAGGGAAAAATTAAACATGCGCTACTAAACGCCGTCAGTAGCAAGGTCCACCTGACCACCGATGCGTGGACCAGTACCCATGGCCATGGACGATACCTTTCCCTCACTGCCCATTGGGTCAATGTTGTGGAGCCGGGTACTGATCTTGCGAGTGGCGCTGTACGTGTTCTGCCAACTCCAAGGATTGCAGGAATCAAGTCTGTACACATTGACTCCTCCTCCTACTCCAGTTCCTCAGAATCATCGCTGCAGGAGCCGTCACGGTCTACCTCCACATGGACCCGTGAACGCTTACCTGTTGCGACCGATATGAGCAAAGCCGTGGCCAAACGTCAACAGGCCGTCCTGAAATTAATTTCCATGGGGAATCGAAGCCACACAGCGCAGGAGCTCTGGAATGCCATCAAGCAGGAGAGCAACGTGTGGTTTTTGCCAGCGAATCTCCAGCCAGGCTTGGTAGTGTGTGACAATGGCCGAAATCTGGTGGCAGCTCTGGGCCTTGGCAACCTCACTCACATACCATGTCTGGCACATGTGCTCAACTTGGTCGTGCGGAGTTTTTGGAGGGACTATCCGGATCTTGATGCACTGCTGCACAAGGTCCGCCTAGAGTGCGCTCACTTGCGACGTTCCAGCATGGCCAGATCGCGCATTGCAGCTCTGCAACGCAGATTTCGCCTTCCTGAACATCGCATCATATGTGACGTACCCACCAGGTGGAATTCCACGTTACATATGTTGGAGCGGTTGTGTGAGCAGCAGGCAGCAGTAATGGAGTATCAGCTGCATCAGGCGCAATCAACTCGCAATTTGCGCCGTTCACACTTCACCACTACTGAGTGGGCCTCTATAATAATAATAATAATAATAAGCTTTATTTATATAGCGCCAACATATTCCGCAGCGCTTTACAGTTTAACAGTTTCAGAACACAAGTCATAAGTTAACAATACAATAATTAAAGCAATATAAGCCGCCCCTGCTCGTTAAAGCTTACAATCTACAATGAGGTGGGGGAGATATAAATACAGGTTTTATATACAATGGTGTATTTACAATGATGGTCCAGCCATTTTGAGGGAGTGAGGGATGGATGGAGATAGTGAATGGGCTACACACACAGACTTACACATAGAATGACTTTGATTAGTGAATGTGATAGGCCGCTCTGAACAAATGTGTTTTGAGGGAGCGCCTGAAACAATGCAAATTGCGGATAGTCCTAATTTCTTGGGGTAGAGCATTCCAGAGGATTGGCGCAGCGCGGGAGAAGTCTTGGAGTCGGGAGTGGGAGGTACGGATTAGTGCAGAGGTTAGTCGAAGGTCGTTTGCAGAGCGCAGCAGTCGGTTAGGCCGATAGATAGAAATGAGGGAGGAGATGTAGGGGGGTGCTGCACTGTGGAGATCTTTGTGGGTGAGAACCAGTACTTTGAATTGGATCCTATAATGAATGGGCAGCCAGTGTAAGGACTGGCGAAGGACTCTATGAAGGACATCTGCCACGTTTTGCGTGCGTTTGATGAGTCAACGCGGATGGCGAGTGCAGATGATGCACTAGTCAGCCTGACTGTCCCCCTTATCTGCCTGCTTCAAAAAACACTGCAAGCACTAAGGGATGAGGTTTTGGAAGAGGTGGAGGATGAGGAGTCACAAATTCCATCACCTTCTGGACAGTCAGCGCAACGTGGTTCCTCACAAAGGGCTGGGCAGGGCTCACTTTGTGAGGAGGATGAGGAGGAGTCAATGGAGGAGGAAGACATCGCTCCAGAGGGAGGTACACAACGCTCTAGTCAGTATGTAGAGCGAGGGTGGGGTGATGCAGAGCAGGCAGAGATGACGCCTCTTGCAGGGGACAGCGTTTCTTGGCCAGTTGGGAGTCTGCAGCACATGGTTGATTTCATGCTGCAGTGCCTGAGAAACGACCGCCGCATCGCCCACATTCTCACCACGTCTGATTATTGGGTGTACACCCTCCTAGACCCTCGCTACCGGGACAACTTACAAAGCCTTATCACACCGTTGAACCGGGAGCGTAAAATGCGGGAGTACCAAGACACACTGGTGCAATCCATAATGTTCTCCATTCCAGCCGAGAGCACTGCTGCTGCTACTGCTTTACAAAGCAGCTCTGTGCGTCGAGGCAGTGGAGACAGCTCTGCAACAAGAGGGAGCACAAGCAGCGCCTCTGCACAGGGCAAGACCAGTATGTTCCAAATGTGGCGAAGTTTTGTGGCAGCGCCACCAATGTCTACACCATCCGAGGCGGCTCCAGTCAGCAGGAGGCAACGTTTCCGTAAGATGGTGACAGACTACATGTCTTGCCCTCTCAGTGTACTCCCAGATGGCTCTTCCCCATTCAAGTTTTGGGTCTCTAAGCTGGATACATGGCCAGAGCTTAGCCAGTATGCATTGGAGGTGCTGGCTTGCCCTGCTGCCAGTGTATTATCGGAGCGCGTCTTTACTGCTGCAGGTGGTGTACTAACAGACCATTGCATGCGACTATCCTCCGATAATGTAGAACGGCTTACTTTTCTGAAAATGAACAAGGCATGGATCTCGCCTGAATTTGCCTGTCCGGTTTCCGATTAAATAACTGGTTGGCAACGTTATCCATGTCTCCTGTTATGTTCATCTTTCTACCACCTGAACTCTACTCCCTGGGCTACAACACTGCCAGTTGCTGCTCAGAAGTGTCGTGTCCACAGACCAATACACAAGCTATAGTGTTAGTGGGGTTCAGTAACGCCTGTTGTTCCCCTGCTGTGTGTCTGGCAAAAATTAATGCTGCTAACTCCAAATTAAAGTTCAAACATCTCATACTAGGCCTCTGCCTACACCCTCCTTGACCCTGGGCTTCAACACCGCCAGTTGCTGCTCAGAAGTGTTGGATGCACAGATCACAACAATCGCTGATGTGTTTGTGGGGTTCAGTAACGCCTGCTGTTCCCCTGCTGTGTGTCCGGCAAAAATTACTGCTACCTAGCTACACATGTTGAAAAAAACATGACATGTTAAAGTGGCTAGTGCTACACATAGATATCAGGCTACACCCTTATTTCTAAGCTGTAAACAAGTGAAACGTCACCTTTAAAACCATTAAATGATTAGTCTTGGTAACAAATCTGTAACAAAATAATTGTGACATATTATTGCAGATATCCACATGTCTAATACAAATGCTAACACAAAAGCATACTTATGCTATAGGGTACTGATGGTGAACCTTGTCACTCCATAACTTTGACAAATCCAACTCACATCATGCCTCAAATGCTGCAATGTTGGAAGTGCATAATGTGGGTTGAAGTTTGACAACAGCTGCAGTGCGAAGGTTAGCCTTCAGTGTTCTTGGCTTTTAAATAAAAGCATACAAGTAAATCTAATAATCCATTGTTGATTAAGGGACGTGATGTACACCTGTAATATTGTGCAAACAATGGATGTAGGACTAGTCCTCTTCAACATTACTTATATTTGTGTCATTTGAAAAAATACATATTTAATTACAAATTTAACAACCCATGTTCACTAGGTGTGAAAGGCCCCTTTGTGTACTTCTATAGTGTTTGCAACCAATGTATTGTATACGGAAGGAAGCGCGTCACACTAATAGATTTGAGTTATTTGAAATAGAATGGAGCAGCACCAATTACAGACAAATGTCAAGGATGAGGCAGGGACACACGCTCAGCAGACTACAACCAGCAGTGGTTGAAGAACTAACTGGAGCGTGATCTGCACTCCAAAAATATAAACCTCAGACTACTGTGAACACTGCACAAAACTGTTCACTATCTTTGAAAGGCCCCTTTGTGTACTTCTATAGTGTTTGCAAGCAATGTATTGTATACGGATGGAAGCGCGTCACACTAATAGATTTGAGTTATTTGAAATAGAATGGAGCAGCACCAGTTACAGACAAATGTCAAGGATGAGGCAGGGACACACGCTCAGCAGACTACAACCAGCAGTGGTTGAAGAACTAACTGGAGCGTGATCTGCAGTCCAAAAATATAAACCTCAGACTACTGTGAACACTGCACAAAACTGTTCACTATCTTTGAAAGGCCCCTTTGTGTACTTCTATAGTGTTTGCAAGCAATGTATTGTATACGGATGGAAGCGCGTCACACTAATAGATTTGAGTTATTTGAAATAGAATGGAGCAGCACCAATTACAGACAAATGTCAAGGATGAGGCAGGGACACACGCTCAGCAGACTACAACCAGCAGTGGTTGAAGAACTAACTGGAGCGTGATCTGCACTCCAAAAATATAAACCTCAGACTACTGTGAACACTGCACAAAACTGTTCACTATCTTTGAAAGGCCCCTTTGTGTACTTCTATAGTGTTTGCAAGCAATGTATTGTATACGGATGGAAGCGCGTCACACTAATAGATTTGAGTTATTTGAAATAGAATGGAGCAGCACCAATTACAGACAAATGTCAAGGATGAGGCAGGGACACACGCTCAGCAGACTACAACCAGCAGTGGTTGAAGAACTAACTGGAGCGTGATCTGCACTCCAAAAATATAAACCTCAGACTACTGTGAACACTGCACAAAACTGTTCACTATCTTTGAAAGGCCCCTTTGTGTACTTCTATAGTGTTTGCAAGCAATGTATTGTATACGCATGGAAGCGCATCACACTAATAGATTTGAGTTATTTGAAATAGAATGGAGCAGCACCAATTACAGACAAATGTCAAGGATGAGGCAGGGACACACGCTCAGCAGACTACAACCAGCAGTGGTTGAAGAACTAACTGGAGCGTGATCTGCAGTCCAAAAATATAAACCTCAGACTACTGTGAACACTGCACAAAACTGTTCACTATCTTTGAAAGGCCCCTTTGTGTACTTCTATAGTGTTTGCAAGCAATGTATTGTATACGGATGGAAGCGCGTCACACTAATAGATTTGAGTTATTTGAAATAGAATGGAGCAGCACCAATTACAGACAAATGTCAAGGATGAGGCAGGGACACACGCTCAGCAGACTACAACCAGCAGTGGTTGAAGAACTAACTGGAGCGTGATCTGCACTCCAAAAATATAAACCTCAGACTACTGTGAACACTGCACAAAACTGTTCACTATCTTTGAAAGGCCCCTTTGTGTACTTCTATAGTGTTTGCAAGCAATGTATTGTATACGGATAGAAGCGCGTCACACTAATAGATTTGAGTTATTTGAAATAGAATGGAGCAGCACCAATTACAGACAAATGTCAAGGATGAGGCAGGGACACACGCTCAGCAGACTACAACCAGCAGTGGTTGAAGAACTAACTGGAGCGTGATCTGCACTCCAAAAATATAAACCTCAGACTACTGTGAACACTGCACAAAACTGTTCACTATCTTTGAAAGGCCCCTTTGTGTACTTCTATAGTGTTTGCAAGCAATGTATTGTATACGGATGGAAGCGCGTCACACTAATAGATTTGAGTTATTTGAAATAGAATGGAGCAGCACCAATTACAGACAAATGTCAAGGATGAGGCAGGGACACACGCTCAGCAGACTACAACCAGCAGTGGTTGAAGAACTAACTGGAGTGTGATCTGCACTCCAAAAATATAAACCTCAGACTACTGTGAACACTGCACAAAACTGTTCACTATCTTTGAAAGGCCCCTTTGTGTACTTCTATAGTGTTTGCAAGCAATGTATTGTATACGGATGGAAGCGCGTCACACTAATAGATTTGAGTTATTTGAAATAGAATGGAGCAGCACCAATTACAGACAAATGTCAAGGATGAGGCAGGGACACACGCTCAGCAGACTACAACCAGACAGTGGTTGAAGAACTAACTGGAGCGTGATCTGCACTCCAAAAATATAAACCTCAGACTACTGTGAACACTGCACAAAACTGTTCACTATCTTTGAAAGGCCCCTTTGTGTACTTCTATAGTGTTTGCAAGCAATGTATTGTATACGGATGGAAGCGCGTCACACTAATAGATTTGAGTTATTTGAAATAGAATGGAGCAGCACCAATTACAGACAAATGTCAAGGATGAGGCAGGGACACACGCTCAGCAGACTACAACCAGCAGTGGTTGAAGAACTAACTGGAGCGTGATCTGCACTCCAAAAATATAAACCTCAGACTACTGTGAACACTGCACAAAACTGTTCACTATCTTTGAAAGGCCCCTTTGTGTACTTCTATAGTGTTCGCAAGCAATGTATTGTATACGGATGGAAGCGCGTCACACTAATAGATTTGAGTTATTTGAAATAGAATGGAGCAGCACCAATTACAGACAAATGTCAAGGATGAGGCAGGGACACACGCTCAGCAGACTACAACCAGCAGTGGTTGAAGAACTAACTGGATCGTGATCTGCACTCCAAAAATATAAACCTCAGACTACTGTGAACACTGCACAAAACTGTTCACTATCTTTGAAAGGCCCCTTTGTGTACTTTTATAGTGTTTGCAAGCAATGTATTGTATACGGATAGAAGCGCGTCACACTAATAGATTTGAGTTATTTGAAATAGAATGGAGCAGCACCAATTACAGACAAATGTCAAGGATGAGGCAGGGACACACGCTCAGCAGACTACAACCAGCAGTGGTTGAAGAACTAACTGGAGCGTGATCTGCACTCCAAAAATATAACCTCAGACTACTGTGAACACTGCACAAAACTGTTCACTATCTTTGAAAGGCCCCTTTGTGTACTTCTATAGTGTTTGCAAGCAATGTATTGTATACGGATGGAAGCGCGTCACACTAATAGATTTGAGTTATTTGAAATAGAATGGAGCAGCACCAATTACAGACAAATGTCAAGTATGAGGCAGGGACACACGCTCAGCAGACTACAACCAGCAGTGGTTGAAGAACTAACTGGAGCGTGATCTGCACTCCAAAAATCTAAACCACAGACTACAGTGAACACTGCACACAACTGTTCACTAGGTGTGAAAGGCCCCTTTGTGTACTTCTATAGTGTTTGCAAGCAATGTATTGTATACGGATGGAAGCGCGTCACACTAATAGATTTGAGTTATTTGAAATAAAATGGAGCAGCACCAATTAGAGAAAAATGTCAAGGATGAGGCAGTGACACACGCTCAGCAGACTACAACCAGCAGTGGTTGAAGAACTAACTGGAGCGTGATCTGCAATCCAAAAATGAAAACCTCAGACTACAGTGAACACTGCACACAACTGTTCACTAGCTGTGAAAGGCCCCTTTGTGTACTTCTATAGTGTTTGCAACCAATGTATTGGATACGGATGGAAGCACGTCACACTAATAGATCACTGTTAATTTCAATTGAATGGAGCAGCACCAATTCCACCAAATAAAAAAAAGAGTCAGTGAGTGACACGTGCAGATGACTACAAACAGCGTTGGATGCAGAGCAAACTGCAGCGTCACCTGCACTCACACACACACCTTGCACAGAGCTGTGAAAACAACACTGCAAGGAAAAATGATGATTTACACAGCAGTTTCTCAAATAGCCTGCCTACAGAACAATTCACAAAAACGCTATCTGTAACTGTCCCTCAGAGTCAGCAGAGCAGCGTTCTGTCCCTAACTGAATTCACAGCACAGTGACGCTAAAATGGCAGCGGCGCCTTTTATAGTGCATTCTGACATCATTTCAGCATCCAATCACAGCCATGTCATTAGTTAACATGTCCGCAGCATTACAGGATGTGCCCACACTTCGTAGGATTCCTCATTGGCTGACTAAAATCACAGTGCCTCTCAAAGAATTATGGGAACTTCCGATTCCGGTATACGATATAGGAAAAATATCGGAACTAAGTATCGGAATTCCGATACAGCGAATATCGGCCGATACCCGATACTTGCGGTATCGGAATGCTCAACACTACTCAGGTACCTTCCACACTGGGTATGCCATCGTCTCCCTGAATGCAGTAATCAAAGCAGAACCAATGCTCCCACATCAGTCGGCCCAGGAGGCTGAACTTAAGGCTCTGACCGAGGCCTGTAAGATAGCTGAAGGTAGAATTGTTAACATCTACACAGATTCTAGATACGCATTCGGTATAGCTCATGATTTTGGTCCAATTTGGAAATCTAGAGGATTCCTGATGGCAGCAGGACATCCCATTAAAAATGCTGACGCAGTCCAGCAGTTAATTGATGCATTACAATTACCAAAAGAGGTAGCTGTCATAAAAGTTAAAGCACACACCAGACGCACTGATCAGGTGAGTAAAGGAAACGCAATGGCCGATGCAGCAGCAAAAACAGCAGCCAGTAGACCACTCCAAGGGGTAACGATGCACCAGGTAAGCGCTCCCAAAAATCCCTTTGTGTCGCAGGATGCCTTATCTCAGATGCAGGCTCAGGTGCACCAGGAGGAAGTAGAAAAGTGGGAAAAAGAAAGTGCATGTCTGAATGAAGCAAATGGGGTATGGGGAAGAGGGATGCGTCGATGCCTTCCAAGGGCGTTGTACCCTGCGGTCGCCCAGATGTTACATGGGCCAACCCACCAGTCCAAAACTGCTGTAATGAGCGTGATGCAGAAGCATTGGGTAGCACCAGGCTTTTCCACCTGTATAGAAGGTTTGATCCAGGGATGCATGGTATGTGCTACACAGAATCAGGAAGGGTAGTCAAGACACCACCCAAACACGCCCTCGGCCCCTCTATCCTTTCCAGAGACTGCAGATTGATTATATTCAGCTGCCAAAATCAGGGTCATGGGAGTACGTGTTGGTCTGTATTGATTTATTCTCAGGATGGCCGGAGGCTTTCCCGATTGCCAAGGCTACGGCTGCAGCAACCGCAAAGAAGCTGCTTGCAGAGGTGGTGTGCAGGTATGGAGTACCAGAGGTGATCGAAAGTGACAGAGGTACACATTTCACAGGTGAAATAATGAATGAAGTCTTGACAGCTCTGGGAATTCAACAAGCTTTCCACACCCCATATCATCCACAAAGCAGTGGGAAAGTAGAAAGACTAAATGGGACATTGAAGTTAAAAATCCAAAAGGCCATGGCTGAAACAGGGAAATCTTGGCCTGAATGTTTACCATTAGCCCTATACTCAGTAAGGTACACTCCAAATAGGAAAACTGGACTTTCTCCGTATGATGTACTATTTGGCAAAGTGCCTAGCTTAGGATGTTTCTTTCCCCAAGCACTGGAAATGAGTAACCATGTATTAAGCTCATATGTAAGGGATTTGCATAAAAGACTTAAGAAAGTACATGATAATGTCTTCAGTTCTCTTCCAGATCCGAACCAGGATCCTGGGAGTCACAGCCTGCAGCCCGGAGACTGGGTAGTCATTAAAAGACACGTGAGAAAGAGTTTGGATCTGAGATTTGATGGACCTTTTCAAGTTCTACTGACGACAAGTACCGTGGTCAAGCTACAAGGCAAGGAAACTTGGATTCACGCATCGCATTGTAAGAAGATCCTTGGAGAGCCTCCAGAAGAGGAATGACGCTACTAATGACATTTGCTTGCATCCTTGCAGTAACGGATGCTTGGAACAGACCACACATAGTGGAGATGGGGATAGCAAATAAATTTTTCAGTGCATTATTTATCTACCCTATGATAACTCAGACATGGGATAAGTTGGTAGAATCCACAGACTACCTAGATGATCAAATATGGGATATTTTAGATATCATGAATGGGTCCCTTGCAGTACAGAACCAGCTAATTATTGTTACTAACCAACATATCCTCGTGTTAGATTACCTGACTGCAGCTCAAGGAGGGATGTGCCAGATTATCGGACCTGCATGTTGTCATTATATTGATAATTCTAGTGTTTTAACCCTTAAACATAAGCTAGAGGATGTCATAAAGTTAAGGAAACTATATGATGAGGCAAATCTGAAGAATCAAGATTCATGGTGGGCAAATACTTTCTCCTTTCTTAACCCCGCAAATTGGTTCAAAGGCATAGGGGTATGGCTGACTGGGATAATACAAGCTGGCCTACAGGTTTTATTGATATGTTTTGCTATCTATTTAGCTTTTAAAATCTGTTTGATGTGTATTAAACAATGTACTAGGACACAGAGGAGGTATGAAGATGTGTATTGATCAAATGAAGGAACAAAAGGAGGGAATGTTAGAGCTGATCCAGCATTTTTCAAATGTTAGAGCTGAAACCAGCATTTTTTTCAGAAGGCCTTGGTTTCTGTCAGACAGGCTGATGCATACCAGAAGTCGAGATAAGATGTTCCTTCTTTTGAGGCAATACACCCCCGCTCGCCTGAGTTATGAAAAGGCACCCTGTACTGGGAGCTAAGGGGAAGAATGGAGTTTTCCAGTTAAAACCAGTATTCTATGTATTTAGTGATAAGTTGTATAAACACCATATATGGTAATTCCGCTTCCTGCTTATGGGGTGTATATAAACCCCTTCGTTAGCAATAAAGAGTAGAGTTTATTGACGCATACTTTTGTCTGTGTCTTATTCTCTCTGGTACCACATTTCAAGGAGGAAAGGGTTAACGAGATAACAGTGACGACACCAACATGGCCGATAAACTCCTGTTCTGCTGGAAGAGGATAAACACGTTTAATAAACAGAAGTGCTTCTTTTCAATGGCGGAGTAGGAGCAACCAGACGCTGCCGTCTTCTGGCTCTGCTCCGTTTCGGTAACCCAGAGACAATAACACTGGTCAACACAAAAAAATCATCAGCAAAGGTAATATGTCTGTTTTCGGGAGTTTGATCTGCTGATTCCAAAAATATGCTTATTTTTGTTCTATCACATAAAGTTTCTGAGACTGAAGTATGTTTGTTATTACGTTATTTCTGCATTTTCAATGTATGTGGTTTTTCCTATGTTATTCTCATTTCTTTGCTTGTTTTACTTAATTGTGATTTTTCTTACAGGGACAACATCAGTAAAGGTTTTTGTGAGTTTTATGAGAAGGAGTATTGACAGTGCAGTCAACCAATGACTGTTTCTCAGAAGTCACTGTGAGGTAGGGACGCCACCATCTTGGATAGGGCCTATACCAGCCTCCATTTTGTCTGTTCACAGAGCCACAGGCTGCTAACAACACAGGGCCTGTTAGCATATTCAATACGACAGGGTTTGATGTCCACTGTGAATCAAAACGGCTTTAGTATGCTAAGTAATTCAGGCCCAAAAAAGTATTTACTGCTCCCATGTTTGAATGGCACGGTCTTTAGTATGGTAACGAGTTAAGACCCCAAAACAGAGCCAAGCCAGCATGGTGAATAATAAGGTTTGTTAGCATGGTAATGAGATGCCTGGGGGCTTCAATTAGACTATACCTTTCAGCCAGACCATGAAAACACATCTATTTATATCCCAGACACGAAGGCTCCGTTCTAGGATTATCAATTATGAGCACATCTTTGTAGGTACATTCTCATAAAAATATCTGTGTGACCCTGCGGACCTCGGGCATTTGATAGTGCAACTCCCGAGTCGGTGATGGCTTGGGGGGCTGAGATATAGAGATTGGCCATCCACAATGACCCAATCGGGCCAGGTTTGATATCCATGCGACAGGCAAAACATACTGCATCTGCTGGTACCTCTCGTGTCCTGATCCGATCGTCCTGGAGAAAGTTAACCCCTTTATTAGGTATTGGGAATAAATTCTGCAGGGGGCTAAGGGTGGAGATTGTCAGCCCACCCTCGGACACCGAGGGGAAGGACCTAGCAGGTTTAATAACTGTGAGCTAAGGGCAGACCAGATCCATTCTCACAGAAGCCAAGAAGCAACCAGGGACAGAACTGCCAAGGGAGCAGCGGCACACGTTTTGGGGGACTGTACAGCAACTAAGACTTTCACCTGTGGATCGCAGAGCTCCCTGCCTCCACATGTCCCTACAACCTGGTAATATTGACCTCTAGCTAATACCTCTAAGCCTTGTACCATTATTGTTGTATTTTACTCTGACTGCAAATCCATTGTAATTCCATTGTATAGCTTACTGTATATTTCTGTAATTATCTAGTGCGCCCTTAAGGCAATTAAATTATAAAATTAATCTTGGGCTGATGCTTTTACTCTGATCACGTATCTTAGAATACCCAGTGGGTAACAGGACACCCTCCCCGGCGGCCATTTGCTCTAGGTGCAGTTCCTTTACTGACCTGAGAGACAAAGGGGGTGCCGGAGAACTGTGCCTGTTGAGTTACGTCACATTGGTGACGTGGAAGGACGTGGGCAGTCCTTCACAGTCACATGTTATGGGGAGGAGCTAACTGTATGAGGCGGTAAGATTTGAGTCAGTCAGAAAAGGATGGTGATGGTAGCAAGGACTGGTATGTGAGACTCTGACAGGAGACAGGCCTCTACAGGGATCTGAGCCCTGCCACAGGGAGATAGAAGGGAAGGCAGCGGGCAGTCGCCATTGTGAGAGGATTTTCACTGCATTTCTGGGAGGGCAAGTCGCCTCAGAGGGAAGAAAACAGCTCAGCCACTGAGGTGTAACTGAGTGAGGGTCTCCACAGAGAGAGAACCTGAAAGCAGCCAATATCACACTGAGAAACTGCCTGTCTGCAAATGGAAAAATATTTAGACTTGAGAGTCCTCAGTGGTTGATACCTTTTAATGGCTAACTGAAAAGATGGTAACAAATTGCAAGCTTTCGAGACTACTCAGGTCTCTTCATCAGGCAAAGACTAAAACAAAATCTGAAGAATCACATATTTATACACAAGAGGACACAGGAATAATGCAATAGGTAAGACAGGTGACGTGAAGCAGAACTGTCATTATGGCAGAAGGATGAACATAAATATGACTAGTTCATAGATAAGGAGTGAAAGTTTTATTACCCTCTGATTGGGGTCTGGTATTGTCTTTGCCTGATGAAGAGACCTGCGTAGTCTCGAAAGCTTGCAATTTGTTACCATCTTTTCAGTTAGCCATTAAAAGGTATCAACCACTGAGGACTCTCAAGTCTAAATATTTTTCTATCTACTGGCTAACACGGTACGAAGATACACATCTTTCCTATGTCTGCAAATGTTCATTTGTAAGGAATAGACTGACCTGTTTACCTCACAACTGTATATAGTCATCTACCAGATTACCTCTAGTAAAATCAGGTCTAAATACATACTGCCCCTGTCATCTCTGGGGAAATATCTGCATATAGTCAGTCGGCTCATCGCATTTTTTTTTAGTTTGTCACCACCATTGAACTGAACTTACTCTACTGTTTGATCTGATTTAAAGGAGAAAAATGCCCGACAGTGAATCAATCATCCGAATAGATTCTGCTATGTGTGTGGTTCATTTACACCAAAAGGCCAAGAACATTCAATCACTCATAATATCAAAAAGATGTACCAGATGTACTTTAAGTGTCCACTTGGTGATCAAGACAAAAGCTGGGCCCCTCATGTGATATGCTCAAGTTGTTCAAATGGTCTTCATGACTGGTTAAATATGAGGAAAGTGGCTATGCCATTTGCTGTTCCCATGATTTGGAGAGAACCCAAAAATCATAGAGATGACTGCTACTTTTGTTTTGTCAAACTGAAGGGCTTTTCTACAAAGAACAGACATAAGATTAATTACCCTGAACTTGAATCTGCTATTAGGCCAGTTCCACATGATGGTACCTTGCCAGTTCCTGTACCACCGTTGTCTGGATTGGATGAAAATGAAGTAGAATATGAAGACTTTGGAGCTGAAGCTACTGGCGAAGACATGGAGACCTCAAGTCAAGATGAGTATGTACCTGATGGAGCAGCCGAGCATCCAGAACGCTTTACTCAACGTGAATTAAATGCTCTCATCAGAGACCTTTCATTGTCAAAAGATGAAGCTGAACTTCTTGCATTTAGGTTGAAACAGAAGAATTGTCTTCATGATGATGTCAAAGTGTGTTATTACCGAAACAGAAGTAACATTTTAACACAATTTTTCACAGTTGATGGACCAATGGTGTACTGTAACAATGTGAATGGCCTCTTTGAAGAACTGAATCAAGAGTATTTTGTTGCAGATTGGCGATTGTTTATTGACTCATCCCAGAGAAGTTTGAAAGCAGTGTTGCTTCACAAAGGAAATATGAAACCATCAATTCCTATTGCTCACTCATGTCATCTAAAGGAAAGCTATGAAAATCTGTCAGTTGTTTTGGATGCTATATGATATAAGCATCATCAATGGAATATCTGTGGAGATTTGAAAGTGATGGGTCTGATAATGATACAGGAAAGATGTGTATCTTTGTACCGTGTTAGCCAGTAGATAGAAAAATATTTATACTCTCAATTCTAAATATTTTTGATCTGCTAATGGGAATGCAAGGAGGTTTCACAAAATATTGCTGCTTCTTGTGTTTATGGGACAGTAGAAATACAGTAGAGCATTATGTTCGTTGTGATTGAGGACAGAGAAACATCTATGCTCCAGGCAGAGACAATGTTCAGCATAATCATTTAGTTGCTCCAACAAAAATCTTTCTTCCTCCACTACATATAAAGTTGGGATTGATTAAAAACTTTGTGAAAGCCACGGCAAAGACAAATTCACAAGGGTTCCAGTACATTTCACAGAAATTCTCCATCATTTCACCAGCAAAACTGAAGGAAGGGGTATTTGTTGGTCCTCAGATCAGAAAGCTTATGAGAGATGATGTGTTTGAAGGAACTCTAAATGATAAGGAACTGAGATCTGGGAAAATCTTCTTAGGAAAACAAAAATCTTCAGAATATGTTGAAGGTGCTGAGGAACTGCTAAATGCTCACCAGTGTCTTGGATGTCGCATGACTCTGAAAATGCACTTTTTGCATTCACATTTAGATTTCTTCACTCACAATCTTGGGGATATAAGCGATGAACAAGGCGAGCGTTTCCCAAGGACATTAAAGTAATGGAACATCGCTACCAGGGTTTTTGGAATGACTCAAGGATGGCAGATTACTGTTGGATGTTATATAGGGACAACCCTGAAAAATCATATCAACGACAGTCTAATGTCAAGCACTATTAATTTCTGCTCATATTTTGGTTTCTATTTTGCATGTGAACTTATTTTGGTTCAATAAAAACTGTTTTGTAAGGTGAAGCATTTTTTTCTGATATGTAGATTACTGTTATCTTAATATCGCCAGCATATTTCCTATACCTTATATTAATGATGCTGCTCCATGGAAACTATACGTGCTACAGAAAAACTATATACATTTTTGAAATCAGGACAAAAAGATGATTCAGAAAAGTACAAAGTCACCTGCGATGATTACAAAAAGTATTTTTTGTAGACCTGTGAATGAGCCCCATATATTGTTTCATACAGAATAATGGACCCCATATAATGCTACATACAATATAATGAGCTACATACTGTATAATGCTCCATACAGAATAATGAGTCCCATATATTGCTCCATATATAATGGGCCCCATATAATGCTCCATACAGTATAGGATGGGCCCCGTAGAGTATAATGAGCCCCATATATTGCTCCATACAGTATAACGAGTCCCATATAATGCTCCATACAGTACATGATGGGCCCATATATTGTTCCATGCAGAATGGGCCCCATATATTGTTCCATGCAGAATGGGCCCCATATAATGTTGCATACAGAATAGTCCCCATATAATGCTCCATATATTATGGGTCCCATATGATGCTCCATAGATAATGTGCCCTATATGATGCTCAATATATAATGGGCCCCATATGATGCTCCATAAATAATGGGTCCCATATATGATTCTCCGGGGTATAATGGGCCCCATATATGATGCTCCAGTGTATAATGGGCCCATATATGATGCTCCAGTGTATAATGGGCCCATATATGATGCTCCAGTGTATAATGGGCCCATATATGATGCTCCAGTGTATAATGGGCCCCATACAGTTAGGTCCATAAATATTTGGACAGAGACAACATTTATCTAATTTTGGTTCTAGACATTACCACAATGAATTTGAAACAAAACAAATCAGATGCAGTTGAAGTTCAGACTTTCAGCTTTCATTTGAGGGTATCCACATTAAAATTGGATGAAGGGTTTAGGAGTTTCAGCTCCTTAACATGTGCCACCCTGTTTTTAAAGGGACCAAAAGTAATTGGACAATTGACTCCAAGGCTATTTCATGGACAGGTGTGGGCAATCCCTTCATTATATCATTCTCAATTAAGCAGATAAAAGGGCTGGTGTTGATTTGAGGTGTGGTGTTTGCATTTGGAAGGTTTAGCTGTGAAGGAAACATGCGGTCAAAGGAGCTCTCCATGCAGGTGAAACAAGCTATCCTTAAGCTGCAAAAAACAGAAAAAACCCATCCAAGAAATTGCTACAACTTTAGGAGTGGCAAAATCTACAGTTTGGTACATTCTGAGAAAGAAAGAAAGCACTGGTGAACTCATCAATGCAAAAAGACCTGGGAGCCCACGGAAGACAACAGTGGTGGATGATCGCAGAAAACTCTCCATGGTGAAGAGAAACCCCTTCACAACAGCCAACCAAGTGAACAACACTCTCCAGGAGGTAGGCGTATCAATATCCAAATCTACCATAAAGAGAAGACTGCATGAAATTAAATACAGAGGGTTCACTGCACGGTGCAAGCCACTCATAAGAATCAAGAATAAAAAGGCTAGGCTGGACTTTGCTAAAAAACATCTAAAAAAGCCAGCACAGTTCTGGAAGAACATTCTTTGGACAGATGAAACCAAAATCAACCTCTACCAGAATGATGGAAAGAGAAAAGTATGGCGAAGGCGTGGTACAGCTCATGATCCAAAGCATACCACATCATCTGTAAAACATGGCGGAAGCAGTGTGATGGCTTGGGCATGCATGGCTGCCAGTGGCACTGGGTCACTAGTGTTTATTGATGATGTGACACAGGAAAGAAGCAGCCGAATGAATTCTGAGGTATTCAGAGCCATACTGTGCGCTCAGATCCAGCCAAATGCAGCCAAACTGATTGGTCGTCGTTTCATACTACAGATGGACAATGACCCAAAACATAAAGCCAAAGCAACCCAGGAGTTTATTAAAGCAAAGAAGTGGAATATTCTTGAATGGCCAAGTCAGTCACCTGATCTCAACCCAATTGAACATGCATTACACTGTTAAAGACTAAACTTCAGACAGAAAGGCCCACAAACAAACAACAACTGAAAACCACCGCGGTGAAGGCCTGGCAGAGCATCAAAAAAAGGAAACACAGTGTCTGGTGATGTCCATGAGTTCAAGACTTCAGGCAGTCATTGCTAACAAAGGGTTTTCAACCAAGTACTAGAAATGAACATTTTATTTACAATTATTTAATCTGTCCAATTACTTTTGGTCCCTTTAAAAACAGGGTGGCACATGTTAAGGAGCTGAAACTCCTAAACCCTTCATCCAATTTTAATGTGGATACCCTCAAATGAAAGCTGAAAGTCTGAACTTCAACTGCATCTGATTTGTTTTGTTTCAAATTCATTGTGGTAATGTCTAGAACCAAAATTAGATAAATGTTGTCTCTGTCCAAATATATATGGACCTAACTGTATATGATGCTCCAGTGTATAATGGGCCCCATATATGATGCTCCATATATAATGGGTCCCATATAATGCTCCATATCTAATGGGCCCCATATATGATGCTCCAGTGTATAATGGGCCCATATATGATGCTCCAGTGTATAATGGGCCCATATATGATGCTCCAGTGTATAATGGGCCCATATATGATGCTCCAGTGTATGATGGGCCCCATACTGTATATTGCTCCAAACATTACAAAAAATAAAAATGAAATACTCACCTCTGCTCGCTGGCCGCTGCTTTGTTCTGGACTCCTCAGCTCATCCAGAGGGAGCACAGAAGTGACGTCATCGCTTCTTCTAACCTGAACGTCACTGTCAGAAGACGTGGAAGACACCGCAGCGGTGATGCCGGGGCCCTGACTCCTCAGGTCCCTGTACTTGCCCAGGTGTGCCAGGTGCTGAGGCTGGCCCTGCCGAAGTCACTCGGCTAGCACCCGAGCATGCTCGCTCAACCCTAAACACTAGTCATCCGTCTCCACCATGAATGGTGTGAGTGGTTGGTTCATCAGTATTTTACACCTGCGCTGTCCCCGCCATTATCATGAGAGTCCGCTGCATTCTGTAGTGCATTGGTTTTATGACTTGGCGTTGGTAAGTAATTCTGCCTTTTTTCTATGTTTTTTTTTTATTTTGATGTACGTATTTTTGTGAGTTGCTTTTGATTTTGATGTGATTTTCAAAAATGTTGGCAAATTTTGGTTTATTTATAAAATTCATTGCTTTTGTACTTCTTTCTGCAGTAAAAATGGTTGCACCAGTGAGTTGTATTATTTCCACCTTATACGCCTTTTACGTTGCTTTTTTACCTGGTTTCATCTCTTGTCGTTTGGTATTACGGCCTCGGTTTACACTGTCGCTATTCAGGACAAACGTTCTTAGAGCCGATTGAAAAGATTGCGTGACTTTTGCCAAAACAAATAAAAACATGAAAAAGAGCTAGAAAAAAATGCATCTTTGTGTTTGCACTAAATCATCGAACATCGTGAGCCCATTTTATAAATTTTGCACCAAATCCGGCAATGCAGAAAGAAAGAAAACTAAAAAAAAAGACTTAAAAATAAGTGAATGATAAATCGTCTCACTCTGACCTTTTTATTTTGTTCCCTGAAAGATTCCCCTTGCTGGATTTATCCCCAGATTTGCAGCAGAAACTATATATTAGTGTATAGATCTCTTGGACCTGATGAGGCCAGTGTACTTCCCTCATAAAGCTATGTCAAAATGGGTATAAACTAGTTAAAGGGGGTTTTCTCAAATTTGGAGGTTCTCCTCTATCCATATTATATCTCCTGTGGTTCCATGAAGAGTAAATGCACATGATCAACCGCTGCTCCATTTACAAGGAAGGGCCCTGGTTCTCGGGATCAGTGGGGGTCTCAGTTGTCGGACCCCTTTTGAATGGAATGTTAATCCCTTTCCAAACTTAAGAAAACCCCTTTAAGTATTACTGTACATACTATTGATCAAATGATTGCTTGCTAGGGGGAACTAAGAGATAAAGGAAAGGTGTTTATATATTAATATATATTATAAGTTTTTTTTAAATATTTTTATTAACAGTTAAAATTAGATTTGGTTGCGAAAAAAACCTTAAAAAAATAAATAAATTAAATAAATAAATAATATATAGATATATATAATATTTAAAATATTTTTAAAAAAGCATAAATGTTAATATATGTTAATATAGAAACACCTTTCCTTTATCACTTAGTTCCCCATAGCATACAATCATTTGATCAACTGTAGTATATATATATATATATATATATATTTAATTTTTTTATTTTTTTTTATTTTATTTATTTATATTTTTAGGGTTTTTTTTTTCAAAATCAAATCTAATTTTACCTGTTAATAAAAATATTAAAAAAAAAAAAAAGCATATTCAGTATCACGGTGCTCAGAAAATTATGCATGAAATCTAAAATTATTTAACCCAATCAAAACCTAGATTTCCTATTTAAAGGGCAATACACTGCTCTTCAAAAATGCAAAAATTAGTGATTGAAACGTTGCACGTATACAAAAATATTACCATGAAAAACGATAGGTCACCACCAAAAAGAACAATCTGATACAGCTCCGTTGATTAAAATAATAAATAAACAAAAAAAGAGGCAACAGTTCTCAGAAAATGGAGACACAAACCAAACTGGAATTATTTACAAATTTCTGATTTTTTTTTTCACGTTGACTCCTGTTACCAAGTCACTGTGAATGCCGTAAAAACAAAACCTTCATGAACTTTAGGCTTATTACACCTAATTTGGATTTTTTTTCCCCCCATTTTCCTGTACTTTATATAATAAAACAAATAGCGTAATTCCGAACTACAAGTTACAAAAAACAAAACAAAACCGCGTACGGTTATGTGTCGACGGAAAATGAAAAAAAGTTATGACTCTTGGAAGAAGTGGAGGAAAAAGGGAAAACGCAAAATCAAAAATAACCAGTTGGAAGGGGTTAAAACACATCCAGGAACAAAAAAATAAAAAATAAAAACAAAGCCTCGTACACCTATATTGCCCCCCCCCCCCAAAAAAAAAAAGTTGATGGCAGAAATGACAGAAAAAAAAAATATATTATTCTGGTCCCCAAGGTGTTAAACAGGGATACATTGCAATACATTTGCTGTGATGGAATGAACACCTTTTTTCCTTTGAGCGATTTAATTATCAAATCAATATTGTTTACTTTATTATTAAATTTATTAATATAATTATTTTTGCATATATTATTAATAATGCGTGCAAGAATAATATTATGTACTCGTTTTGTATTATGTATGCCCATTTTTCGCGTGTAAAGCGCCATGGAATAAATGGAGCTATTAATAATAACATATAAATAACATTTATTTTGCTACTTCTACTGAGTTCAGACTGCATTCTCACTAATATCCACCAGATGGCTCTCTTGTGCATTACTGATTTCAATTCCTACTCGCAGAAGCTGCAATTACAAAGTTTGTCCGCTAGATGCCGCCATAGAGAATGTGTGTCTATAGCAGCTTCCCCAGACTCGCACACAATGAAAGTCTCTGTACTGGGAAAGTGCAGGGCACAGCGAGTGTGAGCGGACGGGGCTGACAACGAGCAGCCAGAAAAGTGACAAAATTACAAGGTCCAGTCCCAGGTTCATGCTGGTGCCTGTAGGAGGTCACTGTGCACATACAGCAGAGCTGGGAAAACTTTGCCTGGAACTTGGAGAAAGTTGGGAGAAGAGGACATTGTGAAGAACAAGAGCCTGGGAAAGTCTCCTGCACTGTTCTCTCACTGAAGAATGCATGTTTCCTCCCATCGGAGGGTGCAGGCTGGAGTCTCATAAGGTAAGGCTGCTGGGGAAGTGCCCAGATGTAGCAGAGCTCAGTTCATTAGTTCACTTTTTACTGCATTGATCTCACAGATGGTGCAGCAGGTTTGACCTGCAGTCCTATGTAAAAGCGTTGAGGAATATCATCAGTTGTGTCAAATGACAAACTCGGCTCTGCTACATCTCGATCAGTTCGGCTCTGCTACATCTCGATCAGTTCGGCTCTGCTACATCTCGATCGGTTCGGCCCTGCTACATCTCGATCGGTTTGGCTCTGCTACATCTCGATCGGTTCGGCTCTGCTACATCTCGATCGGTTCGGCTCTGCTACATCTCGATCGGTTCGGCCCTGCTACATCTCGATCGGTTTGGCTCTGCTACATCTCGATCGGTTCGGCTCTGCTACATCTCGATCGGTTCGGCTCTGCTACATCTCGATCGGTTCGGCCCTGCTACATCTCGATCGGTTTGGCTCTGCTACATCTCGATCGGTTCGGCCCTGCTACATCTCGATCGGTTTGGCTCTGCTACATCTCGATCAGTTCGGCTCTGCTACATCTCGATCGGTTCGGCTCTGCTACATCTCGATCAGTTCGGCTCTGCTACATCTCGATCGGTTCGGCTCTGCTACATCTCGATCGGTTCGGCTCTGCTACATCTCGATCAGTTCGGCTCTGCTACATCTCGATCGGTTCGGCTCTGCTACATCTATATGTATTTTGCTTACAAAGATGTCTCAGCTTCTCAGTCATTGTAGAACTACAAATCTCAGCATGGCCTTAGGAACCCAGTTTCTGTACGACTGCTAGGTGTGACTAGACCCCTATCTGCTCCTGGGAAAGCTGGGTGACAATCATTATAGCTGCCAGGCATCTTGGGGCACATATTATGTCCCTGCGGTCGGATATCGCAACGGAAAAGCGAATCACGTACATACAATCGCACGTACGGCGAAGGGTTAAATCCACGGTGAAAATCCGGATTCAGAATCTGCGCCGCGGTTTCTATTTCTGCTGCAGATTTTTTTCGCCTCCACTTTGCTGCTCCAGTAACGCACTGCGGATTTTTGTCATGCAGGATTTAAAGGGGTTCTCTGCTTTAAGTAAACGTTTCCCTATGTGCACAATTCAGTGGAAAAAAAAACTGCTTTACTTGCCCTCCAGGTTTTGTGCAGTGCCCCGCTTCTGACCTGGTCCACCTTTTTTTTTGACTGGAGCAAGAAAAAGTTTTCCAACAGTTGACAACCCCTTTAAGAAAAGTAGTCTGATCACCAACCTTCTGCTACTCCACCTCACAGTCACCCAGATCTTATAAGGTCGCAAGTTACAAATCAGAAGGTTTAAGAATTCACAATAAGATGGATGATACCCGAGGACCGCACAGCAGAATGTATCATTGTGATGTCACTGTATAAAGATGTACGGTCTTTAATGCACACAGTGATGTCACTGTATGGAGATGTATGATCTATAATGCACAAAGTGATGTCACAGTACAGGAATAATACACACGGTGATGTCACAGTACAGGGAAAATACACACAGTGATGTCACAGCACAGGGAAAATACACACGGTGATGTCACAGTACAGGGATAATACACACAGTGATGTCACAGTACAGGTATAATACACACAGTGATGTCACAGTACAGGGATAATACACACAGTGATGTCACAGTACAAGGATAATACACAGTGATGTCACAGTACAGGGATAATACACACAGTGATGTCACAGTGCAGGGAAAATACACACAGTGATGTCACAGTACAGGGATAATACACACAGTGATGTCACAGTACAGGGATAATACACACAGTAATGTCACAGTACAGGGATAATAGACACAGTGATATCACAGTACAGGGATAATATACACAGTGATATCACAGTACAGGGATAATACACACAGTGATGTCACAGTACAGGGATAATACACACAGTGATGTCACAGTACAGGGATAATACACACAGTGATGTCACAGTACAGGGATAATACACACAGTGATGTCACAGTACAGGGATAATACACACAATGATGCCACAGTACAGGGATAATGCACACAGTGATGTCACAGTACAGGGATAATACACACAGTGATGTCACAGTACAGGAATAATACACACAGTGATGTCACAGTACAGGGATAATACACACAGTGATGTCACAGTGCAGGGATAATACACACAGTGATGTCACAGTACAGGGATAATACACACAGTGATGTCACAGTACAGGGATAATACACACAGTGATGTCACAGTACAGGGATAATACATACAGTGATGTCACAGTACAGGGATAATACACAGTGATGTCACAGTACAGGGATAATACACACAGTGATGTCACAGTACAGAGATAATACACACAGTGATGTTACAGTACAAGATAATACACACAGTGATGTCACAGTACAGGGATAATACACACAGTGATGTCACAGTACAGGGAAAATACACAGTAATGTCACAGTATAGGGATAATGCACACAGTGATGTCACAGTACAGAGATAATGCACACAGTGATGTCACAGTACAGGGATAATACACAGTGATGTCACAGTACAGGGAAAATACACACAGTGATGTCACAGTACAGGAATAATACACACAGTGATGTCACAGTACAGGGAAAATACACAGTAATGTCACAGTATAGGGATAATGCACACAGTGATGTCACAGTACAGAGATAATACACACAGTGATGTCACAGTACAGGGAAAATACACACAGTGATATCAAAGTGCAGGGATAATACACAGCGATGTCACAGTACAGGGATCATACACCCAGTGATGTCACAGTACAGAGATAATACACACAGTGATGTCACAGTACAGAGATAATACACACAGTGATGTCACAGTACAGAGATAATACACACAGTGATGTCACAGTACAGGGAAAATACACACAGTGATGTCACAGTACAGGGAAAATACACACAGTGATGTCACAGTACAGGGAAAATACACACAATGATGTCACAGCACAGGGGCAATGAACAGAGTGGTGGCATGGTGTATAGAGATGATGCACGCAGTGATATATAGAGATGATGCACACAGTGGTGTATAGAGATGATGCACGCAGTGGTGGCGTGGTGTATAAAGATGATGCATGCAGTGGTGTAAAGAGATGATGCACGCAGTGGTGTATAGAGATGATGCACGCAGTGGTGTAAAGAGATGATGCACACAGTGGTGTATAGAGATGATGCACGCAGTGGTGTATAGCGATGATGCACACAGTGGTGTATGGAGATGATGCACACAGTGGTATATAGAGATGATGCACACAGTGGTGTTTAGAGATGATGCACGCAGTGGTGTATAGAGATGATACACACAGTGGTGTATGGAGATGATGCACACAGTGGTGTATAGAGATGATGCACACAGTGGTGTATAGAGATGATGCACGCAGTGGTGTATAGAGATGATGCACACAGTGGTGTATAGAGATGATGCACACAGTGGTGTATAGAGATGATGCACGCAGTGGTGTATAGAGATGATGCACACAGTGGTGTATAGAGATGATGCACACAGTGGTGTATAGAGATGATGCACGCAGTGGTGGCGTGGTGTATAAAAATGATGCACGCAGTGGTGTATAGAGATGATGCACGCAGTGGTGTATAGAGATGATGCACACAGTGGTGTAAAGAGATGATGCACACAGTGGTGTATAGAGATGATGCACACAGTGGTGTATAGAGATGATGCACACAGTGGTGTATAGAGATGATGCACGCAATGGTGTATAGAGATGATGCACATAGTGGTGTATAGAGATGATGCACACAGTGGTGTATAGGATGATGCACACAGTGGGGTATAGGATGATGCCACAGTGGGGTATAGAGTGATGGCACAGTGGGGTATAGAGATGAGCACACCGTGGTTATAGAATATGACACAGTGGTGTAAGAGATGTTTACACAGGGTGTTACAGTCAGTAACCCGTCACCCTTGTAGGAGAAAGTGCATGGTCTTCCACACCACAAATAAAACCGCAAAACCTGGTGTTTTGCGTGGTATCTTATTTCTCCATTTTGGTTGTCACCCCGGTTTCCCAGACACGATATAAGGCTGGTAGGATTAGAAACAATTTGGGT
>JARQOD010000002.1:35289962-35450532 GCA_033576555.1 Oophaga sylvatica
TGTTCGTGTAGTTTGTCGTGACGCCACCTGTAGTACCTGGTCAGGGTGTCCAGCGCTGCTGTGCAGGTCCTCTGGAAGGGATGGTGTAGTGCAGGTGAAAAGTCTTCTACAGGTAACACGCTATCCTTCCAGGGCAGATAGATGTGAGATAGAGCAATGGTGCAAAGTGATGTAGCAGAGTGGACTATGCGACGTAGTAAGAAAGCAGGAAACACTTCAAGTTAAACGTTGCATAATAAAATTTTTAATAATAACATTACAAAAGTGCAAATGGCTTATATTATGTGACATGTTTTGTTACTGTTCATACCCTTGATATGTGTTATACATGTGTGTTAATAAATACATATTCAACAAAAGTGCAAATAGCATTAGTGCCGAAGTTCGTGGAGACTTCTTAGGACTACACAGTGTCCTTTACTTGTGCTTGTGGAGGACCCGCTCCAAACCTCCAACTGTGGTCTTGGGTGGGCTGCAAGACTTTCCTTGAGCAGACCTCACTTTCGGCCACACCAAACGGGTTTTTAGTTTCTGAGGTGTTGAAAATAGTGCACAGTAAAGTTTTTTGTAAAACCAAGATGGAGCACCGAAGTGCCAACTATTTACAGAAAAGTTTGCGAGCCAGTACAGTTCATGGCTTCAAAGTTCAACATTTTCATTACAGTGAAACACCATTACCCAACCTGGGTATATTAACCCCTCTCTGACATTAGACGTACTATCCCGTCCATAAAACCCGTGCCATTCTGCCCATGGACGGGATAGTACGTCATAGGCGATCAGCTGCGCTCCTGAGGGGAGCGCAGCTAATCGCCGCCGGGTGTCAGCTGATTATCACAGCTGACACCCGTGACTGTGTGTCAGGAGCGGTCACGGACCGCTCCCGGCACATTAACCCCTAGCACACCGCGATCAAACATGATCGCGGTGTACTGGGGGCACAGGGGAGGATCGCGCAGGGTGGGGGCTCCCTGCGCGCCCCCCTGAGACCCTCAGACCAGCGCGATGTGATCGCGCTGTTCTGAGGGCTTCCTCCCTCCCAGGACCCGGATCCAAGATGGCGCCAGGGTCCTGGAGGGAGGCGGCTACCTCAGTGCCTGCCGAGAGCAGGCACTGAGACGCCTGCTGCACTGCCTGAGCGATCGCTGGTGTGACAGTGTGCTGTGCACACTGTCACACCAGCGATCTGATAAAACACAGTGATGTCCCACCCTGGGACAAAGTAAAAAAGTTAAAAAAGTAAAAATAAACATGTTATAAAAAAAAAATCCAAAATAAAAAAAAAAAAAAATATTCCCCAATAAATTCATTTTTTCCTGTAAATAAAAAAAACAAAACAATAAAAGTACACATATTTGGTATCGCCGCGTCCGTAACGACCCCCCTATAAAACTGTCCCACTAGTTAACCCCTTTAGTGAACCCCTGAAAAAAAAAAAAAAAAACGAAGCAAAAAATCAATGCTTTATCATCATACCGCCGAACAAAAAGTGGAATAACGCGCGATCAAAAAGACCGATATAAATAAACATGGTACCGCTGAAAACGTCATCTTGTCCCGCAAAAAAAGAGCCGCCATACAGCATCATCAGCGAAAAAATAAAAAAGTTATAGCTCGCAGAATAAAGCGATGCAAAAATAATTATTTTTTATATAAAATTGTTTTTATTCTATAAAAGCGCCAAAACATAAAAAAATGATATAAATGAGGTATCGCCATAATCGTACTGACCCGAAGAATAAAACTGCTTTATCAATTTTACCACACGCGGAACAATAAAAACGCCTCCCCCAAAAGAAATTCATGAATTGCTGATTTTTGTTCATTCTAACCTCCCAAAAATCGAAATAAAAAGCGATCAAAAAATGTCACCTCTCAAAAATGGTACAAATAAAAACGTCAACTCGTACCGCAAAAAATAAGACCTCACATGACTCTGTGGGCCAAAATATGCAAAAATTATAGCTCTCAAAATGTGGCGATGCAAAAAACTATTTTTGCAATAAAAAGCGTCTTTTAGCGTGACAGCTGCCAATCATAAAAACCCGCTATAAATAGTAAATCAAACCCCCCTTTATCACCCCCTTAGTAAGGGAAAAATAATAAAATTAAAAAAATGTATTTATTTCCATTTTCCCATTAGGGTTAGGGTTAGGGTTGCGGCTAAAGTTAGGGTTAGGGTTGGCGCTAAAGTTAGGATTAGGGTTAGGGTTGGGATTAGGGGTGTGTTAGAGTTAGGTTTGTGGTTAGGGTTGGGACTAGGGTTAGGGTGTGTTGGGGTTAGGGTTGGAGTTAGAATTGGGGGTTTCCGCTGTTTAGGCACATCAGGGGCTCTCCAAATGTGATATGGCGTCTGATCTCAATTCCAGCCAATTCTGCGTTGAAAAAGTCAAACGGTGCTCCTTCACTTCTGAGCTCTGCCATGCGTCCAAACAGTAGTTTATCCCCACATATGGGGTATCAGCGTACTCTGGACCCCAAGAGTTATTGTGCAATTTGTCCTATTTCTTCTGTTACCCTTGGGAAAATAAAAAACTGGGGGCGAAAATATCATTTTTGTACAAAAAAAATATTTTTTTGTTTTTACGACTGTACATTATAAACTTCTGTGAAGCACTTGGGGCTTCATAGCGCTCACCACACACCTAGATAAGTTCCTTGTGGGGTCTATTTTCCAAAATGGGGTCACTTGTTGGGGATTTCCACTGTTTAGGCGCATCAGGGGCTCTCCAAATGCGACATGACGCCCCCAGACCATTCCATCAAAGTCTGCAATCCAAAACGTCACTACTTCCCTTCCGAGCCCCAACGTGTACCCATACAGTAGTTTTCTCCCACATATTGGGTATCAGCGTACTCAGGACAAATTGGACAACAACTTTTGGGGTCCAATTCTCCTGTTACCCTTGTGAAAATAAAATATTGGGGGCGAAAAAATCATTTTTGTAAAAAAAAAAGATTTTTTATTTTTACGGCTGTGCGTTATAAACTTCTGTGAAGCACTTTGGGTTCAAAGTGCTCACCACACATCTAGATAAGTTCCTTGTGGGGTCTATTTGCCAAAATGGGGTCACTTGTGGGGGGTTTCCACTGTTTAGGTGCATCAGGGGCTCTCCAAATGTGACATGACGCCCCCAGACCATTCCATCAAAGTCTGCAATCCAAAACGTCACTACTTCCCTTCCGAGCCCCGACGTGTGCCCATACAGTAGTTTTCGCCCACATATTGGGTATCAGTGTACTCAGGACAAATTGGACAACAACTTTGGGGTTCCAATTTCTTCTGTTACCCTTGTGAAAATAAAATATTGGGGGCAAAAAAATCATTTTTGTAAAAAAAAAAAAAGATTTTTTATTTTACGGCTGTACGTTATAAACTTTAGTGAAACACCTGGGGGTTCAAAGTTCTCACCACACATCTAGATAAGTTCCTTGAGGGGTCTAGTTTCCAAAATGGTGTCATTTATGGGGGTTTCCACTGTTTAGGCAGATCAGGAGCTCTCCAAACACGACATGGTGTCCAGCCAATTCTGCGTTGAAAAAGTCAGACGGCGCTCCTTCCCTTCCAAACTCTGCCATGCACCCAAACAGTGGTTTACCCCCACATATGGGGTATCAGCGCACTCAGGACAAATTGCACAATAACTTTTGGAGTCTTGTTACCCTTGGAAAAATAAAAATTGGGGTGAAAAGATCATTTTTGTGGAAAAAATATGATTTTTAAATTTTACGGCTCTACGTTATAAACTTGTGTGAAGCACTTGGGGTTCAAATTGCTCATCAAAAATCTAGATAAGTTCCTTAGGGGGTCTAGTTTCCCAAATGGGGTCATTTGTGGGGGGTTTCCACTGTTTAGGCACATCAGGGGCTCTCCAAATGCAACATGGCATCCAAACTCAATTCCAGCCAATTTTGGTTGGAAAAAGTCAAATGGTGCTCCTTCCATTCCGAGCTCTGCCGTGCGCCCAAACAGTGGTTCCCCCCACATATGGGGTATCAGCGTACTCAGGACAAATTGTACAACAACTTATGTGGTCCAATTTCTCCTGTTACCCTTGGGAAAATAAAAAATTAGTGACTAAAAGATAATTTTTGTGGGAAAAAAAATAGGATTTTTTATTTTCATGCCCGGGCATTATAAACTTGTGTGAAGCACTTGGGGGTTCAAAGTGCTCACCAAAGATCTAGATAAGTTCCTTAGGGGGTCTAGTTTCCAAAATGGGGTCACTTGTGGGGGGTTTCCACTGTTTAGGCTCATCTGGGGCACTGCAAACGGAACATGACCCCCATTAACGTCTGCATTCCAAAACGTTACTACTTCCTTTCCAAGCCCTGCCGTGCGCCCAAACAGTTCCCCCCCCCCACATATGGGGTATCAGCGTACTCAGGACAAATTGGACAACAACTTTTGGGGTCCAATTTCCTTGGGAAAATTCAAAAATTTGGGACTAAAAAATCATTTTTGTGGAAAATTGATTTTTTTTTTTTCACACCCAGGCTTTATAAACTTTTGTGAAACACTTGAGGGTTCAAAGTGCTCACTACAGATCTAGATAAGTACCTTAGGGGGTCTAGTTTCCAAAATGGTGTCCACTGTTTAGGCGCATCAGGGGCTCTCCAAACGCTACATGGCATCCAATCTAAATTCCAGCCAATTTTAGTTTGAAAAAGTCAAACGTCGCTCCTTCCCTTACGAGCTCTGCCGTGTGCCCAAACAGTGGTTTTCCCCACATATGGGGTATTGGCGTACTCAGGAGAAATTGCATAACAACCTTATCTGTCCATTTTCTCCTTTTACCCTTGTGAAAATAAAAAAAAAGTTTGTAAAAGATAATTTTTGTGGCTAAAAAGTAAAATATTCATTTTTTCCTTCCACGTTGCTTTAGTTACTGTGAAGCACCTGAAGGGTTAATAAACTTCTTGAATGTGGTTTTGAGTACCTTGAGGGGTGCAGTTTTTAGAATGGTGTCACTTTTGGGTATTTTCTGCCATATAGACCCCTCAAAGTGACTTCAAATGTGAGGTGGTCCCTAAAAAAAATGGCTTTGTAAATTTTGCTGTAAAAATGAGAAATCGCTGGTCAACTTTTAACCCTTATAACTTCCTAACAAAAAAAAATTTTGGTTCCAAAATTGTGCTGATGTAAAGTAGACATGTGGGAAATGTTATTTCTTAACTATTTTGTGTGATATATTTCTCTGTTTTAAGGGAATAAAAATTCAAAGTTTGAAAATTGCAAAATTTTAAACATTTTCGCCATATTTGCGTTTTTTTCAAAAATAAACGCAAGTTATATCGAAGAAATTTTACCACTAACATGAAGTACAATATGTCACGAGAAAACAGTCTCTGAATCGCGAAGAACCGTTGAAGCGTTCCAGAGTTATAACCTCATAAAGAGACAGTGGTCAGAATTGTAAAAATTGGCCCGGTCATTAACGTGCAAACCACCCTTGGGGGTGAAGGGGTTAAGGCAACAATAAACTTGTTCTTCTGAACATTCACCCGTCCGGGTACATCAAACCATTACCCAACCTGGGTATATTAAGGCAATAAACTTCTTTTTATGAACATTCACCCGTCCGGGTACATCAATAATTTAACTATTTACATACAGAGACCCTGTCCGGGTTATTTAGACTTCTTTGGCTGGCCTCTTCCAGGTACCACCTGGTACTGTTCTGGAGCTTGCCAAACATCCGTGACAGGAGGGTCCACCCAGACCTGATGACGTCGTGTGGCGTGTACAGTGACGTCGTGACCCGCTATCTGGGTCTGTGTGGCCACCTCTTTCGTCTCCCTCCGGGTCTGGAACCCTATGTCCCGGACTGTACGAACCCCAGGGGGCCTAACAGGCACCGGGTACGGGCCAGCTATCATTATCATGTCCATAGCTGGGGCTGCTGAGGAGACCACTGAGGGAGGCTGGGGAGATTTAGGGCGTGGGGTGGGCACTTGTGCAGAGGCCTGGTTGGGGGAGGCTGAAGGCTCGTAGGGTCTGTCAGTTTCCTGACACTCTGGGGAGTAGGGGTCGCACCTGGTAACATTTAGGGCGTACCATCCATTGTAACCCCAGTGTCGGGTGTAAGTCACCAAGTCTCCTGGCAACAGGTCCCTCCCCGGGTGTCCTTCTGGGAGGTGAGCCTCCACGTCCCGCCGGGTTACAAAAACTTCTAAATAAAGTCCAGGCTCCTGGATGAAGCCCAACCACCTTTTAACTTAAAGTTCCGTACTGCACCCTTACGCCGCGGCTCCCTCACCGTACTTTTATCCTTTCTCATACGTGCCTTCTCTGCCAGGTCCTTCTCCAGGTGACGTTGCCGAAGCTTTTGGGATTCTCTCTGCTCCCTTTGTCGCTCTGCTTCCGCTCCCGACGTCTCCACTCTTCCTCCTGACGCCGGTTGTAATTCTCCTCCACCAGCTGCTCCATGTCTCCACCATCAAATGCCAGCTTACGATGTCCGGTTTGCGGCAGCTCTCCTGGCGCCCGCCAGTCCTGGCGGCGCTCACCTGTGGCGGAAGCAGCCGGCTCTGGAACAGATGACGGTCGGGGCTCCGGTACAGGCAGGTAGTGCTCTGGTGCCTGCGCGGCCTCCTCCATGAGGACGGGTGTCGCTTCTTCTGCCTCAGCGACGGGGGCAGACAGCGGGATCTGGGGTGCTGGTGCGGCGTTTTCTGCAGGAACGGTGCCTCCACTGTGATACTGGCAACCGGTTCAGATTGCAAGGGCTGGGATGCCCGCACGGCCTTCTGTACTGGAATGGGTGCCTCCACTGAGATACTGGCAACCGGTTCAGATTGCAAGGGCTGGGATGCCCGCACGGCCTTCTGTACTGGAACGGGTGCCTCCACTGAGATACTGGCAACCGGTTCAGATTGCAAGGGCTGGGATGCCCGCACGGCCTTCTGTACTGGAACGGGTGCTGTTATGTTACGGTAGCTGAGGAGTGCAGGTAAAAAAGGAAATACACCAGAGCAGTTGGAATCTATGAGATTGCAGTACCCTGACTAACCACCGCAACTAGAGGCAGCCGTGGAGCGTTCCTACGTTGGTCCTAGACGCCTCGTCACAGCCTGAGAAACTAACTACACCTAAAGATAGATATAGGAAAGCTATCTGCCCCGGAGCAGAACCCAAAGATAATAGAAAGCCCCCAAACATGTAATGGCGGTTAGACAAGAGGAAATACTGACACAGAAAGAAAATAGTATGAGCAAACGCTGGGGCCCAAACTATCTAAATAGAAAAGGATAGGAAGGGTACTTACTGCAATCTCAGAAAACCCTGAAAAAACACCAACTCTACTAATTTCAAAATCACCTGAGATCACACGACCTCTACCACCTAAATTAGTTCTCTGGTGTAACAAAAACAAAACAGCAGCCACTGAAAAAAAACTGGAAAAAGCAAAAGTACAAAACACAGTGGCTGGACTAAACTGAGAGGGCAAAAGCCCCCGGAGGGGACCCTGAAGGCCCCCACAGAAGTGCAGGACAAAATGCAAAAATATAGCAAAAACACAAAATAAGAAATTGTCTTATCTGATAGCAGGAGATGCAGACACGACACAGCAGGCTACAAGGGAAACTGGAAAGAAGGATTCAGACCAGAACAATTGATCACCGGCAACCCTGATGGGAAAATGACTCCCTTATATAAGACCAATCAGTAACACCTGATTCCCAGTCCTCACAATCCTCACTAGTACCGCTTGTAACCACCAGAGGGAGCCTCTGCTCAGAACTCATCTCAAACCCATTCACAACAGTACCCCCCCCTTGAGGAGGGGTCACCGAACCCTCATTTGAGCAACCAGGTCGGTCAGGATGAGTTCTATGATACGCACGGATAAGTCTCCTAGCATGGATGTCCGAAGCAAACACCCAAGAATTGTCTTCCTGACCATAACCTCTCCATTTAACCAAATACTGGAGTCTTCGTCTAGAAAAACGAGAATCCAATATTTTCTCAACCACATACTCCAGATTGCCCTCAACCAAAACAGGGTCAGGAGGCACAGCAGCAGGAACCACTGGCTCAACAAACCTCTTCAACAAGGACTTGTGGAACACGTTATGGATCTTAAATGTCCCTGGAAGAAGCAAACGAAAAGAAACAGGATTAATAATCTCCATGATCTTATAAGGTCCAATGAACCTAGGCTAAAATTTAGGAGATGCTACTCTCATAGGAATATTCTTTGAGGACAACCAGACCAAGTCCCCCACTTTAAACGAGGACCATCAGTCCTATGCCGGTTAGCAAACCGCTGGGCCTTCTCCTGAGAGAGGGACAACCTCTCCACTACCTGGTCCCAAATCTGCTGCATACGCTCAACAACAGAGTCAACACCCGGACAGACAGAAGCCTCCGTCTGTCCCGAAGAAAATCGAGGGTGAAACCCAGAATTACAGAAAAACGGAGACATCAAAGTGGCAGAGCTAGCCCTATTATTAAGAGCAAACTCAGCCAAAGGCAAAAAAGAGACCCAGTCATCCTGATCAGCAGACACAAAGCATCTTAGATAAGTCTCCAATGTCTGGTTTGTTCTCTCAGTTTGACCATTGGTCTGAGGATGAAATGCCGAGGAGAAAGACAATTGAACACCCAGTTTAGAACAAAAAGTCCTCCAAAATCTGGAAACAAACTGGACTCCTCTGTCAGACACAATGTTCTCAGGAATGCCGTGTAAACGAACCACGTGCTGAAGGAACAACGGCACCAATTCAGAGGAGGAAGGCAACTTAGGTAATGGCACAAGATGTATCATTTTGGAAAACCTATCACAAATTACCCAGATGGTGGTCATTCTCTGAGAAACAGGAAGATCGGAAATGAAATCCATAGAGATATGGGTCCATGGTCTCTTGGGCACAGGCAATGGCATCAACAAACCACTAGAGCGAGAGCAAGGCTTGGAGCGAGAGCAAGTCCCGCAGGACTGCACAAATTCCCTGACATCGCGAGACAAGGTAGGCCACCAAAAGGACCGACTAACCAAGTCTCTGGTACCAAAAATTCCGGGATGCCCAGCCAATGCGGAACAATGAATCTCAGACATCACACTCTTTTTCCATTGGTCCGGGACAAACAATTTTCCAACAGGGCAGCGCTCGGGCCTATCCTCCTGACACCCCTCCAGAGCAAGTCTCAAATTGGGCGAGATGGTGGAAAGAACTACACCCTCTTTCAAAATAACAGAGGGATCAGATAGCTCAGGAGAGTCCGCAAGGAAACTCCTCGAGAGGGCATCCGCCTTAACATTCTTAGTGCCAGGAAGAAAGGAAACCACAAAATTAAAACGTGTGAAAAACAAGGCCCACCTGGCCTGTCTAGGATTGAGTCGCTTGGCAGATTCCAGATAGACCAGATTCTTATGGTCCGTAAGGACCACCACCTGATGTTTGGCTCCCTCCAGCCAATGTCTCCACTCTTCAAAAGCCCACTTCATGGCCAATAACTCCCGATTACCCACGTCATAATTACGTTCAGTAGGAGAAAATTTTCGAGAGAAAAAGGCACAAGGGTTACTTTTAGAGGTCTCTGGATCTTTTTGGGACAAAACGGCACCTGCCCCAATTTCAGAGGCATCAACCTCCACCTGAAATGGCAGAGAAACATCAGGCTGCCGTAGAACAGGAGCAGAAGTGAATCTCTGCTTAAGTTCCTGAAACGCAGAGACTGCCTCAGGAGGCCAATTCACCACATCAGAACCCTTTCTGGTCAAATCAGTTAATGGTTTAACAATAACCGAGAAATTACCAATAAATTTACGATAAAAATTGGCAAAACCCAAAAATCTCTGAAGAGCCTTTAATGAAGTAGGTTGGACCCAATCACAGATGGCCTGAACCTTGACCGGGTCCATTTCAATAACAGATGGGGACAAAATGAATCCCAGAAATGAGATCTTCTGTACGCCAAAAAGACACTTTGATCCCTTCACATACAGAGCATTCTCTCTCAAAATCTGGAATACAGTTCGAACATGTTTCACATGAGAGTCCCAGTCATTAGAAAAAATCAAGATATCATCCAAATAAACAATCAGAAACTTGTCCACAAAATCCCTGAAAATGTCATTCATGAAGGACTGGAAGACGGAAGGAGCATTAGTGAGCCCAAAGGGCATCACAAGGTACTCAAAATGCCCTTCAGGGGTGTTAAATGCCGTCTTCCATTCATCCCCGTGCTTAATGCGAATAAGGTTATACGCCCCCCTGAGGTCAAGCTTGGTAAACCAAGTAGCGTTTTTCACCCTGGAAAACAGGTCAGAAATCAAGGGTAACGGGTATTGATATTTCACAGTAATATTGTTCAAGAGACGATAATCAATACACGGCCTTAATGAACCATCTTTTTTGGCCACAAAGAAAAAACCGGCACCTAAGGGTGAAGAGGATGGTCTGATATGACCCTTCTCCAATGATTCCTTGATATAAGACCGCATAGCGTCATGTTCAGGTACAGACAAGTTAAAAAGGCGACCTTTAGGGAATTTACTACCTGGCACTAATTCAATAGCGCAGTCATAGCTCCTATGGGGAGGTAAGGATGCAGATTTACTTTCGCTAAACACATCAGAAAAATCAAACAAAAAGTCAGGAACATCCTCAGCCTGGGGGGAGGCAGAAAAAACAGGAGTGTTGGTATTAACACATTGGCAGCCCCAACTGGTTACAGACACAGATTTCCAATCCAAAACAGGATTATGAGACTGTAACCAAGGGAAACCCAGCACTATAATGTCATGCAGATTATATAGAACCAAAAATTTGCAGCACTCCTGGTGATCAGGTTCAACCCTCATTATCACCTGAGTAGAAAACTGGGGTTTATTCTCAGCCAAAGGGGTAGAATCGATCCCCAGTAAAGGAATAGACTTCTGTAGGGGTATCAAGGGAAACCCACAACGTTTAGCAAAATCATAATCCATCAGGTTAATAGCTGCTCCAGAATCAACGAAAGCCTGAGCAGAAAATGAGGACAGAGAGCATTTCAGAGTGACAGTTAATAAAAACTTAGTCTGAACACTACCCAAGACAACTGAGCGTGCAAAATGTCTTCCCCGCTTAGGGCAGACTGAAATAGCATGAGAGGCATCACCACAGTAGAAACATAACCATTGCGCTTTCGAAACTCATGACGCTGTGCCCCAGACACCACTCCATCACACTGCATGGGCTCAGCAGCTGGCTCACAAGGCAACACCACTCCACGCATACTTCTCCGCTCACGCAAACGTCTGTCAATTTGAATCGCTAATGACATAGAATCATTGAGACCAGAGGGGACAGGGAATCCCACCATAACATCCTTTACATTATCCGACAGACCCTTCCAGAAAAGGGCCGCCAAAGCGTCGTCATTCCACTTGGTCAGGACTGCCCACCTACGGAATCTCTGACAGTATAACTCAGCGTCATCAAGCCCTGATTTAATGCCAACAAGGCTTTTTCAGCTTGATCAGTGACATTAGGCTCATCGTACAATAACCCCAAAGCCTGAAAAAATGCATCAACATCACTCAAAACAGGATCCCCAGGTATCAGGGAAAAAGCCCATTCCTGAGGATCGCCACGCAGGAGAGAGATGACAATTTGAACCTGCTGCGCTGCGTTCCCTGAGGACTTAGATTTTAAGGCAAGAAACAATTTACAATTATTTTTGAAATTCTGAAACTTAGCTCGATCCCCTAAAAACAAATCTGGCATGGGGATCCTAGGTTCCACATCAGGCAACCTAGCAAGATATGCAGCAATACTCTGAACCTCAGTGGCAAGCTGATCCACACAACTGTGCAAACTCCATTGGGAGAAAAGATCCTCCCCAGCACCCAGAGATACAGAGGGAAAAAAAAAAAAAATGCAACAAACAGAAAAATATCTCTGACAACTTTTCTTCCTTCAAAATATTTTTTCCCTTCTGTGAGTACCATACAATTTTTATGGCCGGTGATACTGTTATGTTACGGTAGCTGAGGAGTGCAGGTAAAAAAGGAAATACACCAGAGCAGTTGGAATCTATGAGATTGCAGTACCCTGACTAACCACCGCAACTAGAGGCAGCCGTGGAGCGTTCCTACGTTGGTCCTAGACGCCTCGTCACAGCCTGAGAAACTAACTACACCTAAAGATAGATATAGGAAAGCTATCTGCCCCGGAGCAGAACCCCAAAGATAATAGAAAGCCCCCAAACATGTAATGGCGGTTAGACAAGAGGAAATACTGACACAGAAAGAAAATAGTATGAGCAAACGCTGGGGCCCAAACTATCTAAATAGAAAAGGATAGGAAGGGTACTTACTGCAATCTCAGAAAACCCTGAAAAAACACCAACTCTACTAATTTCAAAATCACCTGAGATCACACGACCTCTACCACCTAAATTAGTTCTCTGGTGTAACAAAAACAAAACAGCAGCCACTGAAAAAAAACTGGAAAAAGCAAAAGTACAAAACACAGTGGCTGGACTAAACTGAGAGGGCAAAAGCCCCGGAGGGGACCCTGAAGGCCCCCACAGAAGTGCAGGACAAAATGCAAAAATATAGCAAAAACACAAAATAAGAAATTGTCTTATCTGATAGCAGGAGATGCAGACACGACACAGCAGGCTACAAGGGAAACTGGAAGAAGGATTCAGACCAGAACAATTGATCACCGGCAACCCTGATGGGAAAATGACTCCCTTATATAAGACCAATCAGTAACACCTGATTCCCAGTCCTCACAATCCTCACTAGTACCGCTTGTAACCACCAGAGGGAGCCTCTGCTCAGAACTCATCTCAAACCCATTCACAACATGGTGCCTCCACTGAGATACTGGCAACCGGTTCAGATTGCAAGGGCTGGGATGCCCGCACGGCCTCCTCTACTGGAACGGGTGCCTCACCTTCCGGTACAGACACTTCAGGGGGTAAGAGGGATTGGCGCCGCTCCAATTGTAGTTTTAGGGCCCGCCAGCTCGCTTCCATCCTGGCGACCTCCTCCCGGTGCCGGGCCAGGTCTCTCAGGGTATCCTCCGCTTCTTCCAGCGTAGGAGGGTTTCCAGGCCGGGTGCCAAACGGTGGCTCCGTGGCGATCGGGTCGCTTCTGTGGGGGGAGAGCTCTGACTCCTCCATCCCTTCCCACTTCTGCTCACGTCCATTCGCCATCTCAGCAAAGTCACATGTGTCATTAGCATCAGGAGAGGCGACATCTTTTGTAGGGAGGCCGGACCTTCGCGTTCGTTTACGCCCACTGAGGAGGATGAGGAGGCGGAACTCCAGAGCTGTGGGGCACGATCTTACATTGCAGTAACATTTAGAGTGTGCGGACATCGTTTTCGCGCCACGGAGTGAGTGTACGCCCACGAGAGCACCCCCTTATTCTTCACCTGTGCCTCGTGGCGCAGATATGACGGAAAAATGGCAAATACAGTCTATGATGATTTTTGCAATTCTCAAGCAAAAAAACAGTTCAATTAAGGCACACAGGACTCGCTTATAGCGAGCTTCTGAATCCTGTTCGCTGGGTGCGATGCAACATCTCTGTGGCGACTGGACCCTCGGGTGCTTCTGTCTTTTCACAAATGCCGGCTTTACCCGGCAATTGAATCAGAGGCTATTTTACTATGTAGAAGTGAATAAACTATAAATATATGTATATATATATGTCACAATGACATGATATATATATATATATATATATATATATATATGTATTCTAAGTGTGTATATTTTGTGTTTACAAGGAAAGAAAGTGTTTTTTTAGTTGCGATATTTTGTTCCCATAGACTTACATGGGACTTCCGGTATCGGAATCGGATATCGACGATATTTAGTGATATCGGCGATACCATTCCGATCCGATATTTTTAGATATCGAGCAGTATCGCTCAACACTAGTTATCAGTCATTGTACAGGAGGGGGAGGAGGTGAGCTGTAACATCATCTATTGTGAATGGTGGATCCTGTGTTATCTACTGTATATAGAGGTGTTATCAGTCATTATACAGTAGGAGGAGGTGAGCTGTGATATCATCTATTGTGAATGGTGGATCCTGTGTTATCTACTGTATATAGAGGTGTTATCAGTCATTATACAGGAGGAGGAGGAGGAGGTGATCTGTGACATCACCTATTGTGAATAGTGGATCCTGTGTTATCTACTGTATATAGAGGTGTTATCAGTCATTATACAGTAGGAGGAGGTGAGCTGTGATATCATCTATTGTGAATGGTGGATCCTGTGTTATCTACTGTATATAGAGGTGTTATCAGTCATTATACAGGAGGAGGAGGTGATCTGTGACATCCCCTATTATGAATGATAGATTCTGTGTAATCTACTGTATATAGAGGCGTTATCAGTCATTGTAAAGGAGGGGGAGGAGGTGAGCTGTGACATCACTTATTGGTAATGGTGGATCCTGTGTTATCTACTGTATATAGAGGCGTTATCAGTCATTGTACAGGAGGAGGAGGTGAGCTGTGACATCACCTATTGTGAATGGTGGATCCTGTGTTATCTACTGTATGTAGAGGTGTTATCAGTCATTGTACAGGAGGAGGAGGTGAGCTGTGATATCACCTATTGTGAATGGTGGATCCTGTGTTATCTACTGTATATAGAGGTGTTATCAGTCATTGTAAAGGAGGGGGAGGAGGTGAGCTGTGACATCACTTATTGGTAATGGTGGATCCAGTGTTATCTACTGTATATAGAGGCGTTATCAGTCATTGTAAAGGAGGAGGAGGAGGTGAGCTGTGACATCACTTATTGGTAATGGTGGATCATGTGTTATCTACTGTATATAGAGGTGTTATCAGTCATTGTACAGGAGGAGTAGGTGAGCTGTGACATCACCTATTGTGAATTGTGGAACCTGTGTTATCTACTGTATATAGAGGTTTTCAGTCATTGTAATCCTGCCTGTACTGACGAGTCTGCTGAAAAGACCCATGGCTTCTCTTCTATCAAATTAATCCTGAAAGAACAAATTGAATCATAAGGGGATCTGTTTCCAATGCTTTCTACAAGTACAGTGGCATATAAAAGTTTGGGCAAACCTGGTCAAAATGACTGTTATTGTGAATAGTTAAGCATGTTGAAAATAAATTGATCTCTACCAGGCTTAAAGTTAAAGATGACTCATTTCCCTTGCATTTTAAGATATAGATATATATATATATATATATATATATATACTGTATATATATATATATATATATATTATATATATACTGTATATATATATATATATATATATATACTGTATATATATATATATATATATACTGTATATATATATATATATATATATTGTGAGACAGTGAAGGAATATGTGGTGAATGAGGTGTATATTTCACCTAAGTACCTTGCTGACTGGTATGAGCGAAATGTGTGGCTTTGTAAACCTGGTGGTAAAGAAAGGTCACTACACCTGCCATTCAGTACACGCTTGCAGCTCAGACCTGAATCCACTCAGGTGTTGATTAGGAAGCCAGAAGTAGGTGTCTGCAAACACAATCTGAGAGCTCATTCAGTCTGGACAAGGGGTCCAGACACAGAAGGTGTCTCCAAGAGTGTGGGAGCTGTCTTTAGCCCGGACACAGGGAGGTGTCCTGGCACAAGGAAGCAGTCTCTAAGAGTGTGAGCTATCTCAGTCTGGGTGCAGGAAGTACCCCGGACACAGGAGTAGTCGCAGTGAGAATCCGTGCGAATAGCGACTGAATAGGAGGTGACCTCTCTCAAGTCTGGACATTGGAGTTGCCTTCGGACATAAAGAGGAGTGTCTGTGAAACTCCATACTGGTAACAGTGATCATATGTGTTGTTTTGGGCACAGACTGGTAGAGTCTGGGTCCCGGATAGAGAGGGCCATCTATCTAAGTGTAATTTAGTGGCTAGACAAGCCCAGGGTTTCTGTTTATGATTTGTTTTATCTGTGTGCTGTGGACTTTAATAAAACTGGTTGCGGCCAGTTTTCACCAAACTGCTGTCTGAATGAACTGTTTCCGTGCCATTCTGTCTACCCAGACAGCGATCCTAGAGCTAAACCCCCGAAAAGCTTACAATTGGCGGAGAAATGCTGGGGCAGCGCAGGGCCTGGTACAGTTAGTGCTGGAGTGTGCATGCAGCACAGTGGCGAGAGACAGCATTAAAGGTGAAGTCTATTGAAATAGCAACAGAAAAAAAAAAAAAGTGTGTGCCAGCAGAAACGTCTGTTTGGAGCAGTCTTGGAGAGACAGTGGCCCTGATAGGGTCTGCAGAGAGAAAATGTATGCACAGCAAAGCTGAACTTGTTGTGAAAATGACTGTGGAATGTGCAGCAGCAAAAGAAAGTTTGTGGAGCAGTCTTAAAGAGACAGTAGCCCTAATAGACTTTGCAAAGGAAAAAAAAAAAGTGTTTGCACAGCAAGGCTGAATTTTTCTGTGGAAAAAAAAAAAAAAAGCTGTGTAGTGTGTATGTCTTGAGTGAAGACTACAGTTGTGAAGACAGAGAAGTCTGACAGCATGGATGACAGCATGGAGACGCTGTTTGAACAAATGGCGCAAGTTAATGTGCAACATAAGACTGCTGTGATTGAGACAGATGAGTCCGGCAGTATGGAGGAGCTCGTTGAGTACCTGGTGCAGGCCCAGCGAAGCATGGAGCAGCAGCGCCTGCAGCACCAGCAGCACATGCAGCAGGCCCAGCAGCAATTCCTGCAGCAGCAGCAGGAGAATAACCGGTTATTTGTTGAGCAGATGACAGCACCAAAAAAGGATTTCGGTGCCGCGTCCCGAAGTAATGTTGTGAAGGCACCGGCGTTGTCCGCTATAAAGAAGGCGGTAAGACGGTCCTTGAGAAAAATGACACCTCGTGATGATGTGGAGGTATATCTTACTAGGTTTGAGAGACTGGCAGAGAAGGAGAATCTGCCACTATCTGAATGGGCCATGGCGGTCGTACCCTATCTGATTGGGGAACCCCAAAAAGTCTGGGCTGACCTGAGCAAGCAGGACAGCGAAGACTATGCCAAGTTGAAAGCGGCGATTCTTACCCGGCTGGGTGTTACGGTGACAGCCCGTGCAGGGAGTTCGTGACTGGAGATACAGTTGGGAGTCTGCAGTCAGCAGGCCTGATTATGGAGTTGAAAAGGTGATAGTGGACCGCTACACCCAAGCACGTCCTCCTGAGGTACAGCCGTCTGAGAGGTCGTCACTTCGGAGTTCCCGGACGCTGAACTCTCGCGGTAAGAGCGTTCCAGCTGTTGGGGACATGGGGTATGCTGATAAGCGGGTTCAGGCCCGAGGGGACATGTGGGTGGGAGAGTGTGATGGACAGTGTTGGAGCTGGCGTGAAATTGCAGCCAACTGTCCAATAGAGGGGGAGCCTATGTGTTGTGATGTTGGCAGATCCCTCTCTCCCTGCGCAGAGCCTGTGTGTGTGTCCACCTCAGCCGAAGAGACTGGACCACAGGGGTCCCCGGTGGTTGTAAGTGACTGCCCAGCACAGGCCCTCTTGGACTCAGAGAGTCCAGTGACTTCCGTATGTGACAGCCTGAGTGATAGGGACTTCACCCCTGATAAGCACCTGAATGTGGTGTACATCCATGAAGACACCAAAGTCTACCCAGAGACTGCCGTGGACTTGGTCCCCAAACTCGGGGAGGTTTCATATGAAGTGGGGGTAGTGAAGACCCTGGTGCACCCCGTTATATTGGGTAATGACTTTCCCCGGTCTAAGGATCTCTGGGGGAAAAATGTTTCTGATGGACAGTGTGATGAAGCTCCTACTGAGGGTGCGCAGTCCCGAGGGGCGGAACACAATGCTAGTGGGCCGTTAAACTTATGTGATAATGATGATGACCATGATAATATTGATAATGATAATGCTAATCATAATAGTGATGATACTGATGATGACCGTGATAAAGATGACATTTCTTTGCAGGTGATGTTGGGAGACGAGGATGGTGGTTCTCGGGAACCGAGTGTCCCTGACTTGCCTGTGTCCTGTGACGGTTTTGAGAGTGAGCAGTGGCGAGAACCCTCTCTTAAACAGCACAGGAAAATATGATTGTTCTAAATGAGGTTTCCCAGGAGCCTGACTCTGAGGAGAGGTTCTCTCATGTTGCCATAAACACTGAAGTCCAGGGAGAGGTTGTGAGTCAGCTCCTAGTGCCTGAACTATATAGAAGTATAGTGCTGGGGTTGTCACATAGTCACATACTTGAGGGACCAGATGGTGAAGTTAATGTTGTGGATGACATGTTAACTAAGGTTCCAGATGAAGATGTGAATGAAAATGAATTGTATAACCCTGACAGTGAGCAGGATGTGAATGAAAATGAATTGTATAACCCTGACAGTGAGCAGGATATGAATGAAAATGAATTGTATAACCCTGACAGTGAGCAGGATGTGAATGAAAATGAAGTGTATAGCCCTGACAGTGAGTCAGATGTGGCTGAGAAAAAGGGGTCAGATAGTGATAGTGAATTATCTGATGACAATAAAGCAACCAGTGCAAGTGAGGAAGGCATGGTAGCAGAGGAGATTGAGAGTCCTGAGAGGAAGGCTGAGGCTGACCTTGCAGTCGGACGGAGGATGGCATCTGAAGATGTTGTACCGTTGGCCGGTTCCCTGGCGAAGACTAAGGTGAAAGACAGGACTCTGAAACTGAACACAGCACAAGTGGATGCTGTTGAAAATGAGAAGTTATCAATGTATGGTGTGGATCTGCATCAGGCCAAGGACTCGGAAGGTGATGCTGCAGAGGTGGAGAAAGCCATGGAAGTGGTGGACACCAGGCCAGGTGCCTCACCAGAGGCTGATGTCTCAAGTGAAGCTGTGAGGAACAAGACTGAAGATGTGGGGAATGACTCTGTCCCGGAATATGTTTCTGCTGGAGACAGCGGCGTGGACGGTTGTACTGTCCGGATCCGTGGCTGCGACTCGCGAAGCTCGGGCCGGAAGTTCGGCGCCCGGTGCGCCATCGGAGTTCCCGAGCGACCCAAAGGATCTGGATAAATCCAAAGATGAGATTTTGAGACCTCGGGTTGGCCTTGGTGAGCTCAGGCGCATTTTCATGGAGTCTACACTTGAACCACGTCCCAGGGAGTGGGAGGGGCGATGTGTCGCTCCGTTGCCGCTGCAGATACACGGGAGCTCAGATGGGATGCAGAACGTGGTGGAAAAGAAGACTGATGGTAGGGCTTCTGAGCCTGTACCAGAAGAGGATAAATTATGTGTACCGACCAAGAAATACGATCAGCTCCCTCTACAGTGCCAATCGTTTGAACAGTGTGGCTCGGAATGGTCAGAGACCATGACAGAGGCGCTTGGGTTCTGTGAGGTAGAATTTATGAATCAACTGATATTTAAGAAAGTAGATGTGCTAAAGAAAGTTCAGGGGGAATTAGAGAAAACCCCTATACCTCCTGTGACAGTTGGTGACACAGGGTCAGTGCCCCAAAAACAGGAGGTACGAAAGTTTCTGAGGAAGAATCAGCAGAGCTGTTCTGACGTGCCTGGTCGTACTTATCTGGTGAGCCACTATACCGAGACTGAGGCTGGCACTAAAGTCAAGATGAAACCGTGCAGGGTACCCGAGGCCCGCAGAGAGTATAGGCCTGGGAGGGTACAGGGTAGTGCGGATGCTTCAGATGAAGAGAAAGCTGATGTTGGCTATGACAGTGGTGAGGATGAAGTTGATGAGGGCCATGACTGGTCCAGAGGTCACTGTCTCTGTTGGATTGTTGACCAGCCCTCCGGTCTGGATGACCAGCCCTCCGGTCTGGAGAAGAGGGAGGGGATATGTGAGACAGTGAAGGAATATGTGGTGAATGAGGTGTATATTTCACCTAAGTACCTTGCTGACTGGTATGAGCGAAATGTGTGGCTTTGTAAACCTGGTGGTAAAGAAAGGTCACTACACCTGCCATTCAGTACACGCTTGCAGCTCAGACCTGAATCCACTCAGGTGTTGATTGGGAGGCCAGAAGTAGGTGTCTGCAAACACAATCTGAGAGCTCATTCAGTCTGGACAAGGGGTCCAGACACAGAAGGTGTCTCCAAGAGTGTGGGAGCTGTCTTTAGCCCGGACACAGGGAGGTGTCCTGGCACAAGGAAGCAGTCTCTAAGAGTGTGAGCTATCTCAGTCTGGGTGCAGGAAGTACCCCGGACACAGGAGTAGTCGCAGTGAGAATCCGTGCGAATAGCGACTGAATAGGAGGTGACCTCTCTCAAGTCTGGACATTGGAGTTGCCTTCGGACATAAAGAGGAGTGTCTGTGAAACTCCATACTGGTAACAGTGATCATATGTGTTGTTTTGGGCACAGACTGGTAGAGTCTGGGTCCCGGATAGAGAGGGCCATCTATCTAAGTGTAATTTAGTGGCTAGACAAGCCAGGGTTTCTGTTTATGATTTGTTTTTATCTGTGTGCTGTGGACTTTAATAAAACTGGTTGCGGCCAGTTTTCACCAAACTGCTGTCTGAATGAACTGTTTCCGTGCCATTCTGTCTACCCAGACAGCGATCCTAGAGCTAAACCCCCGAAAAGCTTACAATATATATATATATATACTGTATATATATATATATATATATATATATATATATATATACTGTATATATATATATATATAATATAATTTTTGGGAAGTGAGCCGATGCAAATGTTTGGGCACCCTTGGAGATTTGTGCTCAGATAACTTTGACCAAGGTTTCAGACCTTAATGAACCTGTTGGGGTTATGGTTTCTTCACTATCATCGTTAGGAATGGCCAGGTGATGCAAATTTCCCAGGTAAATCCTGCCTCCTCTAATCTTGTGCCAAAAATAGCATCCATGAGTTCTTCTAAGCAGCTGCCTAGCACTATGAAAATGGTGGACGCTTACAAAGCAGGAGACAGGTATAAGAAGATAGCAAAGCGTTTTCAAGTTGCCCTTTCCTCAGTTCGAAGTGTAATTAAGAAATGTTAGTAAATAGGAACAGTGGAGGTCAACATAAGGTCTGGAAAACCAAGCAAATTTTCAGTGAGAGCTGCTCGTAGGATTGCTAGAGAGGCAAATAAGAACTCCCGCTTGACTGCAGAAGACCTTCAGAAAGATTTAGCAGACTCTGGGGTTGTGGTACATTGTTCTACTGTTCAGAGATACCTGCACAAATATGGCTTTCATAGAAGAGTCATCAGAAGAAAACCTCTCCTGCATCCTCACCATAAAATTCAGCGTCAGAAGTATGAAAAGAACTTAAGAGCTGTCTGTCACTATATGAGTGGTCATAACCATTGATACCTAAGCTACTGCAATGCCCTAGATGGGGTAAGCGATATAGCAAATCAGAACTATACTACATTTCTAATTGGAGGTATTTGCTAATATTATTATTACACCTACTGCATATTGGGATATGATATTGGAGATGGGAATACCCTTTTAACTTTTGGCCTTTTGGAGATCATTTCATCTTCAGCTTGTTTAACTGTTCACAATAACAGTAATTTTGACCAAAGGTGTCCAAACTTTTATATGCCACTGTATAGTGCTGCAGAGCACACTATTGCTGTCAAAAACAACAAAATCCAGTTTGGGTAGTGTCAGGTATTTGCAGCCTATTTAATTGACTGCGGTTGAGTTGCACTGCCAGACATTACCCAAGGACAGGGGTGGCGCTGTTTCTAAAAGACAGCTGTCAATTTTTTTTTCTAATCCTGTGAAATTTCTTTCTAATATTGGCAATAACTTTGCTTTATAATTTAGTCCTTTGTTTTCCTCTGTTTTGGTAAACTCGGCATTTTTAGATAAAATCTCTTCAGAGTTACTGTGTGATTCATTCGGGCTGTTTTTGTGTTCATGATGTAAAAACGGAATAATGTAAAGTGTTGTAGTGATGACTGATTCTCGGCATCGGATTCCCATGAGCTCACACGGGACGGAGCCATCATGTCCATGATAGACACTCAGTCGGCACAGTCACACTTGTAAAGCAGAGAGGCGATCTCTAGATATATATTCATGAACTGTGACTCATCAGTTGACTGGAATTTTTGTTGCAAGTAATTTTTTTTTTTTTTTTAAAGTCCTACTGTGCAAAAGTTGTAGGTAGGTGTGGAAAAATGATGCACTGGAGTAAGTGTAGCAGCCTCACCAATCTCTGTTTTCCAGGCAGAATTAGCCCAAGTAGTATTACATGCATTCACCAGACAAACACACCTCTGTTCAGCTCCACCTGCTGAGTTAACCCAGCTGCTGTTATTAGGCCTGTAAGCCCCGGGGTGGATTATGTGAATGACGTTTTTCCACCCAGATTACTTTGGTTAGGCCGGCGTCACACACAACGACAAAAAATCGGTCCGTTTTAGACGGTCGATTGTCGGATCAAAATGCAAACATCACACATCCTTCTGGCATCTGATTTTCCTTCAAAGATGCGATTTAGTCGCATGTGTGTGTACCTTGTAACATCCGATTTTTATCCGACTTGCGAGAATTTCTCGCAGGCTTGCAAAACTGACATATAATGGATCCAAAAGAATAGTATTTCAATCACAAAAGAAAGAATAGATATATACACATAGAACACATATATATATATATATACATGTCATTGTGACATGTATATATACATATATTTATAGTTCCTAGACTTCTACATACTGTAATAGCCGCTAATTCAATTGCCGGCTTTTGTGAAATCACAGAAGCCGACATGAAATGATACATTGTTTCCACACAGTTAACCATGTCATTTCCTGTATTTTGATATTTGTTTAGAACTTACAATTACATGAGTGTATTTGTGCTAAATTTCAGACATGTAGGGGTTAATTAAAGGTGTAAATTCGTTGAAAAAAAATGCGTGGGCTCCCGCTGTATTTTCTCCACCAGACAGACAAAGCAAGCGAGTGGGGGCAGATAATAACAGCCTAGGGAGGGTACATTTTTTTGGTGCCCCCCCTGGCTACTAACATCTGCCCCCAGACACCCCAGAAAGGGCAAATCTATAATTAGATTCGCCCTTTCTGGCACTTTGCCCGTCTATTCTGTATGTTCTCCCCGTGTTTGCGTGGGTTTCCTCCGGGTACTCCGGTTTCCTCCCACACTCCAAAAACATACTGATAGGGAATCTAGAATGTGAGCCCCATCGGGGACAGCGACGATAATGTGTGCAAAACTGTAAAGCGCTGCGGAATATGTTAGCGCTATATAAAAATAAAGATTATTATTATTATTATTATTCCCACTGCCCTGTAGCGGTGGCGAATGGGTTAATAATCTCACCTTAATGTCACCTTAGTATTGAAAGGTGACCTTAAGGCAGGTTAATAATTGAGAGCTGTCAATTAGACAACTATCAATTATTAATCCTATTGTATGATAGAAAAATCAAACACACACAGTTTAATAAAAAAGAAGTTTAATGAAATAATCACACAGTTTTTGACAATATTTTATTTTCCTGCTAAAACCATTTCCTGTAATAAAAATAAAATAAAAAAGCAAAATGATTCTTACCAATCCAATGCACAGTCAGGTCCCACGCTGTAATCCATCAGAAAGGGTTAACAGGTTACAGGTCGCAGAGAGCTAATAATGCTGTCTCAGACCTGTATTCCCCTGAATGAATAAGTTACTCTCCCAGCGAAAGGAGAGGAATAGATTCATGAATGGAGCTTAATTGATTTATTACAACTTTCACTTGAGTGACCTGACCTAAGGTGAAAGTGGATACAATCAATTAAGCTTCATTCATGAATCACATCCTCTCCTGTCGGCAGGAGATAAGCTCATTCATTCAGGAGCTATCAGATGAGCACGCAGGATTACTTGCCCTGCTTATCTGATTGCTAGTAGTTAACCCTTTGTGAAGGATTACATCGTGGGACGTGACAGATTGCCAGATAGGTAAGAATAATGTTGTTTTATTATTTTATATTTATTTTAGAAGAACAAGGGCTTCGAACGGATTAAGACTTAAATAAAAGATGGTCAAAAATATGTGTTTTTATTTCATTAAAATTATTTATTCTTAAAGTGTGTGTGTGTGTTTTTTTATTTACTTCAATAGGATTAATAATTGATATTTGTCTAATTGACAGCTCTCAATTATTAACCTGCCTTAAGGTCACCTTTCAATACTAAGGTGACATTAAGGTGAGATTATTAACCCATTCGCCACCGCTACAGGGCAATGGGAATAGACGGGCAAAGTGCCAGAAAGGGCGAATCTAATTATAGATTTGCCCTTTCTGGGGTGTCTGGGGGCAGATGTTAGTAGCCAGGGGGGCACAAAAAAAAAGTACCCTCCCTAGGCTATTATTATCTGCCCCCACTCGCTTGCTTTGTCTGTCTGGTGGAGAAAATACAGCGGGAGCCCACGCATTTTTTTGTCAACTAATTTACACCTTTAATTAACCCCTACATGTCTGAAATTTAGCACAAATACACTCATGTAATTGTAAGTTCTAAACAAATATCAAAATACAGGAAATGACATGGTTAACTGTGTGGAAACAATGTATCATTTCATGTCGGCTTCTGTGATTTCACAAAAGCCGGCAATTGAATTTGCGGCTATTACAGTATGTAGAAGTCTAGGAAATATAAATATATATATATATACATGTCACAATTATATATATATATATAAAATATATATATATATATATATATATATATATGTGTGTTCTATGTGTATATATCTATTCTTTCTAGTCTTTATTAAAGCTGTCAGTGTGATTTTACAGTATAGCCGGGGATGAATTGCCGGCTTTTCTAAAGGACACCGATGCGATTTCATCGCAAGTCACACAGTGCGGTCCGTTTGTAATCAGATTTTTCATCGCTCCCATAGACTTGCATTGGCGATAGTCGACCCACAATCGGTGACATACGCAGCATGCTGCGATTGCACACGGACGTTTAAAACGGACCACAAAAAATCTGATACTAGGAGCTGCTCCATAGATTAACATAGGGCAGACTGCAATACGATTTTTCATCGCATTGCAGTCGTCCGATTCTGTCGCCAGTGTGACGCCGGCCTTACTCCTATATCCTGGACCCAAAATCCAATCAAATTATCCTCCTCTGTAACCTAATGTAACTGGTACAGATTTTACGTTTCCGAGGCATACCACCTCAGTAGCACATATCTGCCGCGCAGGACCTTACCTCCTACTTTCTCACAAGGGATATAGAGATAGATTGTATATAGCAGTCTATTTCTATGTACCAGACTAGCTTTAGCTGCTGCCTGCAACGATACCGTAGAAGTTGTAGGTTTGATTCCTGGGTAGACCAAATCAAAACAAAAGAATTGCTTGTTTAATATGTGTACAGAGTAGAGCTGTCGGCCCAGTCCCCGAGGAAAATGTGTTACGGAGCGATGAAGACATATATATATTTCTTGTATGGTTAAATCACTTGGCCTTGTTTCCATGTCAAAAATACAGTTTTTGGCTGCAATTCTACCATGACAACCACTTCTGGCTAGACTTCTCCAAACAGTAGATTAGAGAAGCTGGGTCCTACTGGTTCCTGCCATTTGTGACGTCAGTCAAAATCCGCCAAAGTGTGAAAAAAGCGGATCCGCCATTTTTTTTTTGGCGGATACGCTTTTTTCCCATTGACTTGCATTAGTGGCGGATTTTGACGGATGGTCGTCCGTTAGGTCCGTTTTTTGACGGATCCACCAAACATTTGGCATCCGCCGTTTTTGAAAAACGTCCAATGCAACGTTTTTTCTGGCCGCCAAAATGGCGGACTATGACGGATCCGCCGCATCCGCCATTTTGTATAATGGGCGCCTATGGGTGGCGGATCCGCTGCCATAGAAAACCATACAAAATGCTGACAACACTATCCGGGGTCTCTCTCTCTCTCCTCCGTGCCAGACATGCGTACCTGCATGTTCCGGGTTGAAAAGTTCATAGTGGATCCGCCAAAAAACGGATCCGTTTGTATCAGTTTTTCACCTTTTCTGGCGGATCCACTATTTTCACACTTTGGCAGATTTTAACTGACGCCAAACGACTGACGTGTGAAAGAGGCCTTAGCTGTTGGCCTTGTAGGACATCTCTGATTTCAAACAGAAGTAAGCAGTGCGAGAAGTTACAGAACGATTTGGACAAGCGACGTCCACAGAAGAGCTGCGGTTAGTTTTCCAAGATCTTTGGAACTGCCTCCCTGCCGAGTTTCATCAAAACCTTTGTGCGAGGGTACCTAGAAATATTATTATTATTTATTTATATAGTGCCTTTAATTCCATTTTTACAATGACAGACTGGTACAGAGGGGAGAGGACCCTGTCCTTGCGGACTTACATTCTACGGTATAATGGGGAAGAGACAGAAGGTTGGGGTGCAGCAGCTCTGGTGGTGGTGGCAAGACGGCAGCTCTGGTGGTGAGGCGGCAGCTTGGGTGGTGGGAGGCAGCAGCTCTGGTGGTGGTGGTGAGGCGCAGCTTGGGTGGTGGTGAGGCAGCAGCTCTGGTGGTGGTGGTGAGGCGGCAGCTTGGGTGGTGGTGAGGCGGCAGCTCTGGTGGTGGTGGTGAGGCGGCAGCTTGGGTGGTGGTGAGGCGGCAGCTCTGGTGGTGGTGGTGAGGCGGCAGCTTGGGTGGTGGCGAGGCGGAAGCTCGGGTGGTGGCGAGGCGGAAGCTCGGGTGGTGGCGAGGCGGCAGAATGATTATTGCAGGCTGTAGGCTTTCCTGGAGAGATGGGTTTTCAGGTTCTGTCTGAAGGATCTGAGGGTGGTGGATAATCGGACATGTTGAGGCATGGAATTCCAGAGGATGGGGGATATTCGGGTGAAATCTTGGAGGCGGTTGTGTGAGGAACGAATAAGTGTGGAGGACAGTAGGAGGTCTTGGGAGGATCGAAGATTACGTGAAGGAAGATATTGGGAGATTAGTTCAGAGATATAGAGAGGGGACAGGTTGTGGACGGCTTTGTAGGTCAATGTTAGTAGTTTGAACTGGATTCGTTGGGGAATTGGGAAATCTTGATGATGTTTTGAAGGTAAAGGGCAGACATCCCAAATGTTGATGTGATTTAGGTCTCTTTCTATTCATTCACTTTGCATTTTGTTTATTAAAATTTTAACACTTGTATTTTTTAAAACATTCTTCCTCTGCTGTATTTTGTGCACTCCTGCCTGAAACTTTTGCACAGTACTGTATCTAGAGTAGAAACCTTATACAAAGAGTCTCTCTGGAGGCCCCAACATGTCCTTGCATTACACACTGTGCGCAGTGTAATGCTTCACTTCCCCTGTGGTGGCGCTATAGGGAACTTAACCCCATCCCACTGCATGGCATAATATTACATTAAGTAGCGGGTGCGGATGTATAGAGGGTTGGTGCTAACAGATGGCTATTACCTCCAACAGCACCTAGTTGTCACAGCAGCTGGAATCCTGGTGAAGGACTCTGTCGTTGGCACGTGGGATATGCATACATCTATTGTGCCCAATAATAATGCTCTATGTAGTGAGCTCCCCCTAGTGGTGGCTACCAGCATACAGAATTATTATTTTTTTTAAGAGAACCTGTCACCAGGTGAAAAGTGTCCAGTTATTTGTCGTGTTTTTCTCTTGCTTCTGTCCTGAGTATTTCGCTTTTTGATTTATTTTTTAAATCTGCCATATGGATCCAGAGACATGGGTGTTTTCTTTTATCGATAATTCTTATGGTCTTTACCAAAGGTCCATATCTCTGGAACCATATGGCAGATTTAAAAAAGAAAAAAGCAGATAACTTAGAGGGTGGGGGATAATGGTCGTTTTTCACCTGGCGACAGTTTCTCTTTTAAAAGAAGACCTATTGACCTGTCTGACTTGCTTTACTAAATTATTATTATTATTTTATTATTATATTTATTTATTATTATTGTAGCATCATTTATTCTATGGCGCTTTGCATGTGAAATGCTAATATTCCCCAAGAAATATGAATTTCGGAGCATCTTTTCTGCTTCTGTATTTTGCAATTCCTCAGTTGTTCCTCCTAGAAATCTATGAATACATTGACAACTAGATGTTACCATTCACCTTGTCAGTAGGTTGTGTCCTTCTTTACACGGCTTGATACTGGCTGCACTGTTTGGATAGTGTCAGCGTGTACAGGAATTGAACCTCATCTGGTAACACCAGTTGTCAATTTATCTATTACATTTCTTGCAGAAATATCAGGAGAACATTATGTCTCAGCTGCTTAGCAGTTCTTGACCAGCACAGATAGGTGGCGTGGAGTAGTTGGATGGAGAATGGGCTGCAGCGGAGATTCTGAGTCGATGTAGAAGTGCTGGAACTGTGAAGACTAGGAGTGTTGGAACTGTGAAGACTAGCAGGGCTGAACTGTGAAGACTAGCGGGCTGGAACTGTGAAGACTAGCAGGGCTGGAACTGTGAAGACTAGGAGTTCTGGAACTTTGAAGACTAGGAGTGCTGGAACTGTGAAGACTAGCAGGGCTCTAACTGAGTCGGAAACTTAGTAGAGGTCTGTACGGAACTATGTATAAGACTAGCAGGTGCTGTAAACTGATGAATGTATACTAGAGGCTGGAACTGTGAAGACTAGCAGGGCTGGAACTGTGAAGACTAGCAGGGCTGTAAACTGTGAAGAACTAGGAGTGCTGGAACTGTGAAGACTAGCAGGGCGGGAACTGTGAAGACTAGGAGGCTGAAACTGTGAAGACTAGCAGGCTGGAATTGTGAAGACTAGTAGGGGGGTAACTGTGAAGATAGCAGGCTGGAACTGTGAAGACTAGCAGGGCTTTACTGTTAGACTGTGAAGATACAGGGCTGGTAACTGTGAAGACTAGCAGGCTGAACTGTGAAGACTAGCAGGGCTGTAACTGAAGACTAGGAGTGCTGGAACTGTGAAGACTAGCAGGGCTGTAACTGAATACTAGGAGTGCTGGAACTGTGAAGACTAGCAGGGCTGGAACTGTGAAGACTAGCAGGGCTGAAACTGTGAAGACTAGGAGTGCTGGAACTGTGAAGACTAGCAGGGCTGTAACTGTGAAGACTAGGAGTGCTGGAACTGTGAAGACTAGCAGGGCTGAATGTGAAGCTAGTAGTGCTGGAACTGTGAAGATTAGCAGGGCTGGAACTGTGAAGACTAGCAGGGCTGTAACTGTGAAGACTAGAGTGTTGGAACTGTGATGACTAGCAGGTCTGTAACTGTGAAGACTAGCAGGGCTGTAACTGTGAAGACTATGAGAGCTGGAATGTGAAGACTAGCAGGGCCGGAACTGTGAAGACAAGCAGGGCGGAACTGTGAAGACAAGCAGGGCCTGAACTGTGAAGACTAGCAGAGCTGGAACTGTGAAGACTAGCAGAGCTGGAACTGTGAAGACTAGCAGGGCTGAACTGTGAAGACTAGGGGCTGGAACTGTGAAGACTAGCAGGTGAGGAATGTGAAGACTAGAGTAGTGAATACAATGTAGACTAGGATTCTGACACATGTAAAGAGTAGCAAGCTGTAACATGTGAAGACATGAGTCTTGACACTGAGATTGAAGTAGCAGGTACATGTGAAGGCTAGTAGTCTGACGAAGCATGTGCACAGATTACAGTTGCATGTGAACGTGTACAGAGTTAGCAGGGCTGTAACTGTGAAGACTAGAAGTGTTGGAACTGTGATGACTAGCAGGTCTGTAACTGTGAAGACTAGCAGGGCTATAACTGTGAAAGATATGAGAGCTGGAACTGTGAAGACTAGCAGGGCCGGAACTGTGAAGACTAGCAGGGCCGGAACTGTGAAGACAAGCAGGGCCGGAACTGTGAAGACAAGCAGGGCCGGAACTGTGAAGACTAGCAGAGCTGGAACTGTGAAGACTAGCGGGGCTGGAACTGTGAAGACTAGCGGGGCTGGAACTGTGAAGACTAGCGGGGCTGGAACTGTGAAGACTAGGAGTGCTGGAACTGTGAAGACTAGCAGGGCTGGAATTGTGAAGGCTAGTAGTGTGGAACTGTGAAGATTAGCAGGGCTGGAACTGTGAAGACTAGCAGGGCTGTAACTGTGAAGACTAGAAGTGTTGGAACTGTGATGACTAGCAGGTCTGTAACTGTGAAGACTAGCAGGGCTATAACTGTGAAGACTATGAGAGCTGGAACTGTGAAGATAGCAGGGCCGGAACTGTGAAGACAAGCAGGGCCGGAACTGTGAAGACAAGCAGGGCCGGAACTGTGAAGACTAGCAGAGCTGGAACTGTGAAGACTAGCAGAGCTGGAACTGTGAAGACTAGCAGGGCTGGAACTGTGAAGACTAGCGGGGCTGGAACTGTGAAGACTAGCAGAGTAGGATCATGACTCCCGAAACAGTGTAGTAGAGATATAACAATGTAACTGGATTCTTACCACAATGTAAAAGAGTTGACCAAGCGATACAGTGGTGTGAAGACAATGCAGCCGTCTTCACTGAGATTGATGTAGCGGTACAGTGTAGCAGATCTGACAAAGCAATGTAGCACAGTTCAATTTGCATGGTGGTACAGTGTAGCAGAGTTAGCAAAGCGATGTAGTAGAGCTAAGTTATGATGTGTGGCCCAGCTATGTAAGGCACACATAAAATCCAGGAGAGTGCACAGGAAGGTAATCGCAACGCTTGATATGCATTCACTACACTCACCTTTTTAGACACACCCATCAGGGTACAAAAGGGAGTGACACGTAGCTGGGTAGTTAGTCAGTCAGTCAGGAGGAGAGGAGAGGAGTCAGTGTTCAGTTCAGTCTGCTTCCTGTCTGAGTACAGAGCAGTTCAGTCTCAGTCCAGTCTGGACTTGGAGGATACTGAGAGCTGTGCAGTGAGCTCTAGAAGAAAGCTGACACTTCCATCGAAAGCTACAGGTGCTTATGTTAAGAGCGGGAAGCAGGGCGAAGGGCGGAGTGGAGAAGACATAGAGAAGTGCTTTAGGTATTGGATTGCCTGCACTAATTTGCCGGACACCGGGGTCCGAAGCGTTGCTAGAGTTTCAAGCTTAGTAACAAGAAAACCGGAGGCATCTGGACTACAGGTCGCAGAGAGCAGCCCAAAGCGTCAATACGTAACCGGAGTCAGGGAGAACGGGGACTTTGAGTCAAGTGCACGACAAAAGTAAGGACTTAGTTCTCACCACTTAGAAGGCTCCACCACAATGTTGGCCGGGCATTACAGCTATTGAGAAAGCTGGAGAGTTCAGAGTTAACTTCGCTTCAGGCAAGTTGGACTCACATACATATTGAAGTTAAGGAGGCCTCTAACCTGCTCAGCGGTTACCCGAATGTGCATTCTCCACCCCAACCAGCTCCCCGGGATCTTGCTGAAACACCTTCAAGTAAAAGGTATGAAAAGAAGCTGCATTGTGTGTGACTGAATTCTTATCTACACCCTGCATCATCACCATAGACTTCCAGGGACCAGTCTCACCTGTGGGAGACTTACCACCCAGCTGCCCCCATAACATCCCCTGTGAAGATCATTATAGCAGCGCTGGTCCAATTAACCAGATACCACAGGTGGCGTCACGAACTACCTATCCTAATAATCCCTGTAAATATCCCCCATTGTATGAGCGCCCAGGGCCACGGACCGAGTCCTGCTGCCAGTGACAAATCCCATAGACTTTCATGGGCTCGGTGCCGAGTACCCCATTGCCCTGGTACTAAGTGCGACTCAATAGCAGAATGCCAAATACCTGAATACTCAGGCAGCCTGGGAGAGTTAAATAACAAACACAACCGCACGTGCAGGACAGGAGAAAGTACAGCATTTGGCGCTAGAGCAGGGACCAGTGAGAAAGAAACAGCACAAGTCCCAGCTATATGAAAAGACGATTCAGAATTGTTATGTTATTGAGAACATAGTTATTTACCAAATCAGAGCGTGCATAACCTAGGTAGGCATTTTTTTTGTAGTGCCTTGCTAAAAAGAATCATAGTTACTAAATTTAGGTCTCTGTAAAAGTAATTTAGGATTGTTTTTTTATAGCTGATTTACCCTATTACCTTTTTTAATCTAAAATTCCTTTCTGTACATCTTCATCAGAGATCATTAAGCAAAATATGAAGCCAGCTTAGTAACTGAGCCTCCTTCATGCCAGGCAGATGTCGGCTGTAATATATAGCTGGCATCTGCCTGTAACTACATTGGCCGGAGCATGCTCCAAATGCTCTAGTTAAAAAGAGGACCGATCACTTGCTCTAAAAAAATTGAGAGAAATACCTTGTAAAAATCCCCGAAATCCACCCGATTCTGATGCTTTTTTTCTGTTTTATGCTGCGTCGCTGCATTGCAGACATATTCACATTTGTTGCTTTTCAAACGCAGTATGTGAAATCTCTGCTTGTGATGCAATTGGGTATTTCTTCACCGTCTTCTCTAGGAACGTGCACTTCCACCTCTCCGTCCCAGACTTTGCCAATCTTGTAGTCCCAGCAGTATCAGTCGCTGCTTAGCTGTGATTAAAGGGAATCTGTCACCCTAAATTGGTGGGATATTTAAATGATGGCAGTCAGGTCAGATGGGCGGTGTTTTGGGTACTTGCCTTAACATGTTGTTCGCCGCTGTCTCCATTATTTCTGGGAATTGTAGTCGTTGCCCTCCATATAACGCACCTGCGCATTGCAATCTTGAATTGCGCACGTGCAGTATGCTTTGCCCGCAGATTGCAATGCGCAGGCGCGTTATATGGAGGGCAACGACTACAATTCCCAGAAATAATGGAGACAGCGGCAAACAACATGTTAAGTCAAGTACCAAAACACCGCCCATCTGACCTGACTGCCATCATTTAAATATCCCACCAATTTAGGGTGACAGATTCCCTTTAACAGCGTCTGGTAAGGAGAAGTGCAAGTGCACGTCCCTATAGAAGACTGTGAAGAAACGCCCAATTGAACTACAATCAGAGATTTCCCATGCTGAGCTCCAAAAGCAAAAAATGTGAAAATCTATGAAATTAAGTGATGAAACGTAACCCAGAAAAATCAAGGGAGGTCGGGGATTTTTGCAAGGTATTTATCAGTGTTATTAGCAAGTGACAGTTCCTCATTAACTACTTAAATGCCGCTGTCAAACTCTGACATCCATGCTGGTGTTCGGTCACCAGCTCCCGTCGGCCCCCTCGTGATTGCAAGGCTCTGATGAGTTAGCATGGCATCTGAGGGCCTGATAAAGGTCCCTGTAAAAGCCATCTTGGTCATCATTGAAGCTCAGCCACAGGTCTGACGTCATGAGAGACAGCGATTTACACTATGTACGGTGACCTTACAGTTGCATTATACAATGATTGAACGATCACAGATTCAAGTGGGGACTAGAAAATAAAGTAAAAATAAAAAAAATAATAATTTGGTATCATTGTGTCCAGAAAAATTTGGTCTTAAAAAAATGTAATTATTCAAACCGTATGTTAAACGCGGTAAAAAAAGGATAAAAATCTAGACGAGTTTGGTATTTCCGTAATTGAACTGCAGAATGTACTCTGTAAAATCGAAACTCAAAAAAACAGTGGTGGAATTTTTAAACAATTTCACTGTACTTGGAATTTTTCTTTTCCGTTTTTCCAGACATTGAATGGTAAAATACATAATGTCTAAGCTAATAAATAGCTAATAAATAAATTGAACAGTGGCAGCACGGTGGCTCAGTGGTTAGCACTGCTGCTTTGCAGCGCTGGGGTCCTGGGTTTAAATCCCACCAAGGAGAACAGCTGCAAGGAGTTTGTACAGGTGCATCTCACAAAATTAGAATATCAGCAAAAAGTTAATTTATTTCTGTTCTTCAATACAAAAAGTGAAACTCATATATTATATGATACGATACGATACGATACACTTTATTGATCCCGGGGGGAAATTACAGTATTACAGCAGCAATACAAACAGCAGTACATAAAATATTACATAAAAATAGGACACAAAATACATAAAATAGGACACAAATCTTGCACAGGTGTACCAACATTACATAATAAATAAAAGTGTGTAGTTCAAGTGTATATAAGACAATGTTAATTGACATTAGTACACCAGCCATCAGTCATTATTTTTCTGCCACCCTTAGGAAATTATTATACATCCCCATAGCAGTAGGTACAAACGATTTCCTGAATTTCTCCTTCTTGCACCTTAGTAGGATTAGACGGCTGCTGAATGTGCTCTTCTGATTCAAGAACAGCTCGTATAGTGGGTGGGTGTTATTGTTCATTATTGCCCTACACTTCTTCTGAATTCTATCCTCCAATACCTCCTCAAAAGAGTCAAGATGGAGGCCAACAGCTGCGCTTGCCTTCTTGATAAGTTTGTTGAGTTTATTAGCGTCAGCTACTCGCACACTACTGCCCCAGCAAATGATAGCAAAAAGATGGCGCTTGCTACAACGGACTGGTAGAACATCTCCAGCATTTTACTGCACACATTGAACGACCTGAGCTTCCGCAGAAAGTACAGTCTGCTCATTCATTATAGAGTCATTACTATTTCACGTGTTTATTTCTGTTAATGTTGATGATTATGGCTTACAGCCAATGAAAACTCAAAAGTCATTATCTCAGTGAATTAGAATACTCTATAACACCAGCTTAAAAAATAATTTTAAAATCCGATATGTTGGCCTATTGAAATGTATGATCAGTAACTGCACTCAATACTTGGTCGGAGCTCCTTTTGCATCAATTTCTGCATCAATGCGGCGTGGCATGGAGGCGATCAGCCTTTGGCGCTGCTGAGGTGTTATGGAAGCCCAGGTTGCTTTGATAGCAGCCTTCAGCTCATCTGCATTGTTGGGTCTGGTGTCTCTCATCTTCCTCTTGACAATACCTCATAGATTCCCTATGGGGTGAAGGTCAGGCGAGTTTGCTGGCCAATCAAGCACAGTGATACTGTTGTGTGTAAACCAGGAATTGTTACTTTTGGCAGTGTGGACAGGTGCCAAGTCCTGCTGGAGAATGAAATTTCCATCTCCAAAAAGGTCTAGTGTGAAGTTTCCACAATCAGTGATGGTTTGGGGAGCCATGTCATCTGCTGGTGTAGGTCTACTGTGTTTTATCAAGACCAAAGTCAACGCAGCCGTCTACCAGGAAATTTTAGAGCACTTCATGTTTCCCTCTGCCGACAAGCTTATTGGAGATGGAAATTACATTCTCCAGCAGGACTTGGCACCTGTCCACATTGCATAAAGTACCAATACCTGGTGTACAAACAACAGTATCACTGTGCTTGATTGGCGATCAGACTCGTCTGAACTTAACCCCATAGAGAATCTATGGGGAATTGTCAAGAGGAAGATGAGGAGAGACACCAGACCCCACAATGCAGATGAGCTGAAGGCTGCTATCAAAGCAACCTGGGCTTCCATAACACCTCAGCAGTGCCACGGGCTGATCGCCTCCATGCCACGCTGCAATGATGCAGTAACTGATGCCAAAGGAGCCCCGACCAAGTATTGAGTGCATTTACTGAACATACATTTCAGTAGGCCAACATTTCGGATTTTAAAATAATTTTTCAAGCTGGTGTTATAAAGTATTCTAATTTACTAAGATAATGACTTTTGGGTTTTCATTGGCTGTAAGCCATAATCATCAACATTAACAGAAATAAACACATGAAATAGATCACTCTGTGTAATGACTCTATATAATATATGAGTTTCACTTTTTCTATTGAAGAACTGAAATAAATTAACTTTTTGATGATATTCTAATTTTGTGAGAAGCACCTGTATGTTCTCCCCGTGTTTGTACGGGTTTCCTCATTCACTTCAAAGACATAGTAATAGGGAATTTTGGTTGTGAGCCCCGATGGGGACAGTGATGATGTCTGTAAAGCGCTGCGGAATATGATGGCGCTATATAAGCAAAGCACAAGAAAAAAATTAAAATTATAATAAGTAGTCCCGCAACAAACAAGCCCTGATTCGAACTGTCAGTCTTCAGGAATGCACAGCCCCCAGGAGGCAGGGGAGCAGTGCGCTCCTGATGATCAGTCATTAGATCAACCCTTCAAATGGATTGGTGTGCCTACCTCTGCTTCATGTCATGAACGATGGATCCTACTACCTCATTAAGAAGGTGGAGACTTTATCCTGACACTTTCCTAGTAAGGAGATGAAAGGAGAGCCAAGTGTGACTCACTGCCTCCGATATGTCACCTAAACTTGAGAACCACTTACTTAATACTAATTAATTTTGTTTAAACAGTGTTGAGAAAAGTAACTGAGACCTCATCCAGGATCGCCCCTCATATTTATAAAACACCTTCTGCCGCAATTAGCAAAGGTGTGACGTGTGACCCACCCAGCGCCGCGCAGCACCTGCAGCCCCGCCATTATCGTGTATATCCAGACGCCGTCACTTTTTCTGTTTTGCCTTGAATATATTCTACTTTTCATAATAAATTGCAACTAAAATGGACAGCCAGCCTATCTGCCAAATATTCAGATATTAGGTCCTGCCCAACTAATTAGAAACTCCTGCAGGAAACTATGAGATGCACCACTCCCTATTAATCTTCAGAGATTTCATATTTTTTCTTAATTAAGCTGTCAGACGCAGACTTTAAAATCAAAATGACCTTTCGACTTCTGATTTATGTTGGACGATCATCATCTGATATTACCTATGCCTCCAACTCCCCCTGTACTATGACATCACTGTCTGTATTATCCTGTACTATGACATCACTGTCTGTATTATCCCTGTACTGTGACATCACTGTGTATTATCCCTGTACTGTGACATCACTGTCTGTATTATCCCTGTACTGTGACATCACTGTGTGTATTATCCTCGTATTGTGACATCACTGTATGTATTATCCTCGTATTGTGACATCACTGTGTGTATTATCCTTGTTCTGTGACATCACTGTGTGTACTATCCTCGTATTGTGACATCACCGTGTGTATTATCCCTGTACTGTGACATCACTGTGTGTATTATCCTTGTTCTGTGACATCACTGTGTGTATTATCCTCGTATTGTGACATCATTGTGTGTATTATCCCTGTACTGTGACATAACAGTGTGTATTATCCCTGTGCTGTGACATCACTGTGTATATGATCCCTATACTGTGACATCACTGTGTGTATTATCCTTGTACTGTGACATCACTGTGTGTATTATCCTTGTTCTGTGACATCACTGTGTGTACTATCCTCGTATTGTGACATCACCGTGTGTATTATCCCTTTACGATGACATTAAGCGTTTAGCCCACTTGAGACATTTAAATGTCTTAATAGTGGAGTCCCATCAGACAGGTTGTTCCATACTCTACATGGTATTGAAAGGGAGTTACATGAACAGAGGAACATGCTCATAGATGTTTTTGTATCTCCCATACTTATTAATAAAAAATAAGCAACAATTCTCTTTTACATATGGGGAGCGGTGCCACTGTTCTCAGACATCATCCAATCAATAGGAAATCCTCTTTTTTATGAGATACTAATTTCAGCACCGGAGGAAAGATGTTCTTACCCCACAACCAGATTTTTAAAAACATTCAGGTTAAAGATGGTCAAAATATGGAAGTAGCAGAAACCCTGATCCATATATGAATAGTGCGCCTCTTCCTTTTTGCTTTCCCCTGGCTACCTTGTGGTTATTGTAGCAATATAATTGTGTGGGAAAATGCATTTCCTAAATGGCGTGCCTCGGATTCCTGAAACGTGTTCTTACATCTGCATTCCATTTCATTGCCTGCTTGTTAACTCACGAAGTGCCAGGGTGCCCACACATCCTCATTGACCGTCTATAATATGTAAAGATAGAAAAATGGATAAATATGTAGATTAATAAATATATATTATATAGGTGAGGTAGACGGATATATTTATGTAGGTAATAATTATCAGTGACTAAATGGTTTGACTAATAATATTAATAAACTAGATGGTGGCCCGATTCTAACGCATCGGGTATTCTAGAACATGTATGTAGTTTATTTATGCATGGCTCCGCTTCCACCCTCCCATCCTTGTATGCATGGCTCCGCTCCCACCCTCCCATCCATATACATGGCTCCGCTCCACCCTCCCATCTGTATGCATGGCTCCGCTCCCACCCTCCCATCCTATATCATGGCTCCGTTCCCACCCTCCCATCCTTGTATGCATGGCTCCGCTCCCACCCTACCATCCTATATACATGGCTCCGCTCCCACTCTCCCATCCTTGTATGCATGGCTCTGCTCCCACCCTACCATCCTATATACACGGGTCCACTCCCACCCTCCCATCCTGTACACACGGCTCCGCTCCCACCCTCCCATCCTGTATACATGGCTCCGCTCCCACCCTTCCATCCTGCATACATGACTCCGCTCCCACCCTGCCATCCTGTATACATGGCTCTGCTCCCACCCTCCCATCCTATATACCTGGCTCCGCTCCCACCCTCCCATCCTATATACATGGCTCCGCTCCCATCCTATATACATGGCTCCACTCCCACCCTCCCCATCCTGTATACATGGCTCTGCTCCCACTCTCCCATCCTTGTATGCATGGCTCCGCTCCCACCCTCCCATCCTGTACACACGGCTCCACTCCCACCCTCCCATCCTATATACATGGCTCCACTCCCACCCTCCCATCCCATATACACGGCTCCGCTCCCACCCTCCCATCCTATATACACTGCTCCGCTCCCACCCTCCCATCCTGTACACACGGCTCCGCTCCCACCCTCCCATCCTGTATACACGGCTCCGCTCCCACCCTCCCATCCTATATACACGGCTCCGCTCCCACCCTCCCATCCTGTATACATGGCTCCGCTCCCACCCTCCCATCCTGTATACATGCCTCCTCTCCCACCCTCCCATCCTGTATACATGGCTCCGCTCCCACCATCCAATCCTATATACCTGCTCCGCTCCCACCCTCCCATCCTATATACATGGCTCCGCTCCCACCCTCCCATCCTATATACATGGCTCCGCTCCCACCCTTCAATCCTATATACATGGCTCCGCTCCCACCCTGTATACATGGCTCTGCTCCCACCCTCCGCTGGGCTCCCTCGTCCTTCCCCATCATACTTACCCTCCTCACTCCGTCCCTGCATCTCTATCCCGCGGTCAGCTTCTTCCTCTGTGGAGCGTTCACTTGGTACCGCTCATTAAGGTAATGAATATGGACGCCACGCCTATGGGAGTGGCGTCGCGTCCATATTCATAACCTTAATGAGTGGTACCACGTGACAGCACCGCACGGGATAGAAGCAGACGCGTCGGGACAGGGATGCAGCGACGGAAGGTGAGTATGTACTGGAGATGACCCGCGGCTAGCGCCGCTGATCTCCTGACGATAGCGGTGGCGTGCCAAGTTGAAATCCTGCACCAATTCGCGGCCGGATGTGCCTGTCGCTGATTGGTTGCGTCACGCCGGGCGCGACCAATCAGCGATGCAGGATTTCCGTTACAGACGGAAGTTAAAAGTTAGACAATTATATAGATAGATTGGATGATCTTCTTAGAAAGAAACCCATAATATAACAGTCTATGAAAAGTCAAATTCTATAAGGAGACATGTTACCAAATTCCTCCATAAACTGCCTGATTTACAGGTGTTTTCCCACAATCTACACTTGTGAGAATGGTAACTTGATCGCAGAGGCTAGGCGTTCAGCACAGGGTGGGCAAAACACATCTGGTTTGCCACTAACCAGGTAATCATGTTTACAAGTTCAGTGACAGACCCCAATTATAGTGAGTGTAGGAGAACCTCAGCAGATGACTGCTCTGCTACTGAAAATAAAAACACTATACCAAGACAGATATTACTGCTATACAGTGACCATGTAGTGGTAGATACCAGTCCTGTAGAACAGGGGTCCCCAACCACCAGTCCGCGGCCCAGGACCAGGCCATTGGGGTTCTTATGCCGGTCCGCGGACCGTGGAAGAATGGTCTTTCTTAAAGCCGGTCCCTGGTGCAAAAAAGGTTGGGGACCACTGCTGTAGAACATTAAAACCCTTTATGACCTATAGCTCGCATCTTTTCAGGCTCATGACAGCAGATTTGATCAGCCATCAAGTGCCCCTAACATCCGCTGGTGGAATCGCTATCCACCCACGGCTAATAACATGTTAAATGATTCTTTCAATCTCTGACAGTGGCATTTAACATGCACATGCCGGAAGTGCATCACAAACTCCACCCATCGGTGCCCCTGTCACATGATTGTGGGGCGCTGATCAGGGCCGGCGTCAGCACCCGGCGTACCCGGGCAAGTACCGGGGCCCTGAGCAGGCGGGGGGGCCCACTCGCCGTCGGGCACCCCGGCCCCATTAGCGGTGCCAGCGCCTCCACTGGGCTCCCCCAACATGCTCAGGGCCCCGGCAGCTGGCACAATACTTACCTCTCCCCGTGCCTCCTGCAGCTCCGGGCTCCAGGGGGCGCCTGCAGGGCGCCCGCGCTACCTCTCACAGCAGCGCTGCTGGATGACGTCATCATTCAGCGGCCGGCTGTGGCAGAGGGTAAGCGCGGGCGCCAGTGATGCTGCGGGAATGCCTGCGGTGCAGACGCCGGACAGGTGAGATGTGGTGTGTGTGTCTGCCTGCGTGTGTGTATGTAGTGCGGTGCTTTGTGTGTGTATGTGAGAGAGTGCTGCGGTGCTGTCTGTGTGTGGTGCTGTATGTGTGATGGTGATGAGGGGAGGCAGTGATGGTGGTGAGGAGGTAATGATGATGATGGGGAGGCAATGATGATGATAATGATGGATGGGAAGGCAATGATGTTGATGGGGAGGCAATGATATTAATGGGGAGGCAATGATGATGATGGGGAGGCAATGATGATGATGATAGGGAGTCAATGATGATGATGGGGAGGCAATGATGATGATGGGGAGGCAATGATAATAATGGGGAGGCAATGATAATAATGGGGAGGCAATGATGTTGATGGGGAGGCAATGATGTTGATGGGGAGGTAATGATGATGATGATGGGGAGGCAATGATAATTATGGGGAGGCAATGATGATAATGGGGAAGCATGAATGTGGGAAGTCAATGATGATATGGGGAAGCAATGATATGATAATGGGGAGGCAATGATGATGATGATGGGGAGGCAATGTTGATAATGATGATGATGATGGGGAGACAATGATGATGATAATGGGGAAGCAATGATGATGATAATGGGGAGTCTTTCCACAGCGCCCTTTCCTGAGCCGTAACAGTGCAGAACGCAGCACAGTGCAGAGGAGAGCTCCATATTTTGTATGGAACATTATATGGAGTCGAATATTCTTTATGGAGCATTATATTTGGCCCATAATACTGTATGGAGGACTATGTGGTGCCCATAATATTGTATGGAGGACTGTAATGTCCGGTCTGTACTGTGCGCTGTGAGGATTTGGCGGTTTTTGAGCTATTGTAGAATTTACAATAGATATCCCTCATGTAATGGAAGAAGAGAAGTGTTTGGCGTTGTACTATACCCATATTTTTCTGCAGTATCTGTGCATCATGAATCTTAGTCTGTGTTAAAGGGGCCCACTGAGACTCTTTCGCCCGGGGCCCATAAAAATCTGGAGCCGGCCCTGGCGCTGATGGTTTGGCATGACAACATGGGGTCTGCAGGAGACCCCCGTACCTGTCATTGTCATCAGCGCCACCCAGTGGCCAGCATTCATAACAGATGAGCATTTCTGCTACACACAGAAGGGCTGAAGCTCTGCTATGAGTAGCGCAAGCGATCAGATGATGACAGCTTCAAGTCTCCTGAAGAGACTATTAAAGCAAGTATAAAGTAGAAAAAAAAGTTTTTAAAAATATATAAAAAAATATATAAAAGTTCAAATCGCCCCCCTTTTGCCCTATTCAAAATAAAACAATAAAAAATACACACATTTGGTATCGCTGCATTCAGAAACCCCCGATCTGTCAAAATATAAAAAGAATTAACCGATCGGTAAATGGCGTAACGAGAAAAAATATCAAAGCAGAATTAATTTTTTTTGGTCGCCACAACATTGCAATAACAGGCAATGAAAAGATCGTATCTACCCCAAAACGTCAGCTCTGCCGAAAAAAAAAAGGCATCACCCAGCCCCAGATCCCAAAAAATGGAAAAATACGGGCCTTTCAAAATGGCGCCTTTTTTTTTTTTTTTTTTTTACAAATTTTGGATTTTTTTTTACCACTTAAATATATAAAACCTATACATGTTTAGTATCTGCAAACTCGTAATGACTTTGAGAAGCATAATGGCAGGTCAGTTTTATCATTTAGAGCTCATGTTTTTGTGTTTTTGCTTTTAGATTGTGGAATTGTACTTTTTTTTTGTAATTTCACAGCACTTGGAATTTTTTCCAGGTTTCCAGTACATTATATGGTAAAATCAATGGAGCCGTTCAAAAGTATAACTCGTCCTGCAAAAACAAGCCTCCATACGGCCATATTGGCGGAAAAATGAAAAAGTTATGGCTCTGGGAAGAAGGGTTGGAAACACTGAAAATCTCAAGGTAGTGAAGGGGTTAACAGATTACAGTATAGTCACTGATGGTGACTTGACGGCTGATGTCATTTCTGATGGATTTGTTCACTTTTCCCATTTTTCCCATTTTTCCATCCGTCCCAAACCAACATGACAACTAAGGCCACGATCCGCCCGCAGAATGTACAACAAAGACATGTTTCACGTCTCACACTTCCAGTACGGTCACCCATCTATTCCCAACCTGTACAAACTACTCATCCTACTGATACGGCAGCACAGGGTCGGACTCTGATAGCTTGTGGCCCCTGTGCTAGAAATGTTTTTGGACCCCCCTGTTTTATGGCAACCAAGCTACAGATATATATGTACATATATTTATATATAATATTATTATTTATTGTTATATCGCTATTTATTCTATGGCGCTTTACATGTGAAAAGGTGTATATATAATAAAAACGAGTACAGTAATCTTAACCAATACGACTGGGACAGGAGTAAAGAGGACCCTGCCCGCGAGGGCTCACAATCTACAAGATACTGTATATACATACATACAGTCTTCTCACATTATGTATATTGCCCCCCCTTATTACAAAGTGCCCTCTCTTGTTATGTACAGCACCGCTCTTTACATATTGGATTTTCTTGTTGTTTATAGCGTCCTGTTCTATATTACATACCATCCTCTCTTGTTATATATAAACTAAAATGACGGCTGATGGAGCCTGGGAAAGTTTTTTTTTGATGGAGGAGCTGAAGGACTGATCTTCTGGTCAGATGCTGTTCCATCAGCAGTCATTTTATATCTAATAAGAGAGGACTATGTAATAAAGAGGGGGCGCTAATGAAAAATAACAAGAATACGTAATGTAGGGATGGTGCTATTATATAATAAGACCTAATACTATGTAATAATGTACTGTACTGTACTTAACAGAGGATGCTCCATAATAAGGGACCGCCCCATACATAACTAGAGAGGATGATGGGTAATAAGCGACTCCCCTTCCTGTAATAACATCCCCCTTACTGGGCCCATTCCTGGGATAATATCTCATAACATGGCCTCCTTCTTAGTATAATGTCCCCTATCCTTGTCCGCTTTCTAGTATAATGCACCCCATCCTGGTTCCCTTTCTTATTTAATGTGCCTGATCCTGGTTTCCTTCTTGGTTTAATGAATCCCATTCTGTTATAATGTCCCCTTCCTGGTATAATATTCACCATTCTGATTCCCTAGCCAGGTATGGTGTTCCCCATTCTGGCCTCCAATGGGTATAATGTCTTCCAGCCTGACATGTGTCTAACATGGTCCCCTTCTTAGGATAATGTGCCCCATTAAAATCCATTTCCTGTTATACTGTTCCCCATCCTTGTATAATGTGCACCCATCCTATTCCATTTCCTGGTATAATGTCCCCCATCCTTGTATGATGTGCCCCATCCTATTCCATTTCTTGGTATAATGTCCCCCATCCTTGTATGATGTGCTCCATCCTATTCCATTTCCTGGTATAATGTCCCCCATTCTTGTATAATGTGCTCCATCCTATTCCATTTCCTGGTATAATGTCCCCCATTCTTGTATAATGTGCCCCATCCTATTCCATTTCTTGGTATAATGTCCCCCATCCTTGTATGATGTGCTCCATCCTATTCCATTTCCTGGTATAATGTCCCCCATTCTTGTATAATGTGCCCCATCCTATTCCATTTCCTGGTATAATGTCCCCCATCCCAGTATATTGTCCCCCAACGTGGTCCATTTCCAGGTAATATACCCAACCTGGTATGCTGTGCCCCATTGTTGTCCTGAGGCTGCAGAATGGAGAGTGATAGTCCAGGGAGACCATAGCTCTTCTCTACTCTATTTTTTATAGAATTTATTAAGTGCACATGCTCACCGGATCCTCTGGGGCGTGTCTTCAGCCTTCTCTACATTATTACTTTGTGTGCCACGCCCCCTTTAAAGACCATAAAAATTAGTGCTAGATAAAAAGGCCCATATCTCTTGAACTGTTTAGTGGATTTAAATTAACAAAAAAAATAATATTTTGGGGAGCAGCAGAAATAAAATTAAGAGCAAAAACTGGAAACACTTGACCTGGGGCCAGGTCCTCTTTAAAAGGAACCCATCAGGACAATTTTACTACAGCAATAGTAAATATGGATGTATAGGTGTTTGCTCATCAATTATTGCCTGTCTCATAGTATTCCAAGGTGCCATTACCGAGAATCAAGCTTTGAAGTGACATGCAAATTAGCCTAGAAGTGAAGCAGGGGCGTGTTAGTACATTGACACCCCCCCAAAGAGCTTCCGGGTTAATTTGCATGTGGTTTTCAAGGTTTGATTACTCAGGACTGGCACATCGGATTTTTACTTTAGGACTAGGACCTATACAATAATGCAGCCGTGTCCGTATACTGCTGAAATGTAACGACCCTGCTGAGTATTTATCCCGTAGATATGGTTTCCTAATAGAATCCTGGTTTCGGTTTCAAAGTGGAGCATCCCTTTAAGTTTTGCAATGGGGTTTTTAAACCTAAATGTTTCCATTCACTGACATGAAGCAGAAATCTTGGTAATGGTGTGGAATTGAAAGACAAACAATATTAGGAAGCTGCTAAAGTTTTCATTATGCAATGATTAAAGGCGTTGAATGATATTAAAAAAGCAGCGCCTCCACTGTGCTTAGGCTGTGAATGGTATTGCAGTTTCATATTTGCCAATATTTCTACTAGAAAGTAGAAGCCACAACTCCATGACTGTCCCCAAATAGGCACATTCAGGTGGCTTATTTTGTGGCAATTATACAATTCATCCTTAGAACACACTCTTGACAATTGGCTTTATGTGGTATTGCAGGGGGCTTGTCACTTGCCACAAATATGTAATTTTTTACCTGGTGTAAATGCTGTTCTTCTGAATCCTCAGTTTTTGCACCTTTCTGTTCCTGAGATATGTCCCCCTCTATATAAATCTATTATTTTATCCAAGTGGGTGTGGTCATAAACTGTTTTTTTTTCTGTGGGTGTGTTCTTAATGATCACGCCCAGTTGGCTGACAATAGATTTATACATAGGAAAGAGGATGGCCATATCTCAGAAACGGAGAGGAGCAGAAACAAAATAAAAAGCGATGGCATGCACACATATATAAATCTAGTCTTGTTAGACAAGGGGGTGTGGTCCTCATCAAGACAACTGTGAGAAGTATTGAAGATTATGCCCACTTGGCTAAAAAAAAAAAAATTGCACCTCTCCATTCTTGAGATGGGGCCCTCTCTTCCCTGTATATAAATCTAGTAATTTTAGTCCTCATTTTTTTTTCTTAACGGATAACTTCTTGGGAGCACGCCCAGTTGGCTAAAAAGAAAAGACTACATCTACATACAGGAAAAGAGAACCATATCTTAGGAACGGAGAGGCGCAGGAACAAAAGAAAAACAGCGCCAGATTCAGAGAAAAGCGGAATTTAAACCGGGTAGAAAAAAAATGCATATATTTATTCATCGCAAGTGACCACAAGTCTTCTTTTGGTCTGAGCTGCAACATCACATGTTCAAAAGTGCGCGCTTTCTTAAAGCAAATATTAACCCTTTTAATTGGCATCAAACTTTTTTTAAAGCAAATATTGTTCCCCACGAGCCGCTATTTGCTCGTAGAATAATATTCTGATTAGGCCTAGCGATCCTGACGTTGGTATAGTCGAGTTGTTTACTCGTACGAAACCCAGGACTCTAGAACTGAGCCCCCCTTTACCCTTATCAATATACCCCAGTTATCCATACCCCAATAACGAATTACAGTAATTCTTTGGAATATGTATGGCCACAGCAGCCTTTATTTAAGTACAAACAACAATAACAATAAATAACAATATATAACAATATATATATAACAATATATATATATATACCAATAACACATCAGGGAGGAGTCCTTGAAGCTACAAAGATCATGGTGAATTAAACCAATATCCTGTGAACAACATCCCACCTCTTACTCCCAGCCGTTACCCCACAGGCTCGGGAGCACCACCATTGAGGTGTGCTGTTCACCCAACCACCTGGGGATCCGCCCACTCCGTGTGAACTCCCCTTCCACCATTCACCAGATCACCACCACATAACTTCAAACAGTGGAGACCCTAAACAGAGTCCCCACAAACCAATTTCCACCAACTTCAAGGACTCTCTCCCCACCCCCTTGAGCCGCCATGACCCAAAATTAACCATCCAGTAACATCATCCAATAGGGAGGGAGGGTGGGACTACTGATGGGGCAAGACAGGAACTGCCCTGGGACCGCCCCATCACTGCCTTATAAACCACCCCCCAACCACTCCCCCCCTTATTTAAATGTTCCTCCCTCATTTTAAACCCCTCCAAACCCCCGTCATGCCGGCCTCCGCCCACGCCTCTTTCTTGAGGGGAGGGAGGCTCTGCTCCGGCCATTACTTGACGTTGGTATAGTCGAGTTGTTTACTCGTACGAAACCCAGGACTCTAGAACTGAGCCCCCCTTTACCCTTATCAATATACCCCAGTTATCCATACCCCAATAACGAATTACAGTAATTCTTTGGAATATGTATGGCCACAGCAGCCTTTATTTAAGTACAAACAACAATAACAATAAATAACAATATATAACAATATATATATAACAATATATATATATATATACCAATAACACATCAGGGAGGAGTCCTTGAAGCTACAAAGATCATGGTGAATTAAACCAATATCCTGTGAACAACATCCCACCTCTTACTCCCAGCCGTTACCCCACAGGCTCGGGACACCACCATTGAGGTGTGCTGTTCACCCAACCACCTGGGGATCCGCCCACTCCGTGTGAACTCCCCTTCCACCATTCACCAGATCACCACCACATAACTTCAAACAGTGGAGACCCTAAACAGAGTCCCCACAAACCAATTTCCACCAACTTCAAGGACTCTCTCCCCACCCCCTTGAGCCGCCACAACGAGGGCCCATTGAAAACCTCAATGGCCCGAGACCCCCTAAGACCGCAAAGCCATGGCCCTTTCAATACCTTCCTGAATACCTAGTGCCCACATATCTGAACCAACAGCATTCAGATGAACCCCATCGGCCAACCAAAAATCCCCCTCCCCCTTCTCCAAATCCAAATGCCGCACCGACACATTACCATTCCGAGCCATGAATGAAGACACGGCCCTGTTAACCTTTATCCTGGCCTTATTGATTTTAACCAGAGACCTCATGTTCCTCCAACGTCTGCGTGGCACAATGTCAGACCAAACTAAAATGACCCCCGGATACAACACCCATAACCGCAAGCAATCCTGCTTGATATCTCGCACTAACTCACGAAAAGGACGCACCGCAAATCATTCCCCCCGACATGGAGTACCAAAACATCGGGAGCACGGTCCAAGCGGGCGCACGCATGAATTTCGGGCAACACCCTTCTCCACTGCATTCCTCGAAAACCGAGCCATCGCACTACCGCCATAGACCGGGAAATCCCAGTTGCCGACCATCAGTCCTGACGTCGGCTCTCAACGCTCCCCAGTGGACGAAGGAGTGACCAAAAATCCAAATCAGCATAGGAAGGGAACCTGAAATGAGAAAATAACACTAAACACCCCAAAAGATCACCCTTAACCAACTCCAAACTTCCCACGCAGGCCCTCAGAACAATCAAATACCACCTCGAAAAATCAAGGCCTAATATAACTCCTAAATCGATTAGACTTCCAACGCCCAATACGTTGTATTGATGCCGCGTCCAACCCCCTACCTGCCGCCTCAGTCGCCGCCCCAATCCGGAATGAATGCGTCCCAAAACAGAATCATCGAGACCTAATGCTCGAATGGACTTTTTGAAAATGGCGTTGAACTGATACCTGGACAGGCTACCGCCATCAGCATGGCGCAACAATGAGCCCCCCAACCCGGGGCCCAACTCCCAAAAACGCTGCAAACATAACACTGGACACATCGGGTACCCTGATACAATACCCAACACTACCCGACGGCCCCTCCCCTCTTGATCCGTCTTGGATTTACGCAGCCAAAACTCAACACCACCCGCCGTCAATAATACATCCTTAGCCAACAAACCCCCCGCCGCCTGTCTATTACCCGAAACCAGCTCACCTACCCGCAAAGCCCCAAAGAATGCCAACGAAAAAGCCAGACGGAATAACAGAACTTCAAAACGAGAAGAACACGTCATGTCCAAAATAAAACCCAATCGCTCTAGCAAAGCGAAGGATACCGGGCGCCTCGTATCACCCAACCCCTTATTTCGACGAAAACCCTTTGCCGCCTGCTGCACCAAAAAGGTCTTTGACACATCGCTAATCCCCCGCAAACGAAACCCAAAAGATAGTGCTGCTAAAACCCGCGACACTTTGGCACAAGACCATCCTTCCCTCGCCCCGTGCCCCAACCAAGCCAATAAGGCCCTTTGTAAATCCACCCCATCCCCCAGAACTGGAATTGTCATTAAAAACTCTTCCCAGTTACGCCACACTGCCCGATAAGCCGCCCAAGTTTTTGGAGCCAACGATGCCCTAATCAGAGACTCTGCAGACCGTAAACCACCTTCCACAACTCCTCCGGGCAGGCTAGACCCTCGCACTCCGCTTCCGGGGCCAATGAGCGAAAACGATCCCACTGTGAACGAGAAAGAGAATCAGCTATGTCATTCTTCACACCCGGCACGTGCGTCGCCGTCACGTGTGCATTCAATTCCAAACATAACAAGACCAAACGTTGCAAAACTCGCACGACAGGAGGAGAGGACGCAGTAAGCCCATTAATCGCGCAAACAACTCCCATGTTGTCACAATTAAAACGCACCCTGCGATCACGAAACTCACTTCCCCATAAATGCACCGCCACCAGAATTGGAAAAATTTCCAATAATGTTATGTTCCGAACTAAGCCCTCAGCCACCCACTCTGCAGGCCAACGAGACGCACACCATTGCCCCCTGAAATAGGCTCCAAAACCAACCCCACCGGCCGCGTCCGTAAACAACTCCAACACATCACTCCCAACAACCTCGGCCATGACCAAAGAGCGCCCGTTATATCCTTCTAAGAAGGAATCCCAAACTGCCAAATCCGCCTTAAGTTCCCCAGACAAACGTATGAAGTGATGAGGGGCTTTTATCCCTGCCGTAGCGCTAGCCAGCCTACGTGAAAAAACTCGCCCCATCGGCATCACTCGACATGCGAAGTTCAACTTCCCTAGCAACGACTGCAAATCACGCAACGACAACTTCTTCACCCGGCGCGCTCTACCTACTTCAGCCCGTAAAGCCAACAACTTTTCCTCGGGCAATCTGAACTCCCATGCCACCGTGTCGATGACTATTCCCAAAAAACACAAACAAGAAGATGGGCCCTCAATTTTGCCTGGCGCCAAAGGAACCCCAAAATGCTCCGCCACCCACTCAACAGTTTTCAAGATCCCATGGCAGCATGAAGAATTTTCTGGGCCTACACACAGAAAATCGTCCAAGTAATGAATAACAGATTCACAACCAGACACCTCTCGCACCACCCACTCCAAAAAAGAACTAAAAGCCTCAAAATAAGCACATGATAAGGAACAGCCCATCGGCAAACATCTGTCAACAAAGAACTCCCCCTCCCAAAAACAACCCAGCAGCTTCAAACTATCAGGATGAACTGGCAAAAGTCGAAAAGCAGATTCAATGTCAGTCTTAGCCATAAGGGCCCCTCGACCACACTTCCTCACCCACCGCGCAGCCTCGTCAAAAAGGAATAAATAACCGAACAAATTTCCGGATCAATGCCATCGTTCACCGACCTCCCCCGTGGGTAAGAAAGATGCTGAATAAGCCGAAACTTGTTCGACTCCTTCTTGGGAACAACGCCCAACGGGGAAACCACTAAGTCCTGAAAAGGTGGCAACGAGAAAGGGCCCGCCATACGACCCAACAAAACCTCTTTTGCCAATTTCTCACTGACCACCTCCTTATGCAATAAAGCCGAATGCAAATTCTTAAGTACCCGCGGGATAACAAACGGAGGATGCGGGATAACAAAACCATCCTTAAAACCATTGAACAGTAACGACGCCTTTTCCCTGTCACCGTATCTATTTAGATAAGGGACCATCTTTTCCAAACTCACCGGAGTCTCTCCCTTGGGAATTACCACCCCCAGGCTTCTGCTTCCCTTTTTTAAAACACTTAGACGCTCCATGGGAGGCGCCATTGCAATTGGAGCAGACATGCTTAAATTTACACCCCGCCCCAAACTTACACTGGCCGTCATTAAACTGCCAGCACACCCCAAATTTGTTCCCACCTCCTTGGCCTTGACCACTTCCTCCCGCTGCCCCAGCTGTATTTCCACTCTGGCCGGCGCCCCCAGTTCCCCCGAGAAAGGAATGCCCAAACTTATTCTGTGCAATGACTCTCATCCACAGACCAATGTCCTTCTGATCCCAACGAATCGCCGGACGCACGGCCTTCCTTTGCCTGAACTGCTCATCATACCGCAGCCAAGCCTGTCCCCCATACACCCTATGCGCCTCCCCAATAGCATCCAAATAACAAAACAAAGCCGAGCAGTTGTCTGAAGCTTTCTCCCCGATAACACTTGCTAAAATAGCAAACGCTTGTTGCCAGTTGACGAACGTCTGAGGAATTAATCGCCACCTCCGTTTCTCCTCCTCCTCCTTCTTACTATCTTCCTTTTTACTTTTATCCAAATTAAACTTCTCCAAAGGCAACAATGAGAATATTTCAACGTACTCATCCTTCCAAATACGCTCCTGTCACGCGGTCTTATGATATGTGTACGATGTCAGTAAACTATTCATAAAAGAACAACACTCTATACAACATATAGATTAGCAACATCAGCATGTAAATATAGAATAGATTTACCTGACACGATATCCGTTGAACTCAGGATTAATCTTGAGGACTTGATACACTGTAACAGGAAAGAAGAGGACCGGGGTCTAACCTGACCCTAAACTGGGGTCCTAACTAATCCCTCACCTTGGAGGTACTGATAATGGTTCAGAGGTCCAAGTCTCCAGCCTAACCCTGTCTCCTATCAGTCCCTGAACCCTGTAATCAGTCCTAAGAAGGATTCTGATTACCACCAAAGGGATATGGGCTGATCTCTGCTAAATACACAGATTAGCAATATAAGACAGACTGGAGAAAACACAGACTTGCATACACACTCAAACACAGAAGGAACATAAATGATCTGGGATATTAAACTCTAAGCAAGGTGAGCTTAAAACAACTAAGGAGCTCTTTAACTTAAGTCTATACAGATACAATCCTATCTGTGGTCTGCATGAAGAATTTCACTGGCAACTCCCAAAACAGACCACCAGAGATTTAAAGGAAACCAATCAACAAATAATTAATTGCAGCCGGGAGAAACTGCACCCAGTCCCAGAACTGAGCACAGACAGAATTAACTCCCTAACTGCCAAACACAAAGAAACAGCAACTCAGCTGTGAGAAGTCAGAATGTGCAACCGCGACGATCTTCGTGGCGATGCACACATGACAGTACCCCCCCTTCTACGAGGGGCCTCCGGACCCTCAGGGCCAGGTTTGCCCGGGTGAGTTCTGTGGAAGGTCCGCACCAAACGATCTGCGTTAATGTCAGACGCAGGAACCCACGTCCTCTCCTCTGGACCATACCCCTTCCAATGCACCAAGTACTGAAGGGACCGGCGATTCAGACGTGAGTCAATGATCTTTGACACTTGAAACTCCAAATTACCATTGACCACCACTGGAGGAGGAGGTAGAGGTGATGGTATGACTGGTGCCACGTACCTCTTAAGTAATGACTTGTGGAACACATTATGAATTTTAAACGTAGGAGGGAGGTCCAGACGAAATGCCACAGGATTAATTATGGAACTGATCCTGTACGGCCCGATGAATCTGGGGCCCAGCTTCCAGGAGGGAACTTTAAGTTTTATATTCCTGGTAGACAACCATACCAGATCGTTCACATTAAGATCTGGACCAGAAACTCTCCTCCTATCAGCCATACGTTTATAACGGTTCCCCATAGCACTCAGATTATTCAATACACCTCTCCACACTGAAGCAAGTGACGACGAGAAACGCTCCTCCTCAGGAATCCCAGAAGGGCCCCCCCCATTGAAAGTACAAAACTGGGGATGAAAACCATATGCCCCAAAAAACGGGGATTTACCAGTGGACTCGCTCCGCCTGTTGTTAAGAGCGAACTCTGCCAGAGGCAAGAAAGAAGACCAGTCCTCCTGGTTCTCTGAGACAAAACACCGAAGATAAGTCTCTAGGCTTTGATTCAGACGCTCTGTCTGACCATTGGTCTGCGGATGAAAAGCCGAGGAAAATGACAATTGCATCCCCCGACGTAAACAAAATGCCCTCCAAAACTTGGACACAAACTGAGACCCCCTATCTGACACCACATCAGAAGGCAACCCATGAAGTCTCACAATCTCCCCAATGAACACCTGCGCCAGAGTTTTAGCATTAGGGAGGGCAGGAAGAGCAATGAAATGTGCCATCTTACTGAACCTGTCAACAACCACCAGTATGACAGTCTTCCCTGACGACTGAGGAAGGTCCGTGATGAAGTCCATAGACAAATGAGTCCATGGACGCTCCGGAAGTTTCAAGGGTAAGAGGGTCCCAGATGGACGGGTATGAGGAGTCTTAGAGCGAGCACAAACCCCACAGGACGCGACAAAAGTTAAAACATCTTTATTAACGTTAGGCCACCAAAACCGGCGAGAAAGGAGATCTAAAGTAGCCATACTCCCTGGATGTCCTGCTAAAGCAGAATTATGATGTGCCTCAATGACCTTTTGTCTCAACTGATTTGGGACAAACAGTCTCCCTGGCGGTCCTGCAGGGCGTCCCCCTGAGCCTCTAATACCTCCTCCTCAAGCTCAGAACATACAGCCGACACTACCACCCCCTCCTGAAGGATAGGAATCGGGTCATCCGTTTTCCCGGCCCCTGGGAAACTGCGAGACAAGGCATCCGCCTTAACATTCTTAGATCCAGGGCGATAAGTGACAACAAAATTAAACCTGGTAAAAAACAACGACCATCGAGCTTGTCTGGAATTCAGACGCTTAGCAGATTCCAAATACAGCAGGTTCTTGTGATCAGTAATGACGGTGACCGGGTGGACTGCCCCCTCCAAAAAGTGACGCCATTCTTCAAAAGCCAACTTAATGGCCAAAAGTTCCCTATTGCCGATATCATAATTCCTTTCGGCGGACGACAATTTCTTAGAAAAGAAAGCGCACGGATGCCATTTACCAGGGGACGGACCCTGGGACAATATTGCACCCACCCCTACGTCAGACGCGTCCACCTCCACAACGAACGGCTGTGATGCATCTGGTTGGATGAGAACGGGTGCCGAAGCAAAACATTTTTTCAAAGAGGAAAAAGCTTGGCAAGCTTTGTCCGACCATTTAGAAAAATCCGTCCCTTTTCTTGTCATGTCAGTGAGAGGTTTGACAACAGATGAGAAATTACAAATAAATTTCCGGTAGTAGTTAGCAAACCCCAGAAAACGCTGCAGAGCCTTAAGATCCTCTGGCTGATCCCATTCAAGCACTGCTCTCACCTTTTCAGGGTCCATACGGAAACCGGAGGCTGATACCAAGAAACCCAAAAACTGAAGTTCCTGTACGGCGAATACACACTTTTCCAGTTTGGCGTATAGTTTATTGTCTCGCAAGATCTGCAACACCTGTCTCACATGCTCCTGGTGAGACACAAGATCTGGCGAGTAAATTAAAATGTCATCCAAATATACGACCACAAACAGCCCCACCAGATGACGAAAAATGTCATTAACAAAATGTTGGAATACTGCTGGTGCAGTAGTCAGACCAAAAGGCATGACAAGGTTCTCATAATGTCCCTCCGGCGTGTTAAACGCCGTTTTCCACTCATCCCCCTCTTTTATCCTAATCAGATTATACGCCCCCCTGAGATCCAATTTAGAGAACCATTTGGCGCCAACAATTTGATTGAAGAGATCAGGAATCAGAGGGAGTGGATACGGATCTCGAACAGTAATCCGATTAAGTTCGCGGAAATCCAAGCAAGGGCGTAGGCCTCCATCTTTTTTCTTCACAAAGAAGAACCCCGCGGCCACTGGGGAAGATGAAGGTCTAATATGCCCTTTGGCCAGACTTTCCGAAATATAATCTTTCATAGCCTGCCTCTCAGGACCAGAAAGGTTATATAAACCTAGCTTTAGGTAACTTAGCATCAGGAAGTAAATTAATAGAACAGTCATATACGCGATGAGGAGGCAACTCCTGACACCCCTCCTCAGAGAACACATCCCCAAAGTCCTCCAAAAAAGGAGGCAAAGTACTAGGCACGACCGCACTGATGACTGTGTTCATGCAGTTACTTTTGCAAAACTCACCCCATTGGCTTATCTCTCTGGACTGCCAATTAATCACAGGGTTATGTTTAACCAACCAAGGAAGTCCCAACACAATAGGAGTAGGTAGACCCTCCAACACATAACAAGATAATAGTTCCCTATGTATTGCCCCTACCCGAAGGTCAATGTTATGAACCTCATGAACAAAGCTACCTTGGCCGAGAGGCCTGGCGTCAATGGAGAATATAGGGATCGGTTTGACCAATACACTCAGATGCATACCTTGAGCCTGAGCAAACTGAGCGTCAACCAGATTAGCCCCGGACCCACTATCAAGAAGAACAGAAAATCTCTCCACTCTCGTACCAACCACCACCTCCACTGGTACAAGGAACTGAGAAGAACTAGCGGACGAAATACATACTCCCAGGTTGTCGTCCACCACACAACCTGGGATTAACAGTTTTCCGGCGACTTCTTGCTCAACAAGGCACGGGACGGACATCCCCCAACAAAATGTCCCTCTTTCCCGCAGAAGAAACACCTTCTAGTCCTGCAGCGTACCGCCAATCCCCTCCTACGAAATGATGTCCCTCCCAACTGCATAGGCTCCTCCGAACAGACAAGGGGAACCTCAACATAAGGGACTTTAGTAGTAGGTGGAGTAACAACAGGGGGCGGAGTTACCTCGCACCTCTCCCGGAGCCGTCTATCAGTACGGATAGCCAGGGCCATAGCAGCCTCCAGTGATGGAGGAGAATCATACTGAGCCAAAACGTCCTTTAATTTGTCAGAAAGCCCATGACAAAACTGGCTCCTAAGAGCTGGGTCATTCCACTGAGTATCTGTGGCCCATCTACGGAACTCAGAAGCAAATTCCTCCGCCGGACGATCCCCCTGCTGTATCTTACGTAATTTTGTCTCAGCAAGAGAGACCCGATCTGGGTCATCATATACCAAACCCAGGGCAGTAAAAAATCGATCTACTGACTGTAGAGCCGGGATCCCGGAGGAAGGGAAAATGCCCAGGATTGAGGGTCCCCTTGTAGGAGCGAGATAACAATTCCCACTCTCTGCTCTTCACTCCCTGATGATCGAGGCCGAAGCCGAAAATACAATTTACATGCTTCCCTGAAGGTAAAAAATTTGTCTCGCCCACCAGTGAACCTGTCCGGGAGAGCTACTTTAGGTTCAAATCTGGTTTGCTCCGAGGGAGACAAAACTTTGGACTTAATGTCCGTCAGCTCCATGGATAATCCCTGCAACTGCAGAGCCAGCTGGGCTACTGGATCCATGGCAACTGGGAATAATTTTATGGGCCAGTGAAAATGTCACGCGGTCTTATGATATGTGTACGATGTCAGTAAACTATTCATAAAAGAACAACACTCTATACAACATATAGATTAGCAACATCAGCATGTAAATATAGAATAGATTTACCTGACACGATATCCGTTGAACTCAGGATTAATCTTGAGGACTTGATACACTGTAACAGGAAAGAAGAGGACCGGGGTCTAACCTGACCCTAAACTGGGGTCCTAACTAATCCCTCACCTTGGAGGTACTGATAATGGTTCAGAGGTCCAAGTCTCCAGCCTAACCCTGTCTCCTATCAGTCCCTGAACCCTGTAATCAGTCCTAAGAAGGATTCTGATTACCACCAAAGGGATATGGGCTGATCTCTGCTAAATACACAGATTAGCAATATAAGACAGACTGGAGAAAACACAGACTTGCATACACACTCAAACACAGAAGGAACATAAATGATCTGGGATATTAAACTCTAAGCAAGGTGAGCTTAAAACAACTAAGGAGCTCTTTAACTTAAGTCTATACAGATACAATCCTATCTGTGGTCTGCATGAAGAATTTCACTGGCAACTCCCAAAACAGACCACCAGAGATTTAAAGGAAACCAATCAACAAATAATTAATTGCAGCCGGGAGAAACTGCACCCAGTCCCAGAACTGAGCACAGACAGAATTAACTCCCTAACTGCCAAACACAAAGAAACAGCAACTCAGCTGTGAGAAGTCAGAATGTGCAACCGCGACGATCTTCGTGGCGATGCACACATGACAGCTCCTTAACTTCCTTCTTCAAATGAGCCCCCAAGGAGCCCTCAAAACAAACATATACCTCCCCGTGAGCCCTATCATCTAAACGCACCCGACACTCCTTTTCCTTCTCTGTCTGCACCGACACAGACACCGGTTCAGCACTAAGCCCTTCCTGTTCCGACACGCTCGCCACTATCTGCCCCCAACCTGTGATCCAACCCACGCCGTCACTGGAGACGGAGAACTTATACCCTTCTCTAATCGGGATAGCAAATTCCGCACATCTACCAGCATATCCGTAACCCCGGCTACCTCGGCCACCCCCCAACACTATTACTAACTCCCGGCCGAGCTACCCCAAACGGTGAAGAAGACAAAAATGAATGACCAACGCTTAACATAGAATTATACTCACCGGGCTGCGAGGGAGCTGTGAGCCCTCCAGCCGGATAACCTGGTTCCAAAGGTGCGTCGCCACCGCCTTGATCTGACACCACGACTCCGCTGACCTGCTCCTGACGTCCGGAAACCGCTCCGTGACTTCCAGATGAAGAAGGCCTAAACCCCATTGGGGATCCAGCCCGCTGATCCTGAAACAACATTGAAGACGCAGCAGCACCCGACGATGGATTAGCAGCAGCAGCCAAACCAAGCCGCCCCGCGTTCACCCCACAGCAACGGCCCTCCGATCCCTCTGTAAACCCTCCGCCTATGGGGGGTAAAAGCTGCTGACCCGTGCCGACCGATGCCACGGCCGCCGAAATTCTGAAGCCGTCCACAGAGGCAGGCCGCAGTGCAGTAAAACTGCCGCTGTGACCCCCCGACGAACCTGGAACCCCGCCGTCACCAAGGGGGGAAAATTGCTGGTCTGATGAGCCGGCCGTTCCGTAATTTGACAACGCACCTGCATGACCATCCGGAACAGATAGCAATGCAAGCCGATCGCGACTGCGACCGCCCGCTGACGCAGCTCTCAAACAACGCCCATCGCTTAGCAGCTCCAACGACGACGCATCACCGATGCTTCCTGAGGCGGGCCGCCCAGAAGGTCCCTCGCCACTGCGACCTCCCGAAGACGCAATTCTCCCGCGGCGCCCGGGACATACCGGCTCCAAAGACGACGCACCCGCAGTGCGATTGGAAGCAGGTCGCACAGCAGGTGACTCAGCACTGCGACCCCCCGAGGACGCAGATCTTCCACGACGCCCGGCGCTTGGAGACACCAACGCCGACGCACCCGCGCTGCTATCTGAAACAGGCCGCAAAAAGGATCGCTCACCACTGCGACCTCCCGAGGACGCAGCTCTCGCTTGACGGCCGGCGCGCAAAGACTCCGCCCCCCGACGTGCACTCGGCGGAGGAGAAGTTACCGCCGCAGGGCCTCGCTGGCTTGGTGGATTCCTCCCAGGCCGAGGCCTGCTAACGCGAGCTCCGCGCGCCGCCCGGCCTGGAGGGGCCCGTGAGGGGCTCCTGCTCCGACGCGAGGCCCGAGGAGCCTGATCCGGCGACAGTCTTTCAGGAGGCCTCACCCTTCTTGGCCGCCTCTCCCTTTGCGATGCCCCAGACGACGGACCAGAAGCTCCCTGAACGATAATCGCCACCTGCGCTTCCAGCCATCCAGGAGGCTGCGACGAGGCCACAGCCCTGAGGCGCTCGATCGCCGCGTTTGCAGACATGGTAAGTTGTACTGCGTCTTACTACTGATGGGGCAAGACAGGAACTGCCCTGGGACCGCCCCATCACTGCCTTATAAACCACCCCCCAACCACTCCCCCCCTTATTTAAATGTTCCTCCCTCATTTTAAACCCCTCCAAACCCCCGTCATGCCGGCCTCCGCCCACGCCTCTTTCTTGAGGGGAGGGAGGCTCTGCTCCGGCCATTACTTTAGCAATTGATGACTTATGGGATATTGCCGGCGTCTCTGCACATTATGTGAACGCCGGCAGGTCTTGTCTTTTAATCTCCAAATATTCTGAGTCATTTACCACTTAAAGTATACCTAAAAAAAAACTAAAAAATCCCCATTATCGCCGCCCGCCTTTCATCTCCCGTAAGTAAACGGTAATGTGATCTAAGTTTTCTGCTTCCCGCTCACTGGCGGAGATCAGCTACAATAATATCTATAGCTGTCCTTAGGAGCCCAATGGATTGGAACAATTGTTGTCTGTGCTGATGAGTTCAGAGTTGTCATGGAGAAGCCCAAGATGGGAGGGGAGTTTATGTTTTGTTTGGCGGGGGCCCAAGAAGCAGAGACGAGAGCTCGGCAGAACTGAGCGCCCTTTTACTAAAGCTAGAGGCGAGAGGAAGAAAAGTTACTCTACTTTATAAAAGTTCCCTACAGCTCTGTAGGGTCACTCTTGTAAAAATGTATGGGGGCTTAATTATATAGTAGTGTTGTCCCTTTAATAGGAAAGGGAAATTGAGGTTATTCTCTCCCTCACTACAATACATGGCGGCTACACATCGCTAGTTCACTGAACAGGACCAGGTTAGAGGACCTGCCACTTGCCAGAAAGAAAACAATATGTATACATTACATTGAAGGCTTGGTGTTTATTGGTAGTATTTTGGAATACAGAAGATGTTGTGATTAATGCATTTTTGGGGGGAGGTACAGCTACTAAAGAATAGGTAAATCTTGCATTAGAAAAAACCCATATATATATATATATATATATATATATATATATGTGTGTGTATTATATTAATATATATAACAGTATAGGATTTTTGTTTCTTACTGCCATTACCCTACAGGGTAACTAAATTTAACATTTTCATAGAGAAGATTTTTACAAAGGTGGCAATGCCAGATATGTTTATCTTTAAAAAATTCTATAATTTCCTTATTTTTGAGAAATTAGTCTCTTTCTTTCTTTCTTTCTTCTTTTCTTTTCTCTCTTTTTTTTCTTTCTTTCTTTTCTTTCTCTTTCTTCCTTTCTTTCTCTCTCTTTCTCTTTTTTTTCTTTCTTTCTCTTTCTTTCTTCTTTTCTCTCTCTTTCTTTCTTTTTCTCTTTCTCTCATTCTTTTTTTCTTCCTTTCTTTCTCTCTTTCTCTTTCTTTCTTTCTACCTACCTTTCTTTCTCTCTTCTTTTCTTTCTCTTTCTCTTTTGTTTCTTCCTTTCTTTCTCTCTTCTTTTCTTTCTCTCTCTCTTTTTTTTCTTTCCTTTCTTTCTCTCTCTTCTTTCTTTCTCTTTCTCTCTGTTTCTCTTTTTTCTCTTCCTTTCCTTTCTTTATCTCTTTCACATGTTTCTTTCTTCATTTCTTTCTCTCTCTTTCTTCTTTTCTTTCTCTCTTTTTTCTTCCTTTCTTTCTTTCTCTCTTTCTTCCTTTCTTTCTCTCTTCCTTTCTTTCTTTCTTTCTTTCTTTCTTCCTTTCTTTCTCTCTTCCTTTCTATCTTTTTCTCTTTCTCTCTTTTTTTTCTCTCTTTCTTGCTTCTCTTTCTGTCTGTTTCTCTTTTTTCTCTTCCTTTCCTTTCTTTATCTCTTTCACATATTTTTTTCTTTCTTTCTCTCTCTCTGGACAAGTTACATTTTCATGTGAATCTATATACGGTATCTTAGAATATCTTTATCAATTCTTTACATATATAGTAAGTGTGTCCAGAGTGCCAGGTTGAGCCATCAACAACTAAATGTCCCCACTGTAAGCAAACTGTAGGTTTTAATGGGGGAAAGCACAAGAATATTTGCTCAATAATTTGCTGCCCATCTGGATGAGACCACCCATAAGTTATAGACCACTTGATGTGTCCTTCCTTTGTTATTGGTTCAGTATATCCCAAGAACTGGCACAACACGACCTCCAGTTCTGGAACTAAAAGAAACAAAAACATTATTTCAGGTTATTCTGTCTGGAGAGGTTTATGCCAGGGGGGACACTTACAGCTTGGGGTCCCTGTGCAAGAAATATGTCTGGGCCCCCGTGCACCTTCGGACCCCGGTGCGGCTGCATCGGCGGTATGTCCGCCCCTGGTTTTAGCTATATGTCATAACTCAGCACCTGTGGAGCTGATTGCTACCTCTCTAGGGTTCTCCTTGCACTTTCTGATAATGTACTGAATTTGTACCTGGGTTGTCCGGTGGAAACAAGTTATCGCCCATCCACAGGAACCTGAAACACAAGTTTTATAAGCCGGATTTTTTTTTGTTGCAAGATGTGCCAGAATTCTGGCTTATATACGATAGTAAACCTTTCCTGAAATAGTGACTTTTATCTTACCGTATCAGCCTATTATATTTTGTAGCGCCAGCTGGCTCAGTGGTTAACAGCATTTCCTTGCAGCACTAGGCTCCTGAATTCATATTTCTCCAAAGGCCACAACTGTATGGAGTTTTGTTTGTTCACCATGAATTTTGGCTTCTTATAAAATTGACCTTATTGCGTGTGTATTTCTACATTATGTGAATTTCTATACCGTGATGTGGAATATTATGGTGCTTTATAAGCTATAAAAAGTACAGGATACTTTTATGATTATTTCCATTACTTGCAGTACCTCCTTTCACCACTATTAGCAGCAATCTATATCATAGACACCAATGCAACAGCGCCCCCGTGAATGATCTTTAAAATGTTGCAGATTTGGAAAAAGCAGCAAATTTTATACTAATATATACACAGTTCTATATCAACATTAAAATGTGCCCCAAAGAAATACAATTAGGATCTCAAATTCCATTTCAGCCAATGGTCTCTGACCCACGACATGAAGAGTAAGGAAATTCAGCCCAACACAGAAGCCGTACAGATAAAACTCCACTTTATATCATACTTTACCCAAAGCAAACTGCGCACTTTATAAACTTTCCAGTACGCCACTGCCTTATAAACTCTTTATAGTTTAGCTGCAGGAGTTCCTGGCCATATAAGATGCCTATAGACTGCAGGGATAACGTGCCACCATGCCAACATAATCACGCTTTGGCATAACACACGCTTTCCTTGATGTGTCACCACTGACTATACTTTTATAATGTATCCCGCAAAGTCAAGGCTAGAAACTTTTTTTTATATGTCCATTTAGAAAAGTGGACGATAGTTTCCCTTAAAAATGTGATAAAATCATAATCCTCCCCCAATATAGAGGGGTCCAATCAAAAAGGGTTAGGTGTAATTCATTTTTCATTCCTTTTGGAAAAACTGGGTATATATATATATTTTTTTTTTTTTAACATCATGTCCATTGGTAAAATAAAAGATGTGTAAGCCGAAAGGTTCCTTGGCATGAATGCCCCCAAACAGGACAGGAATGGCCAGCTTGCAGTATAAGCAAACACCGCCCCCTTCAGATCAGGACATGTTCACATTTGTTTGAATAGTTTCTTAAAGGGAACCTGTCATTTGCTCAAAATAATAGCGATAAATGCCTTGTAAAAAAATCCCTGAGCTCCCCTGATTCTGACACTATTTTCCTTTTTGTGTTGTGTCACTCCATTGCAGAGATATTCACATTTGTTTCTTCTGGAGTGCAATATGTGAAATCTCTGCTTTGCAGTACAACTGGGCAATGCTTCAGAGTCTTCTCTGGGGCGTGCACGTTCACCCCTCTCTCACAGACGCTGCTAATCACAGCTCGGCATCTGATCTAGCCGTCTATCAGTCTCACATGGCAGTATCTGGGAGGGAAGGGTGAAAAGTCACACCCCCCAGAGAAGACTAAAGAAATGCCCAGTTGCACCGCAAAGCGGAGATTTCACATGCTGCGCTCCAGAATGAACAAATGTGAATATCTCGGCAATGGAGTGACGTAGCTCAAAATGGAAAGGAGCAACAGAATAAGGGGAGCTTGGAGATTTTTACTTGGTGTTAAACGCCATTGTTTGAGCAAGTGACAGTTGCTCTTTAAAATGTGTTGCTGGTAAATATGGGATTGTTTGCACCTATCTAGTTGTACTGTAGATGTAACTGTATTTGCATATACGACTTTCATGCATGTGCTCTCGAAAGATTGTAATGCTGAATCGTATTAGGGGATGACCTTTTATGATGTGTAGCAGTGGGTACAGAACAAGTTATTGATGATGTCTATCATTGTGGAGAGCTGTTACATTTGCTCTTTCAGGAAAGGCCTTCCGGGAAAATGTTGATTTAGGCGAAATAAGTTTTTGTGACCCTTTTTACTAACCGTGCGTCTGCCACGCCCCATCACTTTATCCTTGAATATAGTTTTAGAGGTTGAGGTTTGGGAGGCCCAGGAGAGATTTGTCAATTCGTCCTGGAGACCTCCACTTTTTGAGGGTGCGTACAGTACATTATGGAAAATATTCCTAAAGGGATTTTAGAAAAGGAGTAGGCAGGTGTGCTCAGGTCCATTGAGATAGGTGCGGTAACTTCTGGACAAAGCGGGCAGAATGAACTCTTGGGATCGGCGGGCATCTCAGTGGTCTTGCCTCCAACTCATCGGCGAGTTATCACCACACCTGTCAATGGGTGATGACATTTAATAATGGGAATAACCCTTTAAATGCTACTACTTAAAAAGTACCTGTCATTTGCTATATATTTATATATTTTTTTTCCTGGTGTAAATGTCGCTGTTCTTCTGAATCCGGTGATGTTTTTCTGTTGTTCCTGCGCCTCTCCATTCCTGAGATATAGCCTCTCTATATATCTAATCTTTTTAGCCAACTAGGCATGATCATCAAGAAAAAACGCCCCAAAGGAAAAGATGAGAACCACGCCCACTTGGCTATCAAGACTAGGGAAAGAAGGGGCCATATCTCAGGAATGGAGAGGCGCAGGAACAAAAGAAAAGCATCGCCGGAGTCAGGGGAACAGCGGGATTTACAGAAGGTAAAAAGTACATATCTATGGCAAGTGATGAATCCCCTTTAAGCTTCATGTTAAAATGCAGTAGTATAGAGGCTAATAACTATGTAGTTTCTTACAATTTGGGTCAAACATTGCAGTACCCTGTTCTGTCCATTTTACTTTCTTTTTTTTCTATACCAGAGAGCAACATAACAAAAATTTGCTGCTGAAAAAATGTATGCGGTGAGCTATATAATCCAGACGCTGAGTGTGACCTGAGGATATATGACAAGAGATGTGAGATAAAGAAAAATTTATTACTATGTGATTATATCAAGTGTTGTGGGAAACTGTGCGCACTGTAAAACTCAACAGCTCACGTTATAAAAAAAAGATCGCCCCCTGTCATTTCACCCTCTCTAAAGACAAAAGGGGGCTCCGGGGTGAGCTGAAACCAGACGCCATTGTCTCCAGTGCAAAACCCTCCTGCATTATGGCTGTAAGCAAGGTCATGTCCTGGGGACCGGTGAATGATTCCTATACCCTGTGGGGCTAAAACCAAGAAAGTTGCTTTTCCTTCAAATCTCGTATTTCAGAAGTTTTACAGTCACCACAGACAGTAAAAATATGACCGCAAATGTAATAAATCTGTGTTATGTACCGCTCTATTATCAGAGACTGGGCTGATTATTATGCAGAGGAGGTCATGGCTGCAATGGGGTTAGTACCTTGTGTGAAGGAAACCCGGTTCCACCCACGTCACCAATGTGACGTAACTACACAGTCACAGCTCTCCGGCCCCCTTTGTCCCTCAGGTCAGTAAGGGAACTGCACCTAGAGCAAATGGCCGCCTGGGAGAATGTCCTGTTACCCACTCGGTATGCTAAGATTCGTGATCAGAGTAAAAGCATCAGCCCAAAATTAATTTTATGGTTTAATTGCCTTAAGGGCGCACTAGATAATTACAGAAATATACAGTAAGCTATACAATGAAATTACAGTGGATTTGCAGACAGAGTAAAATAGAACAATAATGGTACAAGGCTTAGAGGTATTAAGCTAGAGGTCAATGTTACCAAGCTGTAAGTTGCATGTGTACGCCGGGAGCTCTGCGATCCACAGGTAAGAATCTTAGTTGCTGGACAGTCCCCAAAACGTGTGCTGCTGCTCCCTTGGCAGATCTGTCCCCTGTTCCTTCTTAGATCATCATCGTCTTGTTCTTCTGTGAGAATAGCGAGAGTCTGCCATCTGCTCACAGTTCTTAAACCTGCTAGGTCCCTCCCCTCGGTGTCAGAGGGTGGGCTAATAATCTCCACCCTTCAGCTCCCTGCAGAATTTATTCCCAATATCTAAGAAAGGGGTTAATTTTCTCCAGGACGATCGGATCAGGACACGAGAGGTACCAGTGAATGCAGTTTGTTTTGCCTGTCGCATGGAGATCAAACATGGCCCGATTCGCCCTCCACAGCGACCCAATCTCTATATCTCAGGTCCCCGAGCCATCACCGACTCGGGAGTCGCACTGTCAGATGCGCGAGGTCCGCAGGATCACACAGATATTTTTTATGAGTCTGTACCTTGAAAGGTGTGCTCATAATTCATAATCCTAGAACGGAGTCATAGTGGCTGGGAGAGACAATGGATGTGTTTTCTGTGTCTAGCTGACAGGTATAATCTAATTGAAGCCCCCCAGGCATCTCCAGTCCCCATGGTGGCGTGGCTCCTGACTCCAGTTTTGAAGTCCTGTTTTGGCCTGATCTACTTAGCATGATAAAAGACCTTGTTATTCAACAGTGGAGCACTAAACCCTGTTTTCTTCAATATGCCTACAGGCCATGGGGGTTAGGAGCAGTTAGCTGCCTGTGGTTCTGTGAACTCAGACAAAATGGTCCCTGGGACAGGCCAAGCTCAGACATGAGGCGAGCATTATGCCCCATATCCAAGATGGTGGCTGTTCCTTCATCACACCTTGCTTTAGGCCTTTTTTCCCCCTGTTGCTAAAATGACATTATTTCACTGTTACAATGGCATTACTGACACAGTTCATGCATTTCTTATATATTTTGCCTTCTATAGCAAAAAAGCATAAAGTGTAAAAAAAATAATAAAAATAATTGTACCATTTTACACTGTTGGGCTCTTTTCTCCGATCCATGTAACTTGTAAATGTCCTCACTGCTGTTATACTACCCAAGAAGTTAAAATTTCTTTCAGTACTTCTATTAGCCTACTAGATCCATGTTCTGTAACTTGCCATACATTCTTTCTTTTAATTGGGTGGTTCCTCTTTAATCAACATTCTATCAGGACTATAAGTGCTGGAATTTATTTTCTCTCACTTCCCAGCATGCATTGCACATGCCATGGTCCAATGGTTTTGGCTGTTGTGAACTAAAATCTTCCTCTTCTGCCTGTAGGAGTTTGACAGACAGGAGAGCAGGAGCTGAAAAGAGGAAGGGAGAACCAAGTGTTTGAAATGAGATTCACTACTTGTTTCCAACAAGGTAGACAGTGAGCTGTTATGTTACGGTAGCTGAGGAGTGCAGGTAAAAAAGGAAATACACCAGAGCAGTTGGAATCTATGAGATTGCAGTATCCTGACTAACCACCACAACTAGAGGCAGCCGTGGAGCGTTCCTACGTTGGTCCTAGACGCCTCGTCACAGCCTGAGAAACTAACTACACCTAAAGATAGAAATAGGAAAGCTATCTGCCCCGGAGCAGAACCCCAAAGATAATAGAAAGCCCCCAAACATGTAATGGCGGTTAGACAAGAGGAAATACTGACACAGAAAGAAAATAGTACGAGCAAACGCTGGGGCCCAAACTATCTAAATAGAAAAGGATAGGAAGGGTACTTACTGCAATCTCAGAAAACCCTGAAAAAACACCAACTCTACTAATTTCAAAATCACCTGAGATCACACGACCTCTACCACCTAAATTAGTTCTCTGGTGTAACAAAAACAAAACAGCAGCCACTGAAAAAAAACTGGAAAAAGCAAAAGTACAAAACACAGTGGCTGGACTAAACTGAGAGGGCAAAAGCCCCCGGAGGGGACCCTGAAGGCCCCCACAGAAGTGCAGGACAAAATGCAAAAATATAGCAAAAACACAAAATAAGAAATTGTCTTATCTGATAGCAGGAGATGCAGACACGACACAGCAGGCTACAAGGGAAACTGGAAAGAAGGATTCAGACCAGAACAATTGATCACCGGCAACCCTGATGGGAAAATGACTCCCTTAGATAAGACCAATCAGTAACACCTGATTCCCAGTCCTCACAATCCTCACTAGTACCCTTGTAACCACCAGAGGGAGCCTCTGCTCAGAACTCATCTCAAACCCATTCACAACAGTACCCCCCCCTTGAGGAGGGGTCACCGAACCCTCATTTGAGCAACCAGGTCGGTCAGGATGAGTTCTATGATACGCACGGATAAGTCTCCTAGCATGGATGTCCGAAGCAAACACCCAAGAATTGTCTTCCTGACCATAACCTCTCCATTTAACCAAATACTGGAGTCTTCGTCTAGAAAAACGAGAATCCAATATTTTCTCAACCACATACTCCAGATTGCCCTCAACCAAAACAGGGTCAGGAGGCACAGCAGCAGGAACCACTGGCTCAACAAACCTCTTCAACAAGGACTTGTGGAACACGTTATGGATCTTAAATGTCCCTGGAAGAAGCAAACGAAAAGAAACAGGATTAATAATCTCCATGATCTTATAAGGTCCAATGAACTAGGCTTAAATTTAGGAGATGCTACTCTCATAGGAATATTCTTTGAGGACAACCAGACCAAGTCCCCCACTTTAAACCGAGGACCATCAGTCCTATGCCGGTTAGCAAACCGCTGGGCCTTCTCCTGAGAGAGGGACAACCTCTCCACTACCTGGTCCCAAATCCGCTGCATACGCTCAACAACAGAGTCAACACCTGGACAGACAGAAGCCTCCGTCTGTCCTGAAGAAAATCGAGGGTGAAACCCAGAATTACAGAAAAACGGAGACATCAAAGTGGCAGAGCTAGCCCTATTATTAAGAGCAAACTCAGCCTAAGGCAAAAAAGAGACCCAGTCATCCTGATCAGCAGACACAAAGCATCTTAGATAAGTCTCCAATGTCTGGTTTGTTCTCTCAGTTTGACCATTGGTCTGAGGATGAAATGCCGAGGAGAAAGACAATTGAACACCCAGTTTAGAACAAAAAGTCCTCCAAAATCTGGAAACAAACTGGACTCCTCTGTCAGACACAATGTTCTCAGGAATGCCGTGTAAACGAACCACGTGCTGAAGGAACAACGGCACCAATTCAGAGGAGGAAGGCAACTTAGGTAATGGCACAAGATGTATCATTTTGGAAAACCTATCACAAATTACCCAGATGGTGGTCATTCTCTGAGAAACAGGAAGATCGGAAATGAAATCCATAGAGATATGGGTCCATGGTCTCTTGGGCACAGGCAATGGCATCAACAAACCACTAGAGCGAGAGCAAGGCTTGGAGCGAGAGCAAGTCCCGCAGGACTGCACAAATTCCCTGACATCGCGAGACAAGGTAGGCCACCAAAAGGACCGACTAACCAAGTCTCTGGTACCAAAAATTCCGGGATGCCCAGCCAATGCGGAACAATGAATCTCAGACATCACACTCTTTTTCCATTGGTCCGGGACAAACAATTTTCCAACAGGGCAGCGCTCGGGCCTATCCTCCTGACACCCCTCCAGAGCAAGTCTCAAATTGGGCGAGATGGCGGAAAGAACTACACCCTCCTTCAAAATAACAGAGGGATCAGATAGCTCAGGAGAGTCCGCAAGGAAACTCCTCGAGAGGGCATCCGCCTTAACATTCTTAGTGCCAGGAAGAAAGGAAACCACAAAATTAAAACGTGTGAAAAACAAGGCCCACCTGCCTGTCTAGGATTGAGTCGCTTGGCAGATTCCAGATAGACCAGATTCTTATGGTCCGTAAGGACCACCACCTGATGTTTGGCTCCCTCCAGCCAATGTCTCCACTCTTCAAAAGCCCACTTCATGGCCAATAACTCCCGATTACCCACGTCATAATTACGTTCAGTAGGAGAAAATTTTCGAGAGAAAAAGGCACAAGGGTTACTTTTAGAGGTCTCTGGATCTTTTTGGGACAAAACGGCACCTGCCCCAATTTCAGAGGCATCAACCTCCACCTGAAATGGCAGAGAAACATCAGGCTGCCGTAGAACAGGAGCAGAAGTGAATCTCTGCTTAAGTTCCTGAAACGCAGAGACTGCCTCAGGAGGCCAATTCACCACATCAGAACCCTTTCTGGTCAAATCAGTTAATGGTTTAACAATAACCGAGAAATTACCAATAAATTTACGATAAAAATTGGCAAAACCCAAAAATCTCTGAAGAGCCTTTAATGAAGTAGGTTGGACCCAATCACAGATGGCCTGAACCTTGACCGGGTCCATTTCAATAACAGATGGGGACAAAATGAATCCCAGAAATGAGATCTTCTGTACGCCAAAAAGACACTTTGATCCCTTCACATACAGAGCATTCTCTCTCAAAATCTGGAATACAGTTCGAACAAGTTTCACATGAGAGTCCCAGTCATTAGAAAAAATCAAGATATCATCCAAATAAACAATCAGAAACTTGTCCACAAAATCCCTGAAAATGTCATTCATGAAGGACTGGAAGACGGAAGGAGCATTAGTGAGCCCAAAGGGCATCACAAGGTACTCAAAATGCCCTTCAGGGGTGTTAAATGCCGTCTTCCATTCATCCCCGTGCTTAATGCGAATAAGGTTATACGCCCCCCTGAGGTCAAGCTTGGTAAACCAAGTAGCGTTTTTCACCCTGGAAAACAGGTCAGAAATCAAGGGTAACGGGTATTGATATTTCACAGTAATATTGTTCAAGAGACGATAATCAATACACGGCCTTAATGAACCATCTTTTTTGGCCACAAAGAAAAAACCGGCACCTAAGGGTGAAGAGGATGGTCTGATATGACCCTTCTCCAATGATTCCTTGATATAAGACCGCATAGCGTCATGTTCAGGTACAGACAAGTTAAAAAGGCGACCTTTAGGGAATTTACTACCTGGCACTAATTCAATAGCGCAGTCATAGCTCCTATGGGGAGGTAAGGATGCAGATTTACTTTCGCTAAACACATCAGAAAAATCAAACAAAAAGTCAGGAACATCCTGAGCCTGGGGGGAGGCAGAAAAAACAGGAGTGTTGGTATTAACACATTGGCAGCCCCAACTGGTTACAGACACAGATTTCCAATCCAAAACAGGATTATGAGACTGTAACCAAGGGAAACCCAGCACTATAATGTCATGCAGATTATATAGAACCAAAAATTTGCAGCACTCCTGGTGATCAGGTTCAACCCTCATTATCACCTGAGTAGAAAACTGGGGTTTATTCTCAGCCAAAGGGGTAGAATCGATCCCCAGTAGGGGAATAGACTTCCGTAGGGGTATCAAGGGAAACCCACAACGTTTAGCAAAATCATAATCCATCAGGTTAATAGCTGCTCCAGAATCAACGAAAGCCTGAGCAGAAAATGAGGACAGAGAGCATATCAGAGTGACAGTTAATAAAAACTTAGTCTGAACACTACCCAAGACAACTGAGCGTGCAAAATGTCTTCCCCGCTTAGGGCAGACTGAAATAGCATGAGAGGCATCACCACAGTAGAAACATAACCCATTGCGCTTTCGAAACTCATGACGCTGTGCCCCAGACACCACTCCATCACACTGCATGGGCTCAGCAGCTGGCTCACAAGGCAACACCATACCACGCATACTTCTCCGCTCACGCAAACGTCTGTCAATTTGAATCGCTAATGACATAGAATCATTGAGACCAGAGGGGACAGGGAATCCCACTATAACATCCTTTACATTATCCGACAGACCCTTCCGGAAAAGGGCCGCCAAAGCATCGTCATTCCACTTGGTCAGGACTGCCCACCTACGGAATCTCTGACAGTATAACTCAGCGTCATCAAGCCCCTGATTTAATGCCAACAAGGCTTTTTCAGCTTGATCAGTGACATTAGGCTCATCGTACAATAACCCCAAGGCCTGAAAAAATGCATCAACATCACTCAAAACAGGATCCCCAGGTATCAGGGAAAAAGCCCAATCCTGAGGATCGCCGCGCAGGAGAGAGATGATAATTTGAACCTGCTGCGCTGCGTTCCCTGAGGACTTAGATTTTAAGGCAAGAAACAATTTACAATTATTTTTGAAATTCTGAAACTTAGCTCGATCCCCTAAAAACAAATCTGGCATGGGGATCCTAGGTTCCACAACAGGCAACCCAGCAAGATAGATAGCAATACTCCGAACCTCAGTGGCAAGCTGATCCACACGGCCAGACAACTGTGCAAACTCCATTGGGAGAAAAGATCCTCCCCAGCACCCAGAGATACAGAGGGAAAAAAAAAAATGCAACAAACAGAAAAATATCTCTGACAACTTTTCTTCCTTCAAAATATTTTTTCCCTTCTGTGAGTACCATACAATTTTTATGGCCGGTGATACTGTTATGTTACGGTAGCTGAGGAGTGCAGGTAAAAAAGGAAATACACCAGAGCAGTTGGAATCTATGAGATTGCAGTACCCTGACTAACCACCACAACTAGAGGCAGCCGTGGAGCGTTCCTACGTTGGTCCTAGACGCCTCGTCACAGCCTGAGAAACTAACTACACCTAAAGATAGAAATAGGAAAGCTATCTGCCCCGGAGCAGAACCCCAAAGATAATAGAAAGCCCCCAAACATGTAATGGCGGTTAGACAAGAGGAAATACCGACACAGAAAGAAAATAGTACGAGCAAACGCTGGGGCCCAAACTAACTAAACAGAAAAGGACAGGAAGGGTACTTACTGCAATCTCAGAAAACCCTGAAAAAACACCAACTCTACTAATTTCAAAATCACCTGAGATCACACGACCTCTACCACCTAAATTAGTTCTCTGGTGTAACAAAAACAAAACAGCAGCCACTGAAAAAAAACTGGAAAAAGCAAAAGTACAAAACACAGTGGCTGGACTAAACTGAGAGGGCAAAAGCCCCCGGAGGGGACCCTGAAGGCCCCCACAGAAGTGCAGGACAAAATGCAAAAATATAGCAAAAACACAAAATAAGAAATTGTCTTATCTGATAGCAGGAGATGCAGACACGACACAGCAGGCTACAAGGGAAACTGGAAAGAAGGATTCAGACCAGAACAATTGATCACCGGCAACCCTGATGGGAAAATGACTCCCTTATATAAGACCAATCAGTAACACCTGATTCCCAGTCCTCACAATCCTCACTAGTACCGCTTGTAACCACCAGAGGGAGCCTCTGCTCAGAACTCATCTCAAAACCATTCACAACAGTGAGCCATGTCCACCATTTATGTAACCAATGAAGCCACAACCCCTAAGGCCACGTTCACATATTCAGTATGAAGGACTTCATGTGACTTCCCGTTGAGCAGCAGTAGTGCCCTCTGGAACTGTGTAATGGGTTCATTTTCTGAGCCGGGGGGGAATAGGTAACTTTTTATGAAAGAGGTCTGACCCGACAAATCATCAATTTCTTATAAATGCTATGCCAGACTGCATTTTTATTTTTTCCTACGTCCCTTTTTCTTTTTTTTCCTGGTTGCACATTCCGTGGATAGTTTTGTGCTTGTAATTCTACTTTAACCTTTCGAATCAGTTTGCCAAGGAATGGTTTCCTAGACTATAATCACTACTTGTTATCAAAACCAAATGTAATCTTGTAATACGCTGGATTTTTATTAAAGCGGGTTGTTCGACAGTAAAATATTTTTTTTAAATGAAATCTATTAAAAAAAAAATAAACTGAGGCATACTCGCCCTCCAGCACCCCCACGGACCCAGTGCGGCCCCTTCTGGACATCTGCGCTGGCTCTGGAGGACGTGTAAGGCCCATTTAGAAATCACAATGACTGTGCCCTTCTAGTCACCAATTACAGGCGGCAGCGGTGCTGTGACTTCTGAACGGGGCAGACCGGCAGCGCTGGACCTGTAGGGGCACAGGAAGATGAGCATGCTTTCATTTATTAATTTTAATCAATACCTGCCTTTAAAAGATATATTTTACTGTTGAACAACCTCTTTAATAATGATATTATATGACCCCTTAGGAAAAAAAATACTATTACCGGTAGTCTATTTAGTTCAACCTATTTTTCTGCATGGTTTAACTCTTAGGGCTTGTTCACATGTAGCGTTTTTGATGCATGTTTTACAGTAACGTCACAATGAATGATATTTCTAAAGTCTAATTCAGACAGTGCATTTTTTTTCCCTTCCAGTTCTTTTATTTTTTTGTTACCTGTGGTGCATTTTTAAATAATGAAGCATGTCAATTTTTTCAGATTTTTCTCCAGTGAGATCAATTTGGCTTAACATAAAACAAAATCATACAAAATGCTTCAAAAAGTACCATGTGAACATGCCCTAAGGCCATTGTCATAGAGTGCTTTGAAAATGTTTTCTGGGTTTTTTTTTTGGAGCGAATCGACTCTAAAAGGCTCCACAAAAAAACATAAAAAATGCTGGGAAAATTCTATTTCTACGGGAAATCCATTTTTGCTGTTTATATGAAGAGTTTTTTTGAGCATTCTTTTTTTTTTTTTTTTTACTAAAGTGGTTTTTTAAAAGCAGGCCAGGTAGATGATAAAAAAGGAAGGCACTGTCCAATTAAAAATCTGAAAAAAAGCTTCAGGTTCTCTTTAGAGGAGTTGTCCAAAATTGGACATTCCCTTGTTAAATGTTAATTACCCCACATAAAAAAAAAATAGAAATCGTATACACCCTTCCTGGGTAGGCGCCGTTCCGGAAGGAGTGGTTCAGTAGTGGGCAACCCCTTTAATGCCTCATCTACTAAACATATAAACACGTTTTCAATTCACCGAATAATTTCATAATCCTGCTGCTCTTACATACGAAAATCCCTTCTATTAAAATATCTGTCGATAACGATTTAAACACTTATTAGAACATACATATTTAAGGGGAGGGCATTTTAAGGAGAATTAGGCCTTATTTATGAGTTTTCTTTGTTGCCTATAGCAACCAATCAGAGCTCAGATTTCATTTTTTAAACCACTCTGGGAAAATGAAAGCCGAGTTCTAATTGGTTGTTATAGGCAACAAAGACAGCTTTACTGTTAGGCCGTTTTAGTGAATGTTGTGCCTCTCATAAAAAGGATATTGTGATTTGATATATACATTTTTACATGATCATGTTCTCATCTACATGTTGCAGTCATTTGGTGTGTTACTTGAACGCCAACATAAAAAATATATATAAAGCATCTATAAAAACTTCCTTCTCACCCCCACTGGGAGTGGTCTTTGTTGTCCTTTCTCATTCTCAGGTCCTCTACCAGAGGCCTGGGAGTTTGAGGGTTCTGCGCAGGATCTTAGCTATTCCCAGTATTGCGCTTTTCTGGACAGAGAGCTCAGATGTTGCTCCTGGGATCTGTTGCAGCCATTCTTCCAACTTAGGGGTCACTGCTCCAAGTGCTCCTATCACCACTGGAATCACTGTTGCCTTCACCTTCCACATCTTCTCCAGTTCTCCTTTGAGGCCCTGGTATTTCTCCAGCTTTTCATATTCCTTATTTATTATTATTATTATTATACATTTATATAGCGCCATTTATTCCATGGCGCTTTACATATGAAAAGGGAAAAATATAGACAGATACAATAAACATGTGCTAGACAAGGGACACACAAGTACAGAAGGAGAGAGGACCCTGCCCGCGAGGGCTCACAGTCTACAGGGATGGGTGAGAATACACCCTTCTTTCTGATGTTGCTGTCACTTGGCACTGCCACATCTATTATCATTGCAGTCTTCTGATCCTTGTCTACTATCACAATGTCTGGTTGGTTAGCCATCACCTGCTTATCTGTCTGGATCTTGAAGTCCCACAGGATTTTAGTCCTTTCATTCTCCACCACTTTCTCTGGGGTATGCCACCTGGACTTAGGGGGACTTGGCCCATATGCTGTGCAGATGTTCCTGTATAAAATTCCCGCTACTTGGTTGTGGCGTTCAGTATACGCTGTTCCTGCTTGCATTTTATATCCTGCCACTATGTGTTGGACAGTTTCTGAGGTTTCATTGCATAGCCTGCACCTTGGGTCTTGTCTTATGTGGTATATTCCTGCTTCTATGGATCTGGTACTTAGTGCTTGCTCTTGTGCCGCTATGATTAGGGCCTCGGTGCTGTCTCGGAGTCCAGTTTTCTCCAGCCATTGGTAGGATTTCTCCATGTCAGCCACCTCCATTATGTACATCCCATGCAGAGGCTTGTCTTGCCATGGCGCTTCATGTTTCTGTTCTTCCTTCCAGGTCTGTTGTTGCTGCCTTAGACTTTATCTCAACATCTCATCTTTTGGCGCCATTCTTCTAATGTATTCCTGGATACTCCTTGTTTCATTCGTGATGGTGGCTTGGATGCTTATCAAGCCTCGACCACCCTCCTTTCTGTTGGTATACAATCTTTGGGTGCTAGACTTAGGGTGGAGACCTCCATGCATTGTGAGGAGCTTTCGTGTCTTCACGTCTGCAGCTTCCATCTCTTCTTTTGGCCAGCACACTATGCCAGCAGGGTATTTGATAACTGGCAGGGCATATGTATTGATGGCACAAATCTTATTCTTCCCATTGAGCTGGCTCTTCAGGACCTGTCTTACCCTTTGATGGTATTTGGATGTTGCTGCTTTCCGTGCCTCCTCATCATTGTTACCGTATCCCTGTGGGATGCCGAGGTACTTGTAGCATGTCTGTACATCTGCTACGTGCCCTGCTGGTAATTCCACTCCATCGGTTTTGACTAGCTTGCCTCTTTTTATCACCAAACGGCTGCACTTCTCCAGTCTGAATGACATCTCGATGTCTTCGCTGTAGATCCTTGTCAGGTGGATCAGTGAATCGATGTCTCGTTCGTTTTTCATATACAGCTTGATGTCATCCATGTAGAGGAGGTGACTGATGGTGCTTCCACTTTTGAACTTGTATCCATAGCCAGACTCTGTAATTATCTGACTGAGGTGGTTCATGCCTATGCAGAACAGCAATGGGGACAGTGCATCACCTTGGTATATGCCTCATTTGATGGATACATGTGCTAGTTGTCTTGAGTTGACTTCTAATGTTGTTCTCCATAGCCCCATTGAGTTTCTGAGGAAGGTTCTTAATTTCCTATTGACATTGTAGAGAGCCAAGCATTCACAGATCCATGTGTGTGGCATTGAGTCATAGGCTTTCCTGTAGTCCATCCAGGCTGTGCTGAGATTGGTCTGTCTGGATCTTGAGTCTTGAGCGACTGCTCTATCTACTAGGAGCTGGTGCTTGGAGTCTCTGGTGTCGGTCCCAATGCCTTTCTGAGCTGGATTCATGTACTGGTTCATATGGTTCTGTAGCTTGGTGGCTATGATGCCTGACAGTAGTTTCCATGTTGTTGTAAGGCAGGTTATTGGGCAGTAGTTGGATTGAACTGTTCCTTTATGAGGATCCTTCAAGATCAGCACTGTTCTACCTTGTGTCAGCCAAGCTGGATGTTGGCCTTCTCCTAGCAGTTGGTTCATCTGCTTTTCTATGCGTTCATGTACCACTGTTAATATTCTTCAGCCAGTAGGTGTGGATCATGTCTGGACCAGGTGCTGTCCAGCTCTTCGTGTTCTTGACCGCTGTTGGATGTCTGCTTCTGTAATGGTAGAAAATAGAAAGAAAAACTTGGCACTCAACTTGTATCTTAGTCTGTAAATATTTTATTCTGCAGTCCGTGAAGTCCTTAAAGAAAGGGTCCAGTCGCCACAGAAGTACTGCACCTCAACCAGAGGTGTGGTATCCCACCTTTCAGGTAAGATGGAGACACCCAACCTGGCTCTGACACAACACTGCACCCATCACACACACTAGCGCAGTTCCTCTAGCATGCCTGCAGCTAGGAAAGGGTGTTAGATGGTGGGTGGAGCTGGAGGGTTAGAGCAGGAGAATAGGGGGAACTAAGAGAGAGTCTTCCCATAGGGGAAGAAGGGGAAAGACGTGCTTAGGCAACCTTCCCATAGGGGAAGGCGGGAAGAGATAGAACCGTGCAGCAGGCTCCTAGTCTGAGGAGCTGCTGACAGACAGAAAGCAGAAAGAAGGTTCCCTGGAGGGAAAAGGGATTTCTCAGAGGCACGGCTGAGCAGAAGGCTACCCGTGGGGCTCGTTCCAGGCTGACGGACGTCAGTTGGGAGAATCCAGGTCGCAGAAGGGTCTCGGACCCTAGCCTACTGGAGCGTACAACAGGACTCAGCTAGCAAGCTGACAGCTGTGGCATCTTTAGGGGTCATAGCTAACAACCACAATCATCTCCGGGAAGGCGGCTATATAGAATCAAGGAAACGCCTGGGTCACGTTGTCTGACAGGATTCGCAGCTGTTGGACTGGGACACTGTTTGTGTGGTGCTGGGAAGGAAGAGGAGTAGGAATCAGCACAGTGAGATGGCCAGGAAAGGCATATACTAACAGGGAGCTCTGGACAGGTGTTCTCCATCTACCTGGGAGTTGGCTGGATCCCTCACCTGGAGGACGTGGCACCAAGCGGGCACCTGTGCAGAACTGTGAGTAAAGCTTTGGAAACTGCATTTGACTGTGTCCTCTCAAGTTCTTCCTGCGGCACCCACCCCACACTGCTACATCTACCAGCACCATTCTCCTCTACAACATACTCCTGCCCTGGGACAACAAGCTCTGCCTGTGGAGAGCTATTCCAACTCTGCTGCACCATACCACCAGTCGCAGAGGATCTCACCATAAACCACAAGTGGCGTCACGAACACTTCAATACAAACTCTTTTCATCCCCTGTAAATATTCCACTTTTATTGGACGCCCAGGGCCACAGACCGGGTCACTGATTCCGTGACACATCCCTTTAAGACACCGGCCCGGTACCGAGTACCCCACTGCCCTGGCGGGCGATCCAAAGATACAAGTTGAGTGCCAAGTTTTTCTTTCTATTTATCGGGTTTGGGTAACCTACTTGAGCACCTGCACAGTAGTGTCACGATATATATTGATATGCTTCTGTAATGGTGACTGGTTCTTGCTCTAGGTGGTTGCTGTGTTTCATTCTCAGATCTTGCAGCCACATTGCACTGGTGTTGTGTGTTTTTTCCTTCTCCCATATATCCCTCCAGTATTGTTCAGTCTTTGCCATTGGTGGAGTTGCTGTCTTTGTGCTGTTACTCTGTAGTTGGGAGTACACTTTAGATGTTTCCTTGGAGAACAGGACATTTATCTTCTTGGCCTCAGCTTCTTTAGTGTATTTCCCTAGTCTTGTAGCGAGCTGTGAGCCTTTGTTTAACACTCTCTAGGGCTTCAGTTGGGGTCAGGCCTTTGTACTTGTCCAGCTTGGTCTTATTCTTGATCTTTACACCCTTCTGTATTTCTGTTAGTTGGCTGACTTCCTTTCGTGTCACCTTGATTTTTGTCTCCAGCCTTCTTTTCCAAGGGGGGCACATACTTCAGTTGTTCTTGCTGATTGTATAGCCAAGCATCTCCATGATTGCTGAGGCAGTAGCATAGATGAGTTTATTAGTTTGCGTTATGATGGTGGTAGGTATTGATCCAAGTGCTCTATTGGCATTTTCTATCATACTGTCAGGTGGTGTTTCTTTGCTGGGCCTTGGCAGTCGATCTCTGGTATTGGTGGTATTTAGTTTATCTAAGATCTCCTGTTTCAGAAGACCAGCTGAAGTGCTCTCTAGTTGCAGGACTGGATCAGGGTTTTCAGGGAGTCACACGTGTTGTTCTTCCAGGTCTTCATGTGGGGTGGATCTGCAGTGCAGTTGATCCATCTCAAGTTGTGATAATAGCTTTCTCTTTATGATAATGAAACGTTGGGTGACTAGTTGTTTCTCAGTCAGTGGACAAATAGTTCTTGTATCCATCCAGAGTTTCCTCATACGCTTCATATATCCTCTCTCATTTGGTCTGCTGTTATAGTAGCATTTCATCAGATCCAGGTTCTCTTGCCTTGTCCATGTATGGTTTGTTCTAGTAGCCTATTTATCATCAAATTGTCCTGGTTCCTTAACGTCTGACTGGGACCTTGTTAATCGGGGCGACGTCCGAGCCGGCATGACTCTCTTTGTTTGTGACACTCTCATGTTTATTGAGGTAGGCACTATAGTGTTAGTAGTTTTGCCCAAGGACCACTACTGGTATATATTTCCAACAGGGCAGAGCCAGGATATGAACCCCAGACTCCCACGTTTGTGGTTATGCACTTTTAATAGCTAAAACAGCCACCTAAGGTAATATTATAGTGTTAGGAGCCTTAGTATATAATTTATTTTTAATTTATTTTCCCAGGTCAGGGAAACCATTATACTCACAAGAAACATACAGCGATGGGCATTGTTGGTATTGGTCTGGTCCCTCCCTTCTTCTTGTGATGCCATCCTCCTTCTGTGCTTAGTGTGGATGACGTGTCCTATGTCATCCTTAGTGTCCCCGGCATTGCTTTCCTGCGCAGGCGTGCTTCTATGCCCTGTCGAAGGCAGAGCAAAGTACTGCAGTGCACATGCGCAAGAAAAGGCTAAAGAACTTGGCGCTTGCTCACTGCAGCATTTTACGTTGCCCTGGTCAGGGCATAGAAGTGCACCTGCATATGAGCGTGATGCTGGGGAGACTGTGTGGGATGACGTAGGATGCGTCCTCCACAAGAAGCACAGGAGGACGGCATCTCAAGATGAAAGAAGGCACCGGACCAAGACCAGCGATGCCCTTGTAGGTGAGTATTTTAAAAGGTCTTTTTCTTGTCATGCAGACTGGATTGTGGGCATTTATACAGCATATTAGAACGCTCTATATCAGGGTTGAAAGGTACTGGCCTTATCTCATATGGGACAAACCTGGTGACAGGTTCCCTATAAAGAGCTTTGCCACATGGGATATAAAGCCAAACCAAAATTACCAGTTGCAGACAGCTGTTTCTTGATTCTTGCCCCCTATCATTGTATAGGGCACTGATTTGCTTGGTGAGAGGCCTTTGACGAGGGGGTCTAAGAGTGAATAGTTTCTTCTTAAAGAGGACCTTTTGTTAGATTTTTAAATACTGTATAATCTGAGCACCTTCTCCATCCAATGGCCCCTACTCCATTGATTCTGGAACAGTTTTTATTTTTCTTCTGTGCCCCTTTATTCCAAAGTTATACCACCCACACTCACAAAATAAATATGCAAATTTTCCAATCAGCCAACTGGGCGTATACCACAGAATTATAGGTGTGGCCATGTTTTGATTGGCTAGCTCCAGAGAGAAATAGCAAACGCTCATAAAGTTCTATGGCACGTGCCTAGTTGGTTGAAGGGAAAATTTGCTCCTCTATTTCAAGGTGGCGTACCTTTGGACTGGTGGGGCACAGATGAAAAAGAAAAACTGTTCCAGAATCGGTGGAGAACAGGTAATCAGTATAAATTGAAAAATTAAGTGAAAATCCTCTTTAAAGAGACTAAGAAACTGATCCAAGTACCATCCATCTCTAACAGAGTACTTATGTGGCAGATGAACTTTTAGGCCTCCACCGGTACCGAGACCTGAATATCCACCACATCTGTACTCTCCATCTTATTGTTACTGCCCAGTCGCCCCGTTTCTTAGACCGATTTGGTGTGTTTCTCACTGATTCCTTCCTACAGGCACATATTCATCCGAGGGAAGGCTGTGATTCCACATGTTTGAACCCAGGGTTATACATCTCTGCTGTGAACTCCAAGTTTACATATAGAGGAAAATGTCACATTCCATTCACACTCCGAGCTCCTTCCACTTCCTTCCGATTGCTTATTTTAGAGTCCAGTGAGTTTTTCTCACGTCCTGAGGAGAAAGATGTTTTCTCTGCAGCTGATAAGTTCAGAATGACTTCCAGCGTTGGATTCACTCATGGTGTATTGTTGCACCATGGATTTGTCCACCATGAATCTGCTGCAAATCTGCGTGTGTTACGTGTAGATTTGCAGCGGTATTGCTGAGGAGTGAACGTTTCCCTTTGTATTTTGCTCTAAATTTGGCATTAAATAATAATAATTGTTAAAGTTTTACTATTTTACAATTATATTATTTAGGAAAATGATTGGTGAGAAGCCCATATGTGTTTTTGTTGTTTTTTTTTGGGGGAGGGCCGAAGGAACCCTTGTGGATAGAAAAGTTTTGAGGTTTGTGTTTCTGTAGAAAGGATACAATGCTGTGCCATAATTAGATAAACTTTTTTATTTTTGTATTACATATGATAGGTATAATAACATTTTTAGAGCAATGTGTGTCAGTATTATTTAGGTATATCATAGCTTATTATTTGAGTAATATGTGCAATTATCTTGGCATGGTATAAAGCTATTATATGAGCACTCTATGGTGGTATTATTTGGCATATAATCTGAGCAGTGCATAGTTGTCACGACACAGCTGTCGTGTGACCCGGGACCAGGGGATCCTTCCCTGTCCCTCCTGACACTAGTGGGCACCCTAGCTCTCCCTATTCCCCGGGATACTTCTGAAGGTGAAGATGCCAGGGTCGTCACCATTGCCTTATTTCTTGAGTTAGCCTTCTGTCTGTTCTCTTACCCCACCCAGGGAAGAGGGGCGCTACCGTGCACTGCAGTACACCAACTCGACAAATAAGGCAATACAAAATAAAGGTATACAAAATATTCACTCACATATAATAGAGGAATGCATCTGGGAGTGGAGGAAGGGGAATAAACCAAAGTAGAGAAGGGAAGGGAATGACCACACTTACAAACCACGCAACAGTCACAGATAACTCTTCCAGAACTCCTTCTCATGTGAACTCCTCTCCTAAGCCATGCAGCAAACGATAGCTCTGACATGGATTTGAATCAGGAGCCAAATTATGAAAAGAACGGGAGTGGCTGAGTTCAGCTGAGAGCTCAGGGTTTTACAACAAGGCCGATTAACCCCTGCTTTGCCAAAAGGAATAAACACCATTAAAATAAAAGAGAAGTGCTTCTTCTGCGCGCAGGTGTAAGAGCAATCAGACGCCGCAGTCTTCTGGCTCCTCTCTGTTGCGGAAACCCTGTGACAGTTGTATTTTTTTAATTGTATTAATTGAAAATGGTATGATGGTATTGCAGTGGCTTGTAAAAGTTAGGGCACCCCTGGTCAAAATTACTGTTATAGTGAACAGCTAAGCAAGTTGAAGATGAAATGATCTCTAAAAGGCCTAAAGTTAAAGATGACACATTATCTTTTTGTATTTTAGCCCCCTAAAAAATATATTGTAATTTATTTCATTTATTTATTTTTTGATTTCAAAAATTACAAAAAGGAAAATGGACCGATGCAAAAGTTTGGACACCAGTGGAGATTTGTGTGCTCAGATAACTTTGATCAAGGTTTCAGACCTTAATTAGCCGGATAAGGTTATGGCTTGTTCACCATTATCATTAGGAAAGGCAAGGTGATGCAAATTTCCCAGCTTTATAATAACCCAGCCTACTCTAACCTTGTGCCAAAAAACAGCAGCCATGGGTTCTTCTAAACAGCTGCCTAGCACTCTGAAAATGGTGGAGACTCACAAATCAGGAGAAGGCTAGAAGACGACATCAAAGCGTTTTCGATTTGCCCTTTCGTCAGTTTGAAATGTAATTTAGAAATGGCAGCCCCAGCTGCTGTATCTTCTTCACAATTCACCGATATGGATCCCTTTTAGATTCTTTCAGGCTATTGAAGGGGTGTTTAGATCTCTGCTTTGGATGGGTGGAACGTCTCGTATTAAATTGGAAACTCTGCAGGGGGACAAATCAGATGGGGGGTTAGCGGTTCCTAACCCGTGGGTCTATTTCTTGGCAGCTCAGGCTCAATATTTTAGAGGATGGGAGGATACAGGTAAAAATGTGTTAAAGGATCTCTTGCAGTGGGGGGTAAATAGCTGTTCTTTACATGAAGCACTAGAGGGTAACAAATTCAAATCTTCTCCAAAACAACTTCCCACATTATCGTTAATCCATAAAATATGGTGGAAAATAAGAGATCTGCAACAAATAGAGAGTTGCTCACAATTTACATCAATATGGGACACCCCTTGGTTAGTTAATCTGAGAAGTTTGTTGGGTTTTGGGAAGTGGAGGGAGAGCGGGGTGAGCAGGGTATCCCAGCTGCTATTGAATAATGTACTCAATGCTTATGCACAATTACAGGAGGAGTTTGATCTCAATCCAAAGGACTTTTATAAATCAATCCAGCTACGTCATGCGTTCAATGCGGACTTTATGGAGAGTCGCTTGAAAGTCTATGTACCAAATACTGTATACAGTTAATTAGTAGATCAAATAGTTCATCTGGGATAATATCGCGGCTATATAGATCTTTATTAACATTAGTGCTAAGCAAACACCCAATTCATAGTAAAGAGGATGGGAGGCAGAGATCGGCCCAATAGAAGAAGGTCAATGGATAGAGATATTGGAAAGGGTTCCTCAACTCTCTCTTAGTGATGCGCATAGACTTTCTCAACTTTATCTAATACATAAGATGTATAGAACCCCGGAGTTTATGTGTAAGATTGGGGCCAGAGCAGACGCATGCTGTCCTAGGTGTGGGGTGGAGCCGGCCACCCTTCTTCATATGATGTGGTCATGTCCTGAACTGGAGGGATACTGGAGGAAAGTACTAGGATTAATTAGACAAGTGGTTAAGGTGGTATTGGAAACGACGCCCTTAGTTTGTGTGCTGGGGTATGTGGAAGATCTACAGACAAATGAAACGGGTAAAATAGCTGCAGCATGAATGCTGTACTTAGCAAGGAAATTAATAGCGCAACACTGGTTGGATACCGAAAGCCCAACAAAACAAGAATATATCAACAAAATAAACTGGTTTATAAGTTTGGAAAAAGGTGTGCATAAAAAAAGAGGCAATATCAATAAATTTGAACAGCTTTGGGCTGCCTGGATGGATGAACCAGGGCTCCCATCGAGGGAATAGTGAGATATAGATTGGGCTTGATTTAATAAAGAGGATTACGAGAGTTATGATCCATGTTTATCCCATGAGCAATAATAATGATTGCACAGCCAGAAACTGCAATAGGAGATGTTTTCTTTCAAGACATTACAGTGGTGATGACTGTTTTTTTTTTTTTTGCTTTTTTTTAGAAAGGGAATTTTTTGTTTTTAATTTAATTTTACCCTTTTTTGTCCCCAGTTGTTCTTAATTTTCTGTGTTTACCCAAAGCGGGTAATTTGTTTGTGTAAAAATTGTTGGAAAACTTCAATAAAGATATTTTATTAAAAAAAAATTAACAAATGGCAGTTAACAGGAACAGTGGAGGGCAAGATAAGGTCTGGAAGACCAAGCAAATTTCAGTGAGGTGCTCGTAGGATTGCTAGAGAGGCAAATCAGAACTCCTGCTTGACTGCAGAAGACCTTCAGAAAGTTTTAGCAGACTCTGGACTTGTGGTACATTGTTCTACTGTTCAGAGATACCTGCACAAATATGGCCTTCATGGAAGAGTCATCAGAAGAAAACCTCTCCTGCGTCCTCACCTCAAAATGCACATCTGAAGGTTTTACAATGGCCCTCACAGTCTGTTGATCTCAGCATCATTGAAAAATCTGTGTCTACACCTCAAAAAGGCAGTGCATGCAAGACAACCCAGGAATCTCACAGAACTGGAAGAATTTTCCTAGGAAGAATGGATGAAAAATCCTCAAGTATTGAAAGACTCTTGGCTGGCTACAAAAGCATTTACAAGCTATGATACTTTCAAAATGGGGTGCTACTAGGTACTAACCATGCACGGTGCTCAAACGTTTGCATTGGCCCATTTTCCTAATGTTGCTATATAAGCAATGTATGGATAAAATATTTGGGTATGTAAGGGTAGTATTACTTGGGCATGGTATCATAGCATAAAATATGTTTGATATTTTTGGGATTATATTATGATAGAATTATTTGAACTGTGAATGGTATTAGTAATATTACCATTATATTGGCATGGTATTATTTAGGTATATTATGATGGCATAATTTGACCAGTAAATGGTATTATTTTTTTAAATAATTCTTTGGGAATGGTATAATGGTCTTACACACAAGTAATATAACCAAATATTACAGTAATATTATGGCAGTTGTATCTGAGCAGTGAATGGTAGTATTATTGTATTTGGTCATGGTATGATCATATCATATAAGCAATGTATGGTGGTATTGTTTTAATAAATGATACTAATTGTTTATAACAGTATTTGGGAAGGCACAATGATATTGCATGAGCACAATATGGCCGCATTATTTAGGTGTATTTGGGCAGTATTTGGTAGTTTTATTTTTAACATTATTTGGAAATTAGATTTAATGGCCTCATTTAACTGTTACTAATATTATGTGAGCATATTATGGCAGCATTATTTGACCATTGAAGGTTCTATTATTTCTATAAATTCAATTTATGATGTTAATATGTGGTTATAATGTGACAGAATTATTAGAGACGTGATTGGTAATATTATAGCCTCATTTGAAGATGTTATGATGGTATTATATGAGCAGTGTATTGCAGCACCATTTAAGAACATTATGACAGTATCATTTGTGCAGTAGGTGTTTTTTTTAGCATTTTTTATGGCATTAGTATAAAACATTAGTCGGCATAATATGGCGACAATTTTTTACAATTTTTTTTAAACAATTGTACAGTTCTTCTATGCGAACAGTGTGCTTAGTTTATGTGGCTATTTTTTTTTAGCAATATAACCTAATGGTATTTGAGAAGTGAATAGTGCCATATAATCTGATCTGGACACTAGTGGGGGCCACAGTGAACTGTCACACCACACCAGGGCCCACCAGGCTTTAGTTATGCCTCTGCCGTTGACTGAGCTGCTGAACTAAGGTCGTCCCTATTCCTTTGGAATTGGCCTAATGTTTGGGAAAGCGAAATGGCTGGGTCCAGCGATTAATATCAGTGATGCCACTCCATGTTCAGTATTCTAGAATATTTTACAGCTTTCTGTATTTTGGGAAATAAGGTCTTGAACGGAAACTACTTTTTTTCTTTTCTTTCACACATCTCTGAATTTTTTGGGCTAGTCTAGGTAAATCTTCGCAGCATTAGATTTGATATTTGCACCACTTATTACAAATTGGAGACATTTTATTACTGCACCAATTTGGCGGAGACGTCCTTCGTCTCCACTAAGTCATTACAGTAAGCACAAAAACCCCCTTGATGTGCGACTAAATATAGTCTCATCGAAAAACATTTCATTTGCATAAAAACATTTTGAGCAAACACGAGGTGTTTATTTGGCGTCAACCACGGAGCACGTAGACCTCAAGGTGTTCATAGTCGATGCCTTGTGTCATTTCTAATTAGTAAGAACTGCTACTATTCACTGCAGGGAGATCTCTAACATTTCCCTTTCACTGTTAAATATAGCCGATGTGTTAACAGTATCATATTCCTGATTTAGAGGCTCGATACATTTCTGTACCTTATTAGCACTTACAAATATTATGTTCCTTGCTGTAGAAAAAAAGAAAAATGCATTTATTACTTTTGATATCTTTTATGTGAAATTCACGAAAATTAATCTTGAAAGCTTGCAGTTTTCACACTGGAGGAGACACAATAGGCTGACACTTCCTGTTAACTGTAGCTCGTTTCTTTAGGTTTGCTCATTGGCATAACCATAGAAGTTGCACCTTCAGGACTTGGTATACAAGATCTTAGACATTTTGTGCCACCGACGATACAAGGTAGGTGGTGTCAGCAGGGATGTGGAGTCGGTAAGCCAAACCTCCAACTCCGACTCTGACTTCTCAGTTTCCATTACAACAACTCCGACTCCACAACTCCGACTCTCTCATACCAGGGCTATGGAGTCGGTAAGCCAAACCTCCGAGTCCGACTCTAACTCCTCAATTTCCATTACACCGACTCCAACACCGACTCCACAACTCCGACTCCCTCATACCAGGGCTATGGAGTCGGTAAGCCAAACCTCCGAATCCAACCCCAACTCCTCAATTTCCATGACACCGACTCCGACTCCACCAAAATGGGCTCCGACTCAACGACTCCGACTCCACAGCCCTGGGTGTCAGGAAATCTTGTCTTTCCCTGGCATAGGCTGACACCATGACTATGTGTGTGTTTAGTCCTAAAGTCAAAAGGTGCCACGAGCACAAATAAATAAGTAAATGTCTGTTGGCTCATTGATAAAAAAAAAAATAGAGTAGAACCCAATTCTGGAGGTTCCGGAACCCCATTCCCACAATCACTGGGGGTTCCAAAGCCATCCCACGTCATTAGCAAGTCATCCACTGTCATAGGGATAGGGGTTAACTTGTGACTTCGAGAAAATCCCTTTAAAGTTTGAGTCTGGCACTCATCACTTTCTAGTTATGACACTTGCTTTACTGTATGATTGAGTCAGCTTAAAGAGTTGTTCCACAACTTATATACTGATGATCTATCCCAGGTCAATATTAGATCGGTGAGGGTCCAACATCCGGCACCGCGACCAATCAATTTTTCTCAGTGTCACCGGAGTTCAGATGTTGATGATTGCGGATTTGGACAACACAGATCATTGAACTGTGTAGTGGTCACTGCCGGGTACTGCAGAACCTATTTATTAGAATAGGGTTAGATCTGCAGAACCAGCAGTGGCCACTACACAGTTGATTGGAATCGTGCTGTCCAAATCCGCAACTGGAAACATCTGGCCGGTGGCAGCACCGAGAACAACAAATCAGTGGGAGTACTCAGTGGTGGCCCCCTGCCAATCTGATATTGATGAACTATCCAAATGATATTTAATCAATATAAAAAATAGTAGATGAACCCTTTAACCTCAGTTTTGTTAATATCGTAATGCCCTTTTGCCAGTTTTTCAAGAATATCCTGTAAGTCTAATAAAGGAATAACAAAACAATACTTGGAACATCTCATCCTAATTTTTTATTTCAACATCAATGTAAGTAGGTAAAGGGGATACGTCTTCAGAAAAAAGAACGCTTTCAGAATCCAGCTGGTTTTCTGGTTCCTGATCTTTGCTGAGATGTCACTATTTCAGCCAAATATTAGTTAAAGAGGATCTGTCACCTGGGTAAAATTGTTAAGTTTTGCTTTTATTATCTTATACATTTATAGTTACATAAATTTAATGCATCAGAGCAAAACTCAACACTTTTATATTACCATTAAGTTTATTCCCACTGTTCCCCTAAGTATTCTGCTTTTTTTTTTCTTTAAATCTACCATACGCTTTCAGAGATACTAGCCATTTTATTTAGTGCAAATTTTGTTATTTTCAAGGGGGCGTGACTCACCAGATCCTCTGGGGCGTGTCTTTAGGCTGCTCTATATGTTAGCACCACCCCTTTAGTAAAGATCATAAAAAATAGCACTACATTAAAATGCCCATAGCGCAGATGCCATAGGGTCGATCTAAAAGGAAAGTAAAAAACTGAAAAGTAAAAGAAAAAACTGGACACTTTTGACCTGGTGACAGTTCCTCTTAATGTTTCCGGGAATACTAGTAAAAATCGGAGTAAATTTTACTATTATTAGAAAATAAACATAGGAAAGAAAAACCAAGCTCAACAAACTATGTGCTCAGACCAGCTGTGTCCTCAGTACTGGGAAGGGCAATAAAAAATGTGCTAATGCCTCTCGGTTATTTAGGGACAGATCCTGAGAGCGACGATCACCAATGGACATCCAGTGACTGATGATGAATTTCAATATTTGTTAATAACTTGTTTTTGGGTTATGAACCCCCCTATATGGCATTGTACGGGGTTAAAAGGGAAAAAATAACTCTCAAAAACAAATCTGTATACAACATTTAACACTTTCTAACTACAAAATTGGGTACCTGGTTAACTTTACATTGGATATTGATCTTATAGCCTGTATTATACTTCAGAGCTGCATTCACAATTTTGTTGTCAAAATTTCTTCCACATTCCTTACTGACTCAGAATAGTGAGTGCAGCTCTGAAGTATAAGGCTATGTTCACACGTTGCGTTTTGCTGCATTTTTTTCCTAAGGCAAAGGATCAGCACAGAATCAGTAATGTAATGTATATACACAGAGACTGCACCAGCAGAATAGTGAGTGCAGCTCTGGGGTATAATACAGGAGGTAACTCAGGATCAGTAATGTAATGTATGTACATAGTGACTGCAGCAGCAGAATAGTGAGTGCAGCTCTGGAGTATAATACAGGAGGTAACTCAGGATCAGTACAGGATCAGTAATGTAATGTATGTACATAGTGACTGCACCAGCAGAATAGTGAGTGCAGCTCTGGAGTATAATACAGGAGGTAACTCAGGATCAGTAATGTAATGTATGTACACAGTGACTGCACCAGCAGAATAGTGAGTGCAGCTCTGGGGTATAATACAGGATGTAACTCAGGATCAGTAATGTAATGTATGTACACAGTGACTGCACCAGCAGAATAGAGAGTGCAGCTCTGGAGTGTAATACAGGATGTAACTCAGGATCAGTAATGTAATGTATGTACACAGTGACTGCACCAGCACAATAGTGAGTGCAGCTCTGGAGTATAATACAGGAGGTAACTCAGGATCAGTAATGTAATGTATGTACACAGTGACTGCACCAGCAGAATAGTGAGTGCAGCTCTGGAGTATAATACAGGATGTAACTCAGGATCAGTAATGTAATGTATGTACACAGTGACTGCACCAGCAGAATAGTGAGTGCAGCGCTGGAGTATAATACAGGAGGTAACTCAGGATCAGTAATGTAATGTATGTACACAGTGACTGCACCAGCAGAATAGTGAGTGCAGCTCTGGGGTATAATACAGGATGTAACTCAGGATCAGTAATGTAATGTATGTACACAGTGACTGCACCAGCAGAATAGTGAGTGCAGCGCTGGAGTATAATACAGGAGGTAACTCAGGATCAGTAATGTAATGTATGTACACAGTGACTGCACCAGCAGAATAGTGAGTGCAGCTCTGGATTATAATACAGGATGTAACTCAGGATCAGTAATGTAATGTATGTACACAGTGACTGCACCAGCAGAATAGTGAGTGCAGCTCTGGAGTATAATACAGGATGTAACTCAGGATCAGTAATGTAATGTATGTACACAGTGACTGCACCAGCAGAATAGTGAGTGCATCTCTGGGGTATAATACAGGATGTAAGTCAGGATCAGTAATGTAATGTATGGACACAGTGACTGCACCAGCAGAATAGTGAGTGCAGCTCTGGGGTATACAGGATGAAACTCAGGATCAGTACAGGATCAGTAATGTAATGTATGTACACAGTGACTGCACCAGCAGAATAGTGAGTGCAGCTCTGGGGTATAATACAGGATGTAACTCAGGATCAGTAATATAATGTATGTACACAGTGACTGCACCAGCAGAATAGTGAGTGCAGCTCTGGGGTATAATACAGGATGTAACTCAGGATCAGTACAGGATCAGTAATGTAATGTATGTACACAGTGACTGCACCAGCAGAATAGTGAGTGCAGCTCTGGGGTATAATACAGGATGTAACTCAGGATCAGTAATGTAATGTATGTACACAGTGACTGCACCAGCAGAATAGTGAGTGCAGCTCTGGAGTATAATACAGGATATAACTCAGGATCAGTACAGGATCTGTAATGTAATGTATGTACACAGTGACTGCACCAGCAGAATAGTGAGTGCAGCTCTGGGGTATAATACAGGATGTAACTCAGGATCAGTAATATAATGTATGTACACAGTGACTGCACCAGCAGAATAGTGAGTGCAGCTCTGGGGTATAATACAGGATGTAACTCAGGATCAGTACAGGATCAGTAATGTAATGTATGTACACAGTGACTGCACCAGCAGAATAGTGAGTGCAGCTCTGGGGTATAATACAGGATGTAACTCAGGATCAGTAATGTAATGTATGTACACAGTGACTGCACCAGCAGAATAGTGAGTGCAGCTCTGGGGTATAATACAGGATGTAACTCAGGATCAGTAATGTAATGTATGTACACAGTGACTGCACCAGCAGAATAGTGAGTGCAGCTCTGGAGTATAATACAGGATATAACTCAGGATCAGTACAGGAACATTAATATACACTGTGTGCAGAATTATTAGGCAAGTTGTATTTGAGAGGATTCTTTTTATTATTGAACAACAACTACCGTATGTTCTCAATCAACCCAAAAGACTCATAAATATCAAAGCTTAATATTTTTGGAAGTTGGAGTGTTTTTTTTTTAGATTTGGCTATCTTAGGAGGATATCTGTTGTGCAGGTAACTATTACTGTGCAGAATTATTAGGCAACTTAATAAAACCAAATATATACCATCTCACTTGTTTATTTTCACCAGGTAAACCAATATAACAACACAAAATTTAGAAAAAAACATTTCTGACTTTCTCAAACAAAAAATAAAAAATCAGTGACCAATATAGCCACCTTTCTTTCCGATGACACTCAGACGCCTCCATCCATAGATTCTGTCAGTTGCTTGATCTGTTTACGATCATCATTGCGTGCAGCAGCCACCACAGCCTCCAGACACTGCTACGAGAGGTGGACTGTTCTCCCTCCCTGTAGACTCACATTTTATGAGGGACTACAGGTTCTCTTGGGGTTCAGATCAGGTGAACAAGGGGGCCTTGTCATTAGTTTTTCTTCTTTTAGACCTTTACTGGCCAGCCACGCTGTGGAGTATTTGGATGCATGTGATGGAGCATTGTCCTGCATGAAAATCATGTTTTCTTGAACGATACCGACTTCTTCCTGTACCACTGCTTGAAGAAGGTGTCTTCCAGAAACTGGCAGTAGGTCTGGGAGTTGAGCTTCACTCCATCCTCAACCCGAAAAGGTCCCACAAGTTCATCTTTGATGATACCAGCCCATACCAGTACCCCACCCCACCTTGCTGGCATCTGAGTCGGAGTGGAGCTCTCTGCCCTTTGCTGATCCAGCCTCGGGCCCATCCATCTTGCCCATCAAGAGTCACTCTCATTTCATCAGTCCATAAAACCTTAGAAAAATCAGTCTTAACATATTTCTTGTCCCAGTGTTGACGTTTTATCTTATGTTTCTTGTTCAAGGGTGGTCGTTTTTCAGCCTTCCTTACCTTGGCCATGTCCCGAGTATGGCACACCTTGTGCTTTTTGATACTCCAGTAACGTTTCAGCTCTGAAATATGGCAAAACTGGTGGCAAATGGCATCTTGGCAGCTTCACGCTTGATTTTCCTCAATTCATGGGCAGTTATTTGATCCTTTTTTTATCAACGCGCTTCTTGCGACCCTGTTGGCTATTTGCCATGAAACGCTTGATTGTTCGGTGATCACGCTTCAAAAGTTTGGCAGTTTCAAGACTGCTGCATCCGTCTGCAAGACATCTCACAATTTTTGACTTTTCACAGTCCGTCAAATCTCTCTTCTGACCCATTTTGCCAAAGGAAAGGAAGTTGCCTGATAATTAAGCACACCTTATATAGGGGGTTGATGTCATTAGACCACACCCCTCCTCATTACAGAGATGCAAATCACCTGATTTACATAATTGACAGTTGGCTTTCAAGCCTATACAGCTTGGAGTAGGACACATGTATAAAAAGGATGATGTGATCAAAATACTCATTTGCCTTATAATTCTGCACACAGTGTAATGTATGTACACAGTGACTGCACCAGCAGAATATGTGAGTAGCAGGGCTCTGGCAGTATAATTATACAGGAGATGTAACTGTCAGGATCAGGGGTACAGGATCAGTAATGTAATGTATGTACACAGTGACTGCACCAGCAGAATAGTGAGTGCAGCTCTGGAGTATAATACAGGATGTAATTCAGGATCAGTAATGTAATGTATGTACACAGTGACTGCACCAGCAGAATAGTGAGTGCAGCTCTGAGTATAATACAGGGTGTAACTCAGGATCAGTACAGGATCAGTAATATGTATGTACACAGTGACTGCACCAGCAGAATAGTGGTGCAGCTTGAGTATATACAGGTGTACAGATCTGAGGATCATATGTAGTAACAGTGACTGCACCAGCAGAATAGTAGCAGCTCTCGGTATAATACAGGATGTAACAGGATCAGTAGATCGTAATGTATATGTACACAGTGACTGCACCAGCAGAATAGTGAGTGCAGCTCTGCAGTATAATGCTCTGCAGGGTGTAACTCAGGATCAGTGCAGGATCAGTAATGTATGTACACAGTGACTGCACCAGCAGAATAGTGAGTGCAGCTCTGGGGTATAATACAGGATGTAATTCAGGGTCAGTAATGTAGTGTATGTACACAGTGACTGCACCAGCAGAATAGTGAGTGCAGCTCTGGGGTATAATACAGGATGTAATTCAGGGTCAGTAATGTAGTGTATGTACACAGTGACTGCACCAGCAGAATAGTGAGTGCAGCTCTGGAGTATAATACAGGGTGTAACTCAGGATCAGTACAGGATCAGTCATGTATGTACACAGTGACTGCACTAGCTGAATAGTGAGTGCAGCCCAGGAGTATAATACAGGAGGTAACTCAGGAACACTAAAAGCATTAGTACTGTAATGTAAATACAGATTACATTATTAGAATGTATGATCAGCTTTGAGTATCATTTTGCAGTAAAAGTTTCTTGGATAACACTTTGTCGCGTAGCAGAAGTACTGTACTTTATAGTGGCACCATAAGAGGGAAGTTACAGAGGTCATTTGTCCATAGACTTTACAGCGTGTGGTGTAATATAATTTACATTTTTACTACACATGGGCCAAGTGCATGACATATGTAGCTCGTCACAGACATGAGCATTTCACTACTATCATTCAGTTCCTGTATTGTCAGACAACATCAGGGAGCTCAGTATGAACAAATCCCATCCTCTCTGACCTTCTTAGCAATGTATACTTATGTATCCAGGCAATTTGTATTGTATCCAAGATGAGAAACAACACACACTGACGATAAACTACGAATCAGGAAAGCACAGGAGGAAGCCTGAAATAACAGCGTGTACAGTGCAGTGACTGGTCTTACGAGTCTCCTGGAGGATATGGTAAAAATGTTTAATACTTTCCTAAACGCCACTGTGATGGGGAGCAACAGATGTTGGAGACAGGCAGGAAGTGGCAATGACAAAATAAAAAGGATATAAGCTTGAAATCATGAGCCTTATTTCCTGCCAGTAATTCTCACAACAGAATGCAAGCGGCACTCTGCTACTAATACAGCTCTGCTGCTAATAAAGCTCTGCTACTAATACAGCTCTGCTGCTAATAAAGCTCAGCTACTAATACAGCTTTGCTGCTAATAAAGCTCTGTGTGATGTTCCAACAGCTCCCATCTACACAGTATGATGTTCCTGCAGCTCCCCTCTACACAGTTGATTCCCAAAGTCCTACACATGATGTTCCAACAGCTCCCCTCTAACTATTCCAACAGCTCCTACACAGTATGATATTCAACGCTCCATTCAACAGTATGTTTCCACATCCCCTCTACACAGTATGATATTCCAACAGCTCCATCACACGTATGATGTTCCTGCAGCTCCCTTACACAGTATGATGTTCACAGTCCTCACACAGATGATGTTTCAACAGCTCCCCTCTACATATATTCAACCCTTAACGTATGATGTTCCAACAGCTCCCCTCTACACAGTATGATGTTCCAAGCTCCTCTACACGTATATTCACACCCCTCTACACAGTATGATGTTCCCACAGGTCCCCTCTACACATTATGATGTTCCCACAGCTCCCCTCTACAAATAGCTCCTCTAAACATAGTATAATGTTCCTCAAACTATATGCAGCCCCCACACTGTATGATGGCCCCACGATAGCCCCCAACAATATGATGGCCCCACAGTAGCCCCGACACTGTATGATGGCCCCACAGTAGCCCCTACACTGTATGATGGCCCCACAGTAGTCCCCACACTGTATGATGGCCCCACAGTAGCCCTACACTGTATGATGGCCCCACAGTAGCCCCTACACTGTATGATGGCCCCACAGTAGTCCCACACTATAATGGGCCTATAGACAGTTTGATGTATACTAGTATAGTAGTAACAGTAATAATAAAAATAATAGTAATAATAGTAGTTTTAATTATAAAAATTAATGCAATAACTAATATAGTAATAATAATTACAAATATGATAAAACCTATAATAAAAATGTTTATTATTAAATAGTCACGGTTAGCTATAATAGCAGTAGTAGTGACTAAAAATTGTTTCTCTCAGTGTCCTGGATTTAGTCCATTTTTAATCCCAGACTAGAAGAACGTCCTTATTCATCTCTTCTGGCCCAAAAAATCTGCAGAATCAGGGTAATTGCCATATAATACAGACTATATTAAGCCATTCTGCATAGTATTCGGGGTCCCATCTCCTCCACCTCGGTAGATGTGCACAGACACATTTCTCACATATTTGAGAAGGTATTTAATGTTGCAACCTGTGTGGCACTAGACGTCGCGGTTCCTAATAGCCCAATAATATAGAATACTGAATACAGATGAGGCATTTACATGGAGCCAGTGTGTCCAGAGTATGTATGGAGGATCTGTGTGAGGTGTAGACGCTCGGTAGCAGCACACCAGAGGTCTTCTTATAGGAAGTCCAACGCAGACAGGCCATAAACACTGAGGGGACCACTGAGTGCTCAGATACTGGAATGGCATGCTCAGACTTAGCATTTGTATACCATTTCTTGTTTGCGTATTTTGCATGAAAAGGTATAAGGGACCCGTGGACGGCTTGGGACTAGTTAAAGGAGAAAGGATGAAAAATATATGTATTATCAGGTCCAGCTCCAGGTTTTCGTGGGCCCCGGGCGATAAAGTCTCAGTGGGCCCCTTTAACACATACCACGATTCCTGATGCACAGATATGGCAGGGAAATATAGGCGTAGACTAATACAATGCCAGAGATTTCACTTTTTATATTACATGAGTGTTATCTATTGTAAATTCTATAATAGCTCAGAAACCGGACAGTATAGTCCTCGATACACTATTATGGGCACCACATAGTGCTCCATACAGAATAATGAGCCCTATTACTGCTCTATACAGTATTATGGGCACCACATAGTGCTCCATACAGAATAATGAGCCCTATATACTGCTCTATACAGTATTATAGGCACCACATAGTGCTCCATACAGAATAATGAGCCCTATATACTGCTCTATACAGTATTATGGGCACCACATAGTGCTCCATACAGAATAATGAGCCCTATATACTGCTCTATACAGTATTATGGGCACCACATAGTGCTCCATACAGAATAATGAGCCCTATATACTGCTCTATACAGTATTATGGGCACCACATAGTGCTCCATACAGAATAATGAGCCCTATATACTGCTCTGTACAGTATTATGGGCACCACATAGTGCTCCGTACAGAATAATGAGCGCCTTAAATTGTTCCATACAGTATAATCAGCCCCATATATTGCTCCATACAGTATAATGAGCCCCATGTATTGCTCCATACAGTATGAGTCCCATGTATTGCTCCATACAGAATAATGGACCCCATATAATTCTCTATACACTATATGATGTGCCCCATATAATGCTCCATACAGAATGGGCCCATATAATACTTCAGTATATAATGAGCCCCATATATTGCTCCATATATAATGGGCCCAATATAATGCTCCGTATAGTATATGATGGGCCCCATACAGTATAATGAGCCCCATATATTGCTCCATACGGTATAATGAGCGGCTCCGTATATTGCTCCATACAATATAATGAGCGGCTCCGTATATTGCTCCATACAGATAGGCCCCATATAATTGACCCCATAAGATGCTCCAGATGTAACTGGCCCCATAAGGTGCTCCACATAGAATTGGCCCCATAAGATGCCCCATATGTAATTGGCCCCATATATAATTGGCCCCATAAGATGCTCCTTATGTAACTGGCCCCATAAGATGCGCCATATAGAATTGGCCCCATAAATTCTCCATATATAATGGGCCCCTTCTGATGGTCCTCATAACATGCTCAAAACATTTAAAAAAAAATGAAATGCGCACCTCTCATCGCTGGACGCTGCTCTGCTCCGACTCCTCACGGTCGGCGTCTTCCGACTCTCTGCACTGTGACTGTTCAGGCAGAAGGCGCACACAAGTCACGTCATCGCTCCAGCGCTGCAGCCCTGAACAGGGAGAGGTAAGTATCGCAAGTGCCGGTGCCCAGAGCAAGCGGGAGGTCCCACTTGTTGGCGCCGGCACTGGGTCCCCATAGCACGCCGGTGTCCCCAATGGCGAGTGGGCCCCCCACCTGTTCAGGGCCCCTGCACTTGCCTGGGTGCGCCGGGTGCTGATGCCTATTCTGATTAGCTAAATGGATCTTCCAGGATTTTAACATTAATGACCTATCCTCGGAATAGGGGCTCACACTCATCTGCGTAAATAAAACCGCTCCGATGTTGATCCTTCCTGAAAAGTAGAACGAGTGTCGTAATGCAATCTAGCATCCGTATGACTTCCGTATTCTGTAATTTAAAGCTAGTTTTCTAAGTAATAAAGCAACCTTAAATACTGATATAGATAGATAGAATAAATAGTATAGCTATCCTGTAGATATTTAATGTCACAAGTCCCCTACATATAATAAACAAGCACCCTTTAGTGTCTTTCATGTGGCACTGAAGGGTGTTTGACTGTTTGGCCTTTTAAACTTATTATTATGTAATGTCGGTATAACTGTGCAAGATTTGTGTCCTAATATTTTATGTACTGCTGTTTGTATTGCTGCTGTAATACTGTAATTTCCCCCCGGGATCAATAAAGTGTATCGTATCGTATTAAATAATTTAAAAAAAGCGGTGTGGAGTCCACCTGGTTTTTAATAACCAGCTGAGAGAAAGCAGACAGCTGGGGGCAGGTGTTATTATTCTGGGAAGGGGCTACTATCCATATATCTTCCCAGCTTATTAATAACAGCTAACAGCTGTCTGCATAGCCTTTACTGATTATTAAAAAGGGATGACATAAAAAAAAGAAGTGCAGTTCACACTGAGAGTAACATATGAATCCGGCTGCTGTGATGAGCAGTGACATCAGTTATTGCAGCTGTAGTGAGAACCTGTAGTAAGTAGTAACCTGTTGTAAGTTCACACTCTGAGTACGGTGACATTTCTAAGGTTACCACAGTTCGTCGGCTGTGAACTGCGATAACTTACTGATGTCACCGCTCTTCATAGCAGCCGGATTCACATGCTACTTTATAATAATAAGCTTTATTTTTATTTTAGCGCTAACATATTCCACAGCGCTTTACTATTTGCACACATTATCGTCGCTGTCCCCGAAGGGGCTCACAATCTAGATTTCCTATTAGTATGTTTTTGGAGTGTGGGAGGAAACCCACGCAAACACGGGGAGAACATACAAACTCCTTGTAGATGTTGTCCTTGGTGGGATTCGAACTCAGGACTCCAGCGCTGCAAGGCTGTAGTGCTATCCACTGAGCCACTGTGCTGCCCATAACTTTCAAGGTGTTTCAGTGACCACGCTGAGTGGTCATATAACTGATGTCACCACTCAGCACAGCTTATGTTTTAGAGTTAGGGATAATTGTGGGCCCTTCTTGTTATGGATTTATGGCAGACCCCTTTGGATTATTTTATTTTTTATTGGTATTAAACGTGTAAAAGAGGGAGTGTTTTTTACATTTCAAGGACTTTTCTCTGTGTGTGTTTATTTTTTGTGACTACGGAGTTAGGAATGTGTGTGTCTTATAGACACCTCTCCATTACTAACCCATGTCAGCAGACATTACATAGTTGACATTAACCCCAAAACCATTACCCTCATTACCAACTCACCAGGACAATCGGAAAGAGTCGAGGCTAAGCTCCAGAATTGGGAGGCTGAAGACTGGTGTTATTATTCTGTGAGGAGGCCAATATACATGGCACCACATTTTTTTTGGAGGGGTCCTCCCCTTTTAATAACCAGTAAAGGCTAAGCAGAAGGCTGTGAGCTAATAATAATAGGCTGGGAAGATCCATGTTTATTGCCCTCTTACCCGAATAATAACACCAGCCCCCAGCTGTCTCCTTTCCCTCAGCTGGTTATTAAAATTAAGGGGGACCCCATGCCATTTTTTCCTTTTAATTTGATATTAGCTAAATACATGTACAGTAAACTACACATGCAATGCACTAATTATATATATCACTGACATCTTCTATCTATTATATTGTGACTGTTCACACTATGAATTTACTGTAATTGGCTGATGCAATGTCGGGTTTCCTATGAGTTGTGTGTGTAAAAATCAGACGTTTTGTGCAATTTTTTTTTATTCTCACACTCATTGACTTGCATTGACGAGTCTCCTCCAGAATATTTGACCACTTGCCTATCCAAGCTGAGAAAAAAATCGCAGATGAACACTGAATCCGTGAATAACATTAGTCAAAGTGCAATTTTGTTTTTATCAGATTGCACTGGTCCGATTTATACGCAAATGAGTATGAGCCTTAAGACATAAATATCAGAGAGGTTAATAGCCAATTCCTGGCATCTGCACTGATCAACTGATCGAAGGTGCTGCGGTGCATTGGAAGTGGCACAGCTCCGTTCATTGTGTAGTGGTATTGCAACCTCTGGTTTGCAGTTGTCAGTTTCTGACATTTAGTGGTTGTTTTTTTTAATCAGTACTTTAGATCCAGAGATCTTGTACTAATTCCTCAGTGTCCACTGAAAGAGCGGTCAGGTCAACACTGCACATTTTTAGGTTCTAAGATGTTGCATTTAAAATGGTTGTCCAGGCTCGAAGCTCAAGTCTGCAGTCATGGAATGTGACTGCAGACTTGTGAATCCTCACAGCATGCAGTGTGTGCACTGTCCGGATTCTCCGGTGCCAGGGGACATGTGACCAGACCACAAGTATGCGATTTACATAATGTGGCCACATGCCTAATAGACAAGCGCAACCTCGCTCAATAGAAATGAACTGTGCGATGCCGGACATATCAAGTCGGAATGTGGCCAGAAGTATGTAAATCTCATACTTGTGGGCACATGACTGCCAGCTCCTGGCACCGACACTAAACAATCCTGACAGCGTGCGCCACATCATATAGGGTGACTGCAGACTTGAGCCCCAAGCCTGGACAATCTCTTTAATGTCATGTCTCTTCAGTTTGCAGTAGAGAGGTTACCGAGTGTTGGCATGATCGACATTTAGGACCCTTGGGGGGGGGGACGTAGGTGGTATATTTCTGTAGAGAGACCGTACAAAGCACGAAGTACTCATTACACTTCCTAAATGAATAAGAGAAACTAGGGGCTACAGAACGTCCCCTTGAGGACCACCTTCTTCCCCTGCTCCGCCACTTCGCCCCTTTTACTTGTGTAATCATTAATCACCTAGGTTCTAGACATTGTCTAGTTTCTTTTGTCCGGGGAGTACAGTCTCTACCATTACTCTGGTCTCTTTTGTTTGGCTACAATGATGATATCACATCGATAGCACTGTTGCCAATCTCTGAGCTCGGCAGCGCTGCTAATCTAGATAGCACAAGCCTCTGAGACCAGTGATTGGCCACAGCAGTGTCAATGTGACATCATTGTTGCAGCCAAACACAGACTAAGGCAGCGCCGGAGACACAGTGTTGGACCGGGGTAGGGTGAGTTAAGAATATTTTTTCGGCTTTTTCTTTACAGCTTATTAAGCATATGGGAAAACTTTTTCGATAGGTGAGAGCACCTTTAACACTGATATCCATTGAGAAACCTACGTCAGATATCCAGTCTGAGCTATGTGTAGCCCAGCTACGCAGGCACACACATAAAATCCAGGAGAATGCACAGGAAGGTAACCACAAAAGCTTGCTATTCATGCACTTCACTTACAATTTCAGACACACCCACTAGGGGTATAGGAGGTGGTGACACGTAGCAGAGTCAGTCTGTTTCCTGTCTGAGAAGAGCTCAGATCAGATAGTTTCCTGTCTTCAGACAGTGCAGTTCGGTGCCAGTTCAGTCTGGACTAGGAGAGAGGACTGAATCCTCGCAGAGCTAGCGTAGCTCACCTGACAGAGAAGTGGAGGCTAGTACGGGTGAAGTGCATCATCCTAGCCTAGTCAGAGCTACCCTTAATCAGTACCTCAGTAGAAGCTGAAACAAGGAGGAAACTGAGAGCTGCTCAGCGAGCTCGGGAGAAAGCTGACTATTTCCATCGAAAGCTACAAGTGCTTATGCAAAGAGCAGAAGCAGGGCGAGGGGCGCAGTGGAGAGAAGTTAGAGAAGTGCTTCAGGTATTGGATTGCCTGCACTAAATTGCCGGACACCGGGGTCCGAAGCGTTGCTACAGTTTCAAGCTTAGTAACAAGAGAACCGGAGGCATCTGGACTACAGGTCGCAGAGAGCAGCCCTAAGTGTCAATACGTAACCGGAGACAGGGAAAACAGGAGTCTAGCCTGATCAGCAAATATAGACTTAGTTTTCACCACTTAGAAGTTTCCACCACAACGTTGGCCGGGCAGTATAGCTATTGAGAAAGCTGGAGATTCAGAGTTAACTTCGCTTCAGGCAAGTTGGACTCACCTACATTTGAAGTAAAGGAGGCCTCTAACCTGCTCAGCGGTTGCCCGAATGTGCATTCTCCACCCCGACCAGCTCCCCGGGATCTACGTGAACCATCTACCAGTAAAAGGTATGAAAAGAAGCTATTTCGTGTGTGACTGAATTATTATCTATACCCTGCATCATCATCACCATAGACTTCCAGGGACCCGTCTCACCTGTGGGAGACTACCACCCAGCTGCCCCCATAACATCCCCTGTGAAAGTCCTTATAGCAGCGCTGGTTCAATTAACCAGATACCACAGGTGGCGTCACGAACTACCTATCCTAAATATCCCCTGTAAATATTCCCCATTGGATGAGCGCCCAGGGCCACGGACCGAGCCACCGCTACCAGTGACAACTCCCATAGATTTCCATGGGCTCGGCTCCGAGTACCCCATTGCCCTGGTACTAAGTGCGACTCAAATCTTTGGCGTCACGAACAGGATACGAAAACTTGCAATTGTGAGTCCTGTGTGCCTATATGAACTGTTTGGTGAAAAAGATTGTTTGCTGCATTTGGCGCCAAATACCGCCATTTTACCGCCAAGTTGGCGCCCTGAGGCGCTGGTGAAGAAGGTGGGCGTGCACTCATGGGCGTGTACCCCCCCTGAGGCGCGAAAGATATGGCCGCCCTCTCCAAATGTTACTACAATGTGCGGTCCAGCCCCACTGCTAAAGAAATCCGCCTCCTCTTCATCCTCTATCCGAAGAGGAGGAGACGAAAATCCCGCCTCCACGGAAGAGACCAGGTCGTTCCAGATGGACACTACACTCTTGCCTGGGACGAGATGGCGGAAGGACAGGAGGATCTGAGCCGAGGACCGGATGATTTCCTACCTGTGCCGGAGCTGTCCCCAGATAGGGACACCGACCCCGCCATGATGGAGCTGCGGAGGGAGAATGAGGAGCTAAAAAGGAAGCTCCAGAGTCGTGCTGATCAAAAGGAGACGGAGAGACGCTGGCGTACCCAAACGCAGCGGCTGCTGTGGGACGCAATGTTCTCTCCTACAAGCCAAGGGCCGTCTCCTGAATTCCTGAAATCGCTGCTGGAGAAGGCTGAGGGACGACCGGAGGTTACCGCCGAAAGTGCCGTACCTGATTCCACGGAGGTGGAGGAGAAGGAGGCTGAGGAGGTATTGCCCGGACCGGAGTGCCAGTCAGGCCAGGAGGCCACCGCAGAGTACCGCTCCCCGGTAAGGACACCGGAGGGTTCCTGTCCATCGTTGCCGGAAGTCGACTGGGATGAGATGGAGCGTATTGATGACATCACGTATGCCGTCCAGTGGGAAAGAGAGATGCAGTGTCGTGAAGAGGAGCAGCGACGCCGGCAGGAGGAAGAGCGGGAGGTGCAGCGGAACCGACAACGGCAGTATGAGCAGTTGGTCGCTGACAAGGAGATGGTCCGCAACGACAAAGGTACCCGAAGGGAACCGCGGCGGCAGGGGTGCGTGGTAGAATTCCAGCTCCGCAAGGGCTGGGGTTTCATCCGGGAACCGGGACTCTATCCGGGGGTATTTGTGAGCCGCCGGGACGTAGAGTCCCACCTGCCCATCGGTCATCCGGGAAGGGACCTAGTAAACGGGGACATAGTGAGCTATACACGGCACTGGGGTTTAAAGGGCTGGTATGCCCTCAATGTGTCCATCGTCAGTGACCCCGTCCCCGACGCCGGTAACGTCAACACTACCGAAGCGTCCCCGTCTCGAGCGCCCACAGCACCAGGCCGTACTCCAGCATCGCCCCCTGAAGGCCCATCGCAATCTATGTCGCAATCGGCATCGCCTCCTGCTTACTCAACGCAAACCAAGTTGCAATCTGTACAGCAGCCCAGGTCTCAGCCAGCGCTGCCGCCTAAACCGCAAACTGCGACCAAATTAGTATCGCAAAATGTTGTGGCACCTGAAGCGACGCAATCGGCGTCTCACAAGGAGGAAGCACCCGGCGTGCCCCTAGCGGTTCGCACAAGGACTGTAGCGACCCAGACATTGATAGCAGGTCAAGACCTGTTTGTAATGCGCTCTAAGGAGCATCGCGTGGTTCCAGCCCCCGGGGTGGAAGACGTAATTGAAAGCAAGAAAAGTGAAGACCGGTAGGACCCAGACAGGGGTTTACCGCATTCTAGTAACTGTAGAAAGTTTTGAAAGAAAAATTGCATTTTTGCACTTTAAGTATTGTATACTGATGTTTTACATATTTGGAATAGAATACCCGGCTGGGTAAAGAGAGTTAAAGAATTTAGAAAGTTAAATAATGTGTTGATTGCATAGTATACCCTGGTTGGGTAACTCCAGTTGAATTATATGTGAATACTTGAAACATGAATGTCTTTTATTATGTCATGGACTGAGAGGCTGAGGACTGTGCCAGCCCAGAACTTATCTCTGTAAATAGTTGCGCTTCGGTGCATTATATTGGTTTTACACGAAGCCACTATTATACAACTACCTCTGAAGAAAAACCCGTATGGTGTGGCCTAGAGTGAGGTCTGCAGTCAGAAGTCCTGCAGCCCACCCAGGACCCACGTGGGAGGTTTTTGGTGCGGGTCCTCCACAAGAATTTGTCTTGTATAATGAAAATGTTTTGATATCTTGATATTTTGATACTTTTGTATTTTCCTATTGTACAAATTGTAACGTTCAAGAATTCGTACCTCCCGGATGGGAAGAGTTATAATGTTGTTGTTAATGCAAAACAAAATGTTCTTTTTGTCTTTTACAGCCCGGGAGTGCTGTGTTTTACCAAGGGGGGATGTGTAGCCCAGCTACGCAGGCACACACATAAAATCCAGGAGAATGCACAGGAAGGTAACCACAAAAGCTTGCTATTCATGCACTTCACTTACAATTTCAGACACACCCACTAGGGGTATAGGAGGTGGTGACACGTAGCAGAGTCAGTCTGTTTCCTGTCTGAGAAGAGCTCAGATCAGATAGTTTCCTGTCTTCAGACAGTGCAGTTCGGTGCCAGTTCAGTCTGGACTAGGAGAGAGGACTGAATCCTCGCAGAGCTAGCGTAGCTCACCTGACAGAGAAGTGGAGGCTAGTACGGGTGAAGTGCATCATCCTAGCCTAGTCAGAGCTACCCTTAATCAGTACCTCAGTAGAAGCTGAAACAAGGAGGAAACTGAGAGCTGCTCAGCGAGCTCGAGAGAAAGCTGACTATTTCCATCGAAAGCTACAAGTGCTTATGCAAAGAGCAGAAGCAGGGCGAGGGGCGCAGTGGAGAGAAGTTAGAGAAGTGCTTCAGGTATTGGATTGCCTGCACTAAATTGCCGGACACCGGGGTCCGAAGCGTTGCTACAGTTTCAAGCTTAGTAACAAGAGAACCGGAGGCATCTGGACTACAGGTCGCAGAGAGCAGCCCTAAGTGTCAATACGTAACCGGAGACAGGGAAAACAGGAGTCTAGCCTGATCAGCAAATATAGACTTAGTTTTCACCACTTAGAAGTTTCCACCACAACGTTGGCCGGGCAGTATAGCTATTGAGAAAGCTGGAGATTCAGAGTTAACTTCGCTTCAGGCAAGTTGGACTCACCTACATTTGAAGTAAAGGAGGCCTCTAACCTGCTCAGCGGTTGCCCGAATGTGCATTCTCCACCCCGACCAGCTCCCCGGGATCTACGTGAACCATCTACCAGTAAAAGGTATGAAAAGAAGCTATTTCGTGTGTGACTGAATTATTATCTATACCCTGCATCATCATCACCATAGACTTCCAGGGACCCGTCTCACCTGTGGGAGACTACCACCCAGCTGCCCCCATAACATCCCCTGTGAAAGTCCTTATAGCAGCGCTGGTTCAATTAACCAGATACCACAGGTGGCGTCACGAACTACCTATCCTAAATATCCCCTGTAAATATTCCCCATTGGATGAGCGCCCAGGGCCACGGACCGAGCCACCGCTACCAGTGACAACTCCCATAGATTTCCATGGGCTCGGCTCCGAGTACCCCATTGCCCTGGTACTAAGTGCGACTCAAATCTTTGGCGTCACGAACAGGATACGAAAACTTGCAATTGTGAGTCCTGTGTGCCTATATGAACTGTTTGGTGAAAAAGATTGTTTGCTGCATTTGGCGCCAAATACCGCCATTTTACCGCCAAGTTGGCGCCCTGAGGCGCTGGTGAAGAAGGTGGGCGTGCACTCATGGGCGTGTACCCCCCCTGAGGCGCGAAAGATATGGCCGCCCTCTCCAAATGTTACTACAAAGTGCGACTCAGCTACATAAAAGAGTTGTTCTGTGAAGGGCTCCGATTATGACCAAAAATAAGTTTTCCAGGACAAATTTTATTCAACCAGAAATTATATAGAAGCACCAAACTTGCCTAAAATACCTAGAAACCCAATTTATCAGATGAGATGATTGTGCAAAAATCTGGGCAAAATCTTCTCATTTTCATCCTCCTAATTCCTGTATCCCTGGAAGATCAACAAAAAATACCTGAACAGATCACCATGCCTAAGCCGGTGGTGCTGTAGATAATTATATGGTTGTGTAAGAAATGGGCTGGCGCTCTGGTGTAAAAAAAAAAAGTGCCGCAAACGGGAAGTGCAGCGTTTAAACAAAAGTCCTTAATGGTTACAATCATTATGATGGACAACACTTGGTGGTCAAACTCAGGGAGACACATTCTGTAGCCTTACTTATTCACACGGCAGTGATTTTTTTTTTCACATCTTTTTCATTAGTGCGCTGGTCTGTTTTTTTCATCTATTTTGGTCCTTGTGTCCAGTTTTCTTGTATGGAGGGTTTTCAGTCTTCTACCATCAGCCAATCAGTGAAGAACGGTGTATGAACTGTGTTTGGAGTCCAAGCACCTTCTTTAGAACTGTTGGGTCCTCCTCTGTCATACCTCTACCCGCCCGGCATAGACAACATATGCCTTCAAAAAGGCTGGTGGAATGGTATCTGGCTCCTTCTATCTCTTCCTCAGTCTTACACGTCTGCAGCTCTCTGCTGCTTCATTGGTATCTGACCAGTCTGAACTCCATCCCATAAATATGGCAGCCACCCTCTGACTTTGTCCTAGCACCTATCACCTTCTTGTAGAGTGGTTACATGCTACAGCATCTCCCCCAAACTCCAGAGTGGCACAATTCCATTGTGGTCTTGCAAAGAGGTCATCACTCATAGTAATGGTTCCTGGAAAAGTGTAAAAAGTCCTAATTTGTCATCCATGCTCTGGTCAAACCAAATAACTTTATATAAGATAACATTTGGGAAAAAAACGCTTAACGTAAAAATAGACCAATATTCATAGAACATGAACATACCTAAATCGTCATCCTTAAATATTCCTCTTGACCCACTCTGACTGTTGGGTGCCATGGCTATAGTACCGATCTTGACTGTTAGGCTGTGTTTCATACTGTTTAGGCTGTGTTCGCTTCTCCGTTTATTTCAAGACTACTGCTATTCTGACAGCCACAATCCATAAAAACCTCTATCTAGTTCTAGTCTGATACCTACTGGTCATCTACAGAAGATGCAGCAGTACATAGACTGACTGTGTACCATGTAAGATCTCTACAGAGGCAATGTGAGGATATTCCCAGCCCTTTGCATATAATCAACAGCTGGATGTAAGAAACTCTCTGAAACTCTTCCAGCCCCGGTCTTGATTTATTTTCATGAATCAAGGTTGTCGGCCTTCATATCCTCTCTAGCATCAGCACATGTTAACAAAAAAGCAAAAAAAGGAGTATTAAAAATGACTAATGATTTTTTTTCTTTGATTTTTCACTAAGATGCGGTTGAAAGTTTCCAAAATAGTGATGAGATTGCTGATGTGGCAAACCTTAGCTGAACATTCCCACATTTCCCCCCTCTTTTTTTTCATGCCAAAAGTGGATACAGCCCCCCCCCCCCGCCTCCCATAGAGGGCCAGTTACTTCTGTGAGATGACTAATGAGAACCATTAAACCTAAGACTTGATGCCCCTTGGAGTAGTGACAAGTTGTCCTTCTCAAGGGATGAGCAAAAATCAGTGTGTTCCCAGGAAGATTAACTGGTAGAAGCGAGGGGGCTAGAACTTTTTGGTGTATGTTACTTTGTGAGCAACAATATACATTTTAATAGGCATTTTTTTTTTCAGTTCCATATTACTCAATGCAGACATAAAGATTTTAAGATCTCTTGTTAAAGGGAATCTGTCACCCTAAATTGGTGGGATATTTAAATGATGGCAGTCAGGTCAGATGGGCGGTGTTTTGGGTACTTGTCTTAACATGTTGTTCGCTGCTGTCTCCATTATTTCTGGGAATTGTAGTCGTTGCCCTCCATATAACGCACCTGCGCATTGCAATCTTGAATTGCGCACGCGCAGTATGCTTTGCCCGCAGATTGCAATGCGCATGCGCGTTATATGGAGGACAACGACTACAATTCCCAGAAATAATGGAGACAGCGGCGAACATGTTAAGGCAAGTACCCAAAACACCGCCCATCTGACCTGACTGCCATCATTTAAATATCCCGCCAATTTAGGGTGACAGATTCCCTTTAAAGAGTGTCTTCTTACTGAGACCCCCTAGCTGTAAGTGTTTGATTTCTCTGCAGCGCCACCACAGGGAAAAGGAAGCATTACATAAGTACAGGACCCCCGGACCCTCTATCAACTCAGAATTCACTTATGGGTATGTGAAAATGGGATTATTTAACTGGACAAGAAGTAGAATTTCCTCTTATGTTACTATGTATTACTTATTTATTTTACGCTCTTATATTGCGCCATTAATTCCACAGCGCCTTACAGTCATCATCATCACTCTCCCCATTGGGGCTCACAATCTACATTCCCTGTCTGGATGTGTTTGGGGTGTGGGAAGAAACCGGAGAACCCAGAGGAAACCCACAAACACGGGGAGAACATACAGACTCCTCGCAGATGTTGTCCTTAGTGAGATTTGAACCCAGGATCCCAGCGCTGCAAATATTGATCAAGAGTGGGACTAAAAAGAATGCAAAAAGAAAAGTTTCACAAAACATTTAAAAATATAAAAAAAGGGGAAAAAAAGAAGTCCTAAACATTTTTTTTAGTATTAACAATGCTTTATGTTGAAAACAAAAAAGTAAAGTTACACTATTGGTATAGTCGTACCCATATAGTCCCAAATTATACAATATTACAAACTATAGAGCGAGCTCCATAAAAGTATAAAAAATAATGGGCACATTATTCATTCTATTATTTTATTTTATTTTTTTATACAGCCTCTTGTAATAAAAAGACAGATATATTTGAAATTTGTACCAACTAAAAGGTCAATTCATCCAATAAAAAACAAGTTCTGAAGTTGTGGTTCATGGTGAACGCCGTAAAAGCAAAACTTAAATAAATTGCTAATAAAAAAATTAAATCATAAAATATATACAGTATACATATACAAAAACTAGCATTTCAATGGCTATTTTGACAAAACCAAACAAAAGTTATGGTTCTTGGAATACAGAGTAGAAAAATATGGTTGATCTTTATGCAGATAAAAACTAATATGAGATAATAACAAAACATGGCAGGCCGTAGGTTGGTATTGCAGCTCGGTCCTATTCACTTGAAAGGTGTTAATTTCCTGTTGACTAAAGGTACAAGTCAGCGATCCATCTGGCATAGGTTTTGTAGGGCCAAGGGTAGGCAATCTCATGATTAGTAGGATTGCTTCATGTTGTTTGATCCCCCCATATACCTTAGATTGCTTTCTCCTCAATACACAGGAGCATTCGCTCTCCCGAGTGCTCCTGTGATCTCTGAGAGAGATGCTGTCACACATCTCTGGCGGTGGCTTTTCTTTTAGAGTTCAAAGGATCATCAATCTGAACTTGGACTTATCTCTCCAAACATCATCTATCTAGGGTCTCCATACACTTTAGACTTTTTGCCAAAGCCATAGACATTAGTAAGTTCGGCTCACGTTAATACGGGGTTGCCATAAGTGTACTCTGCATAAATTTCGAGGCCGTCTGACCATATTACATCTCTCAGACAGTAGATAGCACCACCGGAGTGTTTTGTGTCTTACCGAGATTGAGATCCACTATGGAAATAAATAGCAGGCAGCCATTAAAACCAACACTGTGGAAACCGCGAAATCCCACTCTTGTCATGAAAACAGGAAGGCAACTTCCCTTTGTCTGACACAGTATTTCCTGTTGAGGAAACCTATTTTTTTCTCTAATACTTTAAATTACTGAAAGAGACTTTTATTGAAGGCCATAAAAATCCAAGGACGGGAAGGCGGATTATGTAGAGTGATGACAGTAACGACAGCCGATGGGCTACGGAAATGGTTGTTATTACTCCAAATCAATATTTTCCGTCTTTTTTTTTTAAATTGTTGTAATCTATGACTAGAAGTGTTTATAGAAAGTGTCACCCTAAGCCCTGAATGTGCCTACACCCGAATGTGGGACTGAACCCCATCCCACCAATGTGGTGAGTGGCACCACATTGGCTACTACTTGAAGGACTCATCAAGAATTCTGAGTAATCTTCTCGAATGAGCATTTAATGGAAGCCAGAGAGGTAACGGAATGTCAGACATGTTAACAAAACAGGTAAAAATGTTACATATCCATTCCTTTGTTCTCCATGTGCACTCAAGGCAAGAAACGCATCGAGGAATCAATTAGATCTGGATCGTTAGAAGATGCAAGTAGTAATCCATTATGAACAGAGATTAGACAGAATCAGATCTGGGATCTTATCAAAGCACCATTTGGGCATGACTGTAGAATGGAGGTCAACAAAGAAAACATGCTTGAATGATAGACGGCTTCGAGCTGTTGCTTGACCAATGTTAAAGGGGTTTTCCACTCTCAGGAAAAAGGACCCCTCAAATGCTCTAGAGTACCTAAAGTAAGAAACATAGCAAGTGCTTACCCTTTCTGGGTTTGGTGGCAGCTCTCCGTCATTGCTCGGGTCTCAGTGTTATGGTTGCAGTAGTGACGTCAAGTCAACAGCACACATGTCTGCTGTAGCCAATCTTCTACCTCTGCTCAGCTCTTCACCTCTTGAGCTCAGTGATTGGCTACAGCGGTCATGCGTGCTGTCTCCACTTCAGCGAGCAATGAAAAACTCCTTCAGTTCCTTCCACCCTGAGGCATATGATTGGACCAGATTTGCCTACTTGGGGTGATGCTTGTCCAGGAGGGCTTTGACTGCTAAAGCCAAAAGCTGAAATATCATTCAATGACCACACTACTGTTCCAACCACACTCCTCCATGCCCTGTTTTCTTCCCGTTTCTTCTTCTCTGGAAGAGCAGGGTTTTTTTTCTGAGGTTTTGGAAAGTTTTGACGCCAGTTGTTTTATTAACTCTTTAGCCTTCTGGACATTTTGGGAGAGCTGGCAGCTCATGTGCGATATGCGAGGACCTCTTCCTCTGTTAAACCACCTGGGCATTGCGAACATTGACTTCGGAATCTAAGAAGTGAAACAACCAGGATCGGAGTCATTGTTCCCGAACCCTTGAGGAATAGGATAGTATCGACTCAGCTCGCTCTACTATTTCGGCACAGTATTGTAACGGGTGAAAAACAAAAAGTCACGATCACATCAACATTGTGACTGTCTCATGTTGTTTTTCTTGGGTCTGCATGATGTCTTCCCCTCTGCATTAAGGTGACAGCTCCACTTAAAGTTGATTTCTAGTAGCTTCTCCTTGCTTAATCCACTACCATATATGTTGTGAATAGGCTGGAAATGAGTTCTGAGCAGAAGCTCCCTCTGGTGGTTACAAACGGTACTGGACTGTCCAGTGAAGATTGTGAGGATTGGGAATCAGGTGTTACTGACTGGTCTTATATAAGGGAGTCGCCTTCCCATCAGGGTTGCCGGTGATCAATTGTTCTGGTCTCAATCCTTGATTCCTGTTTCCTTGTTAGCCTGCTGTGTCGTGTCTGAATCTCCTGCTAACAGATAAGACATTTTCTTCTTTTTGTTTTTGTGCTTGATTTTTGCATTTTGTCCTGCACTTCTGTGGGGGCCTTCAGGTCCCCTCTGGGGGCTTTTGCCCTCTCAGTTCAGTTCAGCCACTGATGTTTGTACATTTGCTTTTTCCAGTTTTTTCAGTGGCTGCTGCTTTGATTTTGGTTACACCAGAGAACTAATTTAGGTGGTAGAGGTCGTGTGATCTCAGATGTTTTTGAAATTAGTAGAGTTGGTGCTTTTCAGGGTTTTTTGGGATTACAGTAAGTCCCTTCCTATCCTTTTCTATTTAGTAAGTTTGGGCCCCAACGTTTGCTCATACTATTTTCTGTCTGTGTCAGTATTTCTTCTTGTCTAACCGCCATTACATGTTTGGGGGCTTTCTATGTTCTTTGGGGATCTGCTCCGGGGCAGATAGCTTTCCTCTTTCTATCTGTAGGTGTAGTTAGTTTCTCAGGCTGTGACGAGGCGTCTAGGACCAACGTAGGAACGCTCCACGGCTGCCTCTAGTTGTGGTGGTTAGTCAGGGTACTGCAATCTCATAGTTTCCAACTGCTCTGGTGTATTTCCTTTTTTTGCCTGTTCTCCTCAGCTACCAAATCATAACACATATAATATGATCAATGGCCGCAGCAAACCCTGACATTTAATGCCGTTTTCTCAGCTTGAGGATTTCAACAGATGCAAGTTAAAATAAACACATCCAACCCCCTCCAACCGCCAAAATTGTGCATTTTGAGCCTCATTGCCTGGCACTAAATCTTCCTGGTACATTTATAATGTATACAGAGCTGAAAGATTCCCACACTTTTTTTCTTTTTTCTTTTACATTTTTTGTTATTCAAACCAGCTGAGTCAATTCATAGGAAGTTTTAAGAGGACAGGCAGAATTCATCCTCACCCCACACATTTCCTGGGAATACAACTACACTAAGCATGCACAATCTTCCTGCTCCATCCCACTATTTGTCATCTTTTGCCTTATCCGTTTCTTATTAACTTCTAAAAAAAAGTTTTGTGACAACCAATATCGCCACCGTTACTTCTGTACGTTTCATTTTCTTGCAACAGGATTTAGGCGCCGATGGCAAATGGAGAAACTGTTAAAGGCGTTCTCCACTTTATACAATCTCATTTAGAAAACTCCCTTGAGAATAATTTCCTGATCTAAACGTGTCCCTCTTGCTAGGACCTACAATTGGCTGTGTCCTTTGGGGAAGCCTGGTAACAAGTGTTCAACTTTCCTATAGCGCCACCAATGGTGAAAAGAAGCTTTACACGATGTCCATTCATATACAGGTGCTTCTCACAAAATTAGAATATCATCAAAAAGTTAATTTATTTCAATTCTTCAATACAAAAATGAAACTCATATATTATATAGATTCATTACTGAGTGATCTATTTCAAGTGTCCAAAGACATACTGATAGGGAAATTAGATTGTGAGCCCCATTCTCGTTGTCCAGGGCCTAAACCTAATGCCAATCCTCACTTAGACTAAAGTCTTCATCTGTATGGGAAAATATGAATCCTCTCTTTAGACTGAAATCTACATCTCTGTGGAGGGGTAGTGGCCATGCTGTGATTAGAATCGCCTTAACGTGGCTTCCGGGTACACATGAATTGGCCAATTTATGCACTAAGCTTTCTCAATTTTTCATATTTCTAATGCAGTAATGCAATTCAATTTTCATATTTCATATTTGCATGCTATGGCGCTACAGAGTGCTGCCTTATTTGTTTGGATGAATGGTCCTCCAAGCAGAGAGATGCTGTGTGAAAAAGAGATTGCCCTCAACCCCTTAAAACATAAATTAACTGCGGTTTATCACATCTTTGGGAAGCTGAGTTCAAATTCCCTAGCCACACCAAGGCCTGATTACTGCCACACCTGTTCTCACTCAAGAAATCACTTAAATAGGACCTGCCTGACAAAGTAAAGTAGACCAAAAGATATAGTAGATATACTGTATATGTGGGCAGAATTATAGTAGTTAGATTCTTGTACTTAGGGGCAGTATTATAGTAATTATATTCTTGTACATAGGAGGCAGTATTATAGTAGTTATATTCTTGTACATAGAGAGCAGTATTATAGTAGTTATATTCTTGTACATAAGAGGCAGTATTATACTAGTTATATTCTTGTATATAGAGAGCAGTATTATAGTAGCTATATTCTTGTACATAGGGGCAGTATTATTGTAGTTATATTCTTGTAGATAGGGGACCCCATTATAGTAGCTATATTCTAGTACTTAGGGGCAGTATTATAGTAGTTATATTCTTGTACATAGGAGGCAGTATTATAGTAGTTATATTCTTGTACTTAGGGGCAGTATTATAGTAGTTATATTCCTGTACATAGGAGCAGTATTATAGTAGTTATATTCTTGTACATAGGGCAGTATTATAGTAGTTATATTCTTGTACATAGGGGCAGTATTATAGTAGTTATATTCCTGTACATAGGGGCAGTATTATAGTAGTTATACTCTTGTACATAGGAGGCAGTATTATAGTAGTTATATTCCTGTACATAGGGGCAATATTATAGCAGTTATATTATTGTGCATAGGAGCAGTATTATAGTAGGTGAAGCAGAAGTCCAGCATGGGTGATATCCATAAAAAATAACTTTTATTCCATTTTCATTAAAACCACATAAGTCCAAAATCCATCTTTATATCCAGAGACGCAAAAACGGGTTATTCTTACCAGTGACAGTCACAGGATTAAAGTGCATTGAAAATCATACGCGTTTCAACGGTCGTGCCGTCTTAATCATTATGATAAAAATAAAATGAAAGAGGGCTGCTATAAAGGACTAGGCCCATTAGGTTACACCCTCTGATCCTGCATACAACAAAAACAGGGCAATACCTATAGATAATTAATGAGTTCAGCATGGAATTTCCATATACAAATATTATGCTTAAGGCAGGAGCAGTAATATAGTAGTTATATTCCTATACATAGGGAACAGTTTTATAGTAGTTATATTATTGTACATAGGGGCAGTATTATAGTAGTTATATTCTTGTACATAGGGGCAGTATTATAGTAGATATATTCTTGTACATAGGAGGCAGTATTATAGTAGCTATATTCTTGTACTTAGAGGGCTGTAATATAGTGGGTACGGTATATTCTTGTACATGGGAGGTAGTATTATAGTAGTTATATAATTGTACATTAAGAGAATTATAATAATTAATTTTGTGGCCATTAAGTGCAGTATTGTCCATAGTTAGTTTGAACCTCCTCCTATCTATTCTATTATTTCAAAACACTGTTTTTCGGTGATTAGTTTGTATCTCCGTTCATACTGCACCCACACACACAAATGATACACCATTTGAAAAGCAAACTTGCCCGCTTCAGCAAGAAAATAGCCAAACAAACCACACATCCACGATTTGATCACAAAATACAGTTTAAACATTAATTTTCATAAACCTGCAGTAAGGAAAAATGACCTGCAGGTGGCACCACACTACCCCAAAGCTCACTAACACAAAGCTGCTTACAGACATCACAAACAAATCCAAACATTTGCCTTGGGGGCTTTCCAAAATGCCTAACTGCTTGCCCAGCCTATTTTAGCCAAATTGGAGGATTGCACACTTCACTGCAGGGGAGTCACATATGCAAACACATTTGTAAACATGCACTGCCTATTGAATTGCACACTTGCTCCGTTCATACTTCACCCACACAAACAAATGATACACCATTCATGAAAGGTCAAATGACCTGCAGGTGGCAGCACACTACCACAAAGCTGCTTACAGACATCACAAACAAATCCAAACATTTGCCTTCGGGTCTTTCCAGCTTGCCCAAGTGCTTGCCCAGCCTATTTCAGGCACATTGGAGGATTGCACACTTCACTGCAGGGGAGTCACATATGCAAACACATTTGTAAACATGCACTGCCTATTGAATTGCACACTTGCTCCGTTCATACTTCACCCACACAAACAAATGATACACCATTCATGAAAGGTCAAATGACCTGCAGGTGGCAGCACACTACCACAAAGCTGCTTACAGACATCACAAACAAATCCAAACATTTGCCTTCGGGTCTTTCCAGCTTGCCCAAGTGCTTGCCCAGCCTATTTCAGGCACATTGGAGGATTGCACACTTCACTGCAGGTGAGTCACATATGCAAACACATTTGTATACCTGCACTCCTTTTTCGGTGATTACTTCGCCCCACACACACAAGTGATACACCATTTGAAAGGTAAACTTGCCCCCTTCAGCAAGAAAAGAGCCAAACAAAAACCACACATTCATGATTTATCACTAAAGACAGATTAAACATTTATTTTCATAAACCTACAGAAAGACACAATGACCTGCAGGTGGCACCTCAACCGGAAGACATTTTTTGGCCTCTACTTATCAAAACAATTTATTGCATTACCAATCAACATATATAAATACCTGTCTGTGTTCATCATCTCATGAAATACATTTACATTTGACCAGTTGCTTTTTCTGAAATTGCCTGAACCCCCGACCACCAATGTGTGAAAATTTCGCACGGGCCAAGGTAGTCAGATATTAATTGAAATCTATGTGAAATTCCATAAGTTTATGGTGGAAAATCTCTTAAGCAGTAGTTCCTCACATCTTTTTTTTTAAATCAGATCCTGGAATTATAATCCTGCTGCTATTGGAAAAGTTCGCTTAGTTGCCAATCAAGATATAAAGGACGTGGATTCCAAAACCATTTTTATGCATAGTTATATCTTTCATTTTCTCTTTAGAATATTCTTAAACCCCCCAGTTGCTTGTGTGGAAAAACCTCTTGCCAGAAACCTTACAGCAGCTAACATTAGCTACAAGGTGTTAAATTGTCATAGCAAATATTTTTCCTTTTCAGCATTAACCGGTTCTGTGTCCCTGTTTATGGGGTAACAGGGCTAATAGTGGTGCGGCTAAGAAATAGTTTTGCATTTTGTTCAATTGGGATTTTTGGGTTTTATAGAAACACTTATAAAAGGCAATAAATGTTTAAAAATATGGTTGTCAATTACCAATATGTCCTGTACTATTGGATTTTATCATTCTGTTAAAGTGGTTGTCCGAAACTAGCAGTGAATTTCATACTGAATGTCTATTTAATTTAATAATCTCACCTTTTTTTTAATGTCCTTCACCTAAAATTTCCCTGCCCTTCCCTCTTTACTCTAACTTTCTGTCTGTGCTTTTTTTTTCACTTCCGATGACTATTTGTTCGAGTCTGTCTCTCCCTAAGTATTCTAGGATTGTCATTAGGGGACCGGGGCTGCTGTCACTCCCACGCCTTCCTTTTCTGCCCTGAAACAAAGCATCATCAAGGACAGCCCTACCTTCACTTGCCATTGCTTCTCCCCTGCACGATGTCCATCCATCCATCCACGCTTTTTCTGTTTCCTCCCTGCGCATCTTCAGTCCATACTTCTTTATTTATTTATTTTACTAATTTATATAGCGCCATTAATTCCACAGCGCTTTACAGACATTATTATCACTGTCCCCGATGGGGCTCACAATCTAGAATCCCTGTCAGTATGTGTTTGGACTGTGTGATGAACCCGGAGGAAACCCACGCAAACATGGGGAGAACATACAAACTCCTTGCAGATGTTGTCCTTGGTGGGATTTGAACCCAGGACCCCAGCGCTGCAAGGCTGCAGTGCTAACCACTGAGCCACCGTGCCTCAATCCACATTACTGCTGTCCCTACTGCCCTGCATCTCCAGTCCTCAGTCCACACTTCTGTCTTTGTTGTCCAAAATATTAAGTCCACACTGCTTGTGTCCCCACCACCCCAGGTCTTCAGTCCATACTTCTGTCTCCACCTCCCCACATCTTCTGTCCATACTTCTGTCTCCTTGGCCATTAAAAATCTTCAGACCACACTTCTTCTGTTCCCACCACTTCGGGTCTTCAGTCTACACTGCTTGTGCCCCACCGACCCTGGGTCTTCAGTCCACGCTTCTTCTGTTTCCACCTCCCCACATCTTCTGTCCACACTTCTTTCTCGGCTGTCCAAAATCTTCAGACCACCCTGCTTTTGTCCCCACTACTTCGGGTCTTCAGTCCACACTTCTTCTGTCTCCGCCACACCACATGTTCTGTCCTCACTTCTGTTTCGGCCGTCCAAAGAATTCAGTCCACACTGTTTCTGTCCCCAACAACACGGGTCTTCAGTCCACACTTCCTCGGTCTCCGCCACCCCACATCTTCTGTCCACACTTCTGTCTCGGCTGTCTAAAATCTTCAGGCCACAGTGCTTCTGTCCCCACCACCCCACATCTTCAGTCCACACTTCTTCTATCTCGTCCACCCCACATCTCCAGTCCACACTTCTTCTGCCTCGATTGCCGGACGTCTTCAGTCCACAATTTTTTTGTCCCCGCTGTCCCGCATCTTCAGTCCACACTGTTTCTGTTCTCTTCCCCCTGCATCTTTAGTCTACACTACATCTGTCCCTGCCGCACTCATCTTTACGCTATTTTCATACGTTCAGTATTTAGTCAATATTTTACTTCAGTATTTGTAAGTCAAAGCCAGGAGTGGGTGAAAAATACAAAGTGGTGGCTTGTTTCTATTATACCAGGGGTGGGGAACGTCCGGCCCGCGGGCCGTATACGGCCCGCCATATCATCTGGTCCGGCCCGGCAGGCAGCCGGCACTTTTTCAACTAAGTTTTGGGGTCTGCGCCACCTACAGGCCTCTCACAGTGCGGCGCACCGGAACCCCCACCCGTGTTCCTGGTGAGCGGAAGCAGAAGATCCATCTCTGCTTCCCCCCCACAGTGACAGCAGCGAAAGCCGGGACTGTGCGATCCTCCCGCCCCTCTCCTGCACGCCGCCTGTTTGTGTGTGGGTAGAGCCACTGGGTAAGTGTGTGCACATAGCAGGGCCGGGCAAGTGCCGGGGCCCTGAGCAGGCGGGGGGGCCCACTCGCTGTCGCGCCCGTTAGCGGTGTCAGCGCCGCCACTGGGCCCCCCCGCTTGCTCAGGGCCCCTGCAGGAGCCGGCGCAATACTCACCTATCCGCCGTGCCTCCGCTGCCGCAGCTCCGAGCTCCAGGGGGCGCCGGTGCTTTCTCTCTCACAGCAGCGCCGCTGAATGACGTCATCATTCAGTGGCCGGCTGTGGCAGAGAGCACGCGGACAGGTGAGATCGGTGTGTGTGTGTGTGTGTGTGTGCCTGCCTGTGTGTATGTGAGAGAGTGCTGCCTGCCAGTGCTGTATGTGTGATGGTGGTGGGGGGAGGAAGGCAGTGATGGTGGTGAGGAAGAATGATGATGATGGGGAGGCAATGATAATGGGAAGGCGATGATGACGATATTAATGGGGAGGTAATGATAATGATGATGATGTGGATTCAATGATAATGATGGGGAGGCGATGATGATGATGGGCAGGCATTGATGATGGTAAGGCAATGATAATGATGGGGAGGCGATGATGATGATGGGCAGGCATTGATGATGGGGAGGCAATGATAATGGGAAGGCGATGATGATGATATTAATGGGGAGGCAATGATAATGATAATGATGGCGAGGCAATGATGATGATATTAATGGGGAGGCAATGATAATGATGATGATGTGGAGGCAATGATAATGATGGGGAGGTGTGTAGCCCTGGTATGCAAGGCACACATAAAAATCCTGGAGTCTGCACAGAAAGGTAACAGTTAAAGCTTACATCATCCATTCACACTTTAGACACACCCTCAGGGTATATAAGCTAGTGACATGCAGCAGAGAGTGGTGTGGTTGAGTTGTGCTGAGTCTTCCATGAAGCGAAGTGAAAGACAGTTAGTTCCTGTCAGCAGTTCATAAAGTGGAGGCTAGTAAGGGTGAGCCAGTTCATCCTAGCCTAGTCAGAGCTGTTCCTTAACCTGAAGACAGAGACAGCTTTGGAGAAAGGGAAGTTTGCAGCAGAAACTTCAGTCGCCTGTCCCAAGGACAGTGAAGTTCAGACGATGTGTTCCTGAACTAGGAGAATACTGAGAATCTGTCAGCGAGCTCCAAGGAAGAAGTAAGAAAGGATTGACTTGTACTACCTTAGGAAGTGTGCAGTGCCTATGTTAAGAGTGGAAAGCAGGGCGAAGGGCGCAGTGGAAGAAGTTAGAGAAGTGCCTTAGATATTGGATTGTCTGCACAATTTACCCGGTCACTGGGGACCGAAGGGTTGCTATCGCTTCACGCATAGTAACGGAACAACCAGAGTCTTACTGGACCTTAGGTCGCAGAAAGCAGCCCTTGAAGTGTCAATACGTAATCGGAGTCAGGAGGAACAAGGACTTTTAGCTAGGCCAAGCATAGAAGGACTCTGTTCTCACCACATAGAAGGCTCCACCACAATATTGGCCGGGCAGTACAGCTATAGAGTTAACTGGAGTATTCGGAGTTAACTTAGCTTTATGCAAGTTGGGCTCTTCTACAATCTGGAAGTTAAGGAGGCCTCTAACCTGCTCCGCTGTTACCTGGACGTGCAGTCTCCACCCCGACCAGCTCCCCGGGACCTGCCTAACATCTTGAAGTAAAAGGTATGGAAAGACGCTGGATGGTGTGAGACTGATTCATTTATCTGCACCCTACATCATTATAACCATAGACTCAGAGGGACAGTCCCACCTGTGGGGGACCCAACACCTAGCTGCCACAACATCCCCTCAGAGTTCTATTCAGCAGCGCTGGTCTTTAGTGACTAGAAAACTACAGGTGGCGTCACGAACTGTTATCTACCAAATCCCCTGTAAATAAACCCTCTAACGCCTGACCGCCAGGGTCACGGCCCGAGCCACGCTACCAGTGACATTCCCTATAGAAATCTACAGGCTCGGCTCCGAGTACCCCATAGCCCTGGTAACCCACAATTGTGGTGCGGTGTCAAACAAAAACTTGGCGTCACGAACAGGATCCGAAACTTGCAGCATTGCGAGCCCTGTGTGCCTGTGGAGTGTTTTGGTGAAAAAGACTGTTTGTGCTTTTGGCACCAAATACCGCCATATTTGCTGCCATATTCGCGCCCTGAGGCGCTGGAGAAGAAGGTGGGCGTACCTGAAAGGCGCGCAGAGTCTCGGACACGCCCCCGGCTCTGACTCAGCGGCAGGTCCTGCGACAGGAAGTGAACGCTCTGACATCAGAGTGCTTGCGACGAAGGTCCTGTCCCCATCGCTGTGCTTGTGGAGCGGCAGCTTCTGGAAACGGTAGTCCCCGATTAACCAAGGGGGCACTAATATGTCGCAACAACCGGCCGACAGTGCGGCCCCAGCCGGAGGCCCCGACCCGCGCCGCGTGGCATTGTAGCGCCGGATGGGGGCGCAGGCCCAGCACCCGGCCCGGTAGTCCCGCTCATGCCACTAACGCTCCCATATATGCCTGGGGCAAAATGGCTTCCCCAGTACAGCGGCGAGCCAGGCACTTTAGCAGGATTCAAACGGAAGATATGCAGTGTCCTGGAAATGTACTCTATGTCTGAGAGGCAAAAAGCTGCAGTATTAATAGGGCAGCTAACTGGCGCTGCTGAGAGAGAAGTGGAGACTTGGGCTACCACGGACCAGGAGTTGGTGCCTGCGATCCTCTTAAAGTTACAGGCCATTTTTGAAGATCGCACCGAAACAGATCTCCGGATGGCATTCTACAACTGTTCACAGCAACCAAGTGACAGTATAAGGGACTATGCCTGCCGACTACAAGGGGCCCTGCGAGCCCTCAAGCAGGTTAATACCATAAGTGTCATTGATGAAAGTAAGATGCTGAAAGAACAATTTGTGCAAGGACTGAGGTCCCAATCGGAACGCAGAACTGTAAATTGGTGGTCTTTAGATCATCCAGATGCCACCTTTGATGCCCTAAAGGACATGGCAATAAAAGGACTGCGACCCCTGGGCAAACCTGAAGTGGCAACCCAACATCACCAGGGTGAAATCACTCTGGAACCGGCAGTACCCACCTTTTCCCCGCTAGCGGCAGAAGCCAAAACGCAGGTGACGCCCCCTAGTGAATTGGACTGTCTGCGCTCGGAAGTGCGCCAGTTGACTAAAAATCTGGCTGCTGTGATGAGTGCCCTGCAGCTGCGGAAAGAGGAAGAAGGAAAGATCTTATTAGCCGACTGCCCGGAGGATGTCCCATGGATGAACCGGAGGAGAAGGAGGACGTCGCCCACCGGAGGAGGACAACGCCACCCCCAGGAGCAACCCCTGACCAGCACCCTCCTCACCGGGAGATCATCTGTTACCGCTGCAACCGGAAAGGTCATATGTTGACACAGTGTCCTTTAAACGGGCAGAACCTGGGTCCGAGGGCCAACACCCAGGTGGAGACTCGTCAGGCCCCTTAGATTGGAACCGCAGGTTCGTGGGTGGACGACCCTACCTGTCCATCATTCTGGATGGGATTGCAGTTCCGGCGTTGCTAGATACTGGGTCTCAGGTGACCATGATACCTGATGTCCTATATACAAAGTTCTGGTCTATGGATAGTCTTCAACCCCCGAGCCCTGACTTTACCGTGTATGCTTCTAATGGTCTCCCTGTGGAAGTACTCGGGACCAAAAGTGTGGATGTGAAAGTGGGCAGAGAGGAGTTGAAAGACCAGGGGCTTCTAGTAGTAAAGACTGTAAATGAAGAGAACGGTTTAAACATAATTCTGGGTACTAACATTATCAGTAACTGTCTGGGAGAAGTTGTGTTTCTACTCCAACAGCTCGCTGAGATCGCCCGACCAAGGCAGAAGGGAGTGATCCAGAGAGAGATCCGGGCTCTGATGTGTCAGCAGCAAGCGAAGCTTACAGACGGCGAAATTGGTAATGTACGGGTCACCGACTCGAATCCTATTGTGATACCCCCAATGAGTGAAATGATAATATGGTGTAGGGCAGCCATAGGTCTGAGAGGACAAAACTACCAAGCAGTAGTAGAACCCCATTGCTCAGAACATAGACCCACACTCATGACAGCGAGGGGGGTAGTGGAAGTGATAAATGGGAGAGTACCGGTACGGCTTCTCAACTGGGGAGATGATGAAGTAAATTTACCCCGTTATGCAACAGTTGCTAAATTACATGCCGTCGATAATAATTCTATTCTCCCGACTGAGTCCTTAGACTCCCGCCAACTAGCGGAGGATAATGACCCGGCAACTCAGGTGGCGGATTGGTGTCAGCAACTCCATGTCGGGACAGACACCACTCCCGCCCACCAGAAACAAGGGGTATTACGGGTGGTACAAGAGTACGCACAAGTGTTTAGTAAACACCCCCTCGACTTTGGGGCCATTAAGGGAGTACAGCATCATATCCCTACAGGTGGTCATCCTCCCATCAAAGAGCGGTACAGGCCTATACCTCCAGCCCATTATCAGAAAGCTAAGGAAATGTTACATGATATGAAGGAAGCCGGGGTGATAAGGGATAGTTGTAGCCCCTGGGCAGCACCTCTAGTTCTGGTTAAAAAGAAAGATGGTAGTATGAGAATGTGTGTGGATTACAGGCAAGTGAATCGCATAACACATAAAGATGCTTACCCATTACCACGAATTGAGGAGTCCTTAGCTGCTCTGAAAACGGCTAACTACTTTTCTACCCTTGATCTGACTAGTGGGTACTGGCAAGTAGCTGTGGCTGAGGAGGATCGTGAGAAAACGGCTTTCACCACCCCAATGGGGCTCTGTGAGTTCGACAGAATGCCGTTTGGGCTCAGCAGTGCCCCGGGAACATTTCAGAGAGTGATGGAGAATTGCCTGGGACATCTCAATTTTGAAACCGTGCTGCTATACCTAGACGACGTCATCGTGTACTCCAAGACATATGAGGACCATCTGAAGCACCTGGCAGAAGTATTCGAGTCCCTGTCCAGGTACGGGATGAAGTTGAAACCCTCAAAATGCCATCTACTCAAACAGAAGGTACAATACTTGGGGCACATCGTCAGTTCAGAGGGAGTAGCGCCGGACCCAGAGAAAGTCACCGCCATCCAGAAATGGCCGGAGCCGAAGAACCTCAAGGAAGTGCGACAGTTCCTGGGACTAACGGGTTACTACAGGAGGTTCGTGAAAGATTACACGAAGAAGGCAGCGCCTCTACAGGACCTCCTAGTAGGACAATCCCTAAAGAGCAGAAACCCTCCCTTTAATTGGGGTAAGGAACAGGCTGAAGCATTCCAAAAGATGAAAGAGATCCTTACAGGTGATGAAATCTTGACCTATCCTGATTACAGCCAACCGTTCCTGCTGTACACCGATGCCAGTAATGAAGGTTTGGGAGCAGTTCTCAGTCAGAAGCAGAATGGCCAAGAAAAAGTCATCGCTTACGCCAGCAGAAAACTCAGGCCAACTGAGAGGAATCCGGAAAATTATAGCAGCTTCAAGCTGGAGTTTCTGGCGCTGGTCTGGGCCATTACTGAAAGATTTAAGCACTACCTTGCCTCCAACAAGTTCACGGCGTACACAGACAACAACCCGTTAACGCACCTGGAAACAGCCAAGCTGGGAGCCATGGAGCAGCGTTGGATGGCTCGGTTGTCAAATTACCAGTTTACCATCAAGTACCGGGCAGGCCGTAAGAATGCTAACGCCGACGCATTGTCCCGAATGCCACATGAATCTGACACGGAAGAAGAATCGGACGACCTGGAAGAAATTGAGCTACCTGCGTTCCATCGAAATGGGATAATCCATGAGCAGTGTGTCTACAGAAAGCAGTATGGCGCAACATTAAATCCCTTACCCCATCACAGCTGGAAAGAGACTCAGGACAGCGATCCAGTGGTCAGCCGTATCAAGGAGTTGTTAAGACAGGAAGGTTCCTCCTTGGAAAAAGATGCACCTATGTCAGCAAAGCTCCTGTGGAATGAGAGAAGCCGGTTGTTCCTATACCGTGAGAAGTTGTGCAGGAGATACGTCAACCCCAGAACCCATGAGATGGTATGGCAGATAGTGGTCCCCAAGGCAGACGTCCAAATGGTGTTGGAAGCGTACCACGATCAAGCAGGACACTTTGGCTGGAGAAAGCTGGAGACCCTGTTGAGGTGCCGGTTCTACTGAGTAGGAATGCGCAGCTCCATCGAGAGGTGGTGTCGGAACTGTGGACCCTGTGGTCTCAGACGAAAGGACTACGGTAGTCAGAAGGCACCCCTGCAGCCTATCCGGACGACTCGTCCCTTGGAGATCGTGGCCTTGGACCACGTCAAATTGTCGCCAAGCAGGTCTGGATACTCATATGCCCTGACCATGGTGGATCATTATTCGAGATTTTTGGTGGTCATCCCCGTCAAGGATCAGACAGCAGTGACGGCAGCAAGGACCTTCCAAGCAAGCTTCTGCAGACCACATGGGTATCCGGAGCAGGTACTGACTGATCAAGGCCCTGCTTTTGAAGCGGATCTGTTTAAGGAATTTTGTCACTTGTATGGGTGTAAGAAAATTAGAACGACGCCATACCACCCCCAAACCAACGGCCTTTGCGAGAAAATGAACCACATTGTCGTTGACTTGCTAAAATCCATACCGCTGGAAGAAAGAAATCGGTGGCCAGAATTGTTACCTGACCTGGTTGACTTGTACAACCACATACCAGTGAGTTCTACCAACTGCACACCAGCTTACCTTATGAGAGCAAGGCCTGGAAGACTGCCAATGGACTTGGAACTTGGTGTGGTGGAACCCGAGGCAGATGACACCGTTGGAAATTGGGACACAAATCGGCAAGAGCAATACAGAAGAGTGCAAGCCTGCGTAGAAGAAAGTCTTAATAAAGCTCGGGAAAAGCAGGAGAATATTTACAACAAGAATGCTCCCGCTAAGCCTTTGATGCCTGGAGAAATGGTGTTAAAAAGGAAAAGGAAGATGCACAAGTTGGACAACCAGTGGGAACAAGAACCATATGTCGTACAAGATTCCAAATTTGATAACAGAAAAGTCTGTATCATCAGTAAGGATGGAGGAAGAACGACCGCCACTGTGTCTAGAGACCATTTAAAGTTGTGTCCAGAGCCATTAAAGCTTCGGGAAGATAACCCTATTGTGAATCAAGAAGAGAGTGTTGAAGCGGTCATACACACGGATCTGGGAGATTTACCTGCGGATTGGCCCAGACTGGGAGATGCGGTAATCATTCCTGTGTTGCAGTTTTATCAGCCACAAGAGGAAACTCTACCTCCAGTCGTACCCATTGTGCCAATAGAGCCAGTTCTAGAGGTACCTATTCCAGCAGAACCCCAGCCTGCAGAATCTCAAGAAGTAGAATCACCGGAAGCAGCGCCCCATGCTATGGGATCCCCTGGTGAAGCTGACTCACACCGCCCAGCCCTCAGTACGCTTGCCAGATCCATAGAAAGATTGAGGCAGTATTATAGTTTGTCGTTACGCAGAACAGATAGATCAGAGACCAATATACCTGATGCTACTCCACGTAGATCGGAACGGACAACGAAAGGGAAGCTACCTATTCGTTATCAACAGTAGTCCTAACAAACTAGTTTATTATGACTCAGAAAAGGGTTATTATTTATGACCGATTGTATAAAGTTGTATAAAGAAGTTTATTGCAGGAATTTAGAGTATTGTGATAGAATGTGAATTACTTGAAAATGTCTTATAATGGACTGCGTGGCTGAGGACTGAGCCAGCCCAAAGACTGTATCCTGTAAATAGTTGCACTACGGTGCCTTGTCTTGGTTTCGCACGAAGCCTTGACTTACCTCTGAACATAAAACCCGTATGGTGTGGCACTGAGCGAGGTCTGCAGTCAGATGTCCTGCAGCCCACCAGGACCCACGTTGAAGGTTTGGTGCGGGTCCTTCACAAGAATACTATGTGTATTTATATGAAAATGTCTTAATACTTTTGTATTTTACTAATGACCATTGTATACAATGCAACGTTTAAGATTTCGTACCTCCCGAATGGGATGAGTTTCATGTTATTGTTTAAATGCAAAACAAAATGTCTTTCTTTTTGTATTTTACAGCCCGGGAGTGCTGTGTTTTACCAAGGGGGGATGTGTAGCCCTGGTATGCAAGGCACACATAAAAATCCTGGAGTCTGCACAGAAAGGTAACAGTTAAAGCTTACATCATCCATTCACACTTTAGACACACCCTCAGGGTATATAAGCTAGTGACATGCAGCAGAGAGTGGTGTGGTTGAGTTGTGCTGAGTCTTCCATGAAGCGAAGTGAAAGACAGTTAGTTCCTGTCAGCAGTTCATAAAGTGGAGGCTAGTAAGGGTGAGCCAGTTCATCCTAGCCTAGTCAGAGCTGTTCCTTAACCTGAAGACAGAGACAGCTTTGGAGAAAGGGAAGTTTGCAGCAGAAACTTCAGTCGCCTGTCCCAAGGACAGTGAAGTTCAGACGATGTGTTCCTGAACTAGGAGAATACTGAGAATCTGTCAGCGAGCTCCAAGGAAGAAGTAAGAAAGGATTGACTTGTACTACCTTAGGAAGTGTGCAGTGCCTATGTTAAGAGTGGAAAGCAGGGCGAAGGGCGCAGTGGAAGAAGTTAGAGAAGTGCCTTAGATATTGGATTGTCTGCACAATTTACCCGGTCACTGGGGACCGAAGGGTTGCTATCGCTTCACGCATAGTAACGGAACAACCAGAGTCTTACTGGACCTTAGGTCGCAGAAAGCAGCCCTTGAAGTGTCAATACGTAATCGGAGTCAGGAGGAACAAGGACTTTTAGCTAGGCCAAGCATAGAAGGACTCTGTTCTCACCACATAGAAGGCTCCACCACAATATTGGCCGGGCAGTACAGCTATAGAGTTAACTGGAGTATTCGGAGTTAACTTAGCTTTATGCAAGTTGGGCTCTTCTACAATCTGGAAGTTAAGGAGGCCTCTAACCTGCTCCTTGTTACCTGGACGTGCAGTCTCCACCCCGACCAGCTCCCGGGACCTGCCTAACATCTTGAAGTAAAAGGTATGGAAAGACGCTGGATGGTGTGAGACTGATTCATTTATCTGCACCCTACATCATTATAACCATAGACTCAGAGGGACAGTCCCACCTGTGGGGGACCCAACACCTAGCTGTCACAACATCCCCTCAGAGTTCTATTCAGCAGCGCTGGTCTTTAGTGACTAGAAAACTACAGGTGGCGTCACGAACTGTTATCTACCAAATCCCCTGTAAATAAACCCTCTAACGCCTGACCGCCAGGGTCACGGACCGAGCCACGCTACCAGTGACATTCCCTATAGAAATCTACAGGCTTGGCTCCGAGTACCCCATAGCCTGGTAACCCACAATTGTGGTGCGGTGTCAAACAGAGGCGATGATGATGATGGGCAGGCATTGATGATGGGGAGGCAATGATAATGATGGGGAGGCGATGATGATGACGGGCAGGCATTGATGATGATGGGGAAGCAATGATGATGATAATGGGGAGTCTTTCCACAGAGCCTTTTCCTGAGCCGTAACAGTGCAGAACGCAGCACAGCGCAGAGGAGAGCTCCATATTTTGTATGGAGCATTATATGGAGACCAGTATCCTGTATGGAGCATTATATGGGGACCAGTATCCTGTATGGAGCATTATATGGGGACCAGTATCCTGTATGGAGCATTATTTAGGGTCCAGTATTCTGTATGGAGCATTATATAGGCCGGGGATGGGGGGGTGACATCCTGCATGGGGTATTATATGGGTGATGAGGGGGAGACTATGTGGTGCCCATAATATTGTATGGAGGACTGTACTGTCCAGTCTGTACTGTGCACTGCGAGGATTTGGCGGTTTTTGAGGTATTGTACAATTTACAATAGATATCACTCATGTAATGTAAGAAGAGAAGTATTTGGCATTGTACTGTATCTATATTTCTCTGCAGTATCTGTGCATCATGAATCGTGGTCTGTGTTAAAGGGGCCCACTGAGGCTCTTTCGCCCGGGGCCCATAATAACCTGGAGCGGCCCTGCTAATGGGGACATGTGCTGACTAATGGGGACATTTTCCTGCCTAATGGGGACATTTGCCTGCCTATTGGGGACCTATGCTGCCTAATGGGGACATTTGCCTGTCAAACGCCTCACCAAAGAGAAGTCATTCCAGCCATCACATTAGGTAGGAATTATTTAAATGTTTGAATAAATATAGTTGGCTAATGTTTAAGTTTATTAATGAGTGATGAGCGAGTACACTCATTGCTCGGGCTTTCCTGAGCATGCTCGGGTATCCTCCGAGTATTTTGGCATGCTCGGAGATTTAGTTTTCGTTGCCTCAGCTCCCTGATTTGCAGCTGCTGGACAGCCTGAATACATGTGAGGAATGCTTGTTTGTTAAGGAATCCCCACATATATTCAGGCTGTCCAGAAGCTGCAAATCATGCAAATGCGTCGACAGAAACTAAATCTCCGAGCACGCCAAAATACTCAGAGGACACCTGAGCATGCTTGGGAAAACCGAGCAACGAGTATACTCGCTCATCATTATTAAGAATTTTATGCGGCCCCCGAACACTTTTATAAAATTCCAAATGGCCCTCGGCAGAAAAAAGGTTCCCCACCCCTGTATTATACGTTTCCTCTGATTGTTCCTCTCATGATTTTGACTTACAAATGATGTAAAATACTAACAAAATACTGAATGTGTGAATGTGGCCTAAAGATGAATGCTGTAGGGACAGATGTAGTGTGGACTAAAGATGCAGGGTGGAGGGAAAAAGTTCACACTTCTGTCCCTGCCACCCCACATCTTCAGTCCACACTGCCTATGTCCCCGCTGCCTGCATCATCAGTCCACACTTTTGTCTTAGCATCCGCATGCTTCTGATTCTTCGGCGATAGAAGCAGGGTGAGTGACAGCCGTATTATCTCTAATACAACATATATTGACAGAAATATTGTTTTCAAATCTCCATCAAATTTACAAGAACTTTAATGTGTTTAAGTAGAATTTCCTTCCCTTTAGGAGAAAGGCATGTACTGCTGAGTGTTGTATAAGGTGTGGCTTGGCATGCAATATTTATTCTTAGGTGAAAAACTCTATAGAGGTTCAGCCCGGCTAAACCACAAAGGACAGAGGGATTGTTGATGGAAAAGATTAGCCGATCGTGAGAGAACAGGAGGAGTATGAGATTCTGTTTATCTGAAATAATATAGTATAAACGCAATTACATACAGCTATGAAAGCTCCACTAGAAGCTAAATACTAATCTGTTATTTCTTGTCATTATAATCTGTTCCACATGCCAAAAATGTTGTTTAAAATTAATTTATGCATTTAAAAAAAGTACAAAATAAATACATACAACACAACTCTTAAATAAAGATGTAGGCCCCAAACCAGACCTTTAGACCAGTTTCACATGTCCGCAATTCATGGTTCTTACAGGTCACAGGTCTCCTGCCTATGAGGCTGTTGAGATTGGGGAACCAGACCCTACTCGGACCTTGAATGTTGCAAGTGTGAAATCCAGCCGACCATATATAAATATGTGGACCAGACTTCTCATGCATACTGACCCCCATCTACACAGAAGAACCCCAAATCCAGAACAATATTCTGTAGGCATTTGACTTCCTTCCTAAAAATTTCCCTGGTTGAATTTGAACCCATGACCCCAGCAAGCAAGGCAGCAACTATAAAAGACAACGTGGAAAGCAATAACAAAAAATGATGATCACCAAGTTGTCAGTACCGTACGTTACTGTAGCACCTGTAAGACTTTTCTGAGATAAAGTAGATTTAAAAATAAATAAAATAAATGCAATTACTAGCAAATTACAACCAACACCTTACAGCACATACTTCCATTTGCCAACTTTCAGGCAAACTGTACCATAAGTTGACTCCATGATCAAAAATTTTTTGTGCATAGACATGATCCTTTTTCTCAAGTCACTTCTGCCGCAAACCACTTCCATTCCCCATCTACATCAATTTTTCATCGTCTCCATACCTCCTATATGGAAGAAATCTTCCAAAATTTCAGGGTTTTTTTGGGGAAGATTTGGCAGCTCCTCATATTTACCAACTTTTCTGGGAGTTAGGGAAGTCTACCATTAATAATCTCTTTGGTTATGGACTATCTTTCCCTAACTGCAACAGAAATAATTTTGGTAAATTTTTCTTTTATCCTGCATTGAGCGACACAGTGGCCCCCAGACGAGTGAGTACACGATGTGACCTTCGGAGTTACTATGGGGCTTTTAATGCAAAAATTACAATGTGTCTTGTACTGTGAGCTCTACTATGTGGTCTGGAACCATGGGGACAACTTAGAAACTTTTACATATGAGCATTACTAGGAGATTGGTCTTAAGGCTTTTTCTATTGGCATTACTACTAGGCTGCTACTATGGGCTCTACTATGAGTATGTACGCCGTGAGGTTGATCCAATGGGTACTACTATGAAGCTTCTTTTACACATATTCCTGTGGGTCTAGAACTCTAAATAAATCAATTTTGCTTCAAATTTTTCAAAAAAAGGCGGAATTCCCAATTCTAAACATTTTGGATTTGATTCACTCTAACCCAGGAAAATTGTGATTGATTAATTAAAATATAAATTATACTCATCTTTTTAGATCCGTTTTCATGCCACATGCTCCCTTGTCCTCCTTATTGGCCTTCTAGTCTTCCGTTCTTCTGTCATCCCTTCCATGCTTCCTAAGTTTCGGCACAGCCACAGTCATTCTGAGACCTGTGATTGGCCTCAAACGGCCAATTCGAGTGGAGGAAAACATTCTGACCCCGATTTGACTTTTTGAGGCCCCCCCATGCAGCCATGGGGAAGGCCAATCACAAGTCTCAGATTGACTTTATGTGCAACAATGGAAGTCAGTAGAGGAGGACCTGGAAACTAGAGTGACAGAGGGAACATGAGAGAAAGGGCCAGTTAAAAGTTGGGTTTTTGTTTTTAGTAATTTTTTGACCCCTTCATCACGGCAATTGGGATAGTTTTGATTTATCACTGAATGATATCTGTTTTTTGAATTTGAGCGAATCTGGCCAAATCAAATTTCGGGAGATTTCCTCATATGAATGGGAATTACTTGGACATTGGAGTTATATGAATCGTTATGAAGCTTCTATTATAGTCATTTAAAATGTTGCTTGTACTAAGGCCGCAATTATGAATCTAAACCCGGGGGACATCTATAAAGCTTTTATTTTGAACATTATTAATTTTAATTTTGAACATTACTGTGAGGCGGACTCTGGCAGATACTGCTATGAAGCTTTTAATATAGGCATTAATGTGAGACTTATACTAGGAGTATGATCCATCGGTGACAATTCTGAAGCTTATATTATAGGCGTTACTAGATTCTATAGACACTGCTATGAGTCTGGAATCATGAGGACACCTATGAAGTTGTCCTGTGGGTACTACTGTGAAGCTTAAATTAAAAGAAGCATAAATTTTACATCATGTGATGCAATTACCCTCCTCTACTCCTCCTTGGTCAGGCCTCATCTGGAATTCTGAGTCCACTTCTAGGTGCCACATTCTAAAAAAAGACATCGAACAACTGGAGCAAGTTCAGAGAAGAGCGACCAGGATGGTGAGCAGACTGCAAAGTATGTCCTACGAGGAATGGTTCAAGGATCTGGAATGTTTAGCCTGCAAAAAAGAAGACTGAGAGGAGACCTAATAGCTGTCTACAAATATCTGAAGGGCTGTCACAATGTAGAGGGATCATCATTATTCTCATTTGCACATGGAAACATGAGAAGCAATGGGATGAAACTGAAAGGGAGAAGATACAGATTAGATATTAGAAAAAAACTTTTTGATAGTAAGGGTGATCAATGAGTGGAACAGGCTGCCATGACAGGTGGTGAGTTCTCCTTCAATGGAAGTCTTCAAACAGAGGCTGGACAGACATCTGTCTGGGATGGTTTAGTGACTTCTGCATTGAGCAGTAGGATGGACACGATGACCCTGGAGGTCCTGTCCAACTCTACCATTCTATGAGTCTAACTTTGAAGCTTTTATTATGGGCATTACTATTAGGTTGGCACTTTGGCCAATGTTGTGAGTATTGTCTTGGGTGTACGAACATAAGGGGGTTAAAAGGTGTTAACAGACTATTCAGGGATGGGTCCAACATCAGAAAACACTCCCCTTTCGTCTCTTCAATTTTACTTGATGCAGGAACTCCTTTTTTACAACTTTTCCAACAATAAAAGACAGAAATTGGATCCCCCTAAAATAAACAAGATGAAAAGCTTTTTATTCCTCAGTCCTAAATTGCAAATGACCCCCATAGAGAGCCTATTATTTTACCCCTTCTCTCTGTCTCCGCGAACGTTGAATCATGCCTATAAACCTTTTCCTTGCATAGTGATTAACACCAGTGCGTATCTGGCGGAGGGAACGGATCTCTCTGCTATTATTTTATTACACAGTGAAACCTCTTCAGTGACTGCTCCAAAACCCACTTCCTCCATCATTCATTGATGTGAATAAAACAGATCTGGCAGCAGAGGCCCCGTATATGCCTCCTGCACAACCCTCCGCCTCCTCCTCCGCTGAGGACAGTCAATAAAACTTGTGGAAAGACAAAGCAAAACTGGTGCAAAGGCCGTCTGTAGTGAGTGAGACCTTCCTGAACTTCACCCTGTTACTGTACAACTGGGAGCAGGATAGACCACCAGGCAAGAAAAAAATTGTCAAAAAAAATCATTTTTCATCTATTTTTCATCTATTTAAAGCAGGGGATTTGCCATTCAAGATGTGAAATATTTTCCTTAAATTATTTATCATGTTATACTCCATTCACATCCAAAGCTGCGTACAAGCTTGCATGGTACAGTATCTTCATCTTCAAGCACATCCCTGCTGGTTCAGTGTCTTTTAATCTGCCTCCAAAGTTTGGATCCCCATTTGCAAGACATACAGTATGAAACCAGGATCTTCCCACCCAGGAACCTCCCCCCAAAAGATACAATAAGACACATTTGCCCCTGTTGAAGTCTGATTGGTGGATTGGAAACTTTGGTCATTGTAAAGATTCATTAAAAAGTTAATAGCAGAGAATTTTAGACCTTAAAACGACATGAGGGTTTAACCCTTTAGGAACATTGCCTATTTTAGAACACAATGGGGCATTCCAAGAGCCATAATCTTTTTTTATTTTTTCATTTTTCTGTTGATTTCTTTCCTTTTTTTTCCTTTTCTTCCCTATTCTTTTCTCTTTTTATTTTTCCTTTTCTTTTGTATTTTCCTTTTCCTTTCCTTTTATCTTTCTTTCCTTTTTATTTTTATTTTTCCTTTTCTATTTCCGTTTCAATTCCTTTTCTTTTTCTCATTCCTTTTCATTTTCTTTTCCTTTCTCTTTCTTTCTTTTCTTTCAAACGTTTGATGTTGTTTTTTTTCTTTAAATAAACTACAGTACAATTTTGTTAACAATTGTTTTCTGAAACTGAAAACCCCTTTAAACTTTATTAAACACAACCTTACCTTTCTTTTTTCCTCCTAGCGGACTTGAACCAGTGATCTCTTGATCGCTTGCACCATTCTTCCTAACGCATGGTCCAATGAGCAGAAGCCGATGGTCCACCTGAACTAATTGGTACACAGAGAAGGCTTTCTCTTAGATGTCACAGCATCTAAGGGGTTAAGCAGCTGGGGTTTACTGTGTTTCTCTATTCCTGTTACATACAGCGGGACCCCCACTGTCATTCTCCAGTGGGCACACGGGCGCAGTGACTATGGTTTACCTAAAAGCAATCTATGACCTACATGTTAGTTATAGTCCGTCAAGGGGTCAAAGGGGAACATCCAATTAAAGGCAAAATGTAGTAACTCAGGCCAGCTATGACATGATTTCTAGTAGACTGATATACTCCAGGGGGTTTGTGTCGCTCCATTAAATTAAATATTTAGCGGCATTAAAAAGTGGTTTGGCTTCCACGAGACAATATGCAGCTAATAGGATAAATCTGCATCCACGCATGGTGTCTTCTCATACGGGAAGTTACTGTGACCTTGTCTGTGTTCTTGTAGTAGAGATGACTATTTTGAAAAGTATTAATAATGATTTTGTATACAAGATGGATTTTAGTTATTATCACTATTTCATTTGTGCTTTAATGTGAAAATGGACAGAAATTAGCAGCAGAAGAGGAGTATGTTGACCTTGCACTAGGCAGTGACCTGATCAGTCATGTGGTTAAAGGAGTTTTCTGACAAATGATAGCTGAAAAATATCTGATTGCTGGGGCTGCCATCGATCATGAAAATAGGGGTTCCGATCTCCCATTCCTTTTTTCTGTGGTCGGAATTAAATAAAGCACCATATTCGTGCATGACAGCTGCTTATCCATTCAGTGACATTGGGTTTGTAGCAAGTTACCTCCATAAGTCCTACAGATACAGAATGGAGCTGCAGCTATCCCATGTGCTCCATTTATTTCCAACCACAGGAAGTAGGAATTGGGGATCAGGTTAGTAAACCCCTTTAAGAAGGGGCGGAGCTTTGTGTGCGCCAGTGTCTTTAAATGGATGGGGTTAGAACGCTATGTAACCAATCAGATCATGGGGACGATGTCCACAACAGGACAAGAGTGTGATGTTTTTTGTGGGAGGAAACTATTTTTTAATTTGTATGATTTGATGAGGACAGGGATCCATATGTCAGATTTTGGTGTTATGATTTGGGTGAGTTACCATCAGATCAGGGTATTGATGACAGCAGCAGAACAAGACTGTGATGATCTTCTAGGAGACAGTGACCTGCCAACACGTATAATTATGTTAATGAGGACAGGACATTTGTCCAGGGCAATGGCATCATGTGTTTGGAGTTAGAACCTTTCTGTATCAGTTCATAAGTACTTCTTCTGCTGAGGAAGAGTGTGATATCCTTAAAGAGGACACTTAACTGGATTTTTTTTCATTTAAACTGAGTACCTCTCCCAATTGCTGTTGTTCCACTGATTCTGGAACAGTTTTTCTTTTTCTTCTGTGCCTCTCCATTACAAAGTTATACCCCAAGTAATAATGGTGCAAATTTTCCTTTTAGCAAATTGAGCGAGTACCACAGACCTTCCCTATGGGCGTGGCCATGTTTTGATTGGCCAGTAGAAAAAGCAAACGCCCACTGAGAAGTTCTGTGTCACACACCCAGTGAGTTAATGGGAAAGTCACATCATTATTACAGGGGACATAACTTTGGAACGGAGGGGAGCAGAAGAAAAAGGAAAACTGCTTCAGAATCAGTGGAGCAGTGGAATCGGGGGGAGGTTCTAAGCTTTAATTTTTAAAAATGGAGTGGAAAGTCCTTTTAAGGAAGGTAATGACCTATCTGATCTTATGATATTGTAATGATCTAAATATACAGTCAGGGCCAGAAATATTTGGACAGTGACACAATTTTCGCGAGTTGGGCTCTGCATGCCACCACATTGGATTTGAAATGAAACCTCTACAACAGAATTCAAGTGCAGATTGTAACGTTTAATTTGAAGGGTTGAACAAAAATATGTGTTAGAAAATGTAGGAATTGTACACATTTCTTTACAAACACTCCACATTTTAGGAGGTCAAAAGTAATTGGACAAATATACATAACCCAAACAAAATATTTTTATTTTCAATATTTTGTGGCGAATCCTTTGGAGGCAATCACTGCCTTAAGTCTGGAACCCATGGATATCACCAAACGCTGGGTTTCCTCCTTCTTAATGCTTTGCCAGGCCTTTACAGCCGCAGCCTTCAGGTCTTGCTTGTTTGTGGGTCTTTCCCTCTTAAGTCTGGATTTGAGCAAGTGAAATGCATGCTCAATTGGGTTAAGATCTGGTGATTGACTTGGCCATTGAAGAATGTTCCACTTTTTTGCACTCATGAACTCCTGTGTAGCTTTGGCTGTATGCTTGGGGTCATTATCCATCTGTACTATGAAGCGCTGTCCAATCAAGTTTGCAGCATTTGGCTGAATCTGGGCTGAAAGTATATCCCGGTACACTTCAGAATTCATCCGGCTACTCTTGTCTGCTGTTATGTCATCAATAAACACAAGTGACCCAGTGCCATTGAAAGCCATGCATGCCCATGCCATCATGTTGCCTCCACCATGTTTTACAGAGGATGTGGTGTGCCTTGGATCATGTGCCGTTCCCTTTCTTCTCCAAACTTTTGGCTTCCCATCATTCTGGTACAGGTTCATCTTTGTCTCATCTGTCCATAGAATACTTTTCCAGAACTGAGCTGGCTTCTGGAGGTGTTTTTCAGCAAATTTAACTGTGGCCTGTCTATTTTTGGAATTGATGAATGGTTTGCATCTAGATGTGAACCCTTTGTATTTACTTTCATGGAGTCTTCTCTTTACTGTTGACTTAGAGACAGATACACCTACTTCACTGAGAGTGTTCTGGACTTCAGTTGATGTTGTGAACGGGTTCTTCTTCACCAAAGAAAGTATGCGGCGATCATCCACCACTGTTGTCTTCCGTGGGCTCCCAGGTCTTTTTGGATTGATGAGTTCACCAGTGCTTTCTTTCTTTCTCAGGATGTACCAAATTGTAGATTTTGCCACTTCTAATGTTGTAGCAATTTCTTGGATGGTTTTTTTTTCTGTTCTTGCAGCTTAAGGATGGCTTGTTTCACCTGCATGGAGAGCTCCTGTGACCGCATGTTTCCTTCACAGCAAAACCTTCCAAATGCAAACACCACACCTCAAATCAACTCCGGCCCTTTCATCTGCTTAATTGAGAATGACATAACAAAGGGATTGCCCACACCTGTCCATGAAATAGCCTTGGAGTCATTTGTCCAATTACTTTTGGTCCCTTTAAAAACAGGGTGGCACATGTTAAGGAGCTGAAACTCCTAAACCCTTCATCCAATTTTAATGTGGATACCCTCAAATGAAAGCTGAAAGTCTGGACTTCAACTGCATCTGAATTGTTTTGTTGAAAATTCATTGTGGTAATGTCTAGAACCAAAATAGATAAATGTTGTCTCTGTCCAAATATATATGGACCTAACTGTAGGGCAGAGCTGGGTTCACAGTGTAATATAACCCAGCTGTATAGAGATATCAGTGAATTGTAGGTTGTCCTAGAGTCGTCTTATCATTCGGGGAATCTTTTTGACAGAAAGTTGTATAATGTACATGCATCAAGCACTTTCTTGCTATTTGCCCATTCGCAGCTTTTCTGTGCCGTGCCAACAAAATTAGACTGTTTTCCACTTTGACACTATTGTGTAATCCGTCCTATCCACACATTTGGGGGCTTTTATAGAGCCGTCTGCTCCATCTCTAAACAGTCACATATTATTCTCTCCTAAGTAAAATTGATAGAGGGTGAAGGAAACAGGCAAAAATTCCAAAGCGATGAGACGACGGTAAAAAATAGAAGTAACCTTCAAAAACAATTATTAGGGCTATTAAAACAATGCGAAGAGTAAGAGTGACCTAAAAGAGAGCATTGTTTCCCTGCACAAACTATCACATACACAAGCCCAGTGGGGTGTATGTTTCCCGCGCTGGGACGATGACCGGCTCCTCTGAGTTTGCCAACAAGTCTTTATTCGGGAAAGAATAAAAATGCTGACACGTGCACTTATTTTGTCTTGGACAGCGCTATGGTACAATACAAAATCCCAAATTACTTAAACACATGGGACCACTTTGTATTGTGAGAATGTGGATGTTAGCGGGCTGGAAAGCATGCCACCGTCACACATACTGACCCGTATACACTTATGGTTATGTTATATCCCACAGCTAATCTCCCAACATGATTTTGACTAGTTGTCCAATTTGTATATTTATATTGAGGTCTCCTTCATTGTTTGCAAGCACAGCGCCACACATTTTGTAATAGCTGTACTTGGTATTGCAACGAAGTCTCATTCACTTTCAGTATGGAATATGGCGCTATGTCTTTGATTTGGTCATTGCATTTTGGTATTTTTTTAAGCCCAGTATGGCAGTATTTACTTACACTGTGTGCATTGCACTATATATATTTTCTGCAGCACTGTGATACTGTATGGATTACTTATTTCGGCAACTATATGGAAGTGCCATTATGGATAATGTGTTGTACTGCTTTTCAGTAATAATGAGGCACTGTATTGCATTATTATTTGTTTACTATATGGAGTACCAACTATCGTCTTATAAAAAGACTCTGCTGTGCATATATTTCACTCAATTTTTTTTCTCTTGTATCACTACCTATAATAATAATAATCTTTATTTATATAGCGCCATCATATTCCGCAGTGCTTTACAGTTTAACAGTTTCAAAACACAAGTCATAAGTCACAACGTTAACAATACAGTAATTAAAGCAAAATAAGACGACCCTGCTCGTGAGAGCTTACAATCTACAATGAGGTGGGGGAGATACAAAATACAGGTGTGTATATACAATGGTGCATGTACTACCTTTTATTTAGTGACTATCAATGAATTAATTACCTTATTTTTTCTAAAAACATCATATAGATGCCTTCAAGAGGTCTGTCTTAGTGACAGATAACTATCATTGTGACTTTTTAAGGGGTATTCTCAAGTTTGGAAGTGATGCAAACTTAACCGATTGCTGGAAACCTCTACCTTCCCAGATATTATAATCACTGTCCCCATTGGGACTCACAATCTAAATTCCCTATCAGTATGTCTTTGGAGGGTGAGGAAACCCACGCAAACATGGTAGAACATACAAATTCATTGCAGATTTTGTCCTTTGGGATCATTTGCATCCCCCCCTTTCCTTTCCTGCCAAAGTTGAGCTGAACATAGCACTTGGCTATCTCCGGCAGTCCTGCTTCCTCCTAAGAATGACCACCTCTCCATTCACACAAAGCTCCTGGTCTTTGGATTCTTGAAGGTCCCAGCAGTCGGACCCCCAGCGATCGGGAAGTTATCCCCTATCGAATAGATATGCTCTCTGACAGATTCCTTTTTAATTTGTGTAGAGAAATGGAGAGTTGAAGAACCAACTTTGGATGAAGCATCACTGAGACCTCCCTTTTCTACATGCCCATAATTGCCAGAGAGGAGGTCCCTTCCTCAATAGTTTCAGAAGCTGAAAAATACACACTGTAATGTTGTCAATCACTATTATTATTATTTAATGGCCTTCAGCTCATTCTCGACCCATGGTGACTTGATGGATGAACGCTCTATATGAAGATCCATCTTGTGCAATCCTAGATAGAGGACCATCAGCATCTTCTCCACCATTATCTTGGCTGTATCAAGCCATCGGGTTTCTCCTTCAGGGAAGCCACATTACTGCACGGCAGAAAGACCTGGCAATCTACTTCCGTATTATGTCAAGAAAACTTGATGGAGAGTACAAGTAAATGAATTTGATATAGTGCCTGAAATGCAGCAAGGGTAAACATCTAACTGATCATAAACCAACCAAAAAATTCATGCTCCCAAAATAATGAAAAAATCCACCCAAATCTACATTAAGGTTTTTTTTGGACCCATGTTGACTATTGCAACATCATGCGAAGGAAAAAAAAATCCCAGAAGCTATTAATCATGAACCTGATTTAATGATTCTTCCCGGTGCCAAGATTGAAATGTGCTTTTAGTCGCTCCACCCCACCAGATGTCCAGTAAAATATACAACTGGCTCCGAGCCATGCTAAGCCAAAAATCGGACTGACATGCAGCTAAACGCATTCTCCTGTGATTGATCTGGGAAAGGTGGCAAATTGTATAATTAATTAGGATCCAACATATGGATCGTTTATCAATGATCCCACCAATATGCCAGAACTTTTTCGGCCTACCAGATACTCGTAGTGATAACATATGCCGGGTGTAAAGGCGTCTTCCCCATTCTATTGTGCTACAAAATGTGATTGAATTTCTGTTGGCAAGAACATTTTAATCGGGTTCGCATTTCTGCATGAAAAGATATAAAAGTATGAGATGTATTCGGAGGTGTAACTTGACCCTCCCTGGGCCTCAATGGAAATTCACTAACATTTTGCCTTTCTTATACTAGTGTCGTCTTATACGGCAGAGGGGCCGTTGAGACTCCTTAGACATCAGGGTCCGGTTCCCACCTCGACCTCTGCACCGTCCTTCCATTTATTGGTGCATAGCTCGGCAGGTTTGCCATTCAGGAGACCGAAAAGGATTTATTGCAAAGCTGTAATGGTCACTGTGTTTGTGCTATGAAAGAAAGATATAGATTAGGTGCCGAATTATTAGCAATTAGTATTTTTGATGATTAATTTTATTGAGCGACTCCATTGCTGTCAGTCAATCTTGAAAGGTTAATTAACCTGAAACCTGAATATTTAAGAGAGTAAAAGTGTGGTTTGGGCTCTCTTAGGAAAATGTGTACAAAATTATTGGGCAACTGAATGAAAAACTAAAATATATCCATCTCCGTTGTTTATTTGCATCTGTCATAGTGAAAATAAGAACCAAAGAACTCAAAATGTACAAAAATAGGTTTCTGAATTTTTCACAAAAATCTCAGTGACCAATATAGTAATATGGACACCTTTCTATTCAATACCAGTCATAATCTCCATCCATGGAGTCTGAGGGTTTCTTCATCTGCTGACGATCAGCTTTTTGGCAGCTCCAACCAAAGCCCCAGACACTGATCAGAGAGGCAACTGTTTTTCCTTCACACTAAATCTCCCATATAAGAAGGGCCACAGGTTCTCAGTAGGGTTTACGTCAGGTGAGGACGGGGCTGAGTCATTATTCTCTCATCTTTAAGGCCTTTACTGGCAGCCAAGCAGTGGCGACATTGATGCTCCGATGGAGCATTATTCTGTATAAAGATCATGGTTTTCTTGAAAGTTGCAGACATTTTCCTGTACCACTGCTGGAAGAAAGGGTCTTCTAAAAACTGGCAGGTTTGACTCCATCTTCAGCCCAAAAATTTTCAACACTGGAATCTTTAGTAATATCAGCCCATAGCAGTACCCAACCTCCACCTTGCTGGGTTCTGAGTGGAAGTGGAAGTTTGTGCCTATCAGTGATCTTGGCACAAGCTCATCCATCTGGTCCTACAAGAGTCACTCTCATCTCATCAGTCTATAAAACCTTTGAAAAATCTGTCATCAGATATTTCTTGGGCCAGACTTGACATTTCCAACTCTGTGTCTTGCTCAGTGGTGATCATGTTCATTCTCCTCACATCGGCCATGTCTCTAAGCACTGATCACCGTGTACTTCTGTGTCTTGCTCAATGGTGGTCGGGCTCATCCTCCTCATCTCGGCCATGTCTCTAAGCACTGATCACCGTGTGCTTCCGTGTCTTGCTCAGTGGTGGCCAGGCTCAGCCTCCTCACCTCTGCCATGTCTCTGAGCCCTGAACACCTTGTATTTCTGTGTCTTGCTCACTGGTTGTCGGGTTTCAGCCTTCCTTACTTCGGCCGTGTCTCTGAGCACTGCGCACCTTGTACTTCTGTGTCGTGCTCAGTGCTGGTTGGCTTTCATCCTCCTCACCTCGGCCGTGTCTCTGAGCACTGAACACCTTGTACTTCTGTGTCTTCCTCAGTGGTGGTCAGGCTCGGGCTCCTCACCTCGGCCATGTCTCTGAGCACTGAACACCTTGTACTTCTGTGTCTTCCTCAGTGGTGGTCAGGCTCGGCCTCCTCACCTCGGCCGTGTCTCTGAACACTGAACACCTTGTACTTCTGTGTCTTCCTCAGTGGTAGTCAGGCTCGGCCTCCTCACCTCGGCCATGTCTCTGAGCACTGAACACCTTGTACTTCTGTGTCTTCCTCAGTGGTAGTGAGGCTCGGCCTCCTCACCTCGGCCATGTCTCTGAGCACTGAACACCTTGTACTTCTGGCATTCAGGGAGGTTGCAGTTCGGGAATATTACATCACTGGAGTATATTGGGTTCCTGGTCGCTTCACGTTTCATTCTTCTCACATATTTGACATTTAATGTCCATCTCTTTTTTTTCTCAACAAGTTTTTACGACCCTGATGACTATTTGTAGCAAAACTTAGGATGGTTTTGTGATCGCTCAAATATCTTAGTAATTTCAGGAACTGCATTCCTTCTGTAAGGTCGATAACAATTTTTGACTTTTCAGATCAGTTAAATGTCTTTTTCAGCCCATTTTGCCTGAGAACAAGCTGCCTAATAATTCTGCACACCTTCATAATGGGGGTTAATATATTTACCCCTCATCCTCCCTCGTTACACAAATACACATCACCAGAATTCGAAAAGCTGCATAAAATTGATGATACGGTCAAAATACTCATGTGCCTAATGATTGTGTCCACAGTGTAAAGGGAACCTGGCAATAGAATGGGTACCTTTATTGGTACCAACCAACCGTATGGTGCTATTTTAGCCCACCTCAGGGCACTGCTAATTGGGAACTGTATGGAGCAGTTATTTGGGCACTCTATGTTGGCTATAGTTTGGTACTTTATGACATGATTATTGGTAAGCCCTATAAATATATCATTTAGACACCATATAGTAAACCATATAGATGGCGGATCAATGGAAAAGACTACCCATGGCACAATCCAGGCTAAATGCCCGCTTGCATATTACAGACATGTCATCCATGCTTGCTGATTTTATTGGCACCGGCTGACCATTTAAAGTGTACCGGAGCCTTCAAACTTGTCCCACCGACAGATGATGTTGGGCAGAAGAAGAATTGGGCATGTTGATTTTGATCACCAAATGCATGTAGTGGCGTACGTGGCTTACTCTACCTTCTCTATTGAAATCATATGTATGCTCAGCCCAACTAAGTGTGCATTTGTCAGCCAGCAGTTATTTAATGGGCACCTTTAGACCATCTTTCGTTATGACATCATACACATGACCTCATAACAATACATTTCATGGTGTGTTTTTTTTTTCCCCGTATCGTACTTAATGTTTTTTTGACCTTTTTAATTATTTTTAGGCAGTATCTTTAATTGAAGCTTTATACTGAAAAGCATCTGCCCGGTGACCATTGTGCCTTTTTAAATATGTTTTCACACATATTAGTATTGTAAATTTCCAGTGTATTTACTCTGCTGTGTAAAAAATGAGAACCCATACAAATATACTGCCTTAACCATATTTAATTTCTCGAATTCCCTCTTCATTATGACGGCATTCATGAGCATTTTCCATCTCCCGGAGCTGATATCGTATTACATTCGTTAACTTTCATAGAACTTTAAGCTGCCAGCGCTTGCATTGATCATATTAAAAGACGGCTGCTGTTTTCCTGCCTGGAGAATATTTTAGAAAGTGAAAGTGGAAAGGTCTAAAGTTTATTTTTGCAATAATTGAGCAAAGCGTTTGAACAGAGTCGAACCCTAAAGTTTATCGATAGGGTCAAAGCCCAATGAGATCTTTTCAATTACAGTCTTTGTTTCTTTCATTGCTGTTCCTTCCATTCAGAACAAAAAAAAACCTCAAAATTAAAAAAAAAAAAAAATTCCCATTGGTTGTCTCTAACCATGATCCAGACTTGGATGTCAAGGTCTAAAATCGAATGTTAAATAACCATCTGGATTTATGCAACTGACTTCTGTAAAAAAAAAATTTTGTATAAATTTCCTAAAAGTTTCTTTTGTCTTTTTTTTCTTCTTTTAGCTCCAAGGATCTTTGAAGAGAAGACTAGTGGTGAACGTATCCCCAGCAAACAGTAAGAGGTCGAACAGCGTGTCAGATAATACCTTCCTCAATTTCAAGAAAATTAAAAGCAACGAGTGTGTTTCGATGGGGCAAAGCATGTACCATGCGGTTGATGGAGGGAGCCAGTCGATCAATGGGGCAATGACAATGGAGCAGACGATGCATAGGAAGAATGGCAACATAGCAAACAATGACTTGTTTAATACAACCCTAAAAGATATTAAAAAGGAACCTGGAGAGAACTTATCATGCAGCAAACATCTTGATTCCCGTCTTTCTCATGAAAACATCTTTAGATATGGAGATGACAATGGTGATCAGCTAATGGACCCAGAACTCCAAGAGCTGTTTAATGAGTTTACTTATATTTCGGTGCCACCAATGAGCGATATTGAATTGCAAAATATGATCAATATAACAATTAAGCAAGATGAACCTTTCAACATAGACATAGGACAACAAAGCCAAAGAAACACATCGTCATCTTTACCTATGGACAAGGTAGTCATTAAAAGTGAATATTCTCCTTGTTTAAACCCTACGAGGGTTGTTTCACCACAGATGAGACCTTCTTCAACAGGGCCAACATATTCCATGTCTAGTTCACCATTGGCTTCTTCGCCAAGCACTACAGTGGCCCAAAATCAGGGCCAATCCCAGGTGTCTTCTTGCGTAAACCGGATGAGTAATTGGCAAGAACTTTCTCATGCTCAACAGCTTAAACAAATGGCTGCCAATAGACAACATAACTTAATTCAGCAGCATCAGCCTAATGCATCTTCTACTTGGTCAAATGTCCCTCCAACGGGGCAGCCATCAAGGCAGTATGGACTGGAGAAGGTTCCAAGTCCTTTTCGACAACAACAGTTAAGTCCTCATGGTACTTCTGTGAGTACTTCTCCTGGAAGTGGAAGCCAACAAAAAGCAATAGGTAACTACCTATACAAAAGTAGTTCACCGAACACCTCAACTGAGATGATGAAGCCTCAGGAGACCAATAAGAACTCCATGACTTCCAATAATTTATCTGCAGATCATCATCTGGGCATGTCTAAGCCTCTATTTCATTTTGGCCCTGATCAACCAAACCAACAAGTGTCTTCAGTCTTGGGTACACAACCCAAACCTGGTATGCAATTCCAACCACAACAACCTCAGAGTTCTTCGACAGCTCAACATGATGCAACACAACCAGTTAATACAGTCTCCAACCAGTCACTGCCACGGTCGTCAAATTTCCAGCAGAAGTTGATTCAGAAAATACCAAATCAGTCAATGCCAGGACTTCAGTATCCACCAGTACATCAACAACAGGTAAAGTGACCTATTTTTTTAAATTATGTCTTCAGAACCATATTGTTCCTTAAAGGTGTTGTTCAGTACTTACATAATGATGACCTATCCTTAGTGTACAGTAAGACAGCGGTATAAATCGTAGCAAGATCGGAACGCAATGCACGAATTGACTATTGACTCTCCTGATCTGAGCATGATGCCTCACATATTTCTATGCAGCTGTCACGCTCGGGTAGGGAGGGCCGCCAGCCAGTCTGTGCATTTCTTTCCGATCTCGCTCCAATTTACACTGCCGATTGACTGCGCCATTAGGAAAGATCATAATATCAGATTTATGGGGATGCAATACCGATCAGCTGTTCATAGTGCCAGAGGTGCTCAGTTGTTGGGTAGAACAGCATTTGACAAGCGGCGGATGTGTAGTACCCAGCCTCTGCCAATATGCAGTTCACGGATCTATGTTGTTCTGCTACAGCAACAGAGCACAACCTGCTGCCACCGGGAACAGCTGATTGGCCGGGGTGCCGGATGTCACACCCCCACCAATCTTACATTGATGACTTATCTTAAGGCTAGGTCATCCAGTATAAAAGTTCCAGACAATCCCTTTAAAGATAACCTATCACTTGGAAGTTGGTGTCTAATCTAAGGGTTGCAGCAGAAGGAGCTGAACAGATTGATATATTGAGTGGGTAACCCAATTAAGCGATTGATAGCCTTCCTTGTATGACAGTATATAGAACATTAGGACTGAGTAGGACCTCCCACTGGACTCCTAAGCATAAAAAGAACCAACATCTGCATGAATAAAATACAACTGATACTGAATTTTGTTCTCAAAAAAACTAAATATTGATCTGTTCTACACCTTCTACTCTATAACGTGCTGCTCATGTATATGACTGGATGTACTATGTGACAGGCTAATTTTAAATACAAGAGTAACCAATGTGGCTTCTATGGGGTTCTTGGAGAGCGGGCGCCCTATTTGCTTTTTGACCTGCTATTAAGATGAATTATTTAATTATTAGCATTATTATTAGAATTAAACTGCAAAAAGAGTCTTGAAATGTAAAGTCATTACTTAATTGATTTATAGCCTTTATACAATTTTGGTAGCTTCACAGCTGAATTCTCCCTGTATTCCTGGCTGGTTGAGTGTCTAAACATGATTTTCTCAGCTCATTTGTATGTCTGGAATCTTTACACCAGGATCTCTATTGCCATCTGATATAGGACAATCTAATTCCCCTGTAACTGTAACTCTTATTAATGCCCCAGTTACAGACGCAAAGCATGAGCAATTATTGAAACAAATTATTCCCCAAATATATTTTATGTTCTTTTGGGGGACAAATTCTGTAAAAAGAATATATCTAAAACATCTGACAAAAAAATAATAAAAAATATATATGGTGCACACAACAAGAAATGCTAAAGATATCTATATATATATATATATATATATATATATTTTATAAAATACATTTTATTACATAAATATAACAAGAAAAAAATGTACACATGTAATATATTCGCACAACCATAATAACCTGGAGAATTTATTCAATTAGTTTATTTGATGTGAGACGTGAGCAGAGCAGTAAAAAAAATATATATATTAACAAAAATAAACAAAAAATTTACTTTTTTTTCTATATTTGCAGGACAAATATATAAATTCTATAAATTACGCAGCAATTTATATGGACTTCAAAACAGTGTTAAAAAATAAATATATTACAATTTTTCCCGCATAAATTGAAACCTCAATCAGCCATCTCAAATAAAAAAAAATGATGGCCAATAAAAAAAAAAAGAAATGCCGATCAATAAAGAGTTAATGTAGAGCTCATTCCACCGCTGAATGTATATGTCTTCACACGCATATATCTTCAGTTGGCTCTCATGGTAAGGCGTATATGTTATATTTAGCCATAAATAGACATTTTTCGGATTCAGGAGAAATTATCCAGCTCTTGACATAGTGCCACCAATCGGTACCATGGCATGTTCTCCTTCTGTCAGCTCCCCATAATAGACTCCTCAGACGGGTATCCTCGCGCGCTCCGCCAAGGTCACCCACACAATTATTTAAGTAAATAAAAAAAAAATCCTCATTTATTCCCTTTCGTTTGTATTTTTCCATATCATAACATCAGTCATGTTGGACGGCTGGAAAAATTGGGTTGCAGGCAGGTCACGGTCATACTAATTTACATTGGCAGTGGTATGTGGGAAAGCTTTTATACAGAGCTCGCCTGTCTTGTATTTTGCTTCAGATTTAACTTTTCTGAGACCAACATTCTGCAGATCCATATAAAAAATGAGAGTGCAGGAGCCAGAGAGAACACACACATCTGTGGAAACCTTATTAATGCAGCGTAGTAATGCCCCGGGCTCTGCCTCATTACAGGCAAGACGCATTTATTCCAGTCATCCATATTTAAATGTAAAGTCCAGGACGTTTAGAAGAAGGTTTCATGTTCCATCCGTCTCGTATATCCAAGATCTAACACACTATTAGCATAGCCGTGATGTCTACATGATGTGGTGGAGGTCCCCCCTCCATATTACACCTCCAGGAGCTTTTCTGACCTCCCATTCTACATTTGTAGACCTTAATATGGAGTCGGCCCCTCTACGGATATTACAGTTCCCACTCTTCTGTGAAGGCTTTCGACAAGATTTTGGAGGTGTCTGTGGGATTTTTTGCTCCATTTGTGAGGTCAGACCCTGACTTTGAGGAGAGGGCCAGGCTGACAATGTATGATTTAGTTATTGGATGGAGCTGAGGTCCGGGCTCTGTGCGGCCAAGTCATGTTCTTCCACCAAACTCCCTCATCCATGTCAGTATGGACCTTGTGCACTGGCACCATCATAGGGAACAGAAGAGGGCCTTCCCTAAACTGTTCAGAACAAAACATTTCGGACAGCTTTGTGGGAAGTATTAGGATATCTATTCACTGGAACTAAGGGGCCAAACACCTGAAAAATAATCTCATACCTTTTAAGCCCTCGCCCACCAAACTTTAGAACGGGCACATTGCAGTTTGGACATTTAGAAGAAGGTTTCATGTTCCATCTGTCTCATATATCCAAGATCTATCACACTGTTAGCATAGCCATGATGTCTACAGGATGTGGTGGAGGTCCCCCCTCCATATTACACCTCCAGGAGCTTTTCTGACCTCCCAATCTACATCTGTAGACCTTAATATGGAGTCGGCCCCTCTACGGATATAACAGTTCCCACTCTTCTGGGAAGGCTTTCGACAAGATTTTGAAGGTGGCTGTGGGATTTTTTGGTCCATTGGTGAGGTCAGACCCTGACGGAGAGAAGGCCAGGCTCACGATGTATGATTTAGTTAATGGATGGAGCTGAGGTCCGGTCTCTGTGTGGCCGGTCATGTTCTTCCACCAAACTCCCTCATCCATGTCTGTATGGACCTTGTGCACTGGGCAAAGACATAGGGAACAGAAGAGGGCCTTCCCTAAACTGTTCAGCACAAAACATTTTGGACAACTTTGTGGGAAGTATTAGGATTTCCATTCACTTGAACTAAGGGGCCAACAGCTGAAAAATAATCTCATACCTTTTAAGCCCTCAACCACCAAACTTTAGAGCGGGCACAATGCAGCCTGGAGGGTAATATTCTCCTGGCATGTACCACACTCAGGCTCATCCATCAGACACCAGATTGAAGGAAATGTGTTCAGTGCAGTGACGGATCACACTTCTCTGAGTCTTGTGGTGGCTTTACACCACTCCATCCCACTCTCGCATTGTGCTTGGTGATGTAAGACTGCATGCAGCAGCTCAGCCGTGGAAACATTTCTATTCCATTTTAGATATTTATGTTGTTTGCACAGGATATGCCATACACAGATACATGCAGATCCCACCATTAGGAGCTCCGTTTATGCGCAATCATAGGAACTGTAAGACGGCGGTGTTCACACCGTGCAGTAACTGAGGCAGTGACCCAAGCAAGTCAAAGTAAACAGCTTTTATTCCGCACCCACGGGTTAAAACAGGAAAAGTCCTCCGGTACGCAGCCGGGGTAACATCAGTCCATAAACACTGGTTGCCGGGGACAACGGCCGCGCCGGGCCGAACAGAGCCTGGCAGGTGCAGAGCCGTCCCAGGCGTGGGTTCAGCTACACACAGTCCTGTGGAGCTTTTCTGCTATGCTCCTTGCAGGGTCCCAACATAGAACACACTAACTCCTTAGTGCAGGAGTTTTAAAGACCTGTGGCAAAAGCCACTGGAAAACCCGGGTTGGAGGGAGGAGGCTTCCCCACTGCCTCCTGTGACCTCCTCCAAGAAATGAAGGCCCTGCCAGATTTTACTTAATCTGCCTTAGCCAGGTAGTCTGACTAGGTCATTGCTCACCTTCATTCCTACATTGCAGCCGCAGCTGTGTGTGTGACTGCAATGCACTCCAATGGCTTTAATAGGTCTCTGTACACATTCTGGGGGAAATATAACGTCCCTCGTAAACGATCCCGGTCACTGCCTCACATATTCCCCCCCTCTGTTCAAACTTGTGGGGTTGAACATTTGCCACCATACAGGGTGCCCGGGACAGGGCATCCGCGTTTGCTTGCAACTTCCCAGGGCGATGTTCTACAGAGAAACTGAAATTTTGCAGTGACAGGAACCACCTGGTGACTCGCGCATTCCTCTCCTTTGCATTCCTCATCCATACAAAGGGTGAGTGGTCCGTCACCAAGCGGAACTGACGCCCGAGTAAATAATAACGTAGTGATTCCAAGGCCCACTTAATAGCCAAACACTCCTTCTCTACTACGCTATAGTTTTTCTCTGCCGGGACAAGTTTTCTACTCAAGTAGGTGACCGGGTGCTCTTCACCATTCACTTTTTGTGACAACACCGCCCCTAGTCCTACCTCCGAGGCATCTGTCTGTACAATGAAGGTTTCATTGAAGTTGGGGCTGATGAGGACCGGCTGTCCACACAGGGCCAACTTCATGGACTGAAAGGCTTCTTCTGCCTGAGGGTTCCACCGAACCATCACCGTTTTCTTTCCTTTCAAGAGATCGGTTAGGGCCGCCGTTCGCCCGGCAAAATTAGGTATAAACCGGCGGTAATACCCAAGGATGCCAAGGAACGCCCTCACCTGTTTTGTACTCGATGGTTTAGGCCAGTTTTTTATGGCCTCAATTTTACTGATTTGGGGCTTGACAGCTCCTCGGCCTATCACATACCCCAAATATCGAGCTTCCTCCAGCCCTATCGCACATTTTTTTGGGTTTGCCGTTAACCCCGTGGCTCTGAGAGAATCCAGCACCGCTTGTACGTGTGTTAGGTGCGTTTGCCAGTCGGTGCTAAATATGATGATATCATCTAGATACGCGGACGCGTATTCCTGATGAGTGTCAGTATTCCGGGTTTTCTAGGTAACTTTGTCAATGATTTTGCCCTTTGTTAAAATGGAGTTTGCTGTTTTGTGTGCCCTACTTCCTGTTCGTTTGTTTAAAACCCGGCTCAGGTGCTGGCTTCACTGCTGGAATATTCTGCTTCCGTTTCCCTGCAACCCAGCTGCTTTGTTCCTCACAGATCTTTTGTGTATTTACCAGGAAAGTGCATAACCTTATCTTCAGGTGTTTCTCAGCCACAGCAGTTTCTACCCATGGCTCTGGACATTCTCTGCATACGTAAGTTGCACATACTGTGTTATCACTAAACTGTTGACTTGGGAATTTAACCCTTGGTTCACTCCATCTGATAAGAACTGTGTTTCTGAACTGTTGCTGTTTAACCCTTCGTGCATTACCTCTGGTGAGAGCTGTTGGAACTGTTACTGGAACCTTACTGACATATGAACTTGTTGTTGGACTTCACTGAATTAAGCCACAACTGAGATTAACTTGTTCCTGGACCTCCCTGTGTTTTCTGCATACCTGGATCTGACTCTTCACACACCAGCAGTGTGTAAATCCAGCCACGTTACCTGTGCATCAGACTTACCTTGTGGTCACATTTGTGTGAGGACTCCGTCGTAAGAACTTTACCACCCTCGCTATAGAGGTTCAAGGACTTATATATCCGGATTCATATAACTGGACTTGTGTATATATATATGGACTCATTGCATGTCACTACGGGTTGTTTGAATATTGTTTTTGGGTGTTTTGCTGTTTCACAAATACATTATTTGCATTCAAAGAAACCCGTCTCTGATTGTTCATTGCCCCACGCTATCAGAATCCTCGAGTTCCTACAATAGTATTACAGGATATTCCAGCCTAAAAAAGAGGATTCTGCTGGGGCAATGACGGAGACACGGGCAGACAAATTGTTCACCATAGTTAACTCCTTGCAGCAGGAGGTGGCGGCTGCACACAATCAGATTAGAGACTTGGAGTCTCGGGTTAACCACAATGCACAGGGGTTTGGTCAGGCTCTCCAAGATCTACGTTCTAGGTTAGGAGTCCTGGAGGCCTTACCTACTGAGCCTACCTCATCCACCAGTATGCCCAAATTGCCTCCATTCCGTTTTAATGGTGACCGAAGTCAATTCCGTGGGTTTGTTAATCAATGTATATTATTTTTTGATGTACATGCCTCCTACTACCGGTCTGATAGATCTAAGGTTCTATGTATTATTATGTTGTTGACATCACGTGCACTGGCTTGGGCAAATCCTATGGTTGAAAGTCATGATACCCGTCTAAATAATTTGGACAATTTTCTGGCAGCCATGGCGCAAATGTTCGACGATCCCAACCGCCGTGCTACCGCTGAATCTGCCTTGCTTTCCTTACGCCAGGGGAAACGGTCAGTCATAGAATATGTTACTGAATTTAAAAGGTTAGTGGTGGACACCCAGTGGGAAAACAATGCTTTATTACCAATCTTTAGAAAAGGTTTGTCAAATGCAATCAAGGATGAGCTAGCTCGTTCAGAGTCTCCACAGGAGTTTGAATTGTTTATACAGCACTGTGTACGTATTGATATCCGTTTAACTGAACGCAGACAAGAAAAATGGGCCGCTGTAAATCGCATTACTAATTACTCTCTTCCGTCCAGGGAAACCACAGGCAAAAACCCGCGAGAGGCTGAGGAGGTGCCTATGCAGGTGGACTCACTGCAGAGACGTGAGAATAATGAACGCCGCGAAACACCGTCTCCGTGAGCGCTTATGTTTCTATTGTGGTCAATCGGACCATTTCCTCATCAATTGTCCTAAATGTCCTAGGCGACCCAACAAGGTGTTGGCGGGTAGTAGGGGATTATGATAACACAGACGCTGAGTCTGAAGTTTCGGAAACCAGTCTACATCTAGATGCGGTTTTTCCCCCAATACTGATGCCGACTTCCCCTAAAGATCAAGGGGAGAAATATTCACATTGTTCTCTTCCTATACAGATTCAGTGGGAGGAACAGTGGATATCAAGTTCTGCCATGATAGACTCTGGAGCAGGTGGGAATTTCATGGATTCTTCTTTTGCAAAGGAACATGGTATAAAGACACAACTAAGAGCTTCACCAATCACTATGGAAACGGTGGATGGTTCCCCATTAGTTTCTGGACCAGTAGATCGGGAGACAGTGCCTCTGGAGTGTAAGATGGAACCAGACCATCAAGAAACACTTTCATTCATGTTAATATCTTCTCCTCATTTTCCTGTAATTTTAGGAATTCCCTGGTTACGGTCACAAAATCCAATCATCAATTGGGAAACCAAGGAGATAACCTTTCTCCCGAAGTGCAGTTCTACCATCAGTCCAACTGTGGCGGCTCCAGTTACCCAGAACTTGGAAGAGGTGATACAGGTACCTACTCTCCCTCTGATTTATCAGGAATTCTCAGACATTTGTGATAAAAGGAAGGCAGATCAACTTCCCCCACATAGACCGTATGACTGCCCCATAGAATTGCTTCCTGGAGCAGCGATTCCTTTCGGCCATGTTTACCCGTTGGCGGCTCCGGAATTAAAATCTTTACGAGAGTATATAGATGAGAATTTAGCCAAGGGGTTTATCCGACCATCTTCTTCACCAGCGGGAGCTCCAATATTCTTTGTAAAGAAGAAGGATGGTACTCTAAGACCCTGCATTGACTACCGGGAGTTAAATAAGGTAACCATTCGTAACAGGTACCCGTTGCCCCTAATTCCAGAATTGTTGGAAAGAGTTCGCCAGGCCAAAGTATTTACCAAATTAGATCTTCGTGGGGCATATAATTTACTCCGTATACGGCCCGGAGACGAATGGAAGACAGCTTTTAGATGCCGGTATGGACATTTTGAATATTTGGTGATGCCATTCGGACTCTGTAACGCTCCTGCTGCTTTTCAACATTTAGCCAACGACATTTTCAGGGATTTATTGGACCAATATGTGGTAATTTACCTTGATGACATCTTAATCTTTTCTGACTCCTTACAGGAACATCAGGAACATGTCAAGACCGTACTTAGACGTTTGAGAGATAATCATTTGTACATCAAACTCGAAAAGTGTGAGTTCCATTGTTCTGAAATTCAATTTTTAGGCTATGTTATCTCGCCTCAGGGATTGAATATGGAGTCCAGCAAGATCCAGGCAATCTTGGACTGGCCGGGTACCAGGAAACATTAAGGAGGTACAACGATTCATTGGCTTTGCTAACTTTTATAGACGGTTTATCCGAAATTTTTCAGAAATTGTCCGTCCCATCACTCTCCTCACCAAGAAGGGGAAGAAGTTTGAATGGTCTTCGCAAGCTCAGGAAGCCTTTGATCGCCTGAAGGGTTGTTTTACCACGGCTCCAATATTGATGCATCCGGATCCTGCACAGCCTTTTATCGTGGAGGTGGACGCGTCTGACTGTGCATTGGGAGCTATCCTCTCACAACGTACCGGAGACAAAGGTTTGCTGCACCCGTGTGCCTTCTTCTCTCGTAGGTTATCTTCTGCAGAACTGAACTATGATGTGGCAGATAAGGAACTTTTGGCAATTATTTCTGCCTTTAAGGAATGGAGACACCATTTGCAGGGGGCAACTCAGCAGGTAGTAGTACTCACGGATCATCGCAATTTGGAATTCCTTAAGTCTGCCAGGTGTCTTTCTCCTCGACAAGCTAGGTGGAGTTTGTTCTTGAACCAGTTTAATTTTATTATTTCGTACCGCCCAGGTTCACGTAATGGGAAAGCTGACGCATTATCCCGAATCCATACCGTGGATTCCGTGCCTGGGACCCCGTCGAAGACCATCTTGTCGGAGGCCAATTTCGTTGGAGTGCTCCGGAACCGGGACTTGTGGCAGGAGATCAAGCTGGCCTATGACGGTGACGTATTTCTTGCAGCTCCACCTGACAATGTGAATCTTGTCCTTCGGAATGGTGTGTGGCTTAGAGATCGATGTATTTATGTCCCAGAGGCTGTAAGACTTCGAGTTCTCAAATTGGTCCACGACTCTAAATTGGCTGGTCATAGGGGGGTACAGAAGACGCAGGAATTGTTAACTCGTTTTTTTTGGTGGCCTACCTGCTTGAAGGATGTGAATGACTATGTCCGCTCTTGTGAAGTTTGTGCCCGGTACAAGGTTCCTCGCGTTTCACCTACTGGTCTTCTTAAACCGCTACCTGTACCGTCTCGCCCTTGGGGGTCTATTTCGATGGACTTTATTGTGGAGTTACCCACCTCTGGTGGTAAAAATACTTTTTTGGTGGTAGTAGATCGTTTAACGAAAGCTGCTCATTTCATTCCGTGTGCTGGTCTTCCCTCAGCTACAGAGACAGTAGATCTAGTTATCCAGAACATTTTCCGGCTGCATGGGGTACCAGATGACATCATTTCTGACCGGGGAATACAATTTACCTCTAGATTTTGGAAAGGATTTTGTTCTGCGCTCCACATTAATGTTTGCTTGTCTTCTGCATACCATCCTCAGACCAACGGGCAGACCGAACGGACAAATCAAACCTTGGAGCAATATCTACGCTGTTACGTCAGTCATTTGCAGGACGATTGGCTGAAGCTACTTCCTCTAGCGGAATTTTCGTACAACAACTCCCAAAGCAGTTCCACGAAGGTAACGCCTTTTTTTGCCAACCTGGGTTATCATCCAAGTATTTTGCCTAGGTCTCCGGTTACGATTTCGGTACCAGCGGTTGAAGACAGAGTGACGGCGTTGCAACGTAATCTTGAAGTTTTGAAGGACTCCCTGACCACAGCACAGGAGCGTTACAAGAAGTCGGCCGATAGATTCCGGAAACCAGCACCTATGTATAAGGTAGGAGACTCAGTTTGGTTGTCCACCAAGAATCTAAAATTGGGTGTTCCTTCGCAGAAACTGGGACAGAAATTCATCGGTCCATTCAAGATCACTGGGATTGTGAGCTCTGTTGCCTGTCGGTTGAAGCTACCACGGACTTTAAAGGTACACCCAGTATTTCATGTTTCCTTATTAAAACCAGTCTCTCCTAACACGTTTCAGGGACGTATCGTACCTCCCCCTCCACCAGTGTTGGTTGATGGCGAAGAACAATTCGTGGTACAGGATATTGTTAATTCGAGACTTCATAGAAACCGGCTTCAGTATCTAGTTAGATGGCAAGGTTACTCTCCTGAAAATGATTCTTGGGAACCAGTAAGTAACATCAATGCGCCTCTGAAGATTGCTCAGTTTCATCGGAGATACCCGGACAGGCCTGGTCCAGGACCGTCCGGAGGCCGTCTTTAGGGGGGAGTAATGTCAGTATTCCGGGTTTTCTAGGTAACTTTGTCAATGATTTTGCCCTTTGTTAAAATGGAGTTTGCTGTTTTGTGTGCCCTACTTCCTGTTCGTTTGTTTAAAACCCGGCTCAGGTGCTGGCTTCACTGCTGGAATATTCTGCTTCCGTTTCCCTGCAACCCAGCTGCTTTGTTCCTCACAGATCTTTTGTGTATTTACCAGGAAAGTGCATAACCTTATCTTCAGGTGTTTCTCAGCCACAGCAGTTTCTACCCATGGCTCTGGACATTCTCTGCATACGTAAGTTGCACATACTGTGTTATCACTAAACTGTTGACTTGGGAATTTAACCCTTGGTTCACTCCATCTGATAAGAACTGTGTTTCTGAACTGTTGCTGTTTAACCCTTCGTGCATTACCTCTGGTGAGAGCTGTTGGAACTGTTACTGGAACCTTACTGACATATGAACTTGTTGTTGGACTTCACTGAATTAAGCCACAACTGAGATTAACTTGTTCCTGGACCTCCCTGTGTTTTCTGCATACCTGGATCTGACTCTTCACACACCAGCAGTGTGTAAATCCAGCCACGTTACCTGTTCATCAGACTTACCTTGTGGTCACATTTGTGTGAGGACTCCGTCGTAAGAACTTTACCACCCTCGCTATAGAGGTTCAAGGACTTATATATCCGGATTCATATAACTGGACTTGTGTATATATATATGGACTCATTGCATGTCACTACGGGTTGTTTGAATATTGTTTTTGGGTGTTTTGCTGTTTCACAAATACATTATTTGCATTCAAAGAAACCCGTCTCTGATTGTTCATTGCCCCACGCTATCAGAATCCTCGAGTTCCTACAATAGTATTACAATGAGGCTTGAGCACTATGTCCATCAATCTCTGAAATGTAGCCGGGGCCCCATGTAACCCAAAAGGTAAGACCACATAGTGAAATAGACCCTCTGGAGTTACGAAGGCGGTCTTTTCCTTCGCCGAATCTGTGAGAGGTACCTGCCAATAACCCTTGGTGAGATCGAGCGTGGTAAAGTACTGGGCCTGCCCCAGTCTCTCAATCAGCTCGTCCACCCGGGCATTGGATAAAGGTCGAACTTTGACACTTCATTCAATTTCCGGAAATCATTACAGAAGCGTAATGATCCGTCTGGCTTTGGAATCAGTACAATGGGGCTAGCCCACTCACTCCGTGATTCCTCTATGACGCCTAACTGAAGCATTTGTTTTACCTCAGCCGAAATGGCTTGCCTCCGGGCTTCGGGCACCCGGTACGGTCTTATTCGCACCCTTACCCCAGGTTCGGTGACGATGTCATGTTGGATAACCGTCGTCCTACCTGGTAGCTCTGAGAACACATCGGTATTGTTTTGCACCAGGGAGCGAGCCTCCCGTCGCTGCTGTTTAGTGAGGGCATCACTTATCCTGACCTCCCCCTTGGATGCTTCCCTGGCTGAAGGTAGAGAACTCTCTGGTGATATGCCCGGGGTGATGTCTGTAACTAAACACTCTCGATCTTTCCAAGGCTTTAGCAGGTTTACATGGTAAATCTGCTCAGGTTTCCTCCTTCCGGGCTGATACACCCGGTAATTTACCTCCCCCACCTTTTCTCGAATCTCATATGGCCCTTGCCACTTGGCCATGAGCTTACTCTCGGCTGTGGGTACCAGTACTAATACCCGATCGCCCTTGTTAAAAGACCTGACTCTGGCTCTTTTATTATATGTGCGCCTCTGGGTTGCCTGGGCATCTAACAGATGTTCTTTCACGATGGGCATGACCGCCGCGATCCGGTCCTGCATACTAGCCACGTGTTCAATTATACTCTTATGTGGAGTCGGCTCTTGTTCCCATGTCTCTTTGGCTACGTCCAACAGACCCCTAGGGTGTCTGCCGTACAATAACTCAAAGGGAGAGAACCCTGTGGAAGCCTGGGGTACCTCACAGACAGCAAACATCAAATAGGGTAGCAACATGTCCCAATCCCTTCCATCCTTAGCAATCACCCTTTTTAACATGGACTTGAGGGTTCTATTGAACCGTTCTACTAACCCGTCGGTTTGAGGGTGGTACACCGAGGTGCGCAATTGTTTAATTTTTAGCAGGTTGCACAGTTCTCTTGTCACCTTGGACATAAAGGGGGTCCCCTGATCCGTCAGGATCTCCTTAGGTAGTCCCAGGCGACAGAACATGGCAAACAGTTCTCGGGCAATAAGTTTTGCCGAGGTGTGGCGTAGTGGTATAGCCTCCGGGTACCGGGTGGCATAGTCGACGACCACCAGTATGTGTTGGTGGCCACGGGCGGATTTTACAATGGGCCCTACCAAATCCATTGCAATCCGTTCAAAAGGTACCTCTATTATTGGCAGGGGTACCAATGGACTACGGAAACTTGCAGTGGGTGAGGTCAACTGACATTCGGGGCAGGATTCGCAGTACCTTTTGACCTCCGCGTAAACTCCTGGCCAAAGAACCGCTGCAAGATACGTTCTAGAGTTTTTTTTTCCCCTAAGTGGCCCCCCAGCAAGTGTGAGTGTGCCAAATCTAGAATCACCCTACGATATGACTGAGGTGCTACCAACTGTTCCACAACCTCGTCCCTGATTTTATCTATCCTATAAAGCAACTCACCACTGACTACCATGCGTGGAAATACCGTATCTGCATTGGGCTGTTGGGCTACGCCGTTTACCTCTAGCACCCTTTCCCGCGCCTGAGTCAGGGTGGGATCTTGTAGCTGAGCTGTCCCAAACGTGGCCCTGGACACTTCCAGCTCGGGAATCGATGCGGTCTCCTCCACCTCTCCTGCCAGCACCTCTAAGGGAAACCTATCGGGGTCACACTCTATCCCTATATGGGACACCCCTATGGCAGGTTCGTCGGGTACAGCATCTGTAATACATTTTACCAGGGGAGAATGGATTTTGTTTTTCCACAGAGTCCAGAACAGGGGCAAGTCTCTTCCCAACACAGACCCATAGGGAAGATTTTTTACCACTCCCACCACATGTTTTATGTCTCCACATGGCGTGGACAAAACTACCTCCATAGTTGGATACTCTCGGAGGTCCCCATGGATACATACAACCCCGACCTGCCGTCCGCTGGGGTTGTCTCCTGCCACCAGTGACCCATGTACCAGAGTCACGAGGCTCCCTGAGTCCAGGAGAGCCTCCGTAGGGTACCCATTAACCAGTACCTGGCATAGTTGGAGTTCACTGTCCTGGGGGTCGAGGGTTGCTGTGCAGACTGTCTGGGCATACATTGAGACCCGGCGGCTATATCCGCAGTCCATGGGTTCCGTAGTTAGGGGACAATTAGCCATCACATGTCCCGGTCCCTGACACCGCCAGCACCTAAGGGTGGAGGTACTGTTAGGTCTTATGACAGTTTGGGAGGGAACCGGTCTCCTGCCACTCTCACTCCGGGGTTCCCCTTCAGCACGGGTACGGTGCTGACTGTCCCCAGCAGAGGGACGCGACCCCTTTCCCGATTCCTGGGTTGGCAGGGATCGGCGTGACAGCCGAGAGGAGGCGGAGTCTTGAATAAAGTCTTGAGTGGCCGAGTAGCGCTCGATCAAACTGACTACCTGGTCGAGTGTGCCGGGGTCGCCTTGCCCCACCCAACGTTGGATAGCAGCCGGCAGAGTCCTTACCAGCCGGTCAACCACCACCCTCTCCACTATCTGGGCTGGAGACAAAGTCTCTGGCTGGAGCCACTTCTTTACCAGCTGCAGGAGGTCATAAGCCTGAGACCGCGCGGGTCGTGTCTCCACATAGGCCCATGAAAATACACGCTGAGCCCTCACGTATGTATTAACCCCCAGTCGGGCAAGGATCTCACCTTTTAGCCTCTGGTAGTCCTGGGCGTCCTCCCGACTGAGATCGAAGTAGGCCTTTTGTGCATCGCTGACCAGAAACGGAGCTACTACTTCTGCCCACTGGTCGGCGGGTAGGTTTTCCCGCTCCGCTGTGCGCTCATAAACTGTCATGAAAGCTTCCACGTCGTCCTCCGGTCCCATCTTCCTCAACGCTGAGCGAACCCTGTCTCGGGCCTCGCGACGTTCAGGGGCTGGTGCCGTCAAGGTCTCCCGTAGTGCAGAAATCTGTTGCAGCAACAGTTCGTTTGTTTTTTGCTGCTGCTGGTACAATAGCTGCTGTTGCTCATTGTGCCGTTGCTCCCGCTCCTGCTGTTGTCGCTGAAACTGCAGCTGCTGCTGTTGTGTAATTACCAGCTGCTTTACCAGCTCCTCCATTTTGTCCACGGGGTGAGGCTGAAAAGTGGCCGGCCGGATTGTGGTCATGAAGCTGCCGGTGGGGGTATACCTCAGTCACACTGCCCGCATTCTCCAACCAATTGTAAGACGGCGGTGTTCACACCGTGCAGTAACTGAGGCAGTGACCCAAGCAAGTCCAAAGTAAACGGCTTTTATTCAGCACTCACGGGTAAAACAGGAAAAGTCCTCCGGTACGCAGCCGGGGTAACATCAGTCCATAAACACTGGTTGCCGGGGACAACGGCCGCGCCGGGCCGAACAGAGCCTGGCAGGTGCAGAGCCGTCCCAGGCGTGGGTTCAGCTACACACAGTCCTGTGGAGCTTTCCTGCTATGCTCCTTGCAGGGTCCCAACATAGAAC
>JARQOD010000002.1:35450632-35526893 GCA_033576555.1 Oophaga sylvatica
TTCGCCGTGTCTTGAGCACGCGCACCTTGTTTTTTGTGTCGTGCTCATGCTGGTTGGCTTTCATCCTCCTCACCCGGGCCGGTCTCTGACACTGAACACCTTTACTTCTGTTCTTCCTCATGGTGGTGGGCCGGGGGCCCTCCCCCGGGCCAGTCCTGAGCACTGAACACCGACTTCTGTGTCTTCCTCATGGTGGTCAGGCTCGGCCCCCACCTCGGCGTGCTCTGAACCTGAACACCTTGTACTTTTGTCTTCCCGTGGATCGGCTCGCCCCTCACCCGGCCATGTCTCTAGCACTGAACACCTTTCTTCTTGCTTCCTCAGTGGTTGGGGCCGGCCTCCTCACCTCGGCCATTTCTCTGGGGGGCACTGAACACCTTGTACTCTGGCATTCAGGGGGGGTTGCATTGGGGAAATTACATCACGGGAGTATATTGGGGTCCGGTCGTTTCACGTTTCTTTTTCTACATTTTTTGACTTTTAAATTTCCCTCTCTTTTTTTTCTCAACAATTTTTTACGCCCCCTGATACTTTTGTAGCAAAACTTAGGATTTTTTTGGTGACGCTCAAATATCTTGAAATTTCGGGAACTGCATTCCTTCTTAAGGTCGAAAAACCAATTTTTGACTTTTCAGATCATTAAATGTCTTTTTCAGCCCATTTTTGCCTGAAACAAGCTGCCAATAATTCTGCACCCTTCAAAAGGGGGGTTTAAATATTTTACCCCCTCATCCCCCCCCTCGTTACCAAATACAATCACCAAACGAAAACTGCATAAAAATTGATGAAGGGCAAAAACTCAGGGCCTAATTTTTGGTCCACAGTGTAAAGGGAACCTGGCAAAGAATGGTAAACCTTTATTGGTACCAAACCAACCCCTATGGGGCAAATTTTTGCCCACCTCAGGGCCGCAATTGGGGGAAATGTAGGACATTATTTTGGGGACTCTAGTTTGGGTAAGTTTGGTACTTTAGACATGATTTGGTAAGCCCAAAAATAATCATTTAACACCCTTAAAATAAACCATATAGATGGCGGTCAATGGAAAAAACACCCCCTGGCACAATCCAGGCTAAATCCCGCTTGCTATTACAACAGCATCCATGCTGGATTTTATTGGGACCGGGTGCCATTTAAAGTGTAACCCGGGGCCTTTAACTTTTCCCACCGACAGATGATGTTGGGCAAAGAAGAATTGGGCATTTTGATTTTTATCACCAAAAAGCATGTTGCGTACGGGCTTTACTTTTTACCTTCTCTATTAAAATCATATGTAGCTCAGCCAACAATGTGCATTTGTCACCAAGTTATTTAATGGGCACCTTTAGACCATTTTTCGTTATACATCATACCCCATGACCTCAAACAATAATTCAGGGTGTTTTTTTTTCCCCGTACGTACTTAATGTTTTTTTGCCCTTTTTTAATTATTTTTAGGCAGATCTTTAATTAAAGCTTATACGAAAACATCTGCCCGGTGCCAGGGCCCTTTTTTTAAATTTTTTTTCACACAAAAAAATTGAAAAATTTCCTTGTATTTACCTGCTGTGTAAAAAAGGGAAACCCAAAAAAATATATTTGCCTTAACCATATTAATTTCCAAATTCCCTTCTTTATACGGCATTCATGAGCTTTTCCATCTCCCGGAGCAATGTTTTACTTCGTTAACTTTCATAGAATTAAAGCCCCAGCGCTTGCATGAACATTTTAAAAAAGACGGCTGCTTTTTTTCCGCCTGGAAATATTTTAGAAAGTGAAAAAGGAAAGGTCTAAAGTTTTTTTTTCAATAATTGAGCAAAACGTTTAAAAGATCAACCCTAAAGTTTATCATGGGAAAAAAGCCCAAGGGGACTTTTCAATTACAGTCTTTGTTTCTTTCATTGCTTTCCTTTCCCTTTTCAGAACAAAAAAAAACCTAAAATTTAAAAAAAAAAAAAAATTCCTTTGGGGTTTCCCCAACCAGATCCAGACTTGGATGTCGGTCAAAAATCGAATGTTAAAAACCCACTGATTTATGCAACTGACTTCTGTAAAAAAAAATTTGTATAAATTTCCTAAAATTTTTTTTTGTCTTTTTTTTCTTTTTTTTAAAGCTCCAAGATCTTTAAAGAAAAGACTAGGGGTGAACGACCCCAAAAAACAGAAAAAAGGGGGTCAACACGGTCAGATAATACCTTCCTCAATTTCAAAAAAATTTTTAAAAGAAAAGAGGGGTTTTTCATGGGGCAAAGCAGTACCATGGGGTTGAGGGAGGGAGCCCAGTCATAAAGGGGGCAATAAACAATGGAGCAGCCTGCATAGAAATGCAACTAGCAAACAAGACTTTTTTTAATAAAACCCCTAAAAGATAAAAAAAAAGGGAACCTGGAGAGAACTTATCATGCAGCAAACACTTTCCCGCTTTCTCATGAAAACTCTTTAGATATGGAGGACAATGGTATCACTAATGGCCCAAACCCCAAGAGCGTTTAAAGATTTTACTTATATTTGGGGGGGGTGCCACCAATGGCGATATTAATTGCAAAATAGATCAAATAACAATTAAGCAAGATGAACCCTTTTAAAAAAGACAAGGGCAAAAAAGCCAAAAAACACATCGTCAAAATTTTTCCTATGGACAAGGGGATCATTAAAAGGAAAATTCTCCTTGTTTAAAAAAAACCACGAGGTTGTTTTACCACAGATGAGACCCCTTTTCAAAGGGCCCAAAATATTCCCTGTCCCGTTCACCATTGGCTTCTTCGCCAAGCACTACAGGGCCCAAAATCAGGGCCAATCCCAGGGGTCTTCTTGCGTAAACCGATTAGAAAAAGGGAAGAACTTTCCAGTCAAAAGCTTAAAACAAATGGGCCAATAAAACATAACTTTAAACAGCACATCGCCAAACATCTTTTTACGGTCAAAGTCCCCCCAACGGGGCGCCACAAGGCGTATGGACGGAGAAGGTTCCCAATTCCTTTTTCGACAAAAACATTAATCCTCATGGTACTTCTGTAGTACTTCTCCTGGGAAAGGGGAAGCCCCAAAAAAAAGCAATAGGGAACTACCTATACAAAAGTATTTCACCCCGAAAAACCTCAACTGAGATGATAAAGCCTCAGGAAAACCCAAATAAGAACCCCCATGAACTTCCAAAAATTTATCGCGGGAATCATCATCTGGGAAAGCCCAAAGGCCTCAATTTCTTTTTTTGGCCCTAAATTAACCAAACCAACAAGGGGTTCTTCAGCCCTTGGGGGTAAAACCAACCCAAACCTGGTAGGGAAATTTCCCCAACCCCCAAAAAAACCTCAGAGTTCTTCGACGCCCCAACCTGAAAAAAAACACAACCATTAAAATACAGTCTCCCCCCAAATTAAACCTTCCCCAAAGGTTTCCGTTCTTTTTTTCCCAGCAGAATTGATTCAAAAAATCCCCAAAATCAGAAAATGCCGGGATTTTCAGTATCCCCCCAGTACAACAAAAACCCGGTAAAGTGACCTTTTTTTTTTAAATTAGGGTCTTCAAAACCCCATATATTTTCCTTTAAAAGGGTTTTTTGTTCATTTACTTACATAATAAAGGGGACCAATCCTTAGTGTACAGAAAACAGGGGGAAAAAATCGTAGAAAGGGTTTGGGAAAAGGGAAAATGAAACGAATTGACAAATTGACCTCCCGATCTGAGCATGATGCCCCACAATTTCAAAATGCACTGTAAACCGCTCGGAAAGGGAGGGCCCCCAAACCAGTCGGGTCATTTCTTTCCCAAATCTCGTTTCCCTTTTAACTCCCGGATTGATGCGCCATTAGGAAAGATCATAAATCAGATTTATGGGGATGAAAAAACCGATCGGGGCCTGTTCATAGTCCCAAGAGGTTGCCAGTTTTTGGGGGTAGAACGTTTTTAAAAAAACGGCGGATGTGAAGTACCCAGCCCCCCCAAAAGCAGTTCACGGATCAAATTTTTTTCTGCTACAGCAACAGGGGCACAACCTGCTCCCCAACCGGAAAAAAAGCTGTTTTCCCGGGGTTCCCGGGATGTCACAACCCCCCCCCCAATTTTTTTAACATTAAAGCCCTTATTTTAAAGGCTGGGCCCTTTCCCATATAAAAGTTCCAGAAAAACCCTTTTTAAAGATAACCTATCACTTGGAATTTGGGTGTCTAACCCAAAAAAGGGTTTGCAGAAAGAAGGAGCTAAAAAACCCAAGATTGAAATTTGAGGGGGTTAACCCAAAAAAAGCAAATTAATAGCCTTCCTTGAAATTAAAGAAATTAAAGAACAAAAAGGCGGGAAAGGACCCCCCACGGACTCCTAAGCATAAAAAAAAACCAACATCTTAAAATGAATAAAATACAACTAAATACTGAATTTTTGTTCTAAAAAAAAAACAAAAAAATTATCGTTCAAACCCCCACTCAAAAACGGCTGCTCATGTATATGACTGTTACTATGTGACAGGCAAATTTTAAATAAAAAGAGAAACCCAAAGGGGCTTCTATGGGTTCTTGGAGAGGGGGCGCCCAAATTGTTTTTTTTGCCCCTGCAAATTAAGAAAATTTTTAATTTTTTGGGCATTATTTTTAAAATTTAAATGCAAAAAGAGTCTTAAAATTTAAAAGGGTTCTTTTAACTTAATTAAAATTTAAAACCCCTTTTTTATAAAAATTTGGTAGTTTTTCACACCCCTGAATCCCCCTTTTAAATTCCCCTGGCGGGTTGAGTTTTCAAAAAAAATTTTTTTCCTCAGCTAAATTTGAAAGTCTGGAATTTTTAACCCCCGGATCCCCAATCCCACTGATATAGGAAAATTTCTAATTCCCCTGTAACTTTTAACCCCTTATTAAGGGCCCCCAGTTACCAGACCTAAAATGAGCAATTATTGAAACAAATTTTTCCCCCAAAAAATTATTTTTTTTTTTTGGGGAAAAAATTTCTGTAAAAAGAAAAATCTAAAAAAATCTGACAAAAAAAAAAAATAAAAAATATAAAATGGGTGCACAAAACCCCAAAAAAAGCAAAGTTTTCTATAATATAAATATAATAAATATATTTTTTATAAAAAAACATTTTTTTAACAAAAAAATATAACAAGAAAAAAATGTACACATGTAATAATTCGCAAAAACCATAATAACCTGGAGAATTTTTCAATTATTTTAAATTTGATGTGAACGTGGCGGGCAGTAAAAAAAATTAAATAAAAACAAAAATAAAAAAAAAAAATTTATTTTTTTTTCTATATTTGCAGGACAAATATAAAAAAATTCAAAAAATTTTACGCAGCAATTTATTGGACCCCAAAAACCGTTTTAAAAAATTTAAATATATTACTTTTTTTTTTCCCCCGCAAAATTTTGAAACCCAATCAGGACCATCCAAATAAAAAAAAATAAAGGCCCCAAAAAAAAAAAAAAAAGAAATGCCGATCAAAAAGATTTAATGTGGGGTTTTTCCTTTCCCCCAACGCTGAATTTTATTTTTTTCCTTCAAAACGCATATATCTTCATTGGCTCTCATGGAAAGGCGTAATTTATATTTAGCCATAAATAAAACTTTTTTTTTTTTTTCGTTTTTTTCGGAAAGGAAAATTATCCAGCTCTTGACTTAGGCCCCCCCAATGGGTACCAGGGGCATGTTCCCCCTTCTTAAGCTCCCCAAAAATAGCCCTCCTCAAAAACGGGAAATCCTCGGGGCCCCCAATCCGCCAAGGTCCCCCCAAAACAATTTTTAAGAAAAATAAAAAAAAAAATCCTTTCATTTATTTTTTTCCCGTTTGTTTTTTTTTTTCCAATCATAACATCAGCCCTTTTGGGAAGGGCGGGAAAAAATTGGGTTGCGGGAGGTAAACCGGTCAACAAAATTTACTTTGGGCCGTGGTATTTTGGGAAAAGCTTTTTTAACAGACTCGCCTGCCTTGTATTTTGCTTCAGTTTTTAATTTTTCGAGACCAACATTCGGGCAGTTTCCAAAATAAAAATAGAGTGCGGGAAAGCCAGAGAAAACAAAACACACTGGGAAAACCTTTTTAAATGCAGCGTAGTAATCCCCGGGGGCTCTGCCTCATTTAACAGGCAAAAAACGCTTTTTAATTTTCCAGTAAATCCATTTTTTAAATTAAATTTCCCAAGGAGTTTAGAAAATTTTCATTTTCCCCTCCGTGGGTTATATCCAAGATCTAACACACTTTTAAAGCATAGCCGTAAATTTCTCCCATGATGTGGTGGGGGCCCCCCCTCCATATTAAAAAAACCCCCAAAGGGGGCTTTTTTGACCTCCCATTTTTTCCCCCATTTGAAGCCCTTTAAATATGGAGTGGCCCCTTTTAACGGATATTACGGGTTTCCCAAACTCTTCGGGAAAAGGGGTTTTTCAAAAAATTTTTGGGAGGTGCCCCTGGGGGGTTTTTTTTTTGCCCATTTGTGAGGCCAGACCCTGACTTTGGGGAGGGGGCCCCAGGCTGACAATGTATATTTAGTTTTTTAGGAGCGAGGCCCGGGGCTCGGGGGCGGCCAAGCCCTGTTCTTCCCCTTTCCCCCAACTCCCTCACCCAAAGCAGTATGGACCTTGTGCACTGGCCCCCAAACATAGGGAACAGAAGAGGCCTTCCCAAAAACTTTTTCAGAAAAAAACATTTCGGACAGCTTTGGGGGAAAAGTATTAGGATACCTATTCACGGGGAACTAAAAGGGGCCCAAACACCTAAAAAAATAATTCAAACCTTTTAAGCCCTCGCCCCCCAAAAATTTTTAGAAGGGGCCAAAATTGAAATTTTTTGGAAAATTTAGAAAAAGGGTTTTCATTTTTTTTCCTTTCGGTTCTCATATATCCAAGTTTCTACACACTTTTTTCCCATAGCCAGGGAGCCCCTACGGGAAATTTTGGTGGAGGTCCCCCCTCCAAAATTAAAACCCTCCAGGACTTTTCTCCTCCCCAATCAAACATCGGGAAGACCTTAATAGGGAGTGGGCCCCTCTAGGGATAAAACAGTTTCCCCACTTTTCCCGGGGAAAGGGGGCTTTCGACAAGTTTTTTAAAGGGTTTGGCTGTGGGTTTTTTTTGGTCCTTGGTGAGGTCAAAACCCTTTAGGGAGAAAAGGGGCCAGGCCCCACGATGTAGATTTATTTTAAAAGGATGGAGCTAAAGGCCCGGGTCCCTGTGGGGCCGGGTCATTTTTTTTCCCCCAAAACCTCCCCCAAAATCCATGTCTTAGGGGACCTTGTGCACGGGGCCAAAGACTTGGGGCCCAGAAGGGGGTTTTTTCCCTAAACGGTTCAGCAAAAAAAACTTTTTTTGGACAACTTTTGTGGAAGTATTAGGATTTCCATTCACAAAAAACAAAGGGGGCCCAACATGAAAAATAATCTCAAAAATTTTTTAAGCCCTCAACCCCCAAAAATTTAGAACGGGCAAAAAAGCACCCTGGGGGGTAATATTCTCCGGAAATGTACCACACTCGCTCATCCATAAACCCCCAAAATTGAAGGAAATGTTTTCATGCAGTGACGGTTTTCACACTTCTTTTAGTTTTTGTGGGGGCTTTAAAAACACCACCCCCCATCCCACTCCCCCGCATTGTTGTTGGTGATGTAAGACTGCATGCAGCACCCCTCAGCCGGGGAAAAAAATTTCTTTTCCCAAATTTTAGATATTTATGTTGTTTCCCAACAGGAAATGCCATAAAAACAAAATACATGAAGTTTCCCCCCCCATTAGGGGCTCCGTTTTGCCCCAATCATAGGAATTTAAAAAAACGGCGGTGTTAAACCCCGGGCCAGAAACGGGAGGCAGTGACCCAAGCCCTAAAAGTAAACAGCTTTTTTTCCCCGCACCCACGGGTAAAACAAAAAATTTTCCTCCGGAAAACGCGGGCCCGGGGGTAACACCCGTCCATAAACCCCTTGGTTCCCGGGGGAAAAAAGGGCCCGCGCCGGGCCAAACCCAAGCCGGGCAGGTGCAGGGGCCGCCCCCGGGCGTGGGTTCACTACACACAGCCTGTGGGGGCTTTTCCCTTTATCTCCTTGCGGGCCCCCAACATAGAACCACAACCCCCTTAGTGCGGGGTTTTTTAAAAAAAAGACCTGTGGCAAAACCCAAACGGGAAAACCCCGGGGGGGAGGGGGAGGCTTCCCCCCCTGCCTCCTGTAACCTCCCCCCCAAAAAATGAAAGGCCCGGCCAAAATTTTCCCTTAATCTCCTTTAACCCCGGGTAGCTGGACTATTTTCCTTTGCTCCCCTTTTCATTCCTAAAATTGCACCCCCGCAGTTTTTTTGTGGACTGCAATGCACTCCAATGGTTTTTAAAATTAGGCCCCTCTGTAAAACATTACCGGGGGGAAATATAACCCCCCCTCAAAAACGACCCCCCGGTCATTTGCCTCAAATTCCCCCCCCCGTTCAAATTTGGGGGGTTGAATTTTTTCCCCACCAACAGGGTCCCGGGACAGGGAAATCCGCTTTTGCTTGAAACCCTTTCCCAGGGCGAGTTTTTAAAAAGAAAACGGGAAATTTTTTGGCAGTGAAAAGGAAACCCCACCTGGTAACTCCGAAATTCCTCTCCTTTCCCTTTCCCCTCCCCTTTACAAAGGGGTGGTGGTCCGTCCCCAAAGCGGAACAAAACCCCCAAAGAAAAAATAACTATTTGTTTTTCCAAAGGGCCCCCTTAAAAATGGGGCCAAAACCCTTCCTTTCCCCCTTACAAACCTATATTTTTTTCTCTGCCGGGAAAAATTTTTCCTACTAAAGGGTGGGGCCCGGGGTGCTTTTTCACCATTCACTTTTTGTGACAAAAAAAAAACCCCGCCCCTATCCTACCTCCGAGGCACCTGCCCTGTACAATAAAAGGTTTAAATTGAAGTTGGGGCTGAAAAAGGACCGGCTGCCCAAACACGGGGCCAACTTCTTTGGACAAAAAGGCTTCTTTTTTGGGCCTAATTTTTCACCGAACCATAAAAGGGTTTTTCCTTTCCTTTCAAGAGATGGGTTTGGGGGCCGCCCTTTCCCGCCCCCGGAAAAATTTTAGGTATAAACCCCGGCGGTAACCCCCCAAAGGGGAATCCCAAAGGGAAAACGCCCTCACCTTTTTTTTTACTTTAAAGGTTTTGGGGGGGGCCATTTTTTTTAGGGCCTAATTTTTACTGTTTTGGGGGTTTTGGCCCAGCTCCTGGGCCTACCCACATCCCCCCAAATATCGACTTTCCCCCACCCCCAATCGCACATTTTTTTTGGGTTTGCCGTTAACCCCCGGGCTCTGAGAGAACCCCACACCGTTTGAAAACTTTGTTAGGGCTTTGGGCCAGTCGGGCAAAAATTTAAATGATATCACTAGTACGGGGGAGGGCGAAAACCCCCCTTTATGAGTTTTCAGTATTCCCCGGGGGTTTTCTAGTAACTTTGCCCAATTTTTTTGGGCCCTTTTGTTAAAAGGAGTTTGCCTGTTTTTTTGTGCCCTACTTCCTTTCGTTTTTTTAAAAAAAAACCCCGGCCTCAGGTGCTGGCTTCACTGCGGGAAATTTTTCTGTTTTTTTTTCCTTTTTCCCCCGGGCAACCCAGCTGCTTTTTTTCCTAAACAGACCTTTTTGTATTTACCAGGAAAGTGCAAAAAAACCCTTAAATTTTCCCCGGGTTTTTTTCCTCACCCACAAAAGTTTTTTACCCATGGCTCTGGACTTTCCTGCATTAACCGGAAAGGCACATACTGTTTTTAAATCACAAAAACTTTTTACTTGGGGAAATTTAAAAACCCTTTGTTTTCCCCTCCATCTGAAAAGAACCTGGTTTCGAACTTTTTCTTTTTAAAAAACCCCTTCGTGCTTTAAAACCTCGGGGTTGAGAGCTTTGGAACTGTTACGGGGAAACCCTTTTACTGACAAATGAATTTTGTTTTTTGGATTTCACTGAATTAACCCCAACGGAAAAACTTTTTCCGGGACCTCCCTGGTTTTCCTCAAAACTGGATCTGACTCTTCACACCCCCAACCCTGTGAAAATCCACCCAAACTTATTTGTTGGCTTTCAACCTTTAAGCCTTTGTTCACATTTGGGTGGGGTACCCGTCGAAAAATTTTAAAACCACCCCCCCTATAGAGGTTAAAGGGACAAAAATATCCGGTTTTCATAAACGGACTTGTGAATAAATATAGGACCATTGCATGTCCAACGGGTTTTTTGAAAATTTTTTTTTTGGGTTTTTTTGGGCTTTTTTCACAAATACATTATTTGAAATTCAAAAAAAACCCGTCTCTGTTTGGGTTCATTCCCCCCACGTTTTAAATCAGAACCCCCCGAGTTCCTACAAAAGAAATTACAGGATTTTCCCCCACCCCAAAAAAAAGAGGATTCTGCTGGGGCAATGACAAAAAACCCAGGGGCCAGACAAATTGTTCACCATATTTAACCCTTCCTTTTCAGAAAGGAGGTGGCGGCTGCACAAAAAATCAGTTTAAGAGACTTGAGTCCGGGAAAAACCCCCACAATGCACGGGGTTTGGCCCAGGCCTCCAAGATCTACTTTTTCTAGGTTGGGAGCCCCTGGGGGCCCCCTTACCTATTTTGACCCAAACCCCCATCCCCCTTCCTTGCCCAAATTGCCTCCTTTTACCCCCTTTAAAAAAGGGTTTACCGAATTCTTTCCGGGGGTTTGTTAATCAATGAAATTTTATTTTTTAATGACTGCCCCTACAAACCGGGCCCGTTTAGTTTCTAAGGTTCATGTAAAAAATTATGTTGTTGACATCACTCCCACGGCCGGGGGCCCAAATCCTAGGGTTTTTAAATCATGTTTACCCCGTCAAAAAATTTTTGGAAACCTTTTTTCCCTGGCAGCCAGGGCGCAAATGTTCGCATCCCAAACCGCCGTGCAAAAAAACCGCTAAAATGCCTTGCTTTCCTTAGGGCCCAAGGGGAAACGGCCAGTCATAGAATATGTTATTTTGAAAAAAAAAAGGGTATTGGTGGACACCCAGTGGGAAAAAAATGCTTTTTTTACCAATTTTTTGAAAAGGTTTGTAAAATTTCAATCAAGGATGAGCAATTTCTTTTCAGAGCCCACAAGAATTTGAATTTGTTTTATACAGCACTTTTGTACGAAATAAAACCCTTTTTAAAAACCTGAACGCAACAAAAAAAAAGGGGCCGTTTAAAATTTCGCTTTTCCTAATTACTCTCTTCCTTCCAGGGAAACCCCCAAGGGAAAAAAAACCCCGGAGGCTAAAGGAAAGGTCCAAAGCAGGGGGAACTCACTGCAGGGACGGAGAAAAATAAACGCCGCAAAAAAAACCCCGTCTCCGTGAGCGTTTAATTTCCCTATTGTGAAAAATGGGGAACCATTTCTCATAAATTGTCCAAAAATTGCCCCTACCCCGGACCCAACAAGGTTTTTGGGGGGAGGGGGGTTTAAATGATAAAAAACAGGACCAGCTGACTGAAGTTTCGGAAACCAGTCCAAACATCTAAAAGGGGGTTTTTTTTTTTTTTTCCCCCCCAAAAACTGAGGCCGGACTTCCCCAAAAAAAGACCCAAGGGGGAGAAAAATTTCACATTTTTCCCCTTCCTAAAAACAAAAAATTTCATGGGAGGAACAGGGAAACAAATTTCTCCCCATGATAAAACCCAACCCAAGGGGGGGAATTTAAAAGGACCCCTTTTTTTGGCAAAGGGAACATGGTATAAAAAAAACCACAACTAAAACCCTTCACCAATCACTAGGAAACGGGGGGATTTTTTCCCCCAAATTAGTTTTCGGGCCCCGTAGATTGGGGAAGCCCAAGTCCCTCTGGATTGTAAAATGGAACCAACCATCAAAAAAACATTTCATTCATGTTAAAAATTTTCCCTCCCCCTTTTTTCCCCCCTGAAATTTTTATTTTCATTCCCCCCCTTTTACGGTCCCCAAAACCCAAATTTTCATAAATTTGGGGAAAAAACCCAAGGAAAAACCCTTTTCCCTTTTTCCTCCCAAAGTGCGGGTTCTACCATCAGTCCAATTTGTGGGGGCTCCATTTTTACCCAAATTTGGAAAGGTGATACGGGTTACCAAACTCTCCCCTGATTTATCGGGAAATTCACAGACTTTTGTGAAAAAAGGGAAGGCAATCAACTTCCCCCCACAATAGACCGTTACTCCCCCATAGAATTGCTTCCTGGAGCGGGCGATTCCTTTTCGGCCATTTTTCCCCCCCGGGGGCGGCCCCGGGAATTTAAAAAAATCTTTACAGAGTTAAAGAGGGAAAATTTTTAGCCCCGGGGTTTTTAAAAATCCAAAAAATTTTTTCCCCTTCACCAGCGGGAGCCCCAAAAATTTCTTTTTTAAAAAAAAGGGAAAATGAAAAACCTCTAAGACCCTGAAATTAAAACCCCCGGGAGTTAAAAAGGGAAAACCTTTTCAAACAGGTCCCCCGTTCCCCCAATTCCAAAAATTGTTGGAAAGATTTTCGCCAGGGGCCAAAGAATTTTAAAACCAAATAAGTTCTTCGGGGGCAAAAATAAAACTCCAAACCCCGGGGCCCCGGGAAAACCAAAATGGAAGACAGTTTTTTTAACCTTTTATGGAAAATTTTAAAAAATTTGGGGAGGGAAAACGGACTCTGTAAACGCCCCCTCCCGCTTTTCAACTTTTTACCCAAACAACTTTTTGGGGGATTTTTTGGCCCCAATATGGGGGAAAATTTCCCTAAATACATCTTAATCTTTTTTTGACTCCCTTACGGGAAACATCGGGAAAACCATTTCAAGCCCGAAATTTTTAAAGCCCTTTTGAGAGAAAACCCATTTTGTCATAAAAACCGAAAAGTGTGATTTCCCCATTTTTCCTAAAAATTAAAAATTTTTGGGAAAGTTATCTCCCCCCTCGGGGATTGAAAAATGGATTTCCAGCAAAAACCCAGGCAATTTTTGGACGGGCCGGTACCGGGAAACTTTAAAAGGGAGGAAACAACGATTCTTTGGGCTTTGCAAACTTTTATAGAGGGTTTTATCCCAAAATTTTTCAGAATTTGCCCGTCCCCTTTCATTTCCCTCCCCCAAGAAGGGAAGAATTTAAATTTGGCCCTTCGCAAGCTCAGGAACCCTTTTAAACCGCCTGAAGGGTTTTTTAAAAAAACCAGGGCTCCAAAAAATTAAATGCAACCGGATCCCAACCCAACCCCTTTTTAAAAAATTAAGTGGGGGGTGGGAACGTTTTAAAACGTGAAAAGGGGAGCAAACCTCTCAAAACTCCCGGGGAGAAAAAGGGTTTTGTTTGCCACCCGTGTGCCTTTTTCTCTCGTAGGTTATCTTTCTGCAAACTGAACTATGATTTGGCAGTTTAAAGGAATTTTTTGGCAATTTTTTCTGCCTTTAAGGAATGGAGAAAAAACCTTTTCCCGGGGGGGCAATTTCGCAGGTAGAAATACCCAGGGAAATCTTTCCGAAATTTTGGGAAATTTCCCTTTAAGTCTCCCAGGGGGTTTCTCCTCGACAAGCTGGGTGGATTTTTGTTCTTGAACCATTTTTAATTTTTAAATTTTTTTCGAACCGCCCGGGTTTCCACGAAATGGGAAAGCGGGACGCATTTCCCCCCAACCCCATACCGGGGATTCCGTCCCCTGGGACCCCCCGTCGAAGACCATTTTGTCGGGGGCCCAAATTTTCTTTGGGAAATGCTCCAAAAAACCGGGGAAACTTGTGGCGGGAGATCCAACTGGCCAATAAACGGTGACGTATTTTCTTGCAGCTCCCACCTGAAAAATGTAAAATCTTTTTCCCTTGGAAGGGTTTGGTGTGGGCTTAGAGATCAAATGTTTTTAAGGGTTCCCAAGGCTGAAAGACTTCGGTTCTAAAATTGGCCCAACGACTCTAAATTGGCTGGAAAATGGGGGGGTTACAAAAAACCCGCGGGAAATTTTGGGGTTTAATCTTTTTTTTTGGTGGCCTACCCTGCTTGAAGGATTTTGAATGACAAATGCCCCGTTTTTTTGGGAAATTTTTGGGGGCCCGGGTTACAAGGTTCCCCCGCTTTTTTCACCTACTGGCCCCTTCCCTTAAAAAAAACCCTACCGGGAAAACCCCGCCGCCCTTGGGGGTCAAATTTTCAAAGGTTTTTAAAGGGTGGGATTTAAACCCACCTCGGGGGTAAAAAACTTTTTTGGTGGTATTAGATCTTTTAACAAAAGCTGCTCTTTTCCCATTCCGGGGCGGTCTTCCCCTCACAAACAGAGACATAATCTAGTTTCCAAAAAATTTTTTTCCCCGGCGCAGGGGAAACCAGTTTGACATCTTTTCTAAAACCCGGGGAATAAAATTTTTACCCTATTTTTTTTGGAAAGGATTTTGTTTTTGCGCTCCACATAATGTTTCCCTTGTCTTCTGCATCCCAAACCCTTTCAGCCCAAAGGGGCAGACCGAACGGAAAAATCAAATTTTTGGACAATATCTCCCGCTTTTTACGTCAGTCTTTTGCGGGGACGATTGGCTGAAGCAAATTCCCAAAGGCGAATTTTTTTCGTAAAACAACTCCCAAACATTTTCCCAGAAGGAAAACCCCTTTTTTTTTTTTTGCCAACCGGGTTTTATAAACCAAGTTTTTTGGGCCTAGGCCCCTCCTTTAAAGATTTCTTTGGTCCCAGGGGGTTGAAGACAGAGTGAGGGGCCTTTTGAAAAACCCGAAATTTCCTTGAATTTTTTTAAAAGGACCCCCCCCTAAACCACAGAAACAGGACGTTCCCAAGGGAAGTGGGGGCCGTAGATCCGAAACCAGCACCTATGTATAAGGTGGGAACTCATTTTGGGTTTGTCCACCCAAAAAACAAAAATTTGGGGTTTGGTTCCCTTTTCGCAGAAACTGGGACAGAAATTCATCGGCCCATTCAAGACCACTGGGATTGTGACTCTTTTTGCCTGTCGGTTGAAGTTTACCAGGGCCCTTTAAAAGGTACACCCAAATATTTCATGTTTCCTTTTTTAAAAAAACCCATTCTCTCCAAAACACGTTTCAGGACGTACCCGTACCGCCCCCCCACCATTTTTGGTTGATTTGGCGAAAAAACCCAATTTTCCGTGAAACAGGATATTTTTTAAAATTCCCGAGACTTCATAGAAACCCGGCTTTAGTTTCTTTTTAGAAAGGGAAGGTTTTCTCTCCTGAAAATGATTCTTGGGGAAACCCTAAGTAACATCAAAAGCGCCTCTTAAAAATGCTCAGTTTTCAAAACGAGATAAACCCGGGCAGGCCCCGGTCCCCGGACCGTCCGGAAAGGGGGCCTCTTTTGGGGGGGAGTAAAAAGGTTTTTTTTAAAGTTTTTTCCCGGGTTTTTTCCCCAGGTAAAAATTTTTCCCAAAGGAATTTGCCCTTTGTTTAAAAAGGAGTTTTCTGTTTTTTTTGTGCCCTAAATTTCCCGTTTCTTTGTTTAAAAAAAAAAAAGGGTCAGGTTTCTGGCTTCCCCAAAGCTGGAAAAATTTTTGCCCCGGTTTTTTCCCGCAACCCCCGCGGCTTTGTTCCTCCACAGATCTTTTTTGTATTTACCAAAGGGAAAATGCATAACCTTATCCCAGGGGTTTTTCCCCAGCCACAGCATTTTTTACCCATGGCTCTGGACATTCCTGCATAACCCAAAAATTTTTCACAAAAATTTTGGTTTTTTTCACTTTAAAATGTTTAAATTTGGGGAAATTTAAAAACCTTTTGGTTTTACCTTTCCCTCTGATAAAAACTTGTTTTCTGAACTGTTTGGGTGTTTAAAAAACCCCTTTTTGCATTACCTCTGGGGAAAAGGGGTTGGGGAAAGGGTTTCTTTGGGAACCCTTAAAATTTACAATGAAATTGGTTTTTGGGCCCTTTACTGAATTAAAAAGGGCCCCAACTGGATTAAACCCCCCTTCCTGGGACCTCCCCCCGGGGTTTTTCCCGCATACCTGGATCTGAACCCCTTCACAAAAACCAGCAGTGTTAAAAACCCCGCCACGTTAACCCCGTTTTCAATTAAAATTACCTTGTGGTTTTACATTTGTGTGGGGGACTCCGTCGTAAGAACTTTAAACCCCCCCTCGCTATAGGGTTCAAAGGACTTTTAATCCCCATTTTATATAAAACTTGGGCTTGTGTATTAAAAATAGGACTCATTGGGATGTCACCCACGGTTGTTTGAATATTGTTTTTTGGGTGTTTTTTTTCTGTTTTAACAAATACATTATTTTCTTCAAAGAAACCCGTCTCTGATTGTTCATTGCCCCCAAAACCCATCAGAAAAACCCCCCGAGTTCCTACAAAAGTAAATTTCAAAGAGGCCCTTTAGGGAATATGTCCAACAATTTTTCTGAAAAAGTACCCCGGGGCCCATGGGAACCCAAAAGGTAAAACCCCCATAAAAAAATAGACCCCCTGGAGGGTTTCCAACGGTCCTTTTTTCCCCCCTTTGCCGAAAACTGTGAGAGGTAAACCCGGGCCCAAAAACCCTTGGTTTTAGATCGAGCGGGTTAAAAAAAAAACTGGGCCTTTCCCCAGTCCTCAATCCGCCTCCCCCCGGGCAAATTTGGGTAAAGGGCGAACTTTGAAAAACTTCATTTCAAAATTTTTCCCGGGAAATTTATTACAGAAGCGTAATATTCCGTCCGGCTTTGGAATCATTTCAATGGGGCTAGCCCACTCACTCCCCTGTTCCCCTAAAGGGACCCCCCCTAAAAGAAGCATTTTTTTTTAAACCCAGCCGAAATTGGGGGTTGCCCCCCCCGGGGGTTTTGGGCCCCCCGGGAAAAGGTTTTTTTTATTTTGCACCCTTTTTCCCCCCCGGTTTTGGGGACGATGTCATTTTTGGGGTAACCGTCGTCCCCCCTGGTAAACTCCCGAGAACCAAAATCGGTTAAAATTTTTTTGCACCAGGGAGCGACCCCCCCGCGCTTTCTGTTTAGTGGGGGCATCACTTATCCTGAACCCCCCCCCCTTTGGGTTTCTTTTCCCCCGGCTGAAGGTAGAAACTCTAGGGAAAATGCCCGGGGGGATGTCTGTAAAAAAAACACCCCCCTCGAACTTTCCAAGGGGTTTGCAGGTTTTTCAAGTTAAAAACTCTCAGGTTTTTCCCCCTCCTTTCCCCCGGGGTGATAACCAACCCCGGTTAAAATTTAACCCCCCCCCACCCCCCCCCTTTTCCCCCCCGAATCCCCCTATGGCCCTTGCCACTTGGCCCGGGGCTTACTCCCGGCTGTGGGTACCAGTACTAATACCCGATCGCCCTTGTTAAAAGACCTGACTCTGGCTCTTTTATTATATGTGCGCCTCTGGGTTGCCTGGGCATCTAACAGATGTTCTTTCACGATGGGCATGACCGCCGCGATCCGGTCCTGCATACTAGCCACGTGTTCAATTATACTCTTATTGGAGTCGGCTCTTGTTCCCATGTCTCTTTGGCTACGTCCAACAGACCCCTAGGGTGTCTGCCGTACAATAACTCAAAGGGAGAGAACCCTGTGGAAGCCTGGGGTACCTCACAGACAGCAAACATCAAATAGGGTAGCAACATGTCCCAATCCCTTCCATCCTTAGCAATCACCCTTTTTAACATGGACTTGAGGGTTCTATTGAACCGTTCTACTAACCCGTCGGTTTGAGGGTGGTACACCGAGGTGCGCAATTGTTTAATTTTTAGCAGGTTGCACAGTTCTCTTGTCACCTTGGACATAAAGGGGGTCCCCTGATCCGTCAGGATCTCCTTAGGTAGTCCCAGGCGACAGAACATGGCAAACAGTTCTCGGGCAATAAGTTTTGCCGAGGTGTGGCGTAGTGGTATAGCCTCCGGGTACCGGGTGGCATAGTCGACGACCACCAGTATGTGTTGGTGGCCACGGGCGGATTTTACAATGGGCCCTACCAAATCCATTGCAATCCGTTCAAAAGGTACCTCTATTATTGGCAGGGGTACCAATGGACTACGGAAACTTGCAGTGGGTGAGGTCAACTGACATTCGGGGCAGGATTCGCAGTACCTTTTGACCTCCGCGTAAACTCCTGGCCAAAAGAACCGCTGCAAGATACGTTCTAGAGTTTTTTTTTCCCCTAAGTGGCCCCCCAGCAAGTGTGAGTGTGCCAAATCTAGAATCACCCTACGATATGACTGAGGTGCTACCAACTGTTCCACAACCTCGTCCCTGATTTTATCTATCCTATAAAGCAACTCACCACTGACTACCATGCGTGGAAATACCGTATCTGCATTGGGCTGTTGGGCTACGCCGTTTACCTCTAGCACCCTTTCCCGCGCCTGAGTCAGGGTGGATCTTGTAGCTGAGCTGTCCCAAACGTGGCCCTGGACACTTCCAGCTCGGGAATCGATGCGGTCTCCTCCACCTCTCCTGCCAGCACCTCTAAGGGAAACCTATCGGGGTCACACTCTATCCCTATATGGGACACCCCTATGGCAGGTTCGTCGGGTACAGCATCTGTAATACATTTTACCAGGGGAGAATGGATTTTGTTTTTCCACAGAGTCCAGAACAGGGCAAGTCTCTTCCCAACACAGACCCATAGGGAAGATTTTTTACCACTCCCACCACATGTTTTATGTCTCCACATGGCGTGGACAAAACTACCTCCATAGTTGGATACTCTCGGAGGTCCCCATGGATACATACAACCCCGACCTGCCGTCCGCTGGGGTTGTCTCCTGCCACCAGTGACCCATGTACCAGAGTCACGAGCTCCCTGAGTCCAGGAGAGCCTCCGTAGGGTACCCATTAACCAGTACCTGGCATAGTTGGAGTTCACTGTCCTGGGGGTCGAGGGTTGCTGTGCAGACTGTCTGGGCATACATTGAGACCCGGCGGCTATATCCGCAGTCCATGGGTTCCGTAGTTAGGGGACAATTAGCCATCACATGTCCCGGTCCCTGACACCGCCAGCACCTAAGGGTGGAGGTACTGTTAGGTCTTATGACAGTTTGGGAGGGAACCGGTCTCCTGCCACTCTCACTCCGGGTTCCCCTTCAGCACGGGTACGGTGCTGACTGTCCCCAGCAGAGGGACGCGACCCCTTTCCCGATTCCTGGGTTGGCAGGGATCGGCGTGACAGCCGAGAGGAGGCGGAGTCTTGAATAAAGTCTTGAGTGGCCGAGTAGCGCTCGATCAAACTGACTACCTGGTCGAGTGTGCCGGGGTCGCCTTGCCCCACCCAACGTTGGATAGCAGCCGGCAGAGTCCTTACCAGCCGGTCAACCACCACCCTCTCCACTATCTGGGCTGGAGACAAAGTCTCTGGCTGGAGCCACTTCTTTACCAGCTGCAGGAGGTCATAAGCCTGAGACCGCGCGGGTCGTGTCTCCACATAGGCCCATGAAAATACACGCTGAGCCCTCACGTATGTATTAACCCCCAGTCGGGCAAGGATCTCACTTTTAGCCTCTGGTAGTCCTGGGCGTCCTCCCGACTGAGATCGAAGTAGGCCTTTTGTGCATCGCTGACCAGAAACGGAGCTACTACTTCTGCCCACTGGTCGGCGGGTAGGTTTTCCCGCTCCGCTGTGCGCTCATAAACTGTCATGAAAGCTTCCACGTCGTCCTCCGGTCCCATCTTCCTCAACGCTGAGCGAACCCTGTCTCGGGCCTCGCGACGTTCAGGGGCTGGTGCCGTCAAGGTCTCCCGTAGTGCAGAAATCTGTTGCAGCAACAGTTCGTTTGTTTTTTGCTGCTGCTGGTACAATAGCTGCTGTTGCTCATTGTGCCGTTGCTCCCGCTCCTGCTGTTGTCGCTGAAACTGCAGCTGCTGCTGTTGTGTAATTACCAGCTGCTTTACCAGCTCCTCCATTTTGTCCACGGGGTGAGGCTGAAAAGTGGCCGGCCGGATTGTGGTCATGAAGCTGCCGGTGGGGGTATACCTCAGTCACACTGCCCGCATTCTCCAACCAATTGTAAGACGGCGGTGTTCACACCGTGCAGTAACTGAGGCAGTGACCCAAGCAAGTCCAAAGTAAACGGCTTTTATTCAGCACTCACGGGTAAAACAGGAAAAGTCCTCCGGTACGCAGCCGGGGTAACATCAGTCCATAAACACTGGTTGCCGGGGACAACGGCCGCGCCGGGCCGAACAGAGCCTGGCAGGTGCAGAGCCGTCCCAGGCGTGGGTTCAGCTACACACAGTCCTGTGGAGCTTTCCTGCTATGCTCCTTGCAGGGTCCCAACATAGAACACACTAACTCCTTAGTGCAGGAGTTTTAAAGACCTGTGGCAAAAGCCACTGGAAAACCCGGGTTGGAGGGAGGAGGCCGCCCCACTGCCTCCTGTGACCTCCTCCAAGAAATGAAGGCCCTGCCAGATTTTACTTAATCTGCCTTAGCCAGGTAGTCTGACTAGGTCATTGCTCACCTTCATTCCTGCATTGCAGCCGCAGCTGTGTGTGTGACTGCAATGCACTCCAATGGCTTTAATAGGTCTCTGTACACATTCTGGGGGAAATATAATGTCCCTCGTAAACGATCCCGGTCACTGCCTCACAGAACCTCCATTCACAGCAGTTATGGGGTTGAGAGCCCTAATTGTAGAGGCAGCTGACTCTTTCATCACAAAGTTCCGTTTTTTTTTTCAAGCATTTATGGCATATCCTGTGGATTTGCCAAAAATTGAAATTCCTTTTTAAAGGGATTTCCCAGGATTTTCGTATTGATGATTGGGACTGTACTTCAGTACTATTCTGGGCCACACATAATGTCTGAAGCTGTCCAGTTTCACTGTTCTGCGGCCTCTTTAATTAGTTGATCCATGGGGTGCTAGGAGGCAGAACTGAACTAATCTGACATTGCTGACCTATCCTAAGAATACAACAAAAATACCAAAAGGGCTGGAGGATCCCACAAGTGACCCCACCTGTCTAAAATGACTATTTAAAACTTAAAAAGATTGTTTCCTTTCAGAAAAATTTGGGGTATAAGCTTCAATAGTCATTAAAAAATGAGTTTTACTTACCCTTCCCAGGTCCAGCGCTGAGTCTCTACCACTGCCTCGGTCTCTGTTGTTTGTCTGCAGCACTGACGTCATGTCGACAGCCCTGCAGCTAATCACAGAGCTCAGCGGTTCTGTCCGTGCAGACTGCATGAGTCCCTGAGCTCACTGATTGGCTGCATCGCTGTTGACATGATGTCATCACTGCAAACACAGAGACCGGGGCAGCCATGGGGAGCCGGCACTGGACCTGGGAAGGGTAAGTGATACCCAGTCTGCTTTTTTTTTATAATTACCAAAGCTTATAGCCAAAAAAAAGCACTGTCTGCAATAAAGAGGATCTACCAGCCATAATATGGTACACATTGCACCATTTGGCTAATGGGATGATCAAGAATACAGCGAGTTCCTTTTGAGTACTGGATTGTCGGGAAGGAGAGCCCCCCGCCTCTCTGACTGGTGACTACAATTACATTGCCGCCTCTTGGTCACTGAGAGGAGGGTGGGGTGAAGTAGGTGGGAACAATTCTTTTAATGTACACTGTGGGTATATTATTATAAGGAAATAATTAACTTTATGATTTTATTGATTTTGTGAAAATTAACCAAACTGTTAAAAGCAAATCTGTCACCAGATTTTACAATACAAATTGCATACATTAGTAAATATCTTAACCTTAATGAGGCTGGTGTACTTGCCTTGAGAATATGGTTGTACAATCTTTTTGAAAGTTTAACCTGATTGACAGCTCCTCAGTGTCCCTCCTCCCTGCTGCTGCTACTGAGATCTCATACTGCTCAGTACAAGCTGCAGGTGTAAGTCTGGCTGAGTTACCAGAGACTGAACACACATGTTCTCTCTCTTTGATTAGCTGGATTCTATAATATTCATCTTAATATCAGCCATTCTTATATGGATTCTTAAAGTAAATGCACCAGCCTCATCAGGCCTTAGAGACCGATTTGTTTATGTATGCAGTTTGTATTGTGCAATCTGGTAACAAATCCCCTCTAAATCGGTAATGTTTTCGAATAATATGGATCACAATGTCTTCTGTACAGAGAACCAGTGTCTGGTGGCTCGCCTGGTCTTGTAGTATAGTAGATTCAGGTCATATGCAGAGAATGTGGTAAAATGCAATGTGGTCTCTAGAGAGGAAGCAGGAGAGGCAGCCGTCAAGCGCTCCTCAAGCAACACTTAAGACTGCGAAGACAGCTACGGTACATCTTCCTGCTATAGAGAGCATGGAGCCATCATGACGATCATTGCACGGGGGAAACGATTACTTGTAAGTGTGTAACTTCTGTGTATGTGAAAAGGAGCAGGTAAGACAGTACTGTGACTGGCACTCATGGCGATACTGTAACTGGGACTCATGGTGGCACTGTGACTGGCACTCATGACGGTACTGTAACTGGGACTCATGGTGGCACTGTAACTAGCACTCATGACGGTACTGTAACTGGGACTCATGGTGGCACTGTGACTGGCACTCATGACGGTACTGTAACTGGGACTCATGGTGGCACTGTAACTAGCACTCATGACGGTACTGTAACTGGGACTCATGGTGGCACTGTGACTGGCACTCATGACGGTACTGTAACTGGGACTCATGGTGGCACTGTAACTAGCACTCATGACGGTACTGTAACTGGGACTCATGGTGGCACTGTGACTGGCACTCATGACGGTACTGTAACTGGGACTCATGGTGGCACTGTGACTGGCACTCATGGCGATACTGTAACTGGGACTCATGGTGGCACTGTAACTAGCACTCATGACGGTACTGTAACTGGGACTCTTGGCGATACTGTAACTGGGACTCATGACGGTACTGTAACTGGGAATCATGACGGTACTGTAACTGGGACTTGTGGCACTGTAACTGGGACTCATGGTGGCACTGTAACTAGCACTCATGACGGTACTGTAACTGGGACTCTTGGCGATACTGTAACTGGGACTCATGACGGTACTGTAACTGGGACTCATGGTGGCACTGTGACTGGCACTCATGGCGATACTGTAACTGGGACTCATGGTGGCACTGTAACTAGCACTCATGACGGTACTGTAACTGGGACTCTTGGCGATACTGTAACTGGGACTCATGACGGTACTGTAACTGGGAATCATGACGGTACTGTAACTGGGACTTGTGGCACTGTAACTGGGACTCATGGTCGCACTGTAACTAAGACTCATGACGGTACTGTAACTGGGACTTGTGGCGGTACTGTAACTGGCTCTATAGAGGGCATGGTACCACCATGAAGATCATTGCATGGGTGAGAGGATTACTTTTAAGCGTGTCATATGTACGGTAACTTCTGTTTACATGATGGGACTTATGATGGTACTGTAACTGGCAGTCATAGTAGTACTGTAACTGGAACGCATGGTGATACTGTAACTGGCACTCATGGCGGTACTGTAACTGGGACTCATGGTGGTACTGTAACGGGAACGCGTGGTGATACTGTAACGGGAACGCGTGGTGATACTGTAACTGGCACTCATGGCGGTACTGTAACTGGCACTCATGGCGGTACTGTAACTTGGACTCATGGCGGTACTGTAACGGGAACGCGTGGTGATACTGTAACGGGAACGCGTGGTGATACTGTAACTGGCACTCATGGCGGTACTGTAACTGGCACTCATGGCGGTACTGTAACTTGGACTCATGGCGGTACTGTAACAGGAACGCGTGGTGATACTGTAACTTGGACTCATGGCGGTACTGTAACTTGGACTCATGGCGGTACTGTAACTGGCACTCGTGGCGGTACTGTAACTGAGACTTGTGGCCTTACTGTAACCGGGACTTGTGGCAGTACTGTAACCGACACTCACAAGTGCACTATTGCATTGTACTGCTTTTGAGGTATTGTGTAATTAATGGTAAAAGAGTCAATTACTAGCAATTTTGTGACTTCACTGTGACCCATTTATGGGGGCAATGTGACTAGCAATGTTATGGGTGCACTTTGTACAGGGGAGTACATGTTTTGTGGTTAACATTGGGCATCAAAATCAGCTGGTCCTACCCCTGATCTGTTTGTAGCACCATCCTGCCACGTAACTGGTAAATTTTGTGTTCACCTGTCCTGACTATGGTGAGTCGCCCTCCAGAGCAATGGGAACTCGGATCTGAGCCTATAGACTACTATGGGGGGATGTCACGGCGACACAGCTCAGTCCGTGGCTCTGGTGCTCATTCTTTAATGTGGGATATTTACAGGTGAATTGAATATTGGTATGGGGATTCGTGACGCCACTTGTGGTACCTGGTCAGGGTGACCAGCGCTGCTGTGCAGATCCACTGAAGGGTTAATATTGTGCAGCTAGATGTTAAGCCTTCCACAAGTAAGGCTGAGTCCTTCAGGGCGGATAGATGTATAGGAATGCAGGACAGACGGGACCCGGCAGTGATGGGTAATAAGGTAGACACACACATAAGTCACTTTGGTACCTTTACTGAAGATGTTGCAGGCACTCCCCGGAGCACTGTAGGGTGAAGGGTGCACATCCAGATTCCTCCACTGAGTAGGTGTGTGGCCTCCTCTCTCCTTGCTTTTATGTGATAGTCCTGACCTGCTTGTAGCTAGGCCTAACTTGGTCTCCGTCTTGCACCTGGCTGACCTTGTGGTTGGACCCTTTCTTGAAGTACACAGTCTCTATTTGCCATGCACGGCTGGACTCCGTCCTCCTGGCCCAGTTACGTATCAGCTCTGAGGTACTCCTGGGACTTGTAGTCCTCCAGGAACTCCGGTGTTCTCCTAATGGGTTGTGGAGATCCCTATAGGCTCGGACCCCGGTGTCCGGTGGTAATAATTGGGATGAGCTATTTATGCTCCTCTGTCCCTTCTCTGTTTCCACTCGCCTTCGGCCTACCCGGGCCCTCACACGATCACACACTGGCAGTTGGTTGGCTGCCTCTTCGCCGCTCTCTAAGCGTCGGCACGCTTTCTCTCTGAGCTGCACTCACTTACTTCAGCTCTGACTAGGCTGGAGTGGTCTCTGTTCCACCCGTACTAGCCTCCACTCTCTCTTGAACTGAATTACTCTGCAGTCTTTCTAATCTCAGCTCTGCACTTCACCTTACTGCAGACTGACTGAGCTCTTTGAGGTGACTGCCTTGAGTGGCTTCACTGGCTGAATGCCTTGCTGTTTCTGTGTTCACTCTACTTTTGTATGTCTAAACAGCTCCCTCTGGTGGTCTTTGGGATAGGTGAACGTGTGTGAATGTGTATAATGACCTCTAGTGGTATATTCTTTCAGTACACCCTTCTGGAAGATATGGATCCAGTCGCAGCTGGGCTCCACAATGGTAGCTCATAGCACTGAGGAGAGGTTATGGTACCCGTTATGGTGCCCTGTTCTTTTGATACCACAGTATCTGGACCACTCTTTTAATATACTCTACTAAGTTCACTGGAGGTGAATGCACATTTTAAGACCTCCATTTTCTGCTGTCTGGTGGCCATTTTATACCATTAATACCTTACTGCATTAAAATGAATGCAGGTCTCCGCACAGTAATCCATTCACTATTACTGCCAAATACTGTGGTGTGCGCGCGCTAACTGGAGAGAATGGATATCCAGAAAGTATTTTTGTATGGATGTCTTAAGAACTGCATGTGTTCAGGAGATAAGAGGGTCAAACTGTTTAAAAGTTTTTTTTTAATAATTTGAAACATGAGCTTTGAAAACATAGAGAAAACAAGATTTATGTTAAAGGGGTTCTCGGGGACCACAAAATTGATGACCTTTCTTACGTTACACCATCAATGTAAGATCAGTGGGGATCCAACCCTCCATACCCCTCACTGATCAAGTTAATGTGCCGGAGCTGCAATACCAGAGACAGCCACTGCAGGGTTATGGAGCTGTTCCTGCTAAATAATTAGATCATCAGTGGGGAAAAAGATGCATCCCCTTCAATTTCATAGGGCAGGTCATCATTTTTTTTTGTTCTGGTGAGGACTCTTCTAATATCCCACTTCAAAGCGGGAACAGTGCTGTCGTCATGTTCCTTTTGCAGAAAAGACCCCCAAAATATGATGTTTTCCCCACCATGTTTGACAGTTGGGACGATGTTCTTGGGGTTGTACTCATATTCTTCGTCCAACAAGTGATGGCTGATGCACTTTCCCATGCCTCCTCTGGATCATCCAGATAGTCATTGGTTAACTTCAAACGGGCCTGTACATGTGCTGGTGTGAGCAGGGGGACCTTGCGTGCTCTGCAGAATTTAATCCATGGCGATGTAGTGTGTTACTAATGGTAATGTTTGAGACTGTGGTCCCAGCTCTCTTCAGGTCATTGACCAGGTCCTCCCATGTAGTTGTGGGCTGATTCCTGACCTTTCTCAGAATCCTCCTTACCCCACGAGGTGAGATCTTACATGGAGCCCAAGACCGAGGAAGATTGAGTCAACTTGTGTTTCTTCCATTTTCTAATAATTGCACCAAGCTGCTTGCCTTTTGTCTTGTAGCCTATCGCAACCTTGTTCATGTCTACAATTTCGTCCCTGGTGTCCTTAGACAGCTCTTTGGTCTTGGCCATGGTGGAAAGGGTTGGATTGTGATTGAGTGTGTGGACAGGTGTCTTTTATACAGGTAAAGAGTTGAAACGGGTGCAGTTAATACAATTAATGAGTGCAGAGTAGGAGGCTTCCTAAAGAAAAACTAACATGTTTGTGAGATACAGAATTCTTGCTGGTTGGTCGGTGATCAAATACTTATTTCATGCAATAAAATGCAATTTAATTATGTAAATATCATACAATGTGAGATTCTGTCTCTCACAGGTGAAGTGTACCTACGATAAAAATTACAGACCTCTCCATCCTTTGTCGTTGGAAAAACGTGAAAAATTGGCAGAGTATCAAATACTTATTTTCCCCACTGTGTATTACAATTATTTTCTATGGTGCACTTAATTGATTCAGCTGGGATTTCTACAATAGTGGACAACCCCTTGTGAGACAGTGAGTGAATGTGTGATGAATGGGGTGTACATTTCACCTAGGTATAAGGGGAAATGTGTGGCTTTGTAAACCTAGTGGTGGAGAGAGGTCACTACACCTCACATTCAGCACACACTTGCAGCACAAGCCTGAAACTACTCAGGTCTTAATTAGGAGACCAGAAGTAGGTGTCTGCAAACACAATCTGAGAGCTAGTTTAGCCTGGACACAGGGAGGTGTCCTGGCACAAGAAACAGTCTCCAAGAGTGTTAGAGCTGTCTTCAGCCTGGACACAGAGAGGTGTCCTGGCACAAGGAAGCAGTCTCTGTGAGCATGCATGCTGATGATTACTGAATAGGAGTGGATCTTTCTCAAGTCTGGACGTCGGGTGGACCTCCAGACATAAGGAGGAGTATCTGGGAGACTCCATACTGGTAACATATATCATATGTGTTGTTTTGGGCACAGACTGATAGAGTCTGGGTTCCTGATAGAAAGGGACATTACATAAGTGTAATTAGTGGCTAGACAAGCCTAGGTCTTTTGTTTATGCTTTGTTTTATCTGTTTGCTGTGGACTTTAATAAAACTGGTTGCGGCCAGTTTTTTACCATAATTGCTGTCTGAATGAACTGTTTCCGTGCCATTCTGTCTACCCAGACAGCGATCTCAGAGCTAAAACCCCCTGAAAGGCTACAATTGGTGGAGAATGCTGGGGCAGCGCAGGGCCTGGTACAGTTAGTGCTGGAGTGTGCATGCAGCACAGTGGCAAGAGACAGCATTAAAGGTGAAGTCTATTGAAATAGCAACAGAAGAAAAAAAAGTGTGTGTCAGCAGAAACGTCTGTTTGGAGCAGTCTTGGAGAGACAGTGGCCCTGATAGGGTCTGCAGAGAGAAAATTATGCACAGCAAAGCTGAACTTGTTGTGAAAATGACTGTGGAATGTGCAGCAGCAAGAGAAATGTCTGTGGAGCAGTCTTAAAGAGACAGTAGCCCTAATAGACTTTGCAAAAGAAAAAAAAAAAAAAAAAAAGGGGTGGTTGCACAGCAAGGCTGAATTTTCTGTGGAAAAAAGCTGTGGAGTGTGTATGTCTTGAGTGAAGACTGCCGTTGTTAAGACAGAGAAGTCTGACAGCATGGATGACAGCATGGAGTCGCGGTTTGAACAAATGGCGCAAGTTGGTGTGCAACATAAGACTGCCGTTGTCAAGACAAATAAATCCGGCAGTATGGAGGAGCTCATTAAAGCACCTGGTCCAGGACCTGCAGAGCATACAGCAGGTCCGGCAGAGCATGCAGAGCTGGCGGCAGCAGCAGCAGGAGGCTAACCGGTTGTTTCTTGAGGAGATTGCAGCACTAGAAAAACCTCTCAGCGCCTCGTCCCCGAGTAATGTTGTAAAGGCACCTGCGTTGCCTACAGGAAAGAAGGAGTGCGAGTCTGATATCAGCAAACCTGGTCATGGAGTTGAAGAGGTGATAGTGAACCGCTACACCCAAGCACGTCCTCCTGAGGTACAGCCAGAGGTCGGACAAGGAGACCACCAGGACGCCAATCGTCTGGTCAGCCTGATGGAGAAGGCCTTCGCCAGCAAAGACTGTCTCCGTGACCAGCCATCTGAGAGGTCGTCATTTCAGAGTTCCCGGACGCTGAACTCTCGCGGTAAGAGCGTTCCAGCTGTTGGGGACATGGGGTATACTGATAAGCGGGTTCAGCCCCGAGGGCACATATGGGTGGGAGAGTGTGATGGACAGTGTTGGAGATGTCGTGAAATGGCAGCCAACTGTCCAATAGAGGGGGAGCCTATGTATTGTGATGTTGGCAGATCCCTCTCTCCCTGCGCAGAACCTGTGTGTGTGTCCACCTCAGCCGAAGAGACTGGACCACAGGTGTCCCCGGTGGTTGTAAAGGACTGCCCAGCACAGGTCCTCTTGGACTCAGAGAGTCCAGTGACTTCCGTATGTGACAGCCTGATTGATAGGGACTTCATCCCTGATAAGCACCTGAGTATGGTGTGCATCCATGGAGACACCAGAGTCTACCCAGAGACTGCCGTGGACTTGGTCCCCAAACTCGGGGAGGTTTCATGTGAAATGGGGGTAGTGAAGACCCTAGTGCACCCCGTCATATTGGGTAATGACTTTCCCCGGTCTAACGATCTCTGGGGGAGAAATGTTTCTGATGGACAGTGTGATGAAGCTCCTATTGAGGGTGCACGGTCCCGAGGGGCGGAACACAATGCTAGTGGGCCGTTAAATTTATGTGATGATATGATGATAATGATCATGATAATGATGATGACCATGATGGTGATGCTGATGCTGATAGTGACAATGATGATGATCATGATAGTGATGATAATACTGATCATAGTCATGATAATGATGTTGATAATAATGATGACTGTGATAGTGATGAAATTCCTTTGCAGGTGATGTTGGGAACGAGGATGGTGGTTCTCGGGAACCGAGTGTCCCTGACTTGCCTGTGTCCTGTGACGGTTTTGAGAGTGAGCAGTGGCGAGAACCCTCTCTTAAAACGGCCCACGAAAATATAGTGCTCTAAATGAGGTTTCCCAGGAGCTTGACTCTGAGGAGAGGTTTTCTCATGTTGCCATAAACACTGAAGTCCAGGGAGAGGTCGTGAGTCAGCTCCTAGCACCTGAGCTATATGGAAGCATAGTGCTGGGGTTGTCACATAGTCACATACTTGAGGGACCAGATGGTGCAGTTAATGTTGTGGATGACATGTTAACTAAGGTTCCAGATCAAGATGTGAATGAAAATGAATTGTATAACCCTGACAGTGAGCAGGATGTGAGTGAAAATGAATTGTGTGACACTGACAGTGAGCAGGATATGAATGAAAATGAAGGGTATAGCCCTGACAGTGAGCCAGATGTGACTGAAGAAGTAGAGTGTGGGACGGACGGTGGGGCTTCTGGGCATGTCTTGCCAGAAGAGCCTGAAAGTGGGGAACTGGAGAAAAGTGAAAAACCCCCTATACCTTCTGTGACAGCTGGTGACACAGGGTCAGTGTACCAGGGACAGGAGGTACATGAGTTTCTGAGGAAGAGTCAGCAGAAGTGTTCTGATGTGTCTGGTCGTACTACTTTGGCCAGGCACTATATTGAATCTGAGCCCGGCCCTAAGGTCAAGATGAAACCGTGCAGGATACCAAGGCCCGCAGAGAGTATAGGCCTGGGAGGGTACAGGGTAGTGCGGATGCTTCAGATGAAGAGAAAGCTGATGTTGGCTATGACAGTGGTGAGGATGAAGCTGATGAGGGCCATGACTGGTCCGGAGTTCACTGTCTCTGTTGGATTGTTGACCAGCCCTCCGGTCTGGATGACCAGCCCTCCGGTCTGGAGAAGAGGGAGGGGATATGTGAGACAGTGAGTGAATATGTGATGAATGGGGTGTACATTTCACCTAGGTATAAGGGAAATGTGTGGCTTTGTAAACCTAGTGGTGGAGAGAGGTCACTACACCTCACATTCAGCACACACTTGCAGCACAAGCCTGAAACTACTCAGGTCTTAATTAGGAGACCAGAAGTAGGTGTCTGCAAACACAATCTGAGAGCTAGTTTAGCCTGGACACAGGGAGGTGTCCTGGCACAAGAAACAGTCTCCAAGAGTGTTAGAGCTGTCTTCAGCCTGGACACAGAGAGGTGTCCTGGCACAAGGAAGCAGTCTCTGTGAGCATGCATGCTGATGATTATTGAATAGGAGTGGATCTTTCTCAAGTCTGGACATGGGTGGACCTCCAGACATAAGGAGGAGTATCTGGGAGACTCCATACTGGTAACATATATCATATGTGTTGTTTTGGGCACAGACTGATAGAGTCTGGGTTCCTGATAGAAAGGGACATTACATAAGTGTAATTAGTGGCTAGACAAGCCTAGGTCTTTTGTTTATGCTTTGTTTTATCTGTTTGCTGTGGACTTTAATAAAACTGGTTGCGGCCAGTTTTTTACCATAATTGCTGTCTGAATGAACTGTTTCCGTGCCATTCTGTCTACCCAGACAGCGATCTCAGAGCTAAAACCCCCTGAAAGGCTACACCCTTTAATAAATGTGTGCCATACTTAACTTATTAGGAAGAAAGCCTGACAGTGATGCAAGTTTCTGCTGTAAATCTCCACCAGCTCATAGGTGTAGACTTTATTTTCTGACTGCTGAGTCCGTCCCAAATAGAAGATTTATGAGTAAATGTGTTGCACATTTGTTGTGCTTCTGTTTTGCATAGAAAAAATGGTGACTTTTTACATTTTTCTAAATCTTATGCTACTTAAAAATGAGTGAGTGAGGCTTAGTGTGGGAGCTGGGCCACCCAACAAATATTCTAAAATTTTGTTAGAAAGTAGCATAAATTATAGAGGAAATTTTGACTTTTTGGCAGGCAAAACAGTTTAAAGATAGAGGCTGAAAACCTGTTTTGACTGAATGCTCCTCACAGGTGGGGTTTTCTTCAGCTTTTTCCAGAGTAGACAATTCTCTGTGAGCTAAGCTTAGCTTGGAAATCCTCTGTGAGCTAAGCTTAGCTTGGCATGCCTCTGTGAGCTAAACTTAGCTTGGCATTCCTCTGTGAGCTAAACTTAGCTTGGAAATCCTCTGTGAGCTAAACTTAGCTTGGAAATCCTCTGTGAGCTAAGCTTAGCTTGGAAATCCTCTGTGAGCTAAACTTAGCTTGGCAGTCCTCTGTGAGCTAAGCTTAGCTTGGAAATCCTCTGTGAGCTAACCTTAGCTTGGCAGTCCTCTGTGAGCTAAACTTGGCTTGGAAATCCTCTGTGAGCTAAACTTAGCTTAGCAGTCCTCTGTGAGCTAAACTTAGCTTGGAAATCCTCTGTGAGCTAAGTTTAGCTTGGAAATCCTCTGTGAGCTAAGCTTAGCTTGGAAATCCTCTGTGAGCTAAACTTAGCTTGGCAGTCCTCTGTAAGCTAAGCTTAGCTTGGCTGTCCTCTGTGAGCTAAGCTTAGCTTGACTATCCTCTGTGAACTAAGCTTAGCTTGGCATGCCTCTGTGAGCTAAACTTAGCTTGGCAGTCCTCTGTGAGCTAAGCTTAGCAATCCACTGTGAGCTAAGCTTAGGAATCCTCTGTGAGCTAAGCTTAGCAATCCTGTGTGAGCTAAGCTTAGCTTGGAAATCCTGTGTGAGCTAAGCTTAGCTTGGCATGCCTCTGTGAGCTAAACTTAGCTTGGCAGTTCTCTGTGAGTTAAGCTTAGCTTGGAAATCCTCTGTGAGCTAAACTTAGCTTGGAAATCCTCTGTGAGCTAAGCTTAGCTTGGAAATCCTCTGTGAGCTAAGCTTAGCTTGGAAATCCTCTGTGAGCTAAACTTAGCTTGGCAGTCCTCTGTGAGCTAAGCTTAGCTTGGAAATCTTCTGTGAGCTAAACTTAGCTTGGCAGTCCTCTGTGAGCTAAACTTAGCTTGGAAATCCTCTGTGAGCTAAACTTAGCTTAGCAGTCCTCTGTGAGCTAAACTTAGCTTGGAAATCCTCTGTGAGCTAAGTTTAGCTTGGAAATCCTCTGTGAGCTAAGCTTAGCTTGGAAATCCTCTGTGAGCTAAACTTAGCTTGGCAGTCCTCTGTGAGCTAAGCTTAGCTTGGCATGCCTCTGTGAGCTAAACTTAGCTTGGCTATCCTCTGTGAGCTAAGCTTAGCAATCCACTGTGAGCTAAGCTTAGAAATCCTCTGTGAGCTAAGCTTAGCAATCCTGTGTGAGCTAAGCTAAGCTTGACAATCCTCTGTGAGCTAAACTTAACTTTGTAGTCCTCTATGATCTAAGCTTAGCTTGGCAATCCTTTTTGAGCTAAGCTTATTAAACATACTAGTCCTAGTTCACCTCTACATCTGAGACTTCTTTCTCAGCATTAGTCGCCGACTTAGTTGCATGCCGCACTATATTTTCAGTAAATTGATGGAAGCAATAATTGAAGCCTGATGGACCCATTAAAAGTCTTGGGGGTCTGTGGCAAACTACTTGTGTCCGCCATGTCAGAGATCTGACCTTGGGTCAATTTTCATTGTCCTGCTCCAACGTTATGGCAGATGTGAACAGAGTCTTGCCTACACTGATACATCATAGAAGGCTATGAGGACAGAGGAAAAACTTGTGCCGCTGATGTATTTAGCTCACAGAGGATTGCCTAGGCGGGTGATAATTAAGTATGAGGTTTGCATGGAATTTGGTCTCTGGATTATTGTTGAGAATGCTCCTATCCGTTGACGGCAAGCAGAGGTCCTGAAAATGGTGAGACATTGAAGCTGCCTATTGGTTTAGGTATAATTACTGTACATAGAATTGGAAATCCCATTAAATCTGATATCTCATATTTGAGAAAACCTCCAATTTCTTCCTGTCATTGGCAGACTGTGACCATTTTGCCTTAGAAATATCCTTCAGTGCGGGGTCCATGCCTTGATGCTTGTGTCTGACATCAGCGGGGTTGCCCATGTTTGCACACTGACCGTATTGGGGTGTTGCGGAGCAGTTTGGTGACACAGGGACTCTTGTTGACAAGATAACTGACATTTTGGTGATTAATCTGCGTGTTTGTTAGCCAGTCCGTTTCCTCTTTATTCCTGAAGAGGAAAGAGATTAGTGTAGCGGCTGGAGGTAATGGTTACTCATTTCCTGCCATTTAAAGGGAAAAGGACCTTCCCATGGGTGTTTATCAAGGTATTATGGGTTTAAAAGCATAAGACAGTCAATAATGTCAGTTCTCATTGTTTCTGTAGCACCAACATGTTCTGCAGTGCAGTACACAATTGTCCTCACTTACATCAGTCCCTGTCCCAATGGGGCTCACATTCTGAAGCCACTGGGATAGAGATGAGCGAATTGATTCACAGGACCCTGGTCATTCAGTATTCCATGGTTGCTGGACGGAAGCGCTGAGAAATTCTACCCACCTGACAGCATAGAATCATAGAATGTTAGAGTTGGAAGGGACCTCCAGGGTCATCGTGTTCTACCTCCTGCTTAATGGAGGATTCACTAAACCATCTCAGACAGATGTCTCCCCAGCCTGTATTTGAAGACTTCCATTGAAGGAGAACTCACCATGTCTCTTAGCAGCCTGTTCCACTCATTGATCACCCTCACTACATCTTCAGCTCCTCTTTTGATTAGATACTTGGCATAACATTATTGTTACAACCTCGAACATCGGGATATACCTGCAAAAAGTGTTCCAGCAAGGAAAATGTAAAAAATTACCTTTATTGATATATAACATACAAATATAAAAACAATAAAATAACAAGAATGCCCAGTAGGAGGTATATGACATAACACTACATCAGTAAATAGGTATATATTTAGTCCGGTATATAAGAGTTTCTGTATGAGAAATATCACAAAAACGCCTTTAAATTACAAAAGCCCCAGTAGATGCATATTAGTATAGATAAATTGCCATTTAAGCTATGTCAAACAAGATAATTACCCACTCCATGAGTAAATGCTGGCTGGACTCAAAAAAGAGCTTCGCAATGTTTCTTAAGTGACACGCCAATAACCCTAATCAGAATGAACTAAATAGTCCTAAATCTAAATCAATGATAAATGAATAACTGGACCCTGCGAGTCCTAGATAAATTGCTGTATCAAAAGCGGCTTAGTCATATAAATTAGAAACGTATCACAAATATACTGGTAAGTTACCTAAATAATGGACTGTGCTGATGTGCGTGGCCAAACCTCCTCCACCCCAACGCGCGTTTCGTTCAAGCTTCTTCCGGGGGCGCTGGAAGTCCATTATTTAGGTAACTTACCAGTATATTTGTGATACGTTTCTAATTTATATGTCTAAGCCGCTTTTGATACAGCAATTTATCTAGGACTCGCAGGGTCCAGTTATTCATTTATCATTGATTTAGATTTAGGACTATTTAGTTCATTCTGATTAGGGTTATTGGCGTGTCACTTAAGAAACATTGCGGAGCTCTTTTTTGAGTCCAGCCAGCATTTACTCATGGAGTGGGTAATTATCTTGTTTGACATAGCTTAAACGGCAATTTATCTATACTAATATGCATCTACTGGGGCTTTTGTAATTTAAAGGCGTTTTTGTGATATTTCTCATACAGAAACTGTTATATACTGGACTAAATATATACCTATTTACTGATGTAGTGTTATGTCATATACCTCCTACTGGGCATTCTTGTTATTTTATTGTTTTTATATTTGTATGTTATATATCAATAAAGGTAATTTTTTACATTTTCCTTGCTGGAACACTTTTTGCGGGTATATCCGCGATGTTCGAGGTTGTAGTTGATGATGAGTGCCAGCTCTAATATGATTATATATAGCCTAGGACTATCTTGTGGTTATAATAACATTATTGTATGTAGCACTGACATACACAACATCGTTCCAGGCCTACTAATCAAAAGATAGAATGGGATTAGAACAGGTACCAATGACCATGAGCAGTAGGGAGTGCCGTTGTACCTTAGAGCTATCTTCAGGTCACAGTAACTGCTTAGCATTCAGATAGGCAGAGTGGAAAGCAATGTGAGCAGCCTCTTCTTCAGTAGTTCTGCTATCCCCAGTATGAGATCAAAGAGAACGGATGGACAGCAGTGTGAGCAGTCTCTTCTTACCTCAGTTTCTCTGAAATCTCTATTACATCAGATATACAGGTTGGACAGCAGTGTGAGCAGTCTCTTTTTACCTCACCAATTCTGGTATCTCCAGTATTAGATTAGATCAGACAGAGTGGACAGCAGTGTGAGCAGTCTCTTCTTACTCAGCTTCTCTGAAATCTCTGTTAGATCAGATAAACATGATGGATAACAGTGTGAGTGGCACCTTCTTACCTCAGCATCTCTACTATCTCCAGTATTAGATCAGACAGACATGGTGGACAGCAGTGTGAACAGCCTCCTCTTACCTGGTATCTCCAGTATTAGATCTGACAGACCGGGTGACAGCAGTGTGAGGAGCCTTTTCTTACCTCAGCACCCCTGGTACAGTATCTCCAGTATTAGATCTGATAGACAGGGTGGACAGCAGGGTGAGTAGCTTCTTACTATCTCAGCACCTCTGGTATTGCCAGTATTGGATCAGAAAGACAGGGTGGAGAATTGTGTGAGCAGCCTTGTCTTACTTTAGCGTCTTTTTACCTCACTAATTCTGGTATCTCCAGTATTAGGTCAAACAATGTGAACAGCAATGTGAGCAGCCTCTTTTTACCTCAAGACTCCTGGTATCTCCAGTATTAGATTAGAATCAGACAGAGTGGACAGCAGTGTGAGCAGCTTCTCCTTACTTCGGCACTACTTGTATCTCCAGTATTAGATCAGATCAGACAGGGGGGACAGCAGTGTGAGCAGCCTCTCCTTACTTCTGCACTACTTGTATCTCCAGTATTAGATCATATCAGACAGGGTGGACAGCAGTGTGAGCAGCCTCTTTTTACCTCAAGACTCCTGGTATCTCCAGTATTAGATTAGAATCAGACAGAGTGGACAGCAGTGTGAGTAGCTTCTCCTTACTTCGGCACTACTTGTATCTCCAGTATTAGATCAGATCAGACAGGGGGACAGCAGTGTGAGCAGCCTCTCCTTACTTCTGCACTACTTGTATCTCCAGTATTAGATCATATCAGACAGGGTGGACAGCAGTGTGAGCAGCCTCTTTTTACCTCAAGACTCCTGGTATCTCCAGTATTAGATTAGAATCAGACAGAGTGGACAGCAGTGTGAGCAGCTTCTCCTTACTTCGGCACTACTTGTATCTCCAGTATTAGATCAGATCAGACAGGGTGGACAGCAGTGTGTGCAGCCTCTCCTTACCTCAGCACCATTGGTGTCTCAAGAATTAGATCAGATAGGATAGACAGGGTGGACAACAGTGTGAGCAGCCTCTTCCTATCTCGTCATCACTGGTACTAAATCGCAATATCCATTGGGCAAACATCTTACAACACATGAAATGAGGGTTGGAGTATCCTATTGCACATGCTCACAGGTTCCTTTTCCAATACATTCTAAGACAGCTTTCTGTCCGTGTAACAAGTATTTCATTATTCTTGTGGAGCATTGGTTGCTGGCAGAGTTGTGACTAGGACTGACTATATTCTGACCAGGACTGACTATATTTGGTTGCAACCTTATCTATAAAGGGCTAGGGTTTATGTAAACTCTGCGTAAAAGTGGGCGTTCCTATTTGATTTGGAGTTTCCTTGAGTTGGGACTTATTGGTAAAGTAGGTAGTCCCTATTTTACTAACCCATATAGTAAGTATGGCTGCTGGAAGTCCACCTCTCTATAGTACCTCATGGTATACAGTAGGGCCGGACGGGACATCTGGAAATTCTGGCAAATGCCAGAAGGGCCTGTCTGGTTGTGGGCCATCTTGTCTATGTTGTTAACAGAATCGGTATTCTCAAGACACCCATACTGTTAAGAGTTGTGACGGAGGTATGGTTAGAAATATTGGTCTTGTAGTAAATCTTGCTTTCCTCCATCCATGGTAATATTAGTAATATATCCCATCTGGTGCTTGAGGATGGGGACAGGATGGGCCTGTATGATTTCAAATGCCAGGGCTGAATTTCAGCCCCAGTCCGTACCTGGTATACAGTCTGCAATGCTCTGATATCAGATCCCTCAAGCCTGAGGTTGAGGGTGATCAATGAGTGCAACAGGCTGCCACAAGAGGTGGTGAGTTCTCCTTCAATGGAAGTCTTCAAACAGAGGCTGGATAGACATCTGTCTGAGATGGTTTAGTGAATCCTGCATTGAGCAGAGGGTTGGACATGATGACCCTGGAGGTCCCTTCCAACTCTACCATTCTATGATTCTACGATGCAATTTGTCTTTTTAGGTCGTAATTCACACTTTGTTAGTAATATCTGTTCTGAGAAAGAGTGTAGCATGTTCGGATCATTTCCTCGGCTTCTTGTAAATTGTAATCAATTCCTTAATGCTGGAATGACTCGTTGGAGGAGCCAAACCGTGAGACATCGTAGGTAAATGTTAACATCTTCTTTTGAACCGTTCCCATATAACAATGTGTTCTGCACATGTTGTCATTCCCAGGACCCCAGTACAGAATGGATATTGTTTCCAATACCGACTTGAGCTGGTTCACGCAAGGGGCTTGGTATCGTCATATGTTTTTCTTTAAGCACTTGTTGAACTCTCGGCCACTGCAGGAAGCAATTATTTGGAGATGAGAGTTATGGCTTACATGTGGCTGCAAGGCTCGCTGTACTCTGGGCGAAGGGGAAAGATGCTGTTTCCAGTATGTACAAGTAACCTGGTGCAGAGTTCCTACTTCCAGCCCCTTAAATTGACCTTAGATCATTGTGGGGGGTGCAGGAGTCACTAGGTGCAAAATACTACTTGAGCTCAAAATTTTGCCACCAGCCTGACGGTGGACGGGTAAGATGAATAATCTGCAAGGGGCTGCCTTGATGTTTTGGTCGATGCCGTTTCGTCATTGGTTCCTATAGAAAGCTCAGCAGTCAAGATGAGTTTATCGTCTGTGGTGCTCTGCATAGGCAGGAAGCAAGATGACAAAACTCTCAGTATGATGATGTGAGCTATAGATAGCCAGCTACTGATATCGGACAGACTGCACTCTACTCTCTTACAGCTTCTCCTTCTCACTTGTAATTGTGAGAGGAGAGACCGAGAGCTACCGGAAGAACTGTCCCAAATTTTTAAAAAGTGGCCTCTGAAGAAAAAAATCAAAACACTTAAGTTTAAAGTTTTTACATACTTTTTCACATGAGGGTTAGGGCTAGGGTTAAGGTTAGGATTAGTGGTAGGTTTATGGAAAGTGTTAGGTTAAAGGGCTTGTTCACTACTCAGACAACCTTTTCTTACTCCCTATGTTTCCCCCACTTATACTCGCCTCCGGTGCTGGCATCGTTCCAGTGGTGTTGACACTGACATTCCCGACACCGCTGGAACGGTGATTTGCCCAAAGGCTGTGAGAATGAAGCCAGCGTTGCTTGGGCACAGGGATCCATGCCGACACCGCTGGAAGCGCGCCGGCACCGGAAAGTATAGGTGTTGCTATTTTACGAGGAAAACACAGGGATTGAGAAGGGGTTGTCCAAGTAGTGGATAACCTCTTTAACCTAACCCTTTCCATAAACATATCCCTATCCCTACCACTAATCCTAAACTATGGGGAAACATAGGGATTGAGAAGGGGTTGTCCGTGTAGTGGACAACCCCTTTAAGGGTTAAGGCAATAAAACAGGTGCTAACTTCGTTGTGCTGGAATAATATGTTCGAGTCCCCGAGGCCGCATGTCCCATGGCTGTTCGACAGTCACAACACATGCAGGGAGTGCCTAATAAACAGGAAATCCCTGCATGTGTTGTTGCTGTCGATCAGCGGTGAGACATGCAGCTTTGGGGACTCGAACATATTATTCGAGCACGCCGAAGTCACTGAATTAGCACCCGAGCATCGGATATCTGACTACGTTCGCTCATCTCTAGTGGCAAATTGTCATCCGGAGCAAGAAAAATATGTTTAGTGCTGAGATCCAATGTAAATGGATGGCGAACCTGGTACAACACAGAAGTTGCACCATGTAAGAATGACCAAGAGGGGGCGATGACGCACCAAAGGATCAGGACTAGGAGCCATTAGTTCTGTTGTATGTGCCCCATTTTGAACCAAGTGACTACACTGTTTTCATTGACAAACCCGAGTAATGCAATCTCCTGCTCTGACCTGCAATGCCGGCGTACAACCAGAGCTGTGGATTCATTATTGCGTTTGCGCTTATTTTTTTTGTCTAGTTTATCCTGTTTTGCACCAAATTCTTTTTTTTTAAGTAGCTCCTAATTAAAAGTCTCTTTTCTACTTGTTTGTTTGTTTCGTTTTTCTTTTCTCCGGACGCCATTGTAGGAGGTTTTTTTTTTTTTTTTGGTAAATCAGATGTTTTGCCGACAATTCAGTATTTGCTTCTTATTTAAAATAAAAAAATCCTACATTTTTGCACTAATGCACCGCAGTCTCCTCCTGCAGTGGTATATACAGGTCCTTCTCAAAAAATTAGCATATAGTGCTAAATTTCATTATTTTCCATAATGTAATGATTACAATTAAACTTTCATATATTTTAGATTCATTACACACCAACTGAAATTTGTCAGGTCTTTTATTGTTTTAATACTGATGATTTTGGCATACAACTCCTGATAACCCAAAAAACCTGTCTCAAAAAATTAGCATATCAAGAAAAGGTTCTCTAAACGACCTATTACCCTAATCTTCTGAATCAACTAATTAACTCTAAACACATGCAAAAGATTCCTGAGGCTTTTAAAAACTCCCTGCCTGGTTCATTACTCAAAACCCCCATCATGGGTAAGACTAGCGACCTGACTGATGTCAAGAAGGCCATCATTGACACCCTCAAGCAAGAGGGTAAGACCCAGAAAGAAATTTCTCAACAAATAGGCTGTTCCCAGAGTGCTGTATCAAGGCACCTCAATGGGAAGTCTGTTGGAAGGAAACAATGTGGCAGAAAACGCTGTACAACGAGAAGAGGTGACCGGACCCTGAGGAAGATTGTGGAGAAGGACCGATTCCAGACCTTGGGGGACCTGAGGAAGCAGTGGACTGAGTCTGGTGTAGAAACATCCAGAGCCACCGTGCACAGGCGTGTGCAGGAAATGGGCTACAGGTGCCGCATTCTCCAGGTAAAGCCACTTTTGAACCATAAACAGCGGCAGAAGCGCCTGACCTGGGCTACAGAGAAGCAGCACTGGGCTACAGAGAAGCAGCACTGGACTGTTGCTAAGTGGTCCCAAGTACTTTTTTCTGATGAAAGCAAATTTTGCATGTCATTCGGAAATCAAGGTGCCAGAGTCTGGAGGAAGACTGGGGAGAAGGAAATGCCAAAATGCCTGAAGTTCAGTGTCAAGTACCCACAGTCAGTGATGGTGTGGGGTGCCATGTCAGCTGCTGGTGTTGGTCCACTGTGTTTCATCAAGGGCAGGGTCAATGCAGCTAGCTATCAGGAGATTTTGGAGCACTTCATGCTTCCATCGGCTGAAATGCTTTATGGAGATGAAGATTTCATTTTTCAGCACGACCTGGCACCTGCTCACAGTGCCAAAACCACTGGTAAATGGTTTACTGACCATGGTATTACTGTGCTCAATTGGCCTGCCAACTCTCCTGACCTGAACCCCATAGAGAATCTGTGGGATATTGTGAAGAGAAAGTTGAGAGACGCAAGACCCAACACTCTGGATGAGCTTAAGGCCGCTATCGAAGCATCCTGGGCCTCCATAACACCTCAGCAGTGTCACAGGCTGATTGCCTCCATGCCACGCTGCATTGAAGCAGTCATTTCTGCAAAAGGATTCCCGACCAAGTATTGCGTGCATAACTGAACTTTATTATTTGATGTTTTTTTTTGTTTGTTTTTAAAAAACACTTTTATTTTATTGGAGGGTTGAAATATGTTAATTTTTTGAGACAGGTTTTTTAGGTTATCAGGAGTTGTATGCCAAAATCATCAGTATTAAAACAATAAAAGACCTGACAAATTTCAGTTGGTGTGTAATGAATCTAAAATATATGAAAGTTTAATTGTAATCATTACATTATGGAAAATAATGAAATTTAGCACTATATGCTAATTTTTTGAGAAGGACCGGTATATATATATATATATACATATATATTATATATTTGTTTACACAACAAAAATGTTTGCTATATTTTAACAGATTATGTGAATTTTGGCTTTAAGTGCAAAAATAGTAGAAGACTGAAATAAAAAAGTTTTTTTCTTTCAAACTTGCGCAAATTTCATAAACCCGCGATCACCATTCTAAAGAATTTTGTGCAAAAAAAAAATGGCAATGAATGCTAGAAGACAAAAAAGAAAAATGACCTTGGAAAAAATTACAAATGATGAATCGGGCACTATGCTTTCTAGACCTGACTTAAAAAAACGTTTAGTGTTATATAAATAAAAATCAAGCATCTACTACAACACACAAGCTGCAACATTCATATCTTCTACAGGGACTGTTAGTACAAACCAATGACAGGAGGCCCCCTAGTGGTAGATTGCAAACCAATGACAGGAGGCCCCTAGTGGTAGGGTGCAAACCAATGACAGGAGGCCCCCTAGTGGTAGAGTGCAAACCAATGATAGGAGGCCCCCTAGTGGTAGGGTGCAAACCAATGACATGAGGCCCCCTAGTGGTAGGGTGCAAACCAATGACAGGAGGCCCCCTAGTGGTAGAGTGCAAACCAATGACAGGGGGCCCCCTAGTGGTAGAATGCAAACCAATGATAGGAGGCCCCCTAGTGGTAGAATGCAAACCAATGATAGGAGGCCCCCTAGTGGTAGAGTGCAACCAATAACAGGAGGCCCTAGTGGTAGAGAGCAAACCAATGACAGGAGGCCCCCTAGTGGTAGAGTGCAAACCAATGACAGAAGGCCCCTAGTGGTAGAGTGCAAACCAATGATAGGAGGCCCCCTAGTGGTAGAGAGCAAACCAATGACAGGAGGCCCCTAGTGGTAGAGTACAAACCAATGATAGGAGGCCCATAGTGGTAGAGTGCAAACCAATAACAGGAGACCCCTAGTGGTAGAGTGCAACCAATGACAGGAGGCCCCCTAGTGGTAGAGTGCAAACCAATGACAGGAGGCCCCCTAGTGGTAGAGTGAAAACCAATGACAGGAGGCCCCCTAGTGGTAGAGTGCAAACCAATAACAGGAGGCCCCTAGTGGTAGAGTGCAAACCAATGATAGGAGGCACTCTAGTGGTAGAGTGCAAACCAATAACAGGAGGCCCCTAGTGGTAGAGTGCAAACCAATGATAGGAGGCCCCCTAGTGGTAGAGTGCAAACCAATGACAGGAGACCCCTAGTGGTAGAGTGCAAACCAATAACAGGAGGCCCCTAGTGGTAGAGTGCAACCAATGACAGGAGGCCCCCTAGTGGTAGAGTGCAAACTAATGACAGGAGGCCCCCTAGTGGTAGAGTGCAACCAATGACAGAGGCCCCCTAGTGGTAGAGTGCAAACCAATAACAGGAGGCTCCCTAGTGGTAGAGTGCAAACCAATGACAGGAGGCCCCCTAGTGGTAGAGTGCAAACCAATGACAGGAGTCTCCCTAGTGGTAGAGTGCAAACCAATGACAGGAGGCCCCCTAGTGGTAGAGTGCAACCAATGACAGGAGACCCCTAGTGGTAGAGTGCAAACCAATGACAGGAGGCCCCTTAGTGGTAGAGTGCAACCAATGACAGGAGGCCCCCTAGTGGTAGAGTGCAACCAATGACAGGAGGCCCCCTAGTGGTAGAGTGCAAACCAATGACAGGAGGCCCCCTAGTGATGGAGTACAACCAATGACAGGAGGCTCCCTAGTGGTAGATTGCAAAACAAAGACAGGAGGCCCCCTAGTGGTGGAGTGCAATCAATGACAGGAGGCTCCTTAGTGGTAGAGTGCAAACCAATGACAGGGGGCCCCCTATTGATAGGATGCAAACCAATGACAGGAGGCCCCCTAGTGGTAGAGTGCAACCAATGACAGGAGGCCCCCTAGTGGTAGAGTGCAAACCAATGACAGGAGGCCCCCTAGTGGTAGAATGCAAACCAATGACAGGAGACCCCCTAGTGGTAGAGTGCAACCAATGACAGGGGGCCCCCTAGTGGTAGAGTGCAAACCAATGACAGGGGGCCCCCTAGTGGTAGAATGCAAACCAATGATAGGAGGCCCCCTAGTGGTAAATGAAAGCCACTGATAGGAGGCCCCCTAGTGGTAAGTGCAACCAAGTAATCACAGGAAGGCCCCCTAGTGGTAGAGTGCAACCAATAACAGAGGCCCCTAGTGGTAGAGTGCAAACCAATAACAGGAGCCCCTAGTGGTAGAGTGCAAACCAATAACAGGAGGCCCCTAGTGGTAGAGTGCAAACCATTAAGGAGGCCCCCTAGTGGTAGAGTGCAACCAATGACAGGAGGGCCCTAGTGGTAGTGCAAACCAATAACAGGAGGCCCCTAGTGGTAGAGTGCAACCAATGACAGGTAGGCCCCTAGTGGATAGATGCAAACCAATGACAGGGCCTAGTGGTAGAGTGCAAACCAAGACAGGGCTCAGTGTGAGTGCAAACCAATGACAGGAGCCCTAGTGGTGAATGCAACCATGACAGAGGCCCCTAGTGGTAAGTGCAAACCAATGACAGGAGGCCCCCTAGGTAGTAACATGACAACCAATGACAGGGGCCCTTAGTGTAGAGTGAAAGCCAATACAGGGGCCCCATATGGGTAGAGTGCAACCATGATAGGAGGCCTATGGTAGATGCAAACCAATGAAGAGGCCAGTGTAGAGTGCAACCAATAGAGCCTAGTGTAAGTGCAACAATACAGGAGCCTAGTGGTAGAGTGCAACCAATGACAGGCCTATGGTAAGTGAACATGAGGGGCCCCTATGGTAGATGCAACCAATGACAGGCCCTATGTAGAGTGCAACAATAAGGAGGCCCTAGTGTGAGTCAACCAAAGAGGCCTATGTAGAGGAACAGACAGGAGGCCCTATGTAGAGTGCAACAATGACAGGAGGCCTAGTGTAGAGTGCAACATACAGGCCTATGAGATGCAAACCAATACAGAGGCCCTATGTATGCACCATAGAGCCCAGTGGTGATGCAACATACGAGCCCTAGTGAGAGTGCAACCAATGCAGGGCCCTAGTGTGATGCAACATGACAGGCCCTGGTAGATGCAACAATGACAGGCCCTGGGTAGAGTGAACAATAAGGCCCCTGTGTAAGTGCAACAATACGGGCCCTATGGTAGATGCACCAATACAGGCCCCAGTGTAGAGTGCAACCAGACAGGCCCATGTGGGCAACATAAGGGCCCTAGTGTGAGTCAACAGACAGGAGGCCCTTGTAGATGCAACATAAGGGCCCTAGTGGAGTGAACCAATAAGAGCCTAGTGTAGAGTGCAAACCAATGAAGGGCCCTAGGTAGTGCAACCAATAGGGGCCTGTGGTAGAGTGCAACCAATGACAGAGCCTAGTGTAGGTCAACCATGAAGGCCCCTATGGTAGAGCAACCAATACAGGCCCCCTAGTGGTAGAGTAACCAATGACAGGCCCTATGGTAGATGAACAAGACAGGGCCCTAGTGGTAGATGCAACATAAGGGCCTAGTGAGAGTGAACCATAGCCCTATGTAGGTGAACATAAGAGGCCTAGTGAAGTGAACCAATAAGGAGCCCTGTGGTAGATGCAACCAATGACAGGGCCCTAGTGTAGAGTGCAACCAATAAGGAGCCTGGTAGAGTGAACCATACAGGGCCCATGGTAGATGCAACCAAGACAGGAGGCCCTATGTAGAGTGCACAATGACGGGCCCCTATGTAAGTGCAACATGACAGAGGCCCTAGTGGTAGATGCAACAATGACAGGGCCCTATGTGAGTGCAACAATGACAGGGCCTATGGTAGATGCAACATGACAGGGCCCTAGTGTAGATGCAACCATGAAGAGGCCCTGTGTGAGAACCAATGACAGGAGCCCTAGTGTAGATGCAACAACAGAGCCCTATGTGTGCAACAATAGAGCCTAGTGGAGAGTGCAACCAATGACAGGGCCCTAGTGGAGATGCAACATGCAGGAGGCCTGTGGTGATGCAAACCATAAGGAGGCCCTAGTGGTAGGTGAACTGACAGGCCCCTGGTATGCAAACCAATAAGGGGCCTTGTAGATGCAACATGACAGGACCCTAGTGTAGGTGAACAATGACAGGGCCCCTAGTGTAGAGTGCAACAATACAGGCCTAGGGTAGGTGCAACCAAAAGGAGGCCTGTTAGAGTGCAACAAGACAGGGCCCAGTGTGAGTGAACAAGCGGGCCCATGTAGATGCAAACCAATACGAGCCTTGTAGAGGCAACCATAGGGAGTGGTGACAGAGGCGGAGGGAAGAGGAGGCCCGTGAAGCACAATAACAGGGCCCTAGTGGTAGAGTGCACCATGAAGGAGAGGGGAGTGCACCAGGGCCATGAGGCAAACCAAGGAGCCCCATGAGTGAACATAGCCTAGTGATAACAACGAGCCAGGAGAGGAACAGAGGCCAGTGGTAAGTGAAACAAGAAGCCCTTAGTGCACATACAGAGGCAGGGAGGACAACAGGCCTTGGTAGTGCAACCAATCGAGCCTAGGAGTGACATGACAGGGCCATGTAGGGCAACATGACGGGCCAGGTAGAGTGCAAACCAATGACAGGAGGCCCCCTAGTGGTAGAGTGCAAACCAATGACAGGAGGCCCCTAGTGGTAGAGTGCAAACCAATGACAGGAGGCCCCTAGTGGTAGAGTGCAAACAATGACAGGAGGCCCCTAGTGGTAGAGTGCAAACCAATGACAGGAGGCCCTTAGTGGTAGAGTGCAAACCAATAACAGGAAGCCCCCTAGTGGTAGAGTGCAACCAATGACAGGAGGCCCCCTAGTGGTAGAGTGCAACCAATGACAGGAGGCCCCCTAGTGGTAGAGTGCAAACAATGACAGGAGGCCCCTAGTGTAGAGTGCAAACCAATGACAGGAGGCCCCTAGTGTAGAGATGCAAACAATGACGAGCCCTATGGTAGTGAAAGCAATGACGAGGCTCCCTAGTGTAGAGTGCAAACCAATGACAGGAGGCCCCTAGTGGTAGAGTGCAAACCAATGACAGGGAGCCCCCTAGTGGTAGAGTGCAAACCAATGACAGGAGGCCCCTAGTGGTAGAGTGCAAACCAATAACAGGAGGCCCCTAGTGGTAGAGTGCAAACCAATGACAGGAGGCCCCTAGTGGTAGAGTGCAAACCAATGACAGGAGGCCCCTAGTGGTAGAGTGCAAACCAATAACAGGAGGCCCCCTAGTGGTAGAGTGCAAAACCATAGATACAGGAGGCCCCTAGTGGTAGAGTGCAAACCAATGACAGGAGGCCCCTAGTGGTAGAGTGCAAACCAATGAAGGAGGCTCCATAGTGGTAGAGTGCAAACCAATGACAGGAGGCCCCTAGTGGTAGAGTGCAAACCAATGACAGGAGGCCCCCTAGTGGTAGAGTGCAAACCAATGACAGGAGGCTCCATAGTGGTAGAGTGCAAACCAATGACAGGAGGCCCCTAGTGGTAGAGTGCAAACAATGACAGGAGGCTCCCTAGTGGTAGAGTGCAAACCAATGACAGGAGGCCCCCTAGTGGTAGAGTGCAAACCAATGACAGGAGGCCCCTAGTGGTAGAGTGCAAACCAATGACAGGAGGCTCCATAGTGGTAGAGTGCAAACCAATGACAGGAGGCCTCCTAGTGGTAGAGTGCAAACCAATGACAGGAGGCTCCATAGTGGTAGAGTGCAAACCAATGACAGGAGGCCCTAGTGGTAGAGTGCAAACCAATGACAGGAGGCCCCCTAGTGGTAGAGTGCAAACCAATGACAGGAGGCCCCTAGTGGTAGAGTGCAAACCAATGACAGGAGGCCCCTAGTGGTGAGTGCAACCAATGACAGGAGGCTCCCTAGTGGTAGAGTGCAAACCAATGACAGGAGGCTCCACTAGTGGTAGAGTGCAACCAATGACAGGAGGCCCTAGTGGTAGAGTGCAACCAATGACAGGAGCCCCTAGTGGTAGAGTGCAAACCAATGACAGGAGGCCCCTAGTGGTAGAGTGCAAACCAATGACAGGAGGCCCCTAGTGGTAGAGTGCAACCAATGAAGGAGGCCCCCTAGTGGTAGAGTGCAAACCAATGACAGGAGGCTCCCTAGTGGTGGAGTGCAACCAATGACAGGAGGCCCCTAGTGGTAGAGTGCAACCAATGACAGGAGGCCCCCTAGTGGTAGAGTGCAACCAATGACAGGAGGCCCCTTAGTGGTAGAGTGCAACCAATGACAGGAGACCCCTAGTGGTAGAGTGCAAACCAATGAAGGAGGCCCTAGTGGTAGAGTGCAAACCAATGATAGGAGGGCCCTAGTGGTAGAGTGCAAACCAATGACAGGAGGCCCCCTAGTGGTAGAATGCAAACCAATGACAGGAGGCTCCATAGTGGTAGAGTGAAAACCAATGACAGGAAGCCCCTAGTGGTAGAGTGCAAACCAATGACAGGAGGCCCCCTAGTGGTAGAGTGCAAACCAATGACAGGAGGCCCCCTAGTGGTAGATGCAAACAATGACAGGAGGCCCCTAGTGGTAGAGTGCAAACCAATGACAGGAGGCTCCATAGTGGTAGAGTGCAAACCAATGACAGGAGGCCCCCTAGTGGTAGAGTGCAAACCAATGACAGGAGGCCCCCTAGTGGTAGAGTGCAAACCAATGACAGGAGGCTCCATAGTGGTAGAGTGCAAACCAATGACAGGAGGCCCCATAGTGGTAGAGTGCAAACCAATGACAGGAGGCCCCCTAGTGGTAGAGTGCAAACCAATGACAGGAGGCCCCTAGTGGTAGATGCAAACCAATGACAGGAGGCCCCTAGTGGTAGAGTGCAAACCAATGACAGGAGGCTCCATAGTGGTAGAGTGCAAACCAATGACAGGAGGCTCCATAGTGGTAGAGTGCAAACCAATGACAGGAGGCCCCTAGTGGTAGAGTGCAACCAATGACAGAAGGCCCCTAGTGGTAGAGTGCAAACCAATGACAGGAGGCCCCCTAGTGGTAGAGTGCAAACCAATGACAGGAGGCCCATAGTGGTAGAGTGCAAACCAATGACAGGAGGCCCCCTAGTGGTAGAGTGCAAACCAATGACAGGAGGCCCCTAGTGGTAGAGTGACAACCAATGATCAGGAGGCCCCCTAGTGGTAGAGTGCAAACCAATGACAGGAGGCTCCCTAGTGGTAGAGTGCAACCAATGACAGGAGGCCCCCTAGTGGTAGAGTGCAAACCAATGACAGGAGGACCCTAGTGGTAGAGTGCAGATAGAGCACGCTTGAAATTGTAATATCTATTGCTATATCCAAGGCCCTAATTGATGACCTTGCGCCTTTTTTTGTGGGGGGAAGAGTAAATGGGGGAATGAGAATAAAATACAAAATACTGATTGTCCACATGTTATTTTTTTGTGTAACCAAAAATTTTTTTACAAATATATTTTCCTTTTTTGAGTGGAGGGTTTGTTTTCATTAAACTGTATTAAATAAAATGTTTGCAGTCCACTAGGGACTGTAATAAATTGCAAAAAATATATATTGACAGGCAATGCTTTGCCTTTCCTGTGGCTTAAAGGGAAGGTGCCATCAAAATACATTTTTTCAATTTAGTAATGTTGTGTTTTTAAAAAAAAACATTTGTTTTTAAAAGTAAAACTGAAAAATAAATTAAAAAGCTTTGATATTTTCCTTTTTTAAACACTAGGGGCAGTGTTTGCCATGAAAAGCTAGTGCACAAGTAGGTCACATTACAACTGCAGTAAATGTGGGCGGAGTCTTATGACATGGGTGTGACATCACTCCTCTCCCCCCCTTCTGGGTGTTTGCAAAAGAATAAGGGAGGATGAAGTTTAGGATCACAGTGAGTAGCCATTTTGTCGGTGACTGCCAGTGATACTGACAATTAGCGTCACCGAGGCCGGCCGGCAGCACCGATTCTGTTAGTTAATGCTGCTCTCTGTATCATAAGCTGGGGTTAGATACACTTAGAGTATGTGCACACTTTGAGTATTTGGATGCAGAAATCTCTGCACCATTTCTGCATCTCTTGGCAGGACAGACGCACCGTACAATAGACGCGCTTTTTGATGCGTGCCATTTGTAGCTTATCAACCCCTTTACCCCCGAGGGTGGTTTGCACGTTAATGACCGGGCCAATTTTTACAATTCTGACCACTGTCTCTTTATGAGGTTATAACTCTGGAAAGTTTCAACAAATCTTGGCGATTCTGACACTTTTTTTTCGTGACATATTGTACTTCATGTTAGTGGTAAAATTTCTTTGATATAACTTGCATTTATTTATGAAAAAATGGAAATATGGCGAAAATTTAGAAAATTTTGCAATTTTCAAACTTTTAATTTTTATGCCCTTAAAACAGAGAAATATGTCGCACAAAATAGTTAATAAATAACATTTCCCACATGTCTACTTTACATCAGCACAATTTTGGAAACAATTTTTTTTTTTGTTAGGAAGTTATAAGGGTTAAAAGTTGACCAACGATTTCTCATTTTTACAACAATATTTACAAAACCATTTTTTTTAGAGACCACCTCACATTTGAAGTCACTTTGAGGGGTCTATATGGCATAAAATACCCAAAAGTGACATCATTCTAAAAACTGCACCCCTCAAGGTTCTCAAAACCACATTCAAGAAGTTTATTAACCCTTACGTGTTTCACAGGAATTTTTGGAATGTTTAAAAAAAAATGAACATTTACGGTAACTTTATATTTACTTCAGATCCAATTTTTTTTATTTTACCAAGGGTAACAGGAGAAACTGTTGTGCAATTTGTCCTGAGTACGCTGATACCCCATATTTGGGGGGGAACCACTGTTTGGGCGCACGGCAGAGCTCGGAGGTGAAGGAGCACCGTTTGACTTTTCAATGCAAAATTGGCTGGAATTGAGATCGACGCCATGTTGCATTTGGAGAGCCCCTGATGTGCCTAAACAGTAGGAACCCCCCCACAAGTGACCCCATTTTGGAAAGTAGACAACCTAAGGAACATATCTAGATGTGTGGTGAGCACTTTCAACCCCCAAGTGCTTCACAGAAGTTTATAACATAGAGCCGTAAAAATAAAAAATCATAATTTTTCCACAAAAATGATCTTCTCGCTCACAATTTTTTATTTTCCCAATGGTAACAGGAGAAATTGGACCCCAAAAGCTATTGTGCAATTTGTCCTGAGTACGCTGATACTCCATATGTGGGGGTAAACTACTGTTTGGGTGCATTGCAGAGCTCGGAAGGGAAGGAGCGCCTTTTGACTTTTTCAACGCAGAATTGGCTGGATGCCATGTTGCATTTGGAAAGCCCCTGATGTGCCTAAACAGAGGAAGCCCCCCACAAATGACACCATTTTGGAAACTAGACCCATCAAGGAACTCATCTAGATGTGTGATGAGCACTTTGAACCCCCAAGGGCTTCACAGAAGTTTATAACGTAGAGCCATAGAATTGGCAAATCATATGTTTTCAACAAAAATTATCTTTTCACCCTGAATATGTTTTCAACAAAAATTATCTTTTCACCCCGAATTTTTATTTTCCCAAGGGTAACAAGACCCCAAAAGTTATTGTGCAATTTGTCCTAAGTACACTGATACCCCATATGTGGGGGTAAACCACTGTTTGGGTGCATGGCAGAGGTCGGAAGGGAAGGAGCACCGTTTGACTTTTTCAACACAGAATTGGCTGGAATTGAGATCAGACGCCATGTCACGTTTGGAGAGCCCCTGATGTGCCTAAACAGTGGAAACCCCCCAATTCTAACTCAAACCCTAACCCCAACACACCCCTAACCCTAATCCCAACCCTAACCCTAATGGGAAAATGGAAATAAATACATTTTTTTAATTTTATTATTTTTCCCTGAGGGGGTGATAAAGGGGGGTTTGATTTACTATTTATAGGGGTTTTTATGTTTGGCTGCTGTCACACGCTAAAAGACACTTTTTATTGCAAAAAATAGTTTTTGCATCACTACATTTTGAGAGCAATAATTTTTTCTTATTTTGGCCCACAGAGTCATGTGAGGTCTTATTTTTTGCGGGATTAGTTGACGTTTTTATTAATACCATTTTCGGGCACATGACATTTTTTGATCGTTTTTTATTTCAATTTTTGGGAGGCAGAAATTGATAAGGCAGTTTTATTCGTCGGGTCAGTACGATTACAGCGATACCTCATTTATATCTATTTTTATGTTTTGGCGCTTTTATACAATAAAAACAATTTTATATAAAAAATAATTATTTTTGCATTGCTTTATTCTGCGAGCTATAACTTTTTTATTTTTTCGCTGATGATACTGTGGCGGTTCATTTTTTCGGGACAAGATGACGTTTTTCAGCGGTACCATGTTTATTTATATCCGTCTTTTTAATCGCGTGGTATTCCACTTTTTGTTCGGCATTATGATGATAAAGCATTGTTTTTTTGCCTTTTTTTAAGGGGTTCACTAAAGGGGTTAACTAGTGGGACAGTTTTATTGGGCGGGTTGTTACGGACACGACGATACTAAACTTTTATTGTATTTTTTTATTTACATAATTGTGTGTTATTGGAGATTTTTTTTTTATTATTTATTTATATATTTTTAAAAAATATTTTTACACGTTTATTTTATTTTTTTACATTTTTACATTGTCCCAGGGTGGGACATTACTATATAATGTCAGATCGGTGATCTGACAGTTTTCAGAGTACTCTGTCAGATCAGCAATCTGAAAGGCAGTGCAGGAGACTTGCCAGCACCTGCACTCAGCAGACACTGACAAGCCACCTCCTTGCAGGACCCGGAAGGACCCCACGGCCATCTTGGATCCGAGGGCCTGCAGGGAGGAGGCCCTCTGAGCAACACGATCACATCGCGTTGCTCTGAGGGTCTCGGGAAGCATGCAGGGAGCCCCCTCCCTGCGCGATGCTACCCTATGCCACCGGAACGCTGCGATCATGTTTGATCGCAGTGTGTCGGGGGTTAAAGTGCCGGGAGCGGTCCGTGACCACTCCTGGCACATAGTGCCGGGTGTCAGCTGTGATAATCATCTGACACCTGGCCACGATCAGCTGCGCTCCCCCCATGAGCGCAGCTGATCGCGTATGACGTACTATTCCGTCCATGGGAAATAAGTCCCAGGTCACATGGACGGAAGAGTATGTCAGATGGAAGAAAGGGGTTCAATTTAGTTGAAAAAAAAAGTTTATATAAAGATATAGAATGAGGGAGGGATAGATACAGTTGTGCTCAAAAGTTTACATACCCCAGCAGAATTTTTGCCTTCTAGGCATTTTTCTCAGAGAATATGAATGATAACACCAAAACTTTTTCTCCACTCATGGTTAGTGGTTGGGTGAAGACATTTATTGTTAAACTACTGTGTTTTCTGTTTTTAAATCATACTGACAACCCAAAACATCCAAATGACCCTGATCAAAAGTTTACATACCCTGGTGATTTTGGCCTGATAACATACACAGAAGTTGACACAAATGTGTTTGAATGGCTACTAAAGCTAACATCCTCACCTGTGATCTGTTTGCTTGTAATCAGTGTGTGTGCATAAAAGCTGAGTGAGTTTCTGGGATCCAGACAGACTCTTGCATCTTTCATCCAGCCACTGATGTTTCTGGATTGTGAGTCATGGAGAAAGCTAAAGAATTGTCAACGTATCTATAGGAAAAGGTAGTTGAACTGTATAAAACAGGAAAGGGATACAAAAAGATATTGAATTGAATGAAGAAATTGATAATGTCAGTCAGCAGCGTTCAAACTGTGATTAAGAAATGGAAAATCAGGGGCTCTGTAAAATCAAAACCACGATCAGGTAGACCAACAAAAATTTCGTTCACAACTGCCAGGAAAATTGTTCGGGATGCAAAGAAAAACCCACAAATAACATCAGCTGAAATACTGGACTTTCTGAAAACTAGCAGTGCGGCTGTTTCAAGATGCACAATAAGGAGGCACTTGAAGAAAAATGGGCTGCATGGTCGAGTCGCCAGAAGAAAGCCATTACTGCGCAAATGCCACAAAGTATCTCACCTACAATATGCAAACAAGCACAGAGACAAGCCTCAAAACTTCTGGAACAAGGTAATTTGGAGTGATGAGACCAAAATTGAATTTTTTGGCCACAACCATAAACTTTACATTTAGAAAGAGGTCAACAAGGCCTATGATGAAAGGAACACCATTCCTACTGTAAAGCACAGAGGTGGATCGCTGATGTTTTGGGATGTGTGAGCTACAAAGGCACAGGAAACTTGGACAAAGTTGAAGGAAAGATGAATACAGCCTGTTATCAGCAAATACTGGAGGCAAATTTGCAATCATCAGCCCAGAAGCTGCACATGGGACGTACTTGGACGTTCCAACATGACAACGATCAAGAACACAAGGCCAAGTCAACCTGTCATTGGCCACATCAGAACAAACTGAATGTTCTGGAGTGGCCATCTCTGTCTCCTGACCTCAATATTATTGAGGTGTTATGGAAGCCAAGGTTGCTTTGATAGCAGCCTTCAGCTGATCTGCATTGTTGGTTCTGGTGTCTTTCATCTTCTTCTTGACAATACCCCATAGATTCTTTATGGGGTTAAGGTCAGGCGAGTTTGGTCGCCAATCAAACACAGTGATACTGTTGTTTTTAAACCAGGTACTGATACTTTTGGCAGTGTGGAATGAAATTTCCATCTCCAATAAGCTTATTGGCAGAGGGAAGCATGAAGTGCTCTAAAATCTCTTGGTAGACAGCTGCGCTGACTTTGGTCTTGATAAAAACACAAGTGGACCTACACCAGCAGATGACATGGCTCCCCAAACTATCATTGATTGTGGATATTTCACACTAGACCTTGGAAATCAAGGTCCCAGAGTCTGGAGGAAGTGAGGAGAGGCCACAATCCAAGCTGCTTGAGGTCTAGTGTGAAGTGTCCACAATCAGTCCATTGGATCCACGGTCCTCAATGTTGCCCATTTCTTTGTGCTACTTAAAGACCCTGGACATTGCATCTTGAAACCGCAGTCTGATTTGAAATATTTTCCTCGGAGAGACCTTTCTGATGCAGTATAACTACCTTGTGTCTTGTTATGGTGTATGTGCTATGACTGAAGGAGAAACAAGTAGTCCTGGTAGTGATGATATGGCCCCCACAGAGCACTGATCTCACATCATCCAGTCTGTGGGGAATTTCATGAAGAGACAGAAGGATTTGCTCAAACCTACATCCTCAGAAGATCTGTGGTTTGTTCTCCAAGATGTTTGGAAAAACCTGCCTGCAGAGATCCTTCAAAAACTGTGTGCAAGTCAAAAGTGTACCTAGATGAATTGATGACATTTTAAAGACAAAGGGTGGTAACACCAAATATTGATTTGATTTAAATTTTTCTTTTGTCCATTCACTTTACATTTTTTTAATTTGCAGAATTTTTTTTGCCCTACTTAAAACTTTTAGTTTTAGGAAACAGTACTATGTTAACAGTAAAATGCTCTGCAAAAATACATTGACGAACCAAGTCTAAGTAGTAATGACTCTCCTTTTGGACAGTGACAACATGCCTGTGTAAGGAGACTTATAGGCCTGGCAATGCTTCTCTGGAAAATTAAATATGCAAATTGCCTCTTCAGAAAGGAAGAGAAACAGAACTCTAGTGCCACCTATTTTCATTATGGACCAAAGACCTCAAAAGGGTTATTCATTTTGAAAAGTGACGGATTGTTAGAAGGAAAAAGTTAAGTCAAAATCTATCTTGCAGTGATCAACTTCTGGGGGGGGGAAATATGTCTTGCACTTTTGTGCAGCGCCACCATATGGGGAAATGAAGCATTACATGTGCCCACCAAAGTTGTTTTTTTTTTTTCAAGTAATGTCCTCAGGATGCAGAAAGAAGTCAACACATCTGTGTGAAATGTCTGGTATTTTATCAGACAGCACAGATACACACTTAGTTAAATGAATCTGTTAAGACATCCGTTAACACAACAGATCTGAGAATGAGATGGAGAAGGAGCAGAACACGACATTCTCAATTGGTCGGTGAAAAAATAGGGCAGCGCCCCGACAATTCACACGGATGCGTGAGTGCAGCCTTAGAGGCGCTCTCGGTGACTGGTCTCCTTCCAGGATAAGATATGACTTTTTAAGGCTCGGACTTGTTTCCAAGTGGAATTTCTGAATTAACCGTAGGGTGGGAAGGAGAGGAGCTGCTGTGTACAGGCAGCGAGGAACACGATGCTAAAGGAGGCATTGTTCCTTGGCCATTATTACAGAGCTCATCACCTTATGTCACCTTTCACCCAGGCTCTGCCTTCCTAAGTATTTCCTGCTTTATATGAAAAAAAAATGTTAGATCTTTTCGGACGTCCTAACTAGTTCCTTCCCATGTGAATGTGAAACGTGCATGTAATTAAGCGCCTTTCCATCTGCGCCTTGCCTTGACCTGGCTTGGCTTTTTACCTTTATGTTGCAATGTAATCACATTTTAAACTCATTCCAAGTATACCTACACGGTACCTCTGATCTAGCTCACACACATTGTAGATCGCCTGTGTGTAAATAGATAAGCGTGTATATATCTACACACGCACAAATATGGACGAAAGTGTTGGCACCCTTGAAATTGTTCTGGAAAATGAAGTATTTATTTCTTGCAAAATTATTGCATTTATACTTTTTCTTATACACGTTTATTTCCTTCTTGTCTATTGGAACAACACAAATAACTGAGAAAAAAAAAAGGCAAATTGGATATAATTTCACACAAAACTCCAAAAATGGTGAGGACAAAATTGTTGGCACCCTCAACTTAACATTTGGTTGCACACCCTTTGGATTAAATAACTGCAATCAATCGCGTCCTATAACCATCAACAAGCTTCTTACGCCTCTCCACTGGAATTTTGGAGCGCTTGGTTTGGAAACTGCTCCCGGTCTGTCATATTGGAAGGCGCCTTTTCCCAACAACAATTTTAAGATTTCCCCACAGGTGTTTAATGGGATTTAGATCTGGACTCATTGCTGGTCACTTCATAAATCTCCAGTGCTTTGTTTCCATCCATTTCTGGGGGCTTCTTGAAGTATGTTTGGGGTCCTTGACCTGCTTGAAGACCCATGACCTAGAACACAAACACAGCTTTCTAACACTGGTCATTACAGTAAAACCCAAAATCCTTTGGTAATCTTCAGATTTTATCATGCCTTGCACACAGTCAAGGCACCCACTGCTAGAGTCAGCAAATCAACCCCAAAACATCTTTGAACCTCCACCATATTTAACTGTAAGTAGTGTGTTATATTCTTTTGTAGGCCCCATTCCATTTTTGGTAAACAGTAGAATGGCGTGCTTTACCAAAAAGCTCTATCTTGGTCTCATCTGTCCACAAGATGCTTTCCTAGAAGGATTTTCTCTTGCTTACATACATTTTGGCAAACTGCAGTCTAGCTTTTTTATGTCACTGTGTCAGCAGTGGGGTCCTCCTGGGTCTCTTGCCATAGCGTTTCATTTCATTCAGATGTCGACAAATACTTCTACCTTGTTATAATCATATTTCATCATATCATACTTCAGTTAAGAATGGAAGACACACACAGCAGCTGAGTCCCTCCACTGCAGTATCAAAGTACTGTACAGTGTGTAGTGTAAAGACTGCACTGTTCATAATCATAATACAAATCACCAGAGCAAGTTTTGTGCCAATACCAAAAGTCAAGAAGGAAAACTGGCAATTCTCAGTCCAAAGTCCCACAGAATAGTGAGTGCAGCTCCGGAGTATAATACAGGATGTAATTCAGGATCAGAAATGTAATAAAAGTACACAGTGACTGCACCAGCAGATTAGTGAGTGCAGCTCTGGGTATAATACAGGATGTAACTCAGGATCAGAAATGTAATGTATGTACACAGTGACTGCACCAGCAGAATAGTGAGTGCAGCTCTGGAGTATAATACAGGAGGTAACTCAGGATCAGTAATGTAATGTATGTACACAGTGACTGCATCAGCAGAATAGTGAGTGCAGCTCTGGAGTATAATACAGGATGTAACTCAGGATCAGTAATGTAATGTATGTACACAGTGACTGCACCAGCAGATTAGTGAGTGCAGCTCTGGGGTATAATACAGGATGTAACTCAGGATCAGAAATGTAATGTATGTACACAGTGACTGCATCAGCAGAATAGTGAGTGCAGCTCTGGAGTATAATACAGGATGTAACTCAGGATCAGTAATGTAATGTATGTACACAGTGACTGCACCAGCAGAATAGTGAGTGCAGCTCTGGAGTATAATACAGGATGTAACTCAGGATCAGTAATGTAATGTATGTACACAGTGACTACACCAGCAAATAGTGAGTGCAGCTCTGGGTATAATACAGGATGTAACTCAGGATCAGTAATGTAATGTATGTACACAGTGACTGCACCAGCAAAATAGTGAGTGCAGCTCTGGGGTATAATACAGGATGTAACTCAGGATCAGTAATGTAATGTATGTACACAGTGACTGCACCAGCAGAATAGTGAGTGCAGCTCTGGGGTATAATACAGGATGTAACTCAGGATCAGAAATGTAATGTATGTACACAGTGACTGCACCAGCAGAACAGTGAGTGCAGCTCTGGAGTATAATACAGGATGTAACTCAGGATCAGTAATGTAATGTATGTACATAGTGACTGCACCAGCAGAATAGTGCGTGCAGCTCTGGAGTATAATACAGGATGTAACTCAGGATCAGAAATGTAATGTATGTACATAGTGACTGCACCAGCAGAATAGTGAGTGCAGCTCCGGAGTATAATACAGGATGTAACTCAGGATCAGTAATGTAATGTATGTACACAGTGACTACACCAGCAGAATAGTGAGTGCAGCTCTGGAGTATAATACAGGCTGTAACTCGACAGTACAGGATCAGTAATGTAATGTATGTACATAGTGACTGCACCAGCAGAATAGTGAGTGCAGCTTGGGTATAATACAGGATGTAACTCAGGATCAGTAATGTAATGTATGTACACAGTGACTACACCAGCAGAATAGTGAGTGCAGCTCTGGAGTATAATACAGGATGTAACTCAGGATCAGTAATGTAATGTATGTACATAGTGACTGCACCAGCAGAATAGTGAGTGCAGCTCTTGGTATAATACAGGATGTAACTCAGGATCAGTAATGTAATGTATGTACAAGTGACTACACCAGCAGAATAGTGAGTGCAGCTCTGGTATAATACAGGATGTAACTCAGGATCAGTAATGTAATGTATGTACACAGTGACTGCACCAGCAGAATAGTGAGTGCAGCTCTAGGGGTATAATACAGGATGTAACTCAGGATCAGTAATGTAATGTATGTACACAGTGACTGCACCAGCAGAATAGAGAGTGCAGCTCTGGAGTATAATACAGGATGTAACTCAGGATCAGTAATGTAATGTATGTACACAGTGACTGCACCAGCAGAATAGTGAGTGCAGCTCTGGAGTATAATACAGGATGTAACTCAGAATCAGAAATGTAATGTATGTACACAGTGACTGCACCAGCAGAATAGTGAGTGCAGCTCTGGAGTATAATACAGGATGTGACTCGGCATACAATTTTTGTTGTTGTTGTTTTATTTTAGCATAAAGCTAGCTTCTTTTCCTTTCTTTACCTCAAGTGGTTATTCTCATCTTTCATTTTATGGCCAAGATGGAAATAGCTCCTTCTAGGTCCCGGAGGTGGGGTTACGGAAACTCCTGCACAGAGATGTGCTATTCTGTTTATGTAGCTCCCATAGAAATGGATTGATGGAAACAACCCTCTAATGACAAGTGATGGGGAGTGGAATAAGCCACTACCAGACAACTTGTTGAAAAAATTGATAATTGATTAAAAAAAAAACAACTTTATATGACTTCTAATTGTGTTCATCCATCCTTCAACCCTATGGCCTTACTGGACAGACCATCCATAGAAATTTACGAAATTTATGTCAAATGTATTAACCATTTGGTGTGCAAACTGGATGGAAGAAAGCTAGCTCTGTAGTGCGATCTATCAGCTATCATAGAAATCAGTTTCTGACCCATTAACATGTCTTGTAAGAGGACAGAGGATGCAAGCAAAAAAACAAGCATTGAGAAAGAGGCCAGACCCTCGAAACAGCTGTCTACACTTGGGTGTCTGGTTTGGCTTATATCCTTTGTTGTGTCCTAAGGATCATTGAAGAGTTGGACATTTAAATCTGACATGTGCAATCCTTCATTGCCCTGCCAATAGCCACCAGGGGGTAGTTCAGAGGCTTCTCTAATGCCACCTATTGGAATTGGCTATCCTATAAGCCAATGTCTGCAACATGACCAGGGATAGAAGCCAAACCAGGAGCATTAAGGAAAGTCACAAACCCTGAAACAGCTGTCTACAAATGGGCATCTGGTTTGGTCTTTTAAAGCTTAGTTGAGCTGCAATGCTCATTTTAGGGCTGGACATTAAAAAAAAATATATATCAAGCCTTTTTTGTTATGGCATTGGCCATCTGGAAATAGTTGGAAGCTCCCTCATAAACATTACCTTATCAACCCTTAAGATTAATTCATCCATGACGGCCAATTTTTATCTTTACCATCTCTCCATTTACAGTATTGACCTATAGGGTAGCTACCTATGTGTCACTAGAGACCCCTCTCTTCTGTTGGAGGCCAAATTTTCCTACCTTTTTTTTATAAGAATGTCCTAAACCATCTGGCAATCTCCGAAAGGAGGACCCCCATAGACTTTTAACCAACTGGATCACTTATTAGGCCAAAGCTGTACTGCAACATGGCAGAAGATTGCGATATTCAACTTGCAATGAGATTACGGTTTTCAATGTGGAACCCTGAGATTCTGAGCCTTCCTCTCAGTACTTTCCAACTCCCCAGCCCGCATTGTATAACCATAAACCGCATATACATTTTATGCTTTTGCTCTCTGCTGTAGGTTAAAGGTCTCGCTGAATGCAAATCCAGTGCAAACACATAATCCCGAGAGCTGAAACAGCTTTTCCTGAAATATGGCGAGATAAAACACAGAAACCAACTTGCAACCCCACCGGCAGCTTATCTGTGGTTTTGGGAAATATTTGTAGGTCCTCTGTCTTCTGCACCTGAGAAGAGAGTGCAAGATTGGAGAAGGTTGCCATGTTGTTCGAGGGTGTTTGGAAAGTCAGTGCTCACTTTCATGGGAATGAAACGCGTTGCCAAGCCAAGATGCCTTTGTTTTCCCTGGAGGCTACTTCTCAGCTGGAAAAGAAGGGGGAGGAATATTGTGAGAAGTCCAGGCAGGCTGCTCTAGAGCTCTGGCTCGGTATCAGTGCATGTCAGCAGTAGTAGGACGCGCACAGTACTATGGGTCTTACTTCTACTCTGGCGCATGTGGAATTCATTTATTAAAGCTTTGTTATACAAGGTTCAGCCTTAAAAGCTCCCCGCGTACACATAATGGTGAAATAAGTAAAAGTATCAAGAAGGAAGATTACATTAGATTTAACTAAATGCTCATTGGAAGCTTATCCTGCACCGCGTCGCTCGAAGAAGCGAACTATCCCTCCCCCGGGCCGTACTATACTGTAATAAAATCCGATCTGGACATTCAGATTGGTGAGAAGGAAACTAATTTTGGCTAGCGCCTGTAAATCGGGTGTATTATTGGACGGGATGCAAAATCATGGGAATTAAACGTAGCTCCCGTGTGGCCGGTTGTCATGTCCAATCAAAGCCTAAAATATCAAGGGGTTAAAAAAACAACCCCATTGATTTCCGGTAGGATTCTGTGCGAAGTGCCGGTGTAGCAGATCTAATTTTGACAATATCCATAAAAATGGGACAACGCCAAAAAAGTTAGCTGAGGAGTTGATCTTCTCCATCTGTGTGCCGTACCATGGCATAGCTCACTACGATGATTTCATACTTTTTATAGGTTTGCAGGGCAAAGCCAACCATAAGTGCCGATGAAATCAGATCCTCCTCTCACGGTACGGAGACGTGGGAATGTTGTGTAGCATGTGTGGCCCGGAGTGTGAATACAATGAATGGGGAAAATAGGAAATGGGGGCTAACGAAGAGAAGTGATAATATGTTGGGGGGGGACCACAGGGGAAGCGGAAGGAGAGGCAGTGGCATCTTCAAGATTCGAAAGGGATTAGGATTAGGTTTGCTGGATCATCTCGTCTGCTGCTGACTCATTAGGAACCAGTTTGGGAGGTTGTATAGAACACATTGGAGGTCCGGTGTATTCATTTTTTTTTTTACTTGTGCCAATAACATCTTGGGCGAAAGCGACTACGCAACATAATCCCACCCAACAACAAGATAAGGGCTCAGTTTTTTCAAAAATAGCACTTGTATCTGTGACAGTCTATGGGGCTGTTCACATGTCAGACTTTTTCCTCGGCCTGAGAGGTCCCATGCAAAATCGTGGAGATGTTTCCGATATTGATCCAGTTGTCGGTTCAAAATTGTCTATGGGTCTGTGAAAAAATCTGACAACACTCGGGTGCCATGCATGCTCTTTCCGTTTTTCACTGACTGATAGGGGAGGGTGAGGAAACTTTTTTCTTTTCTCTTGTGAAGTGAAAAAAACTGATCAAACTCTGATGAAAATCAATGATAAAACTTGGTCCAAGTAATAAAAAAACGACTTCTGAATGAGGCCTTACTTAGGCTGGATTCACACATCTGGAAAAGGAAAAATGGACCACCATGTTCGGACTAGTCTCGGGACCCAAACTTAGCAACCTCATATCCATATAAATGTCAATTAATGCTTTGAATTTTCACTGTGTATTTCACCCCTGGCAAGCAAAGGGTGTGATTTGGAACAAAATTGTACCGTTTTCACAGTGAAATTTACGATTCGCTGCAAATTTTTATATGACTTTTCCACTGTGGAAATTGTTGAGTTCAGGGCAGGAGACCTGCAGCCTGTCCATACATAGCAGTCTGTAGGTAGACCATTAAACACGGATGTGTGAAACCAGCCTGAGGTATTGTGCACATGGGAATTATCTAGAGCGCAATTTACAAAGTGAAAAATCAGTTTCAAAATTTGCACCAAATTGTAGATGTCACAGAGGAAATACTGCAAATTTGCCACAGGTCACAGCCTCTTGCTAGTTGCAAGAGGTGAAAATTTGGAGCATAAATTAACACATCTGTTTACGCTCCAGATTTTTCACTCTGCACACAAATGAAATTTTGTTAAAATCATATCCACAATGCTGGACTGGTGATAAACAGCAGGTTAGGGGCCAATGCTCAGGAATTTCCTCAATATATTTACATTTTTTTCTTCAATATGGTCTTACCTGGGATTCAAACTCAGGACCTGTAGCATGGAAGGCAGAAACCTTAAAATTGAGCCACAAACTGCACTACTCTTTACTAGAAAACTATGAAAAATCGCATTTTTGTAGCATGTATATTTTTTTAAAATAAATTTCACAAACGAGTAAATAATACGGACATAATTGATATCCCTGTAATCGTAAGAAGCCGTGCAATACATTTAACACTTTATTTATGGTGATTAGTAAATGGTATATATTTTATTTTTCAATTTAATGTCAAAAAGTTAGATAAATGTAAAGATGACATACCCTGTGTATCGTAAAAACACAAGACCTCATATAATGAAGTTTACATAAAAAAAGGCTATGACACAGCAAAGGTAAAAGCAAAAAATTCTTCTGAACAAGTGCATCACAAAAATGTTCATGCATGCGCGTGTTAACGGTATGTGTGTATTTTATATACAATTGTGAGCAGGGTCGGATTGGCCCAGCGGAACACCAGTAAAGTGCCCGGTGGGCCTCAGAGAGAAGGAGGAAGAAGGAAAAACAAACATTTTAGGGACCAGGCCCTTTAAAACTGAAGGAGGCAGAGGAGCGCATCGCGTGGCATGCGCGGGCGCGTGCATGCAGTCTCAACCCACTACCCGGCAAACCTAGGTAAGCGCTGGGGTCCCTGGGCGAATAGGGGGTGGGACACACGGTATAGGGTCCGTGATTCGGGGAGGCCGGTGCCAGCACTGGCACAGGCTCCTCTAATACTCACCTCTTCTCGACGCCAGTGTATTCAGCGCCTTCTGACTGCGATGTCTCAGTGCAGTGCAAAACCGGGAGAGACGCTGAGTATACCGGACCTGCTGCGGGAACGGGAGAGGTGAGTACGTGTTTTTTTTTTATATATATATGCAGCATTACGTGGGGCACGTATTACTGTATGGAGGAGCACTAATGGGGCCCATAATACTGTATGGAGGAGCATTAATGGGGCCCATAATCCTGTATGGAGGAGCATTTATGGGGCCCATAATACTGTATGGAAGAGCATTAATGGGGCCCATAATACTGTATGGAGGAGCATTAATGGGGCACATAATACTGTATGGAGGATCATTAATGGGGCCCATAATATTGTATGGAGGAGCATTAATGGGGCCCATAATACTGTATGGAAGAGCATTAATGGGACCCATAATACTGTATGGAGGAGCATTAATGGGGCACATAATACTGTATGGAGGAGCATTAATGGGGCCCATAAAACTGTATGGAGGAGCATGGGGCTCATAATACTGTATGGAGGAGCACGGAGCCCATAATACTGTATGGAGGAGCACAGGGCCCATAATACTGTATGGAAGAGCATGGGCCCATAATACTGTATGGAGGGGCACGGGTCCCATAATACTGTATGGAGGAGCATGGGGCTCATAATACTGTATGGAGGAGCATGGGGCCCATAATACTATATGGAGGCGCATGGGGCTCATAATACTGTATGGAGGAGCATGGGGCTCATAATACTGTATGGAGGAGCATGGGGCCCATAATACTATATGGAGGCGCATGAGGCTCATAATACTGTATGGAGGAGCACAGAGCCAATAATACTGTATGGAGGCGCATGGGGCTCATAATACTGTATGGAGGAGCATGGGTATGTGTGTACTTATGTATGTGTGTGTGTAATGTATGGACATGTGCATAATTTCATGTAAGTTGATTTTTTCAAAAGTTTATGGCCCGTTGTCCCATTCCTAACTTTTTGTAGTTGCGAGCGATGCCTTGTCAAAAGGTGTGACAGTTTTGAGTTTGCATCCTGGGGAAATGCCGTCCTCTGTAATTGTTTTTTCATTGTAATCCATGGAAACATCCTTTGCTGCAGTAGATCACTCGGTAATCTGTTGAGTTTGAGCAGATAACCCCGCTCACATCACTGCAGCTTGATCACCTTTGTGATATCTACCTATCTATCTCTCATATATCTTAATTTATCTTAAATATCTATTCTATTTGTTGTATCTATCTACCTATACATGTATCATATTCTATATATCTAATCTCTCTGATGTAATCTATTTTATATCGATATGCCTCCCTATCTCATATCTACAGTATATGTTCTGTCTATCTCATATTTATCTATCCACCGATCATATCTATTTTATCTATCTAACCTTTGTTCTTTAGCTAATCTAATTTTGTCTATTTATTTCAACTTACAGTGGCATGTAAAAGTTTGGGCAACCCGGGCCAAAATGACTATTATTGTGAACAGTTAAGTAGGTTGAAAATGAAATGATCTCTAAAAGGCCTAAAGTTAAAGATGACACATTTCCTTTGTATTTTAGGCAAAAATATATATATAGTTTTTCATTTTTACATTTGAAAAATTACAAAAAGGAAAATGGGGCAATACAAAAGTTTGTGCACCTTGCATGTAACACCCCCTTTTGAAACTATCACAACTTTGCAAATGTTTTTGTGGCAAGAAAAGAGTCTTACAATTCTTGTTTGAGGGATTTTCATCCATTCTTCCTTGGGAAATTCTTCCAGTTCTGTGAGATTCCTGGGCGTCTTGCATCCTCTGCTATTTTGAGGTCTAGCCACAGATTTTCAATGATGTTCAGATCAGGGGACTGTGAGGGCCATTGTAAAACCTTCAGCTTGCGCCTTTTGAGGTCGTCTATTGTGGATTGTGATGTGTGTTTAGGATCATTATCCATTTGTAGAAGCCTCCTCTTTTCAACTTAAGCTTTTTACAGATCGTGTTATGTTTGCATCAAGAATTTCATTGAATCCATTCTTCCCTCTACCAGTGAAATGTTCCATGTGTCATTGGCTGCAACACAACCCCAAAGTATGATTGATCCGCACCTGTTATGATTTGGTAGCTGAGGAGAGCAGGCAAAAAGGAAATACACCAGAGCAGTTGGAAACTATGAGATTGCAGTACCCTGACTAACCACCACAACTAGAGGCAGCCGTGGAGCGTTCCTACGTTGGTCCTAGACGCCTCGTCACAGCCTGAGAAACTAACTACACCTAAAGATAGAAAGAGGAAAGCTATCTGCCCCGGAGCAGATCCCCAAAGAACATAGAAAGCCCCCAAACATGTAATGGCGGTTAGACAAGAAGAAATACTGACACAGACAGAAAATAGTATGAGCAAACGTTGGGGCCCAAACTTACTAAATAGAAAAGGATAGGAAGGGCACTTACTGCAATCCCAAAAAACCCTGAAAAGCACCAACTCTACTAATTTCAAAAACATCTGAGATCACACGACCTCTACCACCTAAATTAGTTCTCTGGTGTAACCAAAAACAAAACAGCAGCCACTGAAAAAACTGGAAAGAGCAAATGTACAAACATCAGTGGCTGAACTGAACTGAGAGGGCAAAAGCCCCCTGAGGGGACCCTGAAGGCCCCCACAGAAGTGCAGGACAAAAATGCAAAATCAAGCACAAAAAGCAAAAAGAAGAAAATGTCTAATCTGTTAGCAGGAGATTCAGACACGACACAGCAGGCTACCAAGGAAACAGGAATCAAGGATTGAGACCAGAACAATTGATCACCGGCAACCCTGATGGGAAGGCGACTCCCTTATATAAGACCAGTCAGTAACACCTGGTTCCCAATCCTCACAATCTTCACTGGACAGTCCAGTACCGTTTGTAACCACCAGAGGGAGCTTCTGCTCAGAACTCATTTCCAGCCTATTCACAACAGTACCCCCCCTTGAGGAGGGGTCACCGAACCCTCATTTGAGCAACCAGGTCGGTCAGGATGAGTTCTATGATACGCACGGATGAGTCTCCTAGCATGGATGTCCGAAGCAAACACCCAAGAATTGTCTTCCTGACCATAACCTCTCCACTTAACCAAATACTGGAGTTTCCGTCTAGAAAAACGAGAATTCAATATTTTCTCAACCACATACTCCAGATTGCCCTCAACCAAAACAGGGTCAGGAGGCACAGTAGTAGGAACCACTGGCTCAACAAACCTCTTCAACAAGGACTTGTGGAACACGTTATGGATCTTAAATGTCCCTGGAAGAAGCAAACGAAAAGAAACAGGATTAAGAATCTCCATGATCTTATAAGGTCCAATGAACCTAGGCTTAAATTTAGGAGATGCCACTCTCATAGGAATATTTCTTGAGGACAACCAGACCAAGTCCCCCACTTTAAACCGAGGACCATCAGTCCTATGCCGGTTAGCAAACCGCTGGGCCCTCTCCTGAGAGAGGGACAACCTCTCCACTACCTGGTCCCAAATCTGCTGCATACGCTCCACAACAGAGTCAACCCCTGGACAGACAGAAGCCTCCGTCTGTCCTGAAGAAAATCGAGGGTGAAACCCAGAATTACAGAAAAATGGAGACATCAAAGTGGCAGAGCTAGCCCTATTATTAAGAGCAAACTCAGCCAAAGGCAAAAAAGAGACCCAGTCATCCTGATCAGCAGACACAAAGCACTTAGATAAGTCTCCAATGTCTGGTTTGTTCTCTCAGTTTGACCATTGGTCTGAGGATGAAACGCCGAGGAGAAAGACAACTGAACACCAATTTTAGAACAAAAGGTCCTCCAAAATCTGGAAACAAACTGGACTCCTCTGTCAGACACAATGTTCTCAGGAATGCCGTGTAAACGAACCACGTGCTGAAGAAACAAAGGCACCAATTCAGAGGAGGAAGGCAACTTAGGTAATGGCACAAGATGTATCATCTTGGAAAACCTATCGCAAATCACCCAGATGACGGTCATTCTCTGAGAAACAGGGAGGTCGGAAATTAAATCCATAGAGATATGGGTCCATGGTCTCTTGGGCACAGGTAATGGCATCAACAAACCACTAGAACAAGAGCAAGGCTTGGAGCGAGAGCAAGTCCCGCAGGACTGCACAAACTCCCTGACATCACGAGACAAGGTAGACCACCAAAAGGACCGACTAACCAAGTCTCTGGTACCAAAAATTCCGGGATGACCGGCCAACGTGGAACAATGAATCTCAGACATTACACTCTTTTTCCACTGGTCCGGGACAAACAATTTCCCAACAGGGCAGCGCTCGGGCTTGTCCTCCTGACACCCCTCCAGAGCCAGTCTCAAATTGGGCGAGATGGCGGAAAGAACTACACCCTCTTTCAAAATAACAGAAGGATCAGATAACTCAGGAGAGTCCGCCAGAAAACTCCTCGAGAGGGCATCCGCCTTAACATTTTTAGTGCCAGGAAGAAATGAAACCACAAAATTAAAACGTGTGAAAAACAAGGCCCACCTGGCCTGTCTAGGATTAAGTCGCTTGGCAGATTCCAGATAAACTAGATTCTTATGGTCCGTAAGGACCACCACCTGATGTTTGGCTCCCTCCAGCCAATGTCTCCACTCTTCAAAAGCCCACTTCATGGTTAATAACTCCCGATTACCCACGTCATAATTACGTTCAGTGGGAGAAAATTTTTGAGAGAAAAAGGCACAAGGGTTACTTTTAGAGGTCTCTGGATCTCTTTGGGACAAAACGGCACCTGCCCCAATTTCAGAGGCATCAACCTCCACCTGAAATGGTAGAGAAACATCAGGCTGCCGTAGAACAGGAGCAGAAGTGAATCTCTGCTTAAGTTCCTGAAATGCAGAGACTGCCTCAGGAGGCCAATTCACCACATCAGAACCCTTCTTGGTCAAATCAGTTAATGGTTTAACAATAACCGAGAAATTACCAATAAATTTACGATAAAAATTGGCAAAACCCAAGAATCTTTGAAGAGCCTTTAATGAAGTAGGTTGGACCCAATCACAGATGGCCTGAACTTTGACCGGGTCCATTTCAATAACAGATGGGGACAAAATGAATCCCAGAAATGAGATCCTCTGAACGCCAAAAAGACACTTTGATCCCTTCACATACAGAGCATTCTCTCTCAAAATCTGGAACACAGTCCGAACATGTTTTACATGAGAGTCCCAGTCATTGGAAAAAATCAAGATATCATCCAAATAAACAATCAGAAATTTATCCACAAAATCCCTGAAAATGTCATTCATGAAGGACTGGAAGACAGAAGGAGCATTAGTGAGCCCAAAGGGCATCACAAGGTACTCAAAATGCCCTTCAGGGGTATTAAATGCCGTCTTCCGTTCATCCCCGTGCTTAATGCGAATAAGGTTATATGCCCCCCTGAGGTCAAGCTTGGTAAACCAAGTAGCGTTTTTCACCCTGGAAAACAGATCAGAGATCAAGGGTAAAGGATATTGATATTTCACAGTAATATTGTTCAAGAGACGATAATCAATACACGGCCTTAATGAACCATCCTTTTTGGCCACAAAGAAAAAACCGGCACCTAAGGGTGAAGAGGATGGTCTGATATGACCCTTCTCCAATGACTCCTTGATATAAGACCGCATAGCGTCATGTTCAGGTACAGACAGGTTAAAAAGGCGACCTTTAGGGAATTTACTACCAGGCACTAATTCAATAGCGCAGTCATAGCTCCTATGGGGAGGTAAGGATGCAGATTTACTTTCGCTAAACACATCAGAAAAATCAATCAAAAAGTCAGGAACATCCTGAGCCTGGGGGGAGGCAGAAAAAACAGGAGTGTTGGTATTAACACATTGGCAGCCCCAACTGGTAACAGACACAGATTTCCAATCCAAAACAGGATTATGAGACTGTAACCAAGGGAAACCCAGTACGATAATGTCATGCAGATTATACAGAACCAAAAATTTGCAACTCTCCTGATGATCAGGTTCTACCCTCATTATTACCTGAGTAGAGAACTGAGGTTTATTCTCAGCCAAAGGGGTAGAATCGATCCCCAGTAAGGGAATAGACTTCCGTAGGGGTATCAAGGGAAACCCACAACGTTTAGCAAAATCAAAATCCATCAGGTTAATAGCTGCTCCAGAATCAACAAAAGCCTGAGCAGAAAATGAGGACAGAAGCATATCAGGGTAACAGTTAATAAAAACTTAGTCTGAACACTACCCAAGACAACTGAGCGTGCAAAACATCTTCCCTGCTTAGGGCAGACTGAAATAGCATGAGAGGCATCACCACAGTAGAAACATAACCCATTGCGCTTTCGAAATTCATGACGCTGTGCCCCAGAAACCACTCTATCACACTGCATGGATTCAGAAGCAGGTTCACAAGGCAACATTATTCCACGCATACCTTTCCGCTCACGCAAACGTCTGTCAATTTGAATCGCTAATGACATAGAATCATTGAGACCAGAGGGAACAGGGAATCCCACCATAACATCCTTTACGTTATCTGACAGTCCCTTCCGAAAAAGAGCTGCCAAAGCGTCGTCATTCCATTTGGTCAGGACTGCCCACCTACGGAATCTCTGACAGTATAACTCAGCGTCCTCAAGCCCCTGACTTAATGCCAACAAAGTTTTTTCAGCTTGATCAGTGACATTAGGCTCATCGTACAATAACCCCAAAGCCTGAAAAAACGCATCAACATCACTCAAAACAGGATCCCCAGGTGTCAGGGAAAAAGCCCAATCCTGAGGGTCGCCGCGCAGGAGAGAGATGACAATTTGAACCTGCTGCGCAGCGTTCCCTGAGGACTTAGATTTTAAGGCAAAAAACAATTTACAGTTATTTTTGAAATTCTGAAATTTAGCTCGATCCCCTAAAAACAAATCTGGTATGGGAATCCTAGGTTCCACAACAGGCAACCTAGCAAGATAGGTAGCAATACTCCGAACTTCAGTGGCAAGCTGATCCACACGGCCAGACAACTGTGCAAACTCCATTGAGAGAGAAAAAAAAATCCTCCTCAGCACCCAGAGATACAGAGGGAAAAAAAAAAATGAAACAAACAGAAAAAAAAAAATATCTCTGACAACTCTGACAACTTTTTTTTTTTTCTTTCCACAATATTTTTCCCTTCTGTGAGTACCATATAATTTTCAGTTTAGGCCGGTGATACTGTTATGATTTGGTAGCTGAGGAGAGCAGGCAAAAAGGAAATACACCAGAGCAGTTGGAAACTATGAGATTGCAGTACCCTGACTAACCACCACAACTAGAGGCAGCCGTGGAGCGTTCCTACGTTGGTCCTAGACGCCTCGTCACAGCCTGAGAAACTAACTACACCTAAAGATAGAAAGAGGAAAGCTATCTGCCCCGGAGCAGATTCCCAAAGAACATAGAAAGCCCCCAAACATGTAATGGCGGTTAGACAAGAAGAAATACTGACACAGACAGAAAATAGTATGAGCAAACGTTGGGGCCCAAACTTACTAAATAGAAAAGGATAGGAAGGGCACTTACTGCAATCCCAAAAAAACCCTGAAAAGCACCAACTCTACTAATTTCAAAAACACCTGAGATCACACGACCTCTACCACCTAAATTAGTTCTCTGGTGTAACCAAAAACAAAACAGCAGCCACTGAAAAAACTGGAAAGAGCAAATGTACAAACATCAGTGGCTGAACTGAACTGAGAGGGCAAAAGCCCCTGAGGGGACCCTGAAGGCCCCCACAGAAGTGCAGGACAAAAATGCAAAAATCAAGCACAAAAAACAAAAAGAAGAAAATGTCTAATCTGTTAGCAGGAGATTCAGACACGACACAGCAGGCTACCAAGGAAACAGGAATCAAGGATTGAGACCAGAACAATTGATCACCGGCAACCCTGATGGGAAGGCGACTCCCTTATATAAGACCAGTCAGTAACACCTGATTCCCAATCCTCACAATCTTCACTGGACAGTCCAGTACCGTTTGTAACCACCAGAGGGAGCTTCTGCTCAGAACTCATTTCCAGCCTATTCACAACATGCACCCATGCTTAATGGTTGTCAAGATGTTTTTTTCCAAAAATTCTGTGCCCTTTTTTCACTACACCAGAGTCTGCTAAATCTTTCTTAAGTTTATCTGCAGTCAGGCGGGGATTCTGACTTGCCTCTCTAGCAATCCTACGAGCATTTCTAACTGAAATTTTGCTTGGTCTTTCAGACTTTATCTTGACCTCCACTGTTCCTGTTAAGCTGCCATTTCTTAATTACGTTTCGAACTGAGGAAAGGGCAACTTGAAAACCCTTTGCTATCTTCTTATAGCCTCCTTCTGCTGTGTGGGCCTCCACCATTTTCATTTTCAGAGTGCTAGGCAGCTGCTTAGAAAAACCCACGGCTGCTGCTTTTTGGCACAAGGTTAGAGGAGGCTGGGTTATTATAAAGCTGGGAAATTTGCATCACCTGACCTTTCCGAACGATGATGGTGAACAAGCCATAACCCTAACAGGCTAATTAAGGTCTGAAACCTTGGTCAAAGTTAGCTGGGCGTACAAATCTCCCAGGGTGTCCAAACTTTTGCAGCTGCCTGTTTTGCTTTTTGTTTTTTTTTTAAATGTAAAAAATGACTATACTGTATTTTTCGAATTATAAGACGCACTTTTTTTTCCTCAAAATTATGGGGGAAAATGGGGGTGCGTCTTATAAGTCGTATATACCTTATCGACCGCGGTGGAGCAGGGTCCCAGGGTCGCTGCTGGAGGAGGCAAGAGTGAATCGTTGCTGCAGGCCGCAGGCTGGGATGAGAGGGTGTTCTGATGTGCGCCGCTGCGGGTCTTTGGTGGTGCGGGGGCTGTGCCGACATTTTGTGAAAGCCCAGAGCGCCCCCACTTACATGGTTTACTGTGCGGTGGACTCCGGGAAAATGGCTGCCGGGGCCTGTGCAGATGGAGATGTCGGCACCAAGATCTCGGGATCTATCTATCTATCTCTGCTGTGTGTAGTTATTCTATATGTAACCTTCATTCGCTGTGGTGGTGTCTTCTTGTTGGAGGCCGTACAGTATGTCCGCCCCTACACGCTGTACGTATATTCTGGATGCATTAAACGTGCTGACAGGCCGCATTCCTGATCCTCATACTTCCTTGCACTGCAGCGCTTTACAGTAAACCTCCTTAATTTATAAGCACATTTATGAGCGTTGCTTTTCCACTCATTTTCATTTAATTGGATCAGCACTTTTATTGAACAAATTCCACCGGCTAATATCCTCGTTAAATCCGGTAATGCACGGTAACACCGCCATGTACAGGAAATGGAGCTGGAGCTGCATTTTAGTTTTTGACAGGATTTACTTTTTCTTTGGATTTAAACTCATGCGTAACAATTGCCCGGTCACGGTAAAAAAATGTAGGTATGAGTGTATAAGATACAGAGTGCGAACACGACCCACTACACCCCAGGGAGAACAGATTTATCTTGCCTTAAACTCCCTATTTCTTATTCAATAAGACATGTCCACTTTCCTGTCATGGCTGTTTTAGAAAATACTTTTATCCTCCATCCAATTTTGGACCCATGCCCCCTTTTGAGAGACCATTTCCATTCCCCACCCTCTGAATATGCGTTTGGACACGCAGGCCTCCATGTACTGATGGAGTATTCTGGTGTCAGGCAGAGGAAACCTTTCAGGGGTTCACTTTCCGGGAAGTTTATATGGCGCGTGAGAATTTTGCCGCCTGTTCCGGTCGTATGGGAGGTCTTCCCTCTTTTTACAGGAGCCTTCTCTTCATTTTGGGCAAGCGTTTCATGAACTGTTGGTCAATCTTAACGTGTAGCTGCACTTTCCGTAAACTTTTCGTACTAATCTTTCATGTGTGTCCACAAGGAGGGACACTACTTCTAAATATTATATGTTGTGAATCCCACAGGATTTAGCAATTTTCCCTTCTGCAAACTCGGTTCAGTAGAAGCCTCAGCATTTCCCATTCTAGCATCTCCTACTCCACTCTCCATAGACTTTTATTGGCAGCAAAAGTGATCTCAGTGGTGCCTATCTGGTAATTTTAAGGGGTTGTCCACTTTTAGGACGGTGGGTCCCAAACTGTGTAAAATAAATAAAATAACAAACCCAGCAGGTACTCACCATCCCTGGGTCCAGCAACGGCTCCCCACCATTGTTCCAGTCACTGTGTTTTGACTACTGCGGAGACTTCACGTCAGCAGCGTGCATCACCGCTGTAGCCAGTTCTGAACTTGGGCACCCACTTTCCTGAAAGTGGACAACCCCTTTAATTTACATATTTAAAGGGAATCTTTCAGCAGGGTTTTACTATGGAATCTGAAAAGCAGCATGATGTAGGGGATGATACTCTGATTCCAGCAAGGAATCACTAACAAGGTGGTGTGGAATCAGGGTCTCTGTCCCTACATTATGCTGCTGTCTGATTACATAGAAAAAACCTGATGACAGATTCTCTTTAAATACATATGTGTCCAATACAAAGAACTGGCACATGATTAATTTGGGGGTATTATGGTAATTACATGTTAAAAAATGGTTGGATGCTTTTCTCATAAATGGTATTGTGGGTCATAAATAATCTTGTGATAGATAATTCAGAATTGATCAAGAAAAGTTATATTTAATAGACTTGTGTATTTTTTTCAACCTTTGTGACTATATAATTTGATCCCTCACCGAAGACAGATCTGTAGACAGATTTGAAGAGTTTTTGAGAGTGAATGATCAGAGTAGGCATTCTTCTGTAATAAGATATATTGCAAAGTTTCTTATCCTTGCTTTCACTGTTTTATGATAAATGTGTACTTGTTCTTTAATGGTAACCCTCTTATGGAAATGCCAATAAGGCCGGAGTCACACCAGCCGGGTGTCAGTGCTGTGTGCTCTGATCCTCTCGCATGACCGGATTAGAGCTCAGCTGCGTAGGGAATGGAGAAAGTAATTTCGCCATCTCCTCCATGGCCGGCATATATCAGATGCATCGGGGTTGATATCCGAGTGCTGTGTGATGTTTCACTCGCACATGTAGACTTGTATGAGTGCATGTGAGCCGAGTCTTGCTGGAAACTGAAGCATGCTCCGAAACGGCATCAGAAAATAATCGCAGATGTGATCTGCTCCATAGTATAACACTGGGTAGAGTGCTATGTGATGATGTATCGCACAGCACTCGGCCTTGTTATATGGTAGTGTGACTCCGACGATAAACTGTAACTCTTCCTACAGTCTGTCTGACTTTCATTTGTTCATTTTCATAGTTTTTGATTTGTTATTACTTTTGTCAGATTCAAGTTATTTCTGTCATCATTGTGGGTTTTTCTGCTATTAAACAAGGGGTATATACCCCAAAGAAAAGACCAAATATAAATATCCTCATCCATATATTGAACAAAAACCCAAAAGAAATCATGGACTAAGAGTCATAGTAAAAGATACATTTTTATTTATACACAGATCAATAAATAAAACCAATAAGGTCAAGTAAAAATCAGAATAAACAATACAAGGGAGAGAGCAACATCTAAATCTTAATCAAGCAAGTCAAGTGTTATGTTAGTTTAAATAAATTTATACAACAATACAGACAGTCCATACAGTCCAAATTGATCCCTGATTCTTATATATATATATATATAATATATATAATATATATATATATATATATATACACTGTAAGCTTTTCAGGGGATATAGCTCTGAGATCGCCGTCCGGGTAGACAGAGTGGCACAGAAACAGTTAATTCAGACAGCAGTTCTGGTGAAAACTGGCCGCAACCAGCTTTATTAAAGTCCACAGCAAACAGATAAAAACAAATCATAAACATAAGACCTGGGCTTGTCCAGCCACTTACTACACTTAGATAGATTTCCCTATCTATCCGGGTCCCGACTCTAACAGCCTGGGCCAAAACAACACATATGTTCAGCATTTACCAGCATGGAGTTTCACAGAGTCTCCTCCTTGTGTCTGAAGGCATCTTCAACGTCCAGACTTGAGAGAGCTCCCCTCCTATTCAGCAGCTATCCGCATGGATTCTCACAGAGACTACTCCTGTGTCCGGGGTACATCGAGCACCCAGACTGAGACAGCTCAAACTCCTGGAGACTCCTTCTTGTGCCTGGACTCCCTGTCCAGACTAAGCGAGCTCCCTGACTGTGTTCCCAGACACCTACTTCTGGCTTCCTAATTATCACTTGAGTGATTTCAGGTTTGAGCTGCAAGTGTGCACTGAATGGAAGGTGTAGTGACCTATCTCCACCACTAGTTTTGCAAAGCCACACATTTCCCTTATACCATACAGCACAGTACCTAGGTGAAATGTACACCCCATTCGACACATATTCCTTCACTGTCTCACATATCCCCCCCCTCTTCTCCAGACCGGAGGGCTGGTCATCCAGACCGGAGGGCTGGTCAACAATCCAAAAGAGACAGTGAACTCTGGACCAGTCATGGCCCTCATCAGCTTCATCTTCACTATTGTCATCTGTATCTTCACCTGAGCCATAGCCAACATCAGCTTTCTCTTCATCTGAAGCATCCGCACTACCCTGTACCCTCCCAGGCCTATGCTCTCTGCGGGCCTCGGGTATCCTGCACGGTTTCATCTTGACCTTAAGGCCGGGCTCAGTTTCGATATAGTGCCTGGCCAAGAAGTACGACCC
>JARQOD010000002.1:35526993-35592646 GCA_033576555.1 Oophaga sylvatica
CTGTAGCATCTGGCACTATGAGGCTAGCAGCAGATCTTTTTAACCCCTTCACCCCCAAGGGTGGTTTGCACGTTAATGACCGAGCCAATTTTTACAATTCTGGCCACTGTCTCTTTATGAGGTTATAACTCTGGAACGCTTCAACAGATCTTCGCGATTCTGAGAATGTTTTCTCGAGACATATTGTACTTCACGTTAGTGGTAAAATTACTTCGATATAACTTGCGTTTATTTTTGAAAAAAAACACAAATATGGCGAAAATTTTGAAATTTTCCCTTAAAACAGAGAAATATGTCACACAAAATAGTTAAGAAATAACATTTCCCACATGTCTACTTTCCATCAGCACAATTTTGGAACCAAAATTTTTTTTTGTTAGGAAATTATAAGGGTTAAAAGTTAACCAGCGATTTCTCATTTTTACAACAAAATTTACAAAGCCATTTTTTTAGGGACCACCTCATATTTGAAGTCACTTTGAGGGGTCAATATAGCAGAAAATACCCAAAAGTGACACCATTCTAAAAACTGCACCCCTCAAGGTACTCAAAACCACATTCAAGAAGTTTATTAACCCTTCAGGTGCTTCACAGGAGCTGAAGCAACGTGGAAGGAAAAAATGAATATTTAACTTTTTAGCCACAAAAATGATCTTTTACAAACTTTTTTTTATTTTCACAAGGGTAAAAGGAGAAAATGGGCAGATAAAGTTGTTGTGCAATTTCTCCTGAGTACGCCAATACCCCATATGTGGGGGAAAACCACTGTTTGGGCACACGGCAGAGCTCGTAAGGGAAGGAGCGCCGTTTGACTTTTTCAAACTAAAATTGGCTGGAGTTGAGATTGGACGCCATGTCGCGTTTGGAGAGCCCCTGATGCGCCTAAACAGTGGAAACCCCCCACAAGTGACACCATTTTGGAAACTAGACCCCCTAAGGAACTTATCTAGATCTGTTGTGAGCACTTTGAACCCCAAAGTGTTTCACAAAAGTTTATAATGCCTGGGTGTGAAAAAAAAAAAAACAATTTTCCACAAAAATGATTTTTTAGTCCCAAATTTTTGATTTTTCCCAAGGAAATTTGACCCCAAAAGTTGTTGTCCAATTTGTCCTGAGTACGCTGATACCCCATATGGGGGGGGGGAACTGTTTGGGCGCACGGCAGGGCTTGGAAAGGAAGCAGTAACGTTTTGGAATGCAAACATTGATGGGGTCATGTTCCGTTTGTAGTACCCCAGATGAGCCTAAACAGTGGAAACCCCCCACAAGTGACCCCATTTTGGAAGCTAGACCCCCTAAGGAACTTATCTAGATCTTTGGTGAGCACTTTGAACCCCCAAGTGCTTCACACAAGTTTATAATGCCCGGGCATGAAAATAAAAAATCCTATTTTTTTCCCACAAAAATTATCTTTTAGTCACTAATTTTTTATTTTCCCAAGGGTAACAGGAGAAATTGGACCACAAAAGTTGTTGTCCAATTTGTCCTGAGTACGCTGATACCCCATATGTGGGGGGGAACCACTGTTTGGGCGCATGGCAGAGCTCGGAATGGAAGGAGCACCATTTGACTTTTTCCAACCAAAATTGGCTGGAATTGAGATTGGACGCCATGTTGCATTTGGAGAGCCCCTGTTGTGCCTAACAAGTGAAAACCCCCCACAAGTGACCCCATTTGGGAAACTAGACCCCCTAAGGAACTTATCTAGATCTTTGGTGAGCAATTTGAACCCCCAAGTGCTTCACACAAGTTTATAACGTAGAGCCGTAAAATTAAAAAATCATATTTTTTCCACAAAATTGATCTTTTCACCCCAATTTTTATTTTCCCAAGGGTAACAAGACTCCAAAAGTTATTGTGCAATTTGTCCTGAGTACGCTGATACCCCATATGTGGGGGTAAACCACTGTTTGGGTGTATGGCAGAGTTTGGAAGGGAAGGAGCGCCGTTTGACTTTTTCAACGCAGAATTGGCTGGATGCCATGTCGTGTTTGGAGAGCTCCTGATCTGCCTAAACAGTGGAAACCCCCCACAAATGACACCATTTTGGAAACTAGACCCCTCAAGGAACTTATCTAGATGTGTGGTGAGCACTTTGAACCCCAAAGTGCTTCACAGAAGTTTATAACGTACAGCCGTAAAATAAAAAATCCTTTTTTTTTTACAAAAATGATTTTTTCGCCCCCAATATTTTATTTTCACAAGGGTAATAGGAGAAATTGGACCCTAAAAGTTGTTGTCCAATTTGTCCTGAGTACGCTGATACCCAATATGTGGGAGTAAACTACTGTATGGGCGCACGTCGGGGCTCGGAAGGGAAGTAGTGACGTTTTGGATTGCAGACTTTGATGGAATGGTCTGGGGGCGTCATGTCGCATTTGGAGAGCCCCTGATGCGCCTAAACAGTGGAAACCCCCCACAAGTGACTCCATTTTGGAAAATAGACCCCACAAGGAACTTATCTAGATGTGTGGTGAGCACTTTGAACCCCGAAGTGCTTCACAGAAGTTTATAACGTACAGCCGTAAAAATATAAAATCCTTTTTTTTTTTTTTACAAAAATGATTTTTTCGCCCCCAATATTTTATTTTCACAAGGGTAACAGGAGTAATTGGACCCCAAAATTTGTTGTCCAATTTGTCCTGAGTACGCTGATACCCAATATGTTGGAGAAAACTACTGTATGGGGGCACGTCTGGGCTCGGAAGGGAAGTAGTGATGTTTTGGATTGCAGACTTTGATGGAATGGTCTTTGGGCGTCATGTCGCATTTGGAGAGCCCCTGATGCGCCTAAACAGTGGAAACCCCCCACAAGTGACCCCATTTTGGAAAATAGACCCCACAAGGAACTTATCTAGATGTGTGGTGAGCGCTATGAAGCCCCAAGTGCTTCACAGAAGTTTTATAACATACAGCCGTAAAAACAAAAAAATCATTTTTTTTTTTTTACAAAAATGATTTTGTCGCCCCCAGTTTTTTACTTTCCCAAGGGTAACAGAAGAAATAGGACAAATTGCACAATAACTCTTGTGGTCCAGAGTACACTGATGCCCCATATGTGGGGGTAAACTACTGTTTGGGCGCATGGCAGAGCTCAGAAGTGAAGGAGCACCGTTTGACTTTTTCAACGCAGAATTGGCTGGAATTGAGATCAGACGCCATGTCACATTTGGAGAGCCCCTGATGTGCCTAAACAGCAGAAACCCCCCAATTCTAACTCCAGCCCTAACCCCAACACACCCCTAACCCTAGTCCCAACCCTAACCACAAACCTAACCCTAACACACCCCTAACCCTAATCCCAACCCTAACCCTAATCCTAACGTTAGCGCCAACCCTAACCCTAACTTTAGCCGCAACCCTAACCCTACCTAATGGGAAAATGGAAATAAATACATTTTTTAATTTTATTATTTTTCCCTAACTAAGTGGGTGATAAAGGGGGGGTTTGATTTACTATTTATAGCGGGTTTTTATGATTGGCAGCTGTCACACTAAAAGACGCTTTTTATTGCAAAAACAATTTTTTTGCATCACCACATTTTGAGAGCTATAATTTTTGCATATTTTGGCCCACAGAGTCATGTGAGGTCTTATTTTTTGCGGGACGAGGTGACGTTTTTATTGGTACCATTTATGACCACGTGACATTTTTTGATCGCTTTTTATTTCGATTTTTGGGAGGTTAGAATGAACAAAAACCAGCAATTCAGGAATTTCTTTTGGGGGAGGCGTTTATACCGTTCCGCGTGTGGTAAAATTGATAAAGCAGTTTTATTCTTCGGGTTAGTACGATTACAGCGATATCTCTTTTTTTATGTTTTGGAGCTTTAATAGAATAAAAACAATTTTATATAAAAAATTATTATTTTTGCATCGCTTTATTCTGCGAGCTATAACTTTTTTATTTTTTCGCTGATGATGCTGTATGACGGCTCGTTTTTTGCGGGACAAGATGACGTTTTCAGCAGTACCATGTTTATTTATATCGGTCTTTTTGATCGGTGTTATTCCACTTTTTGTTCGGCGGTATGATGATAAAGCATTGATTTTTGGCCTAGTTTTTTTTTTTTTTTTAAGGGGTCCACTAAAGGGTTAACTAGTGGGACATTTTTATAGGGGGGGTCGTTACGGACGGGCAATACCAAATATGTGTACTTTTATTGTTTGTTTTTTTTTATTTACAGGAAAAAATGAATTTATTGGGGAATATTTTTTTTTTTTTATGATTTTTTTTTACCACTTTTTATTTTTATTTTTTTTACTTTTTTACTTTGTCCCAGGGTGGGACATCACAGTATTTTAGCAGATCGCTGGTGTGACAGTGTGCACAGCCCTCTGTCACATCAGCGATCGCTCTGGCTTCGCTGCAGGCTTCCTCAGCGCCTGCTCTCAGCAGGCACTGAGGAAGCCGCCTCCCTGCAGGACCCCGACGCCATCTTGGATCCAGGGACCTGGAGGGAGGACGGACCCTCGGAACAGCGCGACACATGCGCTGTTCTGAGGGTCTCAGGGAGCGCGCAGGGAGCCCCCTCCCTGCGCGATCCTCCCCTGTGCCCCCGGTACACCGGGATCATGTTTGATCGTGGTGTGCCAGGGGTTAATGTGCCGGGAGCGGTCCGTGACCGCTCCTGACACATAGTGCTGGGTGTCAGCTGTGATAAACAGCTGACACCCGGCCGCGATCAGCTGATTGCATATGACGTACTATTCCGTCCATGGGAATGAGGTCCAGGGTCACATGGACGGAATAGTACGTCGGATGGCAGAGAGGGGTTAAAGGGGTTTTCTCATGAACAAATTAATTTTAATCAACACTTTAATCAATAGATCTTTGAATAATAATAAGTTCCATGATTGGATGTGTTTAAATAAAATGTTCCTGTGCTGAGATAATCTTATAAATGTGCTCCTGCTGTGTACTGTGTAATGGCCGTGTCTGACCGTACAGTGACATGGTCTGATCATACCACAGCTCCTGGGCAGGGGAGGAAGCAAAGTAGAGGATACAGACAGGACAGCATGGGTTCACAAATTATTTTTTCTTTTAGGTAAAACATTACTTAAAAACAGGCAGCAAAATGTTTTCTCTCACCAAAAAGAATCATTTCCAATTCCTGTGCTATAATGTCTGCTATCTCTTTTGCTTCCTCCCCTGCACAGGAGCTGTGGTATGATCAGACCATGTCCCTGCACGGTCAGACACAGCCATTACACAGTACACAGCAGGGGCACATTTATAAGATTATCTCAGCACAGGAGCGTTGGACTCATCCAATTGTGGAATTTATTTTTATTCCGAGATCTATTGATGAAAAAATACTTTTTTTGTGGGAAAACCACTTTAAATCCTATAAGTCGCTCAGTGCAGCCTGCATGGATCGGACTTCCAGCACATTCGTCGATCGGATTGAGATCTAGGGAGTTTTGAGACAAGTCATCACCTTGATCTCTTTCTCATGTTCCTCAAATCAATGTACAGTATGGCCAGCACCATTATCCTACTGAAAGAGGCCACTACTATTGGGGAATAGCAAGGTTTCCCAGCAGAACATTTCCCAGAGTATCACACTGCCAACATTGGCTTCATTCTCACATTAGTTCACCCTTGTGCCACCGCTTACTAGGGAAGCAACACACCTGGCCACCCATAAGCGGTAAACAAACGTAATTTATCAGACCTGGCCACCTGATTCTATTACGCCGTAGTGTAGGTCTGATTCTCACATGCCCGTTGTAGGCACTTTTGTAGGTGGCCTTGGGTCAGCATGGGCACTCTGAGCGCTCTGTGCTTTTGTAGCCCAATACACAATAAACTGTAATGCTCTTTGTATTCTGACACCATTCTGTCATAGCCAACATTAATATTTTCAGAAATTTGAGTTACTGTAGCTTTTCTATGAATCAGACCAGACTAGCTAACCTTCGCACCCCGTATGAGAAAGGTCTTCTGTGAAATCTTATTAGCTGTCACTTCCTACATTAGTTAGCTCCTGTCTGGGATCAGTCCAGACTGGCTAGCCTTTGCTACCCGCATTAGTTAGCTCTTTTGTGGGACCTGATCAGACTGGCTACCTTTCGCTCCCCACATTAGTTATCTCTTCTTTGGGAGCAGACCAGACTGGCTAGCTTTTTCTCCCCGCATTAGTTAGTTCTTCTAAGGGATTAGTCCAGACTGGCTAGCCTTTGTTCCGCGCATTAGTTATCTCTTCTGTGGGAAGAGATCAGACTGGCTAGCTTTTTCGCTCATTAGTTAGCTCTTTTTTGGGAGCAGACCAGACTGGCTAGCTTTCTGTCCCCGCATTAGATCTTCTTTTGGATCAGACCAGACTGGCTAGCCTTCGCTCACCGCAATAGTTGGCTCTTCTGTGGAACCAAACCAGACTGGCTAGCTTTTGCTCCTTGCATTAGTTAGCTCTTTTGTGGGATTGGATCATGCTGACTAGCTTTTGCTTCCCACATTGGGTATCTCTCCTGTGGGATCAGACCAGAATGGCTACCCGTCACTCCCCGCATTAGTTAGCACTTCTGTGAGATCAGACCAGACTGGCTAGCCTTCACTTAGTGTATTATTTAGCTCTTTTTTGTCTGATCAGTCTAGACTGGCTAAATTTCGCTCCTTGCATTAGTTAGCTCTTTTGTGGGATTGGATGATACTGGCTAGCTTTCTCTCCCCTCATTAATTATCTATCCTGTGGGACCAGATCAGAATGGCTACCTGTCCCTCCCCGCATTAGTTAGCTCCTGTATGGGATTAGATCAGACTGGCTAGCCTTCACTCCCTCTTGGGAGTTCGGTTTACCAGAGGTAATTCCATGGTCCACCATTGGTACTAGGTACTAACCACTGCTGACCGAAAACACTCCACAAGACCTGCAATTTTGAAGAAGCTGTGACCCTATGGTCCAGCTATCACAATTTTGTCCTTGTCAAAGTAACTTAAATTCTTACTTTTACTGACAACTTTTCTGCATCTATCATGTGAACTTCATCCCACTCATTAAGAGGTGCCATAGTCACGAGTTGATCAATGTTTTTCACATATTCTTCAGATTTAATGTTTTGGCCGATAGGTGTTTACGTATTTTAGATTTTTTTAAAATGTTTTTAAATGATCTTTTATTTGCTTTAATTGATATAATTTTTATTGTGCAGGTGGCTTGCCAGCAGTAGGTGTTAATCCAGATCCTTCTCTACCAAATTCACCTTCAACGAATATGACACCCCAGAATCAGACTCATTCTTCAACAAACCATGCATCTAGAATGCCTCCTCTTCAGGGAAGTCCAAACATATATGGGAATGTATCATGTCCACAGCAATCTCTGTATAATGGGCTGAGTCACACCAGCCCAAACCAGATGGGAACGAGCCAGAATGGCAATGTTGTGCCTCGTCAACCAGCAGTTACATCCGGGACAAATATGTCACCTTTTGGTACGCAATCTGGAAATAATGGCCCAACATTTAGACCCAATGGACAAAGCGCAGCAGGACAAAGACCTCAAAATGTCATCAATAACTCATCTCCCACTCAGAAATGGATGAGTTCAGAAGTAAAAAGGCAGGATATGGTGGGCTATGCCAACACCAACCAATATTCCAGCCAATCTGTTCAAGGAATGATCACTCATCAGCAGTTCACTCAACGTGCTCTATCGATGCCCAACCAAGTCAGCCCGGGGTACAAATGACTCCTTTAAATACAATGGCGCCATCCAGCAGTGGGCAAAGTATTGAACCACTACGGGGCTTTAATCATGGGCAATCTCCATTGAGATCACAGATGTTACCAAGCATGAGCCAAGTTAGCGGAGGGCTGACCATGTCACCCAACACATTTACATCACCCAATCAAATTTCTCGACCTTTTTCACGAAGCGACTCTAACAGTGACTTGAGTTCATTTGATTTCCTTTCTCAAAATGGTGGACTAGGTTCATCTCCAAACGGTGACTCCGACTTCATTGATGCCTTACTGAAAACTGGCCACATCAATGATGACTGGATGAAGGATATTAATTTGGATGAGATCTTTAAAGGCCATTCTTGAAACTCTGATCCTGATGTCAATAAAAGACTGTTTTTGTACTTTTTTTTAAATGTTGCACCCAAAAAACCTATAGTCTCCAGATTTTACAGGTCAAGTTCCTCTTTTGGTGAGATTTTAAGAGGCAAGGGTTAAACTTCATTAGAGAAACATGATGCTTCCAACCCTCTCCAAGTAACCATAAGCGCATACTTACCGAGCCTGATAGATCCTGGCTCCAGCTGTGGACAGTGCATCAATCGTGACCAGATTCTGCGTTATTTACTTTTTGGACCTGGAAGACAAGAGGATGCTACATTGTGTATATAGCACAGATTTCCTGACCTAATACTCCCATGTGTTTATAGGTTTGATGTTCAATAATACATTCTGCAGTAGTATGTAACGTTTTTGTACATATTTGTTTTTTACGTTACACTGCAGCATTTTCACCTCTGCTTGTTGTATTACTAGCCAATAATCTGTCCTAAATTTTGGCTAGAGGGTAAAAACATAAGGATGTTTTGTAAGGATTTTTTTATGACTTGTATAAGGGTTGAAATTTTGGAAGTGTGTCCATTCTGGGTTCTACTAATTCATTTGTATTTTTTTAGAACTAAGTCCTCACAGTATCCAGGGGTGATATTAGTCAAAATGGCTTAAAATTAACTACATCTGGCTATTCTTTTAGCTTGGTTTAATGGAACATGTTAATGGAGTTGACAACTACTTGGAAAACCCCTTAAATTCCAAAGTATTTTGAGTAAAATAAGAACAGAACCGGGAAGCCGGTGAGTACAATCTTTTCTTATTCTACTCTGGCATTTAAGAGTGGGTTGTCCAAGTAGTGAACGATTCATCTAAAGTAGAGAAATCTAGAAGTCCTACAGAATAATCATCATGGTCTTACCAAGCAGAAAAATAATTTTTAAGTTTTAATTTATGTGAAAGGGCCGACTACTTTTTTGTAAAAATATTAACTATGGCTGCTATAGGGCCTTGGATGAGTAAGATCAAATTTAGGGTAGCTCTGCACCCCTTTCCTGTTGGTGAAAGCAAAAATAATAAGCCCATATTCTTCACAGGGTCGGGTGATCTAGGCACTAGGGTTACAAGAGGGAGAAGCCTGCTCGCGATAGTGGGAATTGTGTGGAGTTTTTCCTGGCATATTTTACCTTGCATTAGTGTTACCCGTGTAGATGGCACTGGTGTGGCATATGGTGCTGGTAGAGATCTTTGGTCTTCATCGAATGATGGGCTTACATTATATATTTTCAGGGCTCGTATACATGATGTGCCATTATATCAGTTTGGAATTGGCCAAATATTGATTCCGAGTGGTTGTGTCCACTGACACTCCAATGCCATGCCGATGAACATCGCATTTTCACACGACCACGTGACTGTTCCTCTTGTTCCTACGAGAGACCTAACCCAACTTCTGCATTAGCAAACTCCACTGTACCTCACACTGCCAATCATGAGACAACCAGCATAGAAGCCATATTCAAATGTGGTTGGAAGTGCATTGGGGGTTGTGTCTCTGCACTTAGACTGCTTCTTTCAAGTGCACTGACACACACCCCGGTGCACTTCCAGCCTGATTTGCATGTGGCTTCGACTTAAGCTTTCTCACTTCGGATCGCTCCAAAAATGTTATCCTTGTTATTGTGGACGAGCACATGTACATCCATACCACTACGGCCATATGTACAGATGCGCTGACAAGTTTTCTGTAATGACTCTGCATTGTATTGCATCAATTTCCTTGTACTAACTTGTAGCCTGTACTAAGCTTTGTCCCATTAGGAGGCTCCATTGCAGATCTGCCAAATTTACTCAACAACATAGCACAGCACAGAGAATTAGGATTTCCTCTATCAGATTGATGTACAGAGACTGGTGTGAAGACTCCACCATCAGAATAGTGAGTGCAGCTCTGGAGTATAATGCAGGATGTAACTCAGGATCAGTAATGTAATGTATGTACACAGTGACTGCACCAGCAGAATAGTGAGTGCAGCTCTGGAGTATAATACAGGATGTAACTCAGGATCAGTAATGTAATGTATGTACACAGTGACTCCACCAGCAGAATAGTGAGTGCAGCTCTGGAGTATAATACAGGAGGTAACTCAGGGTCAGTACAGGATCAGTAATGTAATGTATGTACACAGTGACTGCACCAGCAGAATAGTGAGTGCAGCTCTGGAGTATAATACAGGATGTAACTCAGGATCAGTAATGTAATGTATGTACACAGTGACTCCACCAGCAGAATAGTGAGTGCAGCTCTGGGTATAAAAGATCAATGTAGACTAATTCTATTTGCAATTTAGAGAAATAGTTAAAATCAATGATCATTTTACTACAGGTGCATCTCACAAAATTAGAATATCATCAAAAAGTTAATTTATTTCAGTTCTTCAATACAAAAAGTGAAACTCGTATATTATATAGAGTCATTACACACAGAGTGATCTATTTGAAGTGTTTATTTCTGTTAATGTTGATGATTATGGCTTACAGCCAATGAAAACCCAAAAGTCATTATCTCAGTAAATTAGAAGACTTTATAACACCAGCTTAAAAAATGATTTTAAAATCTGAAATGTTGTCCTACTGAAATGTATGATCAGTAAATGTAAATGCACTGAATACTTGATATTTTATTTTTGTGAGAAGCACCTGTAGCTAAAAATTGTAAAAAACAAAAAAACAAATTAAAGTGTCAGTCCTCTGAAGTTTCTTCTACCTTTCAGGGAGTCTTCCACCAAAGTGCAGATGAAACTCCTTACATATTTATATAGGGGACTTAGGCATGATATAAATCATACCAGTTATATACATTTTACCGTTAAATTTACAGAAAATTCTACTCCTATTTAAAGCACCACTCCAGCGTTTTTTTTATTTCAGCGCTGGAGTTGTGCTACTAATGTAAGTTTCCTGCCCATAGTAATATACTCACCAGCCGCTGTCTTCAGCTCTTCCTGGTACCACTCCGGTACAGCTCCGCCATCTTGTGACCGCAACTTCTGACCGACCAGAAGTCAGAGGTAACGTTCACACGGTCTCAGTGTAAGTCTATGAGACTCTCGTTCTGGGCTTATTCTGGCTCTTATAGACTTATATAGAAGTTACTTCTGGCGCCCAGCAAATACTGGAATGATTCGGCAGGTCACACCTGCTGGAGATCGACGCCGATAACAGAAAAAGACAGCTGCTTGTGATGGGGACGTACATAGAAATTATGGTGCCCCATAGCAGAAGTTTTAATTGCCCTACCCAAAAATGTTTTTTTAAATATTCAGTGGGGTCACAGAAGAGCATATCTCACAACTTTGCAGAGTAATTCTCCTCCTACTGAACCCCTAGATTCCCCTTTCACTGCACCCAAAAGTATGATGTCCAAAAAAAAGTGCCCCCCAAACACAGTATGATACCCCCATAGTGAATTCCTCCACTCGCACAATATGATGACCCTACTGTACCCCACCTCAACTCTCCTGGCAAAGTATAGTGACCCCAACAGAGTGTGATCCCCCAACTGTGACTCCCACACAGCCCTGCATACAGTATAATGGCCCCACACCTCACCACACTGTATAATGGCCCCCACTAGTCCTCCAAACAGTATAATGGCCCCTACACAGTATGATGGACCTTACACAAACCTTCACAATGTATTATTGCTTGCATACAGTATACTGGCCCCCACATAGCCCTTCAAATATAATGGTCCCCTCATAGCCCTCAAAATATTGTAATGGTCCACACAGAGCCCTTAATAAATTGTAATGGTCCCCACATAGTCCTCCAACTATTATAATAGCCTCCACATAGCCCTCCATACAGGATAATGGGCCCCATTGTCCTCCATATAGTATATTGCACCCCATAGTCCTCCATACAGTATAATGCACTTCCCATAGTCCTTCATATAGTATAATGCACCCCATAGTCATCTAAATAGTATAATGCACTTCCCATAGCCCTCCATATAGTATAATGCACTCCCCGTAGGCCTGCATACAGTATAATGCACCCTATAGTCCTCCATACAGTATAATGCACCCTATAGTCCTCCATATAGTATAATGCACCGCATAGTCCTCCATATAGTATAATGCACATCCCATAGTCCTCCATGTAATATAATGCACACCCCATATCTCTATAAAGTATAATGTACCCCATAGTCCTCCATTTAGTATAATGCACACCATAGTCCTCCATATAGTATAATGCACACCCCATAGTGCTCCTTATAGTATAATGCACTCCCCATAGTCCTCCATATAATATAATGCACACCTCATAGTCCTCCATATAGTATGACGCACTTTCCACAGTCTTTTGTACAGTATAATTCACCCCATAGTCCTCCATATAGTATAATGCACCCCACATAGTCTTGCTTTCAGTATAATGCACCCCACATAGTCTTGCATACAGTATAATGCACCCCATAGTCCTCCACATAGTATAATGCACACCCCATAGTCCTCCATACAGTATAATGCACTCCCCATAGTCCTTCATACAGAATAATGCACACCCCATAGTCCTCCATACAGTATAATGCATGCCACATAGTCCTCCTTACAGTATAATGCACCCCATAGTCCTCCAAACAGTATAATGCACCCCATAGTCCTTCATATAGTATAATGCACTCCCCTTAGTCCTCCATACAGTATAATGCACTTGCCATAGTCCTCCAAACAGTTTAATGCACCCCATAGTCCTCTATAGAGTATAATGCACTCCATAGTCCTCCTTAGAGTATAATGCACTCCATAGTCCTCCATATAATATAATACACTCCCCATAGTCCTCCATATAGTATAATGCACCCCATAGTCCTCCATATAGTATAATGCACCCTCCATATAGTATAATACACTCCCCATAGCCCTCCATATAGTATAATGCACTCCATAGTCCTCCATAAAGTATAATGTGCCCCATAGTCTTCTGTACAGTATAATGCACTCCTCGTAGTCCTCCATAGAGTATAATGCACCCCATAGTCCTCCATACAGTATAATGCACCCCATAGTCCTCCATTTAGTATACTGCACCTCAAAGTCCTCCATATAGTATAATGCACCCCATAGTCCTCCAGATATTATGATGCACCTGATAGTCCTCCATATAGTATACTGCACCCCATAGTCCTCAATACAGTATAATGCACCCCGTAGTCTTCTGTACAGTATAATGCATGCCCCATTGTCCTCCTTACTGTATAATGCACTCCCCATGGTCCTTCATACAGTATAATGCACCCCATAGTACTCCATACAGTATAATGCACTCCCTATAGTCCTCCATACAGTATAATGCACCCCATAGTCCTCCATACAGTATAATGCACTTGCCATAGTCCTACAGTTTAATTCATCCCATAGTCCTCTATAGAGTATAATGCACTCCATAGTCTTTCAAACAGTTTAATGCACCCCATAGTCCTCCTTAGAGTGTAATGCACTCCATAGTCTTCCATATAGTATAATACAGTCCCCATAGTACTCCATATAGATAATGAACCCCCTAGTCCTCCATATACTATAATTCACCCTCCATATAGTATAATACACTCCCCATAGCCCTCCATATAATATAATGCCCTCCATAGTCCTCCATAAAGTATAATGTGCCCCATAGTCTTCTGTACAGTATAATGCACTCCATAGTCCTCCATAGAGTATAATGCACCCCATGGTCCTCCATATAGTATACTGCACAACATTCCTCCTGATAGTATAATGCACACCCCATAGTCCTCCATACAGTATAATGCACCCGGTAGTCCTCCATATAGTATACTGCACCCCATAGTCCTCAATACAGTATAATGAACCCCATAGTCTTCTGTACAGTATAATGCATGCCCAATTATCCTCCATACTGTATAATGCACTCCCCATGGTCCTTCATACAGTATAATGCACTCCCATAGTCCTCCATACAGTATAATGCACTACCCATAGTCATCCATACAGCATAATGCACTCCCCATAGTCCTCTATACAGTATGATGCACCACATAGTCCTCCATATAGTATACTGCACCCCATAGTCCTCCTTATAGTAAAATGCACACCCCATAGTCCTCCATACAGTATAATGCACCACATAGTCCTCCATATAGTATAATGCACTCCCCATAGTCCAACATACAGTATAATGCTCTCCCCATAGTCCTCCATACAGTATTCTGGCCACTGCAATATACTGACTGATTAAAAAATACAATACTCACCTCATCTCCTCGTTCCACTGGTGCTCTGGTCTCTATGATGAGCATTCTGAAGCACCCGCACATCTCAGGGCAGGGGGCATCATGTAGTGATGTCTTCACGCCTGCTGCGCTGAGATGTCAAACGCCGTAGGATGACCGTACAGTTGAACGTGAGATGACAGGTGGGGGGCCTCTCCAGCACGCAGACCACATAGCAGTTGCGTGGCCTGTCGCCATTGGCGATAAGCTACTCGCTGGTGAGTATGAGACTAGAGGTAGGGAACTTGGGTAGCAGCGCTGGAGTGGTTAAACATGGAAATAAAGGCGTCCTGTGCCCTGGTGCACGCTTGGCATGGCCTATAGCGTTGATGAACTGTTACTCCCTCCAGTTTGCATATTAGGGCCAGTCCCTTGTCTTTATCGACAGCGCTACACTACTGTAGTTTAATTTGCACTTTGGGGGGACAGACTCCTTTCGTGGGCCATGTGACCCTGATTGTCTTGCGTTTGCACTCAACCTTTTATATAGATTATTATGGGAGGTGGGACGTTCCTGTAGATCAGATCCCTTCCTGAGTCCCCCTCCGTCTGCCTCTGACATTTCCCTGCTACTTAAATCATTTTTATGACCGGGTAGTTGTTGATCCTATCAGTGTATGACATTACTGCGACGTAGGAGCTAAAATATCCTTTCATGAACTCCTAATTTTCTTCTTATAGGACATCAGCCTTCCTTTAAATGTCTCAATGGGAATTTTTCCACCGGACGCCCGCAGTTTGCTCAAATCCAAATCAGCTTCTTCGTTCCCCATGTGAAGATAACATGTCGACATGAAAATAGCATGAAAAAATAATTCTAGACAAACCTTCCTTAGAATTATAAGTGGTGATATTCCTCTGTGGTTCCTCCTGGAAATGTATGAATGAAAGTTTCCTTTTGTCAATGGCCGTCAGCACTGCTTACAGTTCCTGTGTGTATTGACGCGCCATTGACTAGGGGAATGGCAACAGCCCGTTCCAGGAGGAATAACTGAGGAACAACAATATTTAAAGTTCTAAAATTATTATTTTTGGGGAAATTCAATTATTTATTAACAAATATGTTAAGGAAGCAAACAGGTCTTCTTTCAGCGTTGCCATGACCATTATTTGATGGCTCATCCACTGAAATAAGTAAAAATAGAACAATCTACAAACCGAGGATCGCTTATTTTAACCCAAATTTGTAGTCTACGAGCCATAAAATTCCCACAGTCTATGCAACGCTGCTTTTTTTTCCTCCCCCCCTTACAAGCGCCGCTAGATTTAACCGCACGCTGCTAAAATAATCTTTTCTCGCACAGTATACAAACTATTAAATTCAGCTCTGATTTTTACCAGCAGAGCAGTGTGTTCTTGGTTTGTAATCCCAAAGTAGTATACACAACAAACAAAACCGAAAAACCACATCCTCCGAATGGGAAGATCTGCTAAAGCCACTAGTACAAAGTGGACGAATACAAGAGCCATGGCTTACACTGCCCTCTGGTGGTAACCTTGAATTAAAAAGTAAAAAGGCTTCACCCTGCATAGTTTGTTCCAGCAGTCCCAGTGACTTCCTCTTGTTAGTTTGTAGCCTGTACCCATGGGCAGCACAGTGGCTTAGTCTTTAGCATGGTGGATTAGTGGTTTGACATGTTGGCTCAGTGATTAGCATGGTGTCTAAGTGGTTAGCATGGTGGCTCGGGGATTAGCATGGTGGCTCAGTGGTTAGCATGGTGGCTCAGTGATTAGCATGGTGGCTCAGTGGTTTGTACTCTGGCTCGGTGATTAGCATGATAGCTCAGCTGTTAACAAAGGGGCTCAGTAGTTAGCAGAGGTGGCTCAGTGGTTAGCAGGGGTGGCTCAGTGGTTAGCACTGTTGCTTTGCAGCGCTGGGGTCCTGGGTTCAAATTGCACCAAGGCAAAGTTTGTATAGTCTCCCCGTGGGGTCTCCGGTTTCCTCTAACACCCCAAAGACAGACTGATAGGGAATGTAGATAGTGAGCCCAGCCATCAGCTATATCCTCTAACTATCCCATGTACGTGCACACTCACCTGAGCATGCATGTATCCTTACTGGGAAGAAGGACTAAGCTGCTGGCAAGTACCTCGGGCGGCAGCTTATCTCCTGGGAGAACAGGCTAAAATCCTGCTGGGACAGCCAGCAGACCCTATACACATAAAATAGTCTGCCAGTAATACGTATGGCCACCTTAAAGGGACATTCCCATCTTGGATATTATGGCATAATGATAGGATGTGCCATAAACATCCTATAGATGCGGCTCCCATTCCTGTGTGTGCTTTTGTGACTGCACTTGCGTGGATTTTACATTGTTCTTTCCTGCATTGCTCTTACTATTGAACTCTGACATTTGACCAGTAGGCGCACTAGGAGCTCCCATAGACATGACTGGAGAGAGCGCCCCATGAGCAGCGGTCCGGTTCTTGAGATAGATGGGACACACATCTGTTGGACATTTATTACATGTCCTGTTTGATATTCCATGAACTTCCCAGCTGGGAACATTTTTAAAGAGCTCGTCTCTTAAATATGTGTATTTTTTGTACCCTGGGTAAATGCCGCTGTTCCCCTGAATTCGGCGTTGTTTTTCTCTTGTTCCTACGCCTCTCCGTTCCTGAGATATGGCCTCCTCTTCTTCTGCTTATAAATCAAATCTTTATGTAAAGTGGGCGTGGTCCTCAACTCTTCTCTTTATTACCACGCCCAGTTGACAAGAAGACTAAAATTATATACAGAAAAGGGGAGGCTATAACTCAGGAACGGAGAGGCGCAGGAACAAAAGAAGAACGTCGCCGCATTCAGGGGAACGGCGGCATTTACACCGGGTAAAGAAAAGGGCAAATGACAGGACCTCTTTAAATAAATTCCGCAATTGTGTCATACTGGTGTCATTTTGTATTTATAAGTATTTCCTGGATTCTATGTATTAAATTTAACTCATCATAACTGTCTTCATAAACTCCATCTGTCCTATCAAACACACAGTCTTACATTTCTTATTCTTTTTGTACAGCAATGTGTATTAATATTTAGGATGATTACGGGCTCTGCTCCTGACATCTATTACATTATATCATGTGTCCCAGTATGCAGTATTGTACTCACTATATCATTGTGCTCTAATGTTGTTGTTTTTTTTTTTACTTTATGTATTTCTGTAAATACTGTTTCCACTATAAACTGACTTATTTTATATTAACACAAGCATAAAAGTGAACATATAATAAAAATAATACGTTTTAAATCTACATGTGTGGTTCTGTGTGTGACCGTCTCATTGCATTGTTAGCTCTTTAGGGTCTGACTGGCCAACCAGGACCAGTTTATGACGAGTCCTACCCATTAGTCCCAATTGACAATATGATAGGCAAGGCACATGTACCATAACACCGGCCACATATGTAGCATCAAATATGTGGCATCCCCAGTCTAAGTTGGCCCCATCCTCCTTCTCTGGAGGGAGGTTTCATGTAAAATTTTGCACCATTTGACTTCCAAATTGTCTGTGTTGCATTTTGTATTGCGGGCTGCAGAGGGAGTTAACTGAGAAACCATCAGTCGCCCTCAATGATGTTCTGATGAGGGGGTCTGTAACTATTTCATGCCTTTTTTTCTGCGCTCTTTTCAGCTGATTTAAAAACACCGTTGAATGCACGGCGAAACAAAAAGCCTGTAAAGAGCCAAACGCTGCAAAATTTTTAATGAAACCTAATAACAAAAATTATTTTTAACTCCATATCCATGCATATCTGTAATAAAAAAGTGACCAATATTAATATTAGCCACATCTAGTAACCAAAAGGAGGTAGATACCAGTGATCACAGTAAAGTTCTACAAGTTCTTTCACTCTTCCTATCTTCTCCATCCGGCCCTGACCACCATGACAGCTTCTCCAGCCACGACTCGTCTATGGATTACAACAGAAACACATTTTACTTTTCACATTTCTAACACCAATTCCCAACAAACTCTGCATCCTGCTAATACCCCCAATTCCAGGCCTATTGCCACCCCTGCTGTGTTATGCCATAACCTAAATACTGTACTTCTGGAATATTACTGTCTTTGTACTGCCCCCTTTGTGACTTCTAGATGGTAATAATTCCCCATGTGGGCCCACTTGACAGCTATAATTGCCCCAAGTGTCCTTTAAAGTAACACCATGAGTGCCCCCTTGTAAAGTAGTAATGCCCCTAGTGTACCCTTGTTTAGTAGGGATGCCCCTTAAGTGCCCACTTACATAAAATAATACCCTTTAACACATAATGATGTCTTAAAATTGGTCAAAAAAAGTAATAATGTCCCACTTAATAATTGCTCATAAACTCTGAGTGTCCCCATAAAAAAATGATGTTCACCCCAAGTCTTTGAGAAGCTCACCGGCCAAGACTTTTCCTCCTCTAAGAGTACAACTGCAGGCGGTGATGTAATTGCGCCACCAGTGCCGGACTGGGGTGTCAAGGGCCCACCAGTAACATTGACTCTGGTGGCCCACTCTTCAGCTACATGCAAATATCACATTCACAAATTTGTTTATGTTTCTATATAATAATAAGCGGGGTAATGAAGGTTGAGATGACGCCATTTTCAGAAACAAATGTATTGTGCCAACTACTTCTGATATAGGTGGAGTGGAGAACAGAGCTCATTCCTACGTGGGGGCCCACCGGAGGATTCTCCTGTTCTCCTGTCGTCCAGTCCGAGCCCGTACGGAAAGTAGTATGCTGATTGGTCTAAGAAGGCTCAAACGGGAGAGTCTTTTTAATGGGCTAAAATTACACCAATTACCGAATTTGCTATAGTATTACTTGTATGAAAGCATTAGTTTTTTACGACCTTGTGAAGAACAACTCCCGGAGACCTTGTTATTGCTTTAAATACCACTTCCTCTTCACGATGGAAAAATGGCTAGACGAAGATTTTTTTTTTCTGCCTGCTCCATGTGACTATTACACAATGCCCGCCACACAGGAAAGCGGCTGAGCTTTATCACCGGCGCACATAACTAATCAGCTACATTAAACACTTGTCAGGGATTCGATCAAAGAGCCGGACGTTACACATTATCCATAAGCTGCACAATGTGGGCCTGAGGTATGTTCTGGATTAACCCTCCGCATTTCAATAGCACATATCCACCTTATAGAAGTCCACTCTATACAAATTGCTTATTTTGACTTATTAAATAATATTAGAATTATGCCAAAAAATAGAAATGGGTTATCGAGCCCCCTGAACTGTGTGTCTCCCTCAATAAGGGCTCATACACATTGGGGTACACACCGACCCTGGACTACGGGTCCATACATTGCTTCTATCAGGCATTTTTATAGGGTTTATCTTATCATCTAAAATGTTTGTAAAAAAAAAACAAGCAACTTTCCAATGTACCTCTTATTAAAAATCCTCTTTATTCTCAAGTACAGGGAGATTTTTATTTTTTACTGCTGATTGTCTAGGTTACCGGCCGCTACTGCAAGAAACAAAAAAAAACACATGTTTCGGGACTGAAATCATGAAAATATTAAATTTATTAAAACGTTATTAGGTACCAAAATATCAAAAGAAAATAAAAAAAATCCCAACGTACAGACAAATTAGTGTAGAAACCCCAATAGTAAAAAAAAAAGAAAAGAAAAGCCTTAACAATAGGACATGTATGTACAAAGTAAGCAATGGGAAGCATACAAAGTACCGTATTTTTCAGACCTTAAGACGCACTTTTTTCCCCAAAATTTTGGGGGAAAATGGGGGTGCGTCTTATAGTCGGAATGTACTTACAGTTAGCATGGTGGCAGCAGGAGTTGGGCGATTCTTCCGGTCATCTCGCTCCCATTCCAGCCTGGTGCGGTAGTTTCAGCGGTGAACGGTGCTGCGCGGGGCTCCGGAGACATGGTGCGGCAGTTTCGGCGGTCCTCGGTGCTGCGGGGGGGGCTCCAGCGACATTATGTGAAAGCCCTAAGCCCAGGGGTGAACCTAGCCTCTCTGCTGCTTGACGCGAACTGCAAAATGGCGCCCCCCCGTAGTAAAATCAGTATAAATAAATCTGGTTTTCTCTTTACTAGCCTAACCTGACACACATGTAAAATACACACACTTTTAAATAGGAATATATTTGAAACATTGATCTTTAACCATCTTCAGGGACTCAATGCAGCCAGAGGCGAAGTGATCAACTTGCTTCATTTTAGGTGAGCCCCTGGCTGGGCAACAGTGCTTACTGTAGTGCTTCTTCCCCGGCGGCCATCTGTGTTGGTACTGATGCGGCACACAGTTGCCACACGTATTACACACACAGACACGGATATCTCCACTAATGGTTTTTTCCAGTAACGGAAATATCAGGATGTGTGAAACCAGCCTAAAGCCACATTCACACATTCAGTATTTTACCTCAGTATTTGTAAGGCCAAATTGGGAGTGGGTGAAAAATCCAGAAGTGGTGACGTGTTTCTATTATACTTTTCCTCTGATTGTTCCACTCCTGGTTTTGGCCTACAAATACTGAGGTAAAATACTAAACGTGTGAATGTGGCCTGATAGAAAGTTTCTGCTACTTCTGACTTCCCACAGGCAGAAGTTGCAGTCATAAGATGGCGCCGATAAAAGGTGAAGACGGTGACATTATACACAGGAACTCTGTATATAGTGTACAGGTAATACAGTGATCACCAGTGACATACACAGAAGCTCTGTATATGGTGTCAGTGTACAGGTAATACAGTGATCACCAGTGACATTATAAACAGGAGCTCTGTATATAGTGTCAGTGTACAGGTAATACAGTGATCACCAGTGACATTATACACAGGAGCTATGTATATAGTGTCAGTGTACAGGCAATACAGCGATCACCAGTGACATTATACACAGAAGCTCTGTATATAGTGTCAGTGTACAGATAATACAGTGATCACCGGTGACATTATACACAGGAGCTCTGTATATAGTGTCAGTGTACAGGTAATACAGTGATCACCGGTGACATTATACACAGGAGCTCTGTATATAGTGTCAGTGTACAGGTAATACAGTGATCACTGGTGACATTATACACAGGAGCTCTGTATGTAGTGTCAGTGTACAGGTAATACAGTGATCACCGGTGACATACACAGGAGCTCTGTATGTAGTGTCAGTGTACAGGTAATACAGTGATAACCAGTGACATTATACACAGGAGCTCTGTATATAGTGTCAGTGTACAGATAATACAGTGATAACCGGTGACATTATACACAGGATCTCTGTATACAATGTCAGTGTACAGGTAATACAGTGATCACCGGTGACATTATACACAGGAGCTCCGTGCTCCATTCTGGCCCCGTGCTCCATTCTGCCCCGCGACAAATTTTAGGCAACAGAGAGAGAAAGAAAGAGGAAAGAAAGAACAGAGAGCGAAAGAAAAGAGAGAAAGAGGGAAAGAAAGAAAGAAGAGAGAAAGAAAGAACAGAGAGCGAAAGAAAGAGGGGAAAGAAAGAAAGAACAGAGAGAGAAAAAAGAAAGAACAGAGAGAGAGAAAAAAGAAAGAACAGAGAGAGAGAAAAAAGAAAGAACAGAGAGAAAAAAAGAACAGAGAAAGAACAAAGAGAGAAAGAAAGAACAGAGAGAAAGAACAGAGAAAGAACAGAGAGAGAAAGAAAGTGGAGAAAGAAAGAGGGGAAAGAAAGAACAGAGAGAGAAAGAAAGATTAGAGAGGGAAAGAAAGAACAGAGAGAGAGAAAGAAAGAACAGATAAAGAAAGGGGAAATAAAGAAAGATCAGAGAGAGAAAGAAAGAAAGATTAGAGAGGGAAAGAAAGAACAGAGAGGAAGAAAGATTAGAGAGGGAAAGAAAGAACAAAGAGAGAGAGAGAAAGAAACAGAGAGAGAAATAAAGATTCTACAAAGATACTATAGCAGCCCGGCTCTCATTGCAGTGCCCACCTGAGCAGGACATATCATGATCCGCTCACATGGCCGGCATCCCCAATGCCAAGGCGATCCCGCTGTCCGTGCTGTCGGAGGACACGGTGATGGATCTGAAGCATTCCCTGAAGTGCCTCCATGATTCCGTCACAATCTCCTCCTAAAATTACCTAATTTCCGGTCATCTTCCAGCACATCACTTCTAGTGGAACGTCACGTGCGAGTTTTAAAGTGCTCCTCGGGGCTCCGCCGTGTACTCCTGTGTCCACAGGAAAAGTAAGCTCCCGGCCGGGACAGAGGGGCAGACTCTCTCTCAAAATCGGGACTGCCCCACTAGATCTGGGACGGTTGGGAGGTATGAATGCTCCCCACCATACACCGACCTCGTACACTTATGGCTCCGCATACCTCATACACACATGGCTCTGCCCACCTCATACACACAAGGTTCCGCTTTGTATGCCTCGTACACACGCGGCTCCGCTTCACACACCTCGTACCACACGGCTCTGCTCCGCAACCTCGTACACACGGCTCCACTCGCACACCTCGTACACACGCGGTCTCCGCTCCGTACATCTCGTACACACGTGGCTCCGCTCACCTTATACACACCGGCTCTGCTCCGCACACCTCGTACACACCGGCTCCGCTCCGACACCTCGTACATGCGCTCCGCACACTCTCGTACACACGCGGCTCTGCTCTGAACACCTCGTACACACACGGCTCGCTCCGCACACCTCGTACACACAAGGCTCCGCTCCATACACCTCGTACACACGCGGCTCCGCACACCTCGTACACACGCGGCTCCACTCCGCACACCTCGTACACACATGGCTCCGCTCCGCACACCTCGTACACAGACGGCTCTGCACCGCACACCTCGTACACACACGGCTCCGATCCGTACACCTCGTACACACGGCTCCGCTCCGTACACCTCGTACACACACAGCTCCGCTCCGTACACCTCGTACACACGCGGCTCCGCTCCATACACCTCGTACACACGCAGTTCCGCACACCTCGTACACACGCCGCTCTCCGCACACCTCGTACACACGCGGCTCCGCTCCGTACATCTCGTACACACGAGGCTCCGCACACCTCGTACACACGTGGCTCCACTCTATACACCTCGTACACATGCGGCTCTGCTCCGCACACCTTGTACACACGTGGCTCCGCACACCTCGTACACACGTGGCTCCGCTCTATACACCTCGTACACATGCGGCTCCGCTCCGCACACCTCGTACACACGCGGCTCCACTCCGTACACCTCGTACACACGCGGCTCCGCACACCTTGTACACACGTGGCTCCGCTCTATACACCTCGTACACATGCGGCTCCGCTCCGCACACCTCGTACACACGCGGCTCCGCTCCGCACACCTCATACACACGTAGCTCTGCTCTGTACATCTTGTACACACACGGCTCCACTCCGCACACCCCATACACACGCGGCTCTGATCCGTACACCTCGTACACTCACAGCTCTGCTACATCCACCCTGTAAACCCCTCCTGACCCCACACATAAACTTCACCTCATCGAGCACCATGACAACCAGCACAGCAGAGTCCTGCACACATACCGAGGCCCTTGATCATGTGACTCCTGACTCCTCCCCTCCTGTGACCTCATCACAGGTCCTGTGTGCACAGAACTGCAATATAAGAGCAACAGGAGAAGATGCAGGAGACAAGAATCTGCTGCCGCCTGAGGCAGAGTGCTCAACTCGCCTCATGGTAGGTGCACCCCTGCCTAAGCCCCTCGCAGTTCTATTGCCTCATTGCTGTGGCCTCCGGGAAAACAGCCACCGGAGGCGTCGCCTGTGCAAATTGAGATCTCGACTCTGAGATCTCGACTCCCGAGATCTTGGGATGAGATCTTGTTGCCGAGACCTCAATCTGCGCCTGGGGAATCAATCTAGCCTCTGGGATAATGGCCGCAGGAGGCGGCGCATGTGCAAATTGAGATCTCGACTCCCGAGATCTTGGGATGAGATCTTGTTGCCGAGACCTCAATCTGCGCCTGGGGAATCAATCTGGCCTCTGGGTTAATGGCCGCCGGAGGTGGCGCATGCACAGGTTGAGATCTCGGCTCCGAGATCTCGTCTCCCGAGATCTCTGTTGCAAAGATCTCAATCTCTGCATGCGCCGCCTTCGGCGGCCATTTTCTCGGAGGCCACAGCATCAAGGCAAGGCCGTAGAACTGCGGGGGCTCCGGGCTTTCGCATAATGTCGCCGGAGCACCCCACAGCATCGTGCACCCCCGAAACTGCTGTACTATGTTGCCGGAGCCCCCCGCAGCACTGTGCACAGCCGAAACTGCCGCACCATGTCGCCAGAGCCCACCACAGCACCACCGAAACTGCCGCACCATGTCACCGGAGCCCCCCTCTGCCGAAACTGCTGCACCAGGCTGGGATGGGAGTGAGATCATCGCCCTGCAGTGTCGGACCACCAGAAGAATCGCCCGACTCCTGCTGCTACCAACGCTGGTGATCCCCCCGAGTAAGATGAATTCAGGACTGTAAGACGGACCCCCATTTGACACATTTTTTTCCCCCATTTTCTTTCTGAAAATTTGGGGTGCGTCTTATGGTCACATGCGTCTTATAGTCCGAAAAATACGGTATATACCAGTGATTAACATCTGGTCACTTAATGGCTATAACCATATAATACTGGAGGTTGGAAAGCGAGACATAGTATATCCCACAGACAAAGACAGATAATAAAAGTAAAAACAAAATATTAGTAAAACATTTGTTTTCCAAATGCTTCGTCAGGGGCCCTGCTGTGTACTGTATAATGGCTGTGTCTGACAGTACAGTGACATGGTCTAATCATACCACATCTCCTGGGCAGGGGAGGAGAAAAGAGTATACAGACATTTCAGCATGGGATCGCAAATGATTCTTTTTGTGAGGTAATACATTTCTCTGCCTGTTTTTAAGCAATGTTTTACCTCACAGAAAGAATCATTTGCGATCCCCTGTTGTAATAGCTGTATAGTCCTTTGCTTCCCCCCCTGCCCAGGAGCTGTGGTATGATCAGACCATGTTCCTGTACGGTCAGACACGGCCATTACACAGTACACAGCAGGGGAACATTTATAAGATTATCTCAGCACAGGAACATTTTATTTAAACACATCCAATTGTGGAAATTATTATTATTCCAAGATCTATTGATTAAAGTGTTAATTATAATTAACTTTGTTTGTGGGAAAACCCTTTCAAGTATCTTACCTATAAAGGAGGGCAGCACAATGTTTTGTTGGACTTTCCTTTCCCTTCATTATATCGGGACTGTGGGGTTTTTCGTGCCACTATGGTATAAGTGTGAGGGGTCTCCCTGAATGTGGATCGCAAGTATTTATCAGAGCTCAGTGTGAATCTCTAGGTAAGAAAGGTTGGAGACCACTGCCCAAGAACCTAAAAGAACTCCTGGACCTTTCAATGAATTCAGAAAAAGACGTAGAACAAGTGGAATTTATCAAATAGCACAAAATACTTGTCACTATTCTGTCTTTTTTTCTGAAATTATTATTTGGACTGCTATTTTTGGAGCAGTGCGCGACTATGTTGGCCAAGGCAATACTCACATACTTGTTTTGAAAAAGATGCATAAGAAATTGAGTTTACGATATGTCAGGAGAACCATTTTCCATCTCTATTTTTGGGGATTCCCAGAGATCTGTGTACTGCCTGACATAGTCGCCAAAAATTCCAATTTTTTCCAATAAGTCCAGGGAAATCCGAGGATGTCCCAGGCCAAGAGGAGGTTAGGTTTACACAAGTCTCAGCCACAATCTGAAACCTTACTGTTTTCAGGAAGTACCAGGGACATGACTCCAATGGCTCTACATTGACACATTAAAGGCAGAGGCTCTGAGTTTGCGCAGCTCCATCAGCTTTAAAGGGGTTTGGACCAAGTTCTTACCTTTCCACATGTCCGTTCATGACTTTTCTTCCCCCTAAATCTTCCCTATGAGTGATATTATTGAGAAGTGGAATCAACTCCAGGAACGCAGCCAAGAAGTGGAGACCCCGAAACGTCACAGATCGGGGTCGCCAAATGCTGAGGAGCAGAGGGCAAAAAAGTTACCACCGCTCTGCTGACTCCATAACTGCAAAGCTCTTCCATATAATAAATGGATGTCCACCCAGTTGAATGACCGACATTTAATACTACAGGTGAGGAGGGCCGTAATTCCCTTGAGCAGTAACGGCAGGTCACCGGAGGTCTCGAAAGCTAAACCTCGGCAAACAGCTGCTTCATCTAATTTCTAGGGCTACTATTAGTATATTTCCTGCTGTAAGGAATATTTTTCCAGGACAGTTACTTTTTGGCAGTAGATATGACTCTTGCGAAAAAAAAAAGTTTGGAAGCAGAAGAAATGCTCCTAATGATGTTTATGCGCAGGTTACACAGCAATGCTTCGAATTTCTACAAAGCCTTTGAAGGAGCTTCCAGAATTTTAGATAACCAATTTTTGGCAAAGTGTTTACCTTTACAGTAAAGTATGTGACCGTTCTCTTATCAGTGTTATTATTAATATAGTGGTGCATGGACTGAATACCGCTGCACTCCTAAAAAGTTAGATGGCAGAAGATATTTTCTTGGACAAGTTGGCAAAACAAAAGACATGCTAATAAATACTAGTATAACATTTTGCTCAATTTGCAGATTTTTCTCAATTTGCAGCAATACAAATGGTGCATTAAATATTAGACACTTATTAACCGGGTTTTCCGGGCAGAAGATATTGATGAGCTATGGGTAGCGTAGGTCATAAATATCAAAGTTTGTGAGGATCTGACTGCCGGCAGCCAAAGCAATCAGCTGTTATCATCCTCGACTGCATCGCACACCTCTGTTCAATACGTAGAGACCGCTGACGGGCACCGAAAAATGGCTCCTAGTCTCTTGAATGGCAGCTGATGTGCAGTACATGGCAGCCAAGTATTGCAGTATATCACTGCTCCATCCCTGCACAGCACAAGAGAATGGGAACACAGTGCAACCCGTAAGGTACAACGACCACAACAACCTAACGGAATGTGACTTTTCGAGCCTCACGGGTCGCAAATAGGGATGAGTGAGTGTGCTTGGATAAGGTGTTATCAGAGCATGCTCGTGTCCTAATCGAGTATTTTCGGCATGCTCGAAAAATATGCTCGAGTCGCCGCGGCCGTATGTCTCTCAGCTGATTACCTGTTTGTTAGGCAATCCCTGCATGTGTTACGGCTGTCGAACAGTCGCGGCGACTCGATCATATTTTTTCGAGCGCGCCAAAATGTTTGATTAGCACTAGTGTTGAGTGATACGATACTGCAAATATCGGGTATCGGCCGATATTAGCTGTATCGGCCTTTCGATTCCGAATACCGATATTTTCGTCATATCGAATACCGGAATCGGATTTGTCACTGTCACTGTCTGTGTCCGTCGGTCGGGTCTGTCACTGTCAGTGTCCGTCGGTCGGGTCTGTCAGGAGTCAGCGGCACTTACCTGGCAGAAGATCTCCGGCGGTCACGGCCTGGACTGCTTCATGGCCGCCATCCTCTTCTCCCCGGCGGTCACATGCAGTTTCTCGCGATAACTGCAGTGACTGCTGGGTAATCCCGGCCGTAAAGCAGTCAGTCCGATGACGTCACCGCCGGGGAAGCAGGTAATCAGCTGTGCTGCGTTGCGATGACAGGCTCTGCCTGTCATTGCGATGTAGCAGAGCTGGATCGTCGTGGGACAGTCGTTACTATGGACTGCGTCGGACAGGTGGTATACTGTTGGTTTGTTTTTTTTCTTTTTTTACAGGAGATCGATGGCGTCGCAGGAATGAGAGAGTAATAAAAGAAATGAAAAGTGTGTTGTCTCTTTTATTTCATTAAAATACTTTTTTCTTGCTTTGTCTTTTTTTTATGCATTTAATAACTTTGGGATTAATAATGGATCGGTGTCTTATTGACACCTCTCCATTATTAACCGGGCTTATTGTCACCGTGCAATCAACGGTGACATTAACCCCTTATTACCCTGCTTGCCACCGCTACAGGGCAAGTGGGAAGAGCCGGGTAAAGTGCCACAATTGGCACATCTTTTGATGCGCCAAATGTGGGGCTGCTGTAGCCTGGTATTATCAGGCTGTTGAGGGCCAAAATCCATGGGCCTTGACAGTCTTTTAATACCAGGCCGCAGCAGTCTGCATTTTACTTGGCTGGTTAACAAAAATAGGGGGACCCCTACGCCGTTTTTTTTTCGAGGGGATCCCCTATTTTTGTTAACCAGCCAAGCTAAGCAGACTGCTGTGGCCTGGTATTATCAGGCTTGCAAGGTCCATGGATATTGGATCCTTACCAGCCTGAAAAACCAGGCCTCAGCGGTCTGCTTCATCTGGCTGGTTAACAAAAATAGGGGGGACCCCACGCCAATTTTTTTCGAGGGGATCCCCTATTTTTGTTAATCAGCCAAGATATGCAGACTGCTGTGGCCTGGTATTATCAGGCTGGCAAGGTCCATGGATCTTGGCTCCTTAACAGCCTGAAAATCCAGGCCTCAGCGGTCTGCTTCATCTGGCTGGTTAACAAAAATAGGGGGGACCCCACGCCAATTTTTTTCGAGGGGATCCCCTATTTTTGTTAACCAGTTCCCTCTGACGTCACTGATTGTGTCCCTGGCTGACCTGAAGTGAAAGTGGAAAGCAATCAATTAAGCTTTCCACTTCCTCTCCTGTCAGCCAGGAGAGGAACTCATTCATTTGGGGTTTACTGTGAGGCTGCAGCATTAGCTGCGGTCCCTGCAGTAAACATTAACCCTTTCTGAAGGATTACACCGTGGGACCTGACTGTACATCGGATTGGTAAGATATAATTTTGCTTTATTATTTTATTTTTATTACAGGAAATGGTTTTAGCAGGAAAATAAAATATGGTCAAAAACTGTGTGATTATTTCATTAAACTTCTTTTTTATTAAAGTGTGTGTGTTTGATTTTTCTTTCATACAATAGGATTAATAATTGATAGTTGTCTAATTGACAGCTCTCAATTATTAACCTGGCTTAAAGTGACCTTTCAATTGCAAGGTCATTTTAACCCCTTATTAACCCATTCGCCACCGCTACAGGGCAATGGGAATAGACGGGCAAAGTGCCAGAAAGGGCAAATCTAATTAGAGATTTGCCCTTTCTGGGGTGTCTGGGGGCAGATGTTAGTAGCCGGGGGGGGCCAAAAATAATGGTCCCTCTCTGGGCTATTATTATCTGCCCCCACTCACTGGCTTTGTCTGTCTGGTTGCGAAAATAGGGCGGGAGCCCACGCCTTTTTTTTCAGCAATTTTACACCTCATATATATATATATATATATATATATATATATACATGTCATTAAATTTGTGACACATATATATATATATATTTATATTTATAGTTCATACACTTCGACATAGTATAATAGCCGCTAATTCAATTGCCGGCTTTTGTGAAAATGCAGAACCCGACATGAAATGACACTTGGTTTACATAGAGTTAACCATGTTTTTTCATGTAGTTTGATATCTGATTTTCACAAACAATTACATGAGTGTAAGTGTGCAAAATTTCACACCTGTAGGGGTTAATTAAAGGTGTAAATTCGTAGCAAAAAAGTCCGTTTTTTTTACAACGAATTTACATCTTTAATTAACCCCTACAGGTGTGAAATTTTGCACACATAGACTGATGTAATTGTTTGTGCAAATCAGATTGCAAACGACATGAAAAGACATGGTTAACCCTATGTACACCAAGTGTCATTTCATGTCGGGTGCTTCTGTCTTTTCACAGAAGCCGGCTTTACCCGGCAATTGAATCAGAGGATATTTTACTATGTAGAAGTGTATAAACTATACATATATGTATATATATATGTCACAATGACATGTACAGGTCCTTCTCAAAAAATTAGCATATAGTGCTAAATTTCATTATTTTCCATAATGTAATGATTAAAATTAAACTTTCATATATTTTAGATTCATTACACACCAACTGAAATTTTTCAGGTCTTTTATTGTTTTAATACTGATGATTTTGGCATACAGCTCATGAAAACCCAAAAATCCTGTCTCAAAAAATTAGCATATTTCATCCGTCCAATAAAATAAAAGTGTTTAAAGCAAAATTAAAAAAAACCCATCAAATAATAATGTTCAGTTATGCACTCAATACTTGGTCGGGAATCCTTTTGCAGAAATGACTGCTTCAATGCGGCGTGGCATGGAGGCAATCAGCCTGTGGCACTGCTGAGGTGTTATGGAGGCCCAGGATGCTTCGATAGCGGCCTTAAGCTCATCCAGAGTGTTGGGTCTTGCGTCTCTCAACTTTCTCTTCACAATATCCCACAGATTCTCTATGGGGTTCAGGTCAGGAGAGTTGGCAGGCCAATTGAGCACAGTAATACCATGGTCAGTAAACCATTTACCAGTGGTTTTGGCACAGGTCGTGCTGAAAAATTAAATCTTCATCTCCATAAAGCATTTCAGCCGATGGAAGCATGAAGTGCTCCAAAATCTCCTGATAGCTAGCTGCATTAACCCTGCCCTTGATGAAACACAGTTGACCAACACCAGCAGCTGACATGGCACCCCACACCATCACTGACTGTTGGTACTTGACACTGGACTTCAGGCATTTTGGCATTTCCTTCTCCCCAGTCTTCCTCCAGACTCTGGCACCTTGATTTCCGAATGACATGCAAAATTTGCTTTCATCAGAAAAAAGTACTTGGGACCACTTAGCAACAGTCCAGTGCTGCTTCTCTGTAGCCCAGTGCTGCATCTCTGTTTCTGGTTCAAAAGTGGCTTTACCTGGGGAATGCGGCACCTGTAGCCCATTTCCTGCACACGCCTGTGCACGGTGGCTCTGGATGTTTCTACTCCAGACTCAGTCCACTGCTTCCGCAGGTCCCCCAAAGGTCTGGAATCGGTCCTTCTCCACAATCTTCCTCAGGGTCCGGTCACCTCTTCTCGTTGTACAGCATTTTCTGCCACATTGTTTCCTTCCAACAGACTTCCCATTGAGGTGCCTTGATACAGCACTCTGGGAACAGCCTAATTGTTCAGAAATTTCTTTCTGGGTCTTACCCTCTTGCTTGAGGGTGTCAATGATGGCCTTCTGGACATCAGTCAGGTCGGCAGTCTTACCCATGATGGCAGTTTTGAGTAATGAACCAGGCAGGGAGTTTTTAAAAGCCTCAGGAATCTTTTGCATGTGTTTAGAGTTAATTAGTTGATTCAGAAGATTAGGGTAATAGCTCGTTTAGAGAACCTTTTCTTGATATGCTAATTTTTTGAGACAGGATTTTTGGGTTTTCATGAGCTGTATGCCAAAATCATCAGCATTAAAACAATAAAAGACCTGAAAAATTTCAGTTGGTGTGTAATGAATCTAAAATATATGAAAGTTTAATTTTAATCATTACATTATGGAAAATAATGAAATTTAGCACTATATGCTAATTTTTTGAGAAGGACCTGTATATATATATATATGTATTCTATGTGTGTATATTTAGTGTTTACAAGGAAATAAAGGTTTTTTTTAGTTGCGATATTTTGTTCCCATAGACTTACATGCGACTTCCGGTATCAGAATCGGATATCGACGATATTTAGTGATATCGGCGATACCATTTCGATACGATATTTTTAGATATCGAGCAGTATCGCTCAACACTAATTAGCACTCGAGCATGCTAGCTTATCACTAGGCAGTGCGATCCCATTCACTTGCACTATACAGGAATCTTTGGCTCTGCGACGCATGTGATGACGAAAGTCGACATGTTCCTCTAGCCTAAGTCCACGTCGAGCCCTACAGTTAGGATATATAGCTCAATTTTGCATAACCTGTTTCCTATTTTTTGTGCATCTTTCTAAAAACAGAAACATTTTATTTTGATTTTTTTGTTTGTAAATGGGTCAATAAATGTCAATCTCACAGAGCCATGTGAATATAACACCAGGGTATGTTTTTTTAACTTTAATTTTTCAGACATAAAAAAAAATCACTTAAAAAAATATGTTTTTGTGCAGTTTTTGTTTCTACTTAAATTGATTTGCAAGTCAAATTTGTAGCAAAAAAATGAAATGTTGCCTCAAAAAATGACATTGCTTCCTTTTACCCATGGGATAAAAAGCACCATGTAATCAATCACTATTGTTACATAAATAATGTAAATAATAATTATTATTATAGACGTGCTCTCCCATTATTACACTATGTAACACAATTTTTGTTCCTGGCTTCCAAGTGTAACATTTCAACTGCTTATGTTTAAAGACTACGGAAAAATGACTACATTCAGCACAAACTTTGATTTTATTACGGCAGGCCAGAAAAAAAATTGTATTTAGTGTCAAAAAAAGGAAATTATTATATTTTCTTTCATGCGGTCTGATAAAAAAACAACACTTACACGGTAAATAGACAAAGACAGTCAAAAATCACTCAAAAAGGTTCAGAAATGAGTAGTTTTTCTAGATTTGCGAGTGTACTACAAATGGCTTTCTCGAAGAAGCCCCCAAATGTAGTCCCCATCATGTTTTCGTTATACTGTCCTTGGTAACGACATTCAAAGTCCAATATATCTTGATGAAAGCGCTCGCCTTGCTCCTCTGAGTAAGCTACCATGTTCTCCTTGAACTTGTCAAGATGAGCGTCAAGTATATGGACTTTGAGAGACATTCTGCATCCCATTAGGCGTAATTCTTTATGAGAGTCTGAACCAACTGCACATAGTTTTCAGCCTTGTGATTACCCAGGAAGCCATGAACCACTGCAACAAAACTGTTCCAAGCCGCTTTCTCCGTCCTGTTCAGCAGCTTGGCGAACTCGTCACATTCTACGATCTACTTGATCTGCGGTTCGACGAAGCTACCAGCCTTGACCTTTGCCTCGGACAGCTTTGGAAAGAGATCTTGGAGGTACTTGAAAGCTGCTGACTCCTTGTCAAGAGCCGTGACAAACTGCTTGATGAGGCCTAACTTCATATGCGGTGGTGGCATCAGCACCTTCAGAGGTTTTTCCGTCAATATGGCCATGTGAAGGCTTATTTTTTGCGGGACGAGTTGTACTTTTGAATGACATCATTGGCTTTACCATCGTCGTGTACTCGAAAACGGGAAAAGAATTCCAAGTGCTGTGAAAGTGCAATCCCACACTTGTTTTTTGTTTGGCTTTTTTGCTAGGTTCACTAACTGCTAAAACTGACCTGCCATTATGATTCTCCAGGTCATTATGAGATCATAGACACCGAACATGTCTAGGTTTTCTTATATCTAAGTGGTGAAAAAAATATATTGTTTGCTAAAAAAAATACCGCCATTTTCCGATACTCGTAACGTCTCCATTTTTCATGGTCTGGGGCCGGGTGAGGGCTTATTTTTTGCGTGCCGAGCTGTTGTTTTTAACCCCTTCACCCCAAAACCTGTTTTCACCTTAATGACGGCTAATTTTAAGGGTATGTGCACACATTGCGGATTCGTGTGCGGAATTTTCCGTGTGGAATCTGCTATTTTTGGCAGAATCCGCAGGTCAAAATTCGTGCGTTTTTCCTGCGGATTGTGTTTGGATTTGCCCTGCGTTTTTACACCTGTGGATTCCTATAATGGAATGGGTGTAAAAACGCTGCGGAATCCGCGCAAAGAATTAACATGCTGCGGAAATTAAACTGCTGCGTTTCCACGCGGATTATTCCGCAGCATGTGCACAGCGGTTTTTTTTCTTCCATAGATTTACATTGTACTGTAAGTCACTAGGAAATTTGCAGCGGATCCGCAATGTGTGCACATACCCTAAAAGCTGCTCTCTGATTGGTTGCTATGGGCAGCAAATCCCTGTTTTCTCTTTAGAGTGTTGCTATGAAAAATAATAAAAAGTTTGCTTAAAAAAAAAAAAAAAATAAATAAAATCCAAAACTCACTGAATAATTTCTTCAGCAATTTGCATCTCGCCATTTTCTGGTTACAATGTAACCGCGTTTGATTTCATTATGTTGCAATGTTTTGTGGCGCGGTGCCATAACGCGTGACGCATGTGTCAGCCAAGTGTGGCATTCACTCGCTACTTGCCCCATGTGCTGATATGCTAATAATAAAAAGCAATTGTTGGCGCTTTATAAATAAAATTATTATTATTAAAAGCAATTGCCGCTTTTACTATTAATACTTTAGCTAATTATTATAAATAATGCAGAATTACATTATTTTTCAATCATTCAGGTAAGTCGGGTTATGGACGGCCATCGCCTGTGAGGACAGAATTATCAGCAATGTTATTTTAGGGCACATAAGTATATGACAGCACAAAAGTACCGCCTGTAGTGCAAAATTACTAAAATTTGCGAAAACTGTTCTTGACGAGGATTTTGGAGCACGCTCTGCTCAGAAATCCAAATAAAAAAAACAGCTTTAAATACTCTTTTAATAAGCTTCCTATTGATTACACTATGTAACAAATTTTTATTAATTTTTTGTTCCTGGATCCAAAGTGTGTTTTCCTAACCCGTTATGCATAAAAGAAATAGAAAATAGTTGTTGTTCCACAAAAACTTTGCTTTTGTGATCAGAATAATGAAATTTTGAAATTTGTCTGTTTTTGGGAAAACATTTAAAATAAAACAATAAAAAAATCAAATATACACATATTTAGTATATCCGAGTTCAGAATCACCCAAACCTGATCGCTAAATGGCGCAGCGACAAAAAAAGTCAAACCGCCAGAATTACGTTTTTTTTTTGGTCGCCGCAACATTGCTTTAAAATGCAATAACAGGTGATCAAAAGAATGGTGACCAGAAAAATGTCCACAGGAAAAATGCCAACAGGAAAATTCCCACAGGAAAAATGCCCACATGGAAAATTGCCCACATTGAAATGGGCAATTTTCCTGTGGGCATTTTTCAGGCAACCCAAAAGAATGTATCTGCACAAAAGTGGTATCATTAACCCCTTCCTGACATGCGCCTACTAGTACTGCTCTGCGGGAACTGTGTTCCCGCAAACAGCAGTGCTAGTATGGCGGCACGATCGCGCGGCCTCACGCTGAGCACCACGGTGATCAGGTGCGGGTAACAGCTGACACCCCGCAGCAATGCCCACGATCAGTGCTAGCACCAAACGCGGGCATTTAACCCCTCTGATGCCGCTGTCAGTAGTGACAGCGACACAGAAAAGCATCGCGCAGGGAGAGGGCTCCCTGCGCTCTCCCACCAGAACAAAGCGATGCGATCGCGTTGTTCCAGTGTTCCCCATGGAGACCCCTGGCTCCAAGATGGCCGCGGGGTCCTTCTGGGTCCTGCAGGGAGGTGGCTTGCGAGCGTTGATCTGACACAGTGCTGTGCAAAATGCCAGAACAGCGATTTGACACTATATAGTGATGTCCCACCCTGGGACAATGTTACAGAGTTAAAAAAAAAAAAATCATAATGTGTAAAAATATTTTTTTAAAAAAAATCCCCAAATAAAGAAAAAAAATATTTTTCCAATAAATCCATTTATTTATATAAATAAAAAATAAAATAAAAGTATCACATATTTGGTATCGCCGCATCCGGAACAACCCGCTCTATAAAACTATCTCACTAGTTAACCCCTTTAGTGAACACCGTAAAAAAAAAAATGAGGCAAAAAACAATGCTTTATCATCATACCACCAAACAAAAAGTGCAATAAAACGCGATCAAAAGGATGGATGTAAATAAATATGGTACCGCTGAAACCGTCATCTTGTCCCGCAAAAAATAAGACCTCACATGACTCTGTGGGCCAAAATATGGAAAAATTATAGCTCTCAAAATGTGATCAAAAACTATTTTTTGCAATTAAAAAGCTTCTTTTAGCGTGACAGCTGCCAAACATAAAAACCCGCTATAAATAGTAAATCAAACCCCCCTTTATCACCACCTTAGAGAGAAATAATAAAAGAAAAAAAATGTATTTCCATTTTCCCATTAGGGTTAGAGTTGGGTTTAAAGTCAGAATTAGGCCGGGATCACACATGCGAGAAACACGGCCGAGTCTTGCATGTGAAATCCCAGCCCTGGTGCCGGCACTCAGGAGTGGAGCGAGCGGCTGCATAGAAATACATGCAGCCGCACACTCCGCTCCCGAGTGCGGCGCCAGGGCTGGGATTTCACATGCGAGACTCGGCCGTGTTTCTCGCATGTGTGATCCCGGCCTTACAGTTAGGGTTGTGACTAGGGTTCCGGGTGTGTTAGGGTTAGTTTTGTGGTTAGGGTTATGGGTTTCCACTGTTTAGGCACATCAGGGGCTCTCCAAACGCAACATGGCGTCTGATCTCAATTCCAGCCAATTTTGCGTTGAAAAAGTCAGAACGGTCGCTCCTTCCCTTCCGTGCTCTGCCGTGTGCCCAAACAGTGGTTACCCCCACATATGGGGTATCAGCGTACTCAGGACAAATTGCACAATAACTTATGAGGTCCAATTTCTCCTGTTACCCTTGGTAAAATAAAAAAAATTTGGATCTGAAATAAATATTTTGTGAAAAAAAGTTAAATGTTCATTTTTTTTTAAGCATACCAAAAATTCCTGTGAAGCACCTGAAGGGTTAATACTTCTTGGATGTAGTTTTGAGCACCTTGAGGGGTGCAGGTTTTAGAATGGTGTCACTTTTGGGTATTTTCTATCATATAGACCCCTCAAAGTGACTTCAAATGTGATGTGGTCCCTAAAAAAAATGGTGTAAAAATGAGAAATGTTGAAAAAATGTTTCCAAAGCTGTGCTGATGTGAAGTAGACAAGTGGGAAATGTTTAGTAACTATTATGTGTGAGATATCTCTCTGATTTAAGGGCATAAAAACTAGAAGTTGGAAAATTGCGATATTTTCAACATTTTCGCGAAATTTCCGTTTTTTTTTCACAAATAAACTAAAGTCGTATCAAAGAAATGTTACCACTATCGTGAGGTACAAAATGTCACGAGAAAGCGAGGTCAAGAGCAGGACAGCAAATAACATCTAGGCTGTGATTGGTGGTTACCGGCTGGATGTGTGTGGCGCGCCCTCTAGCGTCAGTCCTCCACGCTTTCATCAGGCTCAGCCCAGAATCTCGCGAGGTTTGTGTCAGGAAGCGGTGCAGTGAGGAGCCGCCGGGCGAGTCCTCCTCCTGTCAGTGCGGGTGAGGCGGGGGCAGGAGCCGGGAGGGGACGTCCTCGTGTCTGTGGCGGGGAGAGGAGGGCGCTCCGGAGCGCTGCCTGAGGGGAGACATGATGACAGCTCCACCACACTGACAAATGATAGGAGTTGTAGTTTCCTTGTAGTTTCGGAGCCGCCGCTCGTGTGCTGTAATTGGACTACATGTCCCAGCAGCCTTTGCGCGTCCTGTAGGGCTGTGGGACTTGTAGTGCACATGTGAGTGACTATATAGATAGAATGTAATGGTGGAAATAAAGATAAATCCGATATATTGGAGACCTCTGCTTGCTGTCAGTGAATTGGAAGATCCCGTCCTTGCCACTGACTTGTCATTTTTACCGCTACTGCTTGACGTTCCCCCATAAAAAGCCCCCCCCCCCAAAAAAGCATTCTAAGAGCTCTGCACTGTGCTCAGTTATCCCTCCTGGAAATGCAGGACCAATAGCAGCTACACTGGTTATAGGATCTGTCACTATGCAGTCCTGACAGTCTGTTAATCGGACATTTACTAGTGTAGGGGGTTAATCTTATTCTCCCCCACCATGGCTTTCAGTTTATTTCCAGGAGGAGTAACAGAGGACCACTGTACAATCCGCTTTAAATGGATTCTCTTGTATTTTGGGGGGTGTTTTTAATAGTTGGCACAGATGCGCATTGTGCATCCGTGCCAGGGTATGGGCAGTGATCAGGGCATTATTGTACATCCGTGCCAGGGTATGGGCAGTGATCAGGGCATTATTGTACATCCGTGCCAGGGTATGGACAGTGATCAGGGCATTATTGTACATCCGTGCCAGGGTATGGGCAGTGATCAGGGCATTATTGTACATCCGTGCCAGGGTATGGGCAGTGATCAGGGCATTATTGTACATCCGTGCCAGGGTATGGACAGTGATCAGGGCATTATTGTGCATCCGTGCCAGGGTATGGGCAGTGATCAGGGCATTATTGTGCATCCGTGCCAGGGTATGGGCAGTGATCAGGGCATTATTGTACATCCGTGCCAGGGTATGGACAGTGATCAGGGCATTATTGTACATCCGTGCCAGGGTATGGGCAGTGATCAGGGCATTATTGTACATCCGTGCCAGGGTATGGGCAGTGATCAGGGCATTATTGTACATCCGTGCCAGGGTATGGACAGTGATCAGGGCATTATTGTGCATCCGTGCCAGGGTATGGGCAGTGATCAGGGCATTATTGTACATCCGTGCCAGGGTATGGGCAGCGATCAGGGCATTATTGTACATCCGTGCCAGGGTATGGGCAGTGATCAGGGCATTATTGTACATCCGTGCCAGGGTATGGGCAGCGATTAGGGCATTATTGTACATCCGTGCCAGGGTATGGGCAGTGATCAGGGCATTATTGTACATCCGTGCCAGGGTATGGGCAGTGATCAGGGCATTATTGTACATCCGTGCCAGGGTAGGGACAGTGATCAGGGCATTATTGTGCATCCGTGCCAGGGTATGGGCAGTGATCAGGGCATTATTGTACATCCGTGCCAGGGTATGGGCAGCGATCAGGGCATTATTGTACATCCGTGCCAGGGTATGGGCAGCGATCAGGGCATTATTGTGCATCTGTGCCAGGGTATGGGCAGTGATCAGGGCATTATTGTGCATCCGTGCCAGGGTATAGGCAGCGATCAGGGCATTATTGTACATCCGTGCCAGGGTATGGGCAGTGATCAGGGCATTATTGTACATCCGTGCCAGGGTATGGACAGTGATCAGGGCATTATTGTGCATCCGTGCCAGGGTATGGGCAGTGATCAGGGCATTATTGTACATCCGTGCCAGGGTATGGGCAGTGATCAGGGCATTATTGTACATCCGTGCCAGGGTATGGGCAGCGATCAGGGCATTATTGTACATCCGTGCCAGGGTATGGGCAGCGATTAGGGCATTATTGTACATCCGTGCCAGAGTATGGGCAGTGATCAGGGCATTATTGTACATCTGTGCCAGGGTATGGGCAGCGATCAGGGCATTATTGTGCATCCGTGCCAGTGTATGGGCAGCGATCAGGGCATTATTGTACATCCGTGCCAGGGTATGGGCAGCGATCAGGGCATTATTGTACATCCGTGCCAGAGTATGGGCAGTGATCAGGGCATTATTGTGCATCCGTGCCAGGGTATGGGCAGCGATCAGGGCATTATTGTACATCCGTGCCAGGGTATGGGCAGTGATCAGGGCATTATTGTACATCCGTGCCAGGGTATGGGCAGTGATCAGGGCATTATTGTACATCCGTGCCAGGGTATGGGCAGTGATCAGGGCATTATTGTACATCCGTGCCAGGGTATGGGCAGCGATCAGGGCATTATTGTACATCCGTGCCAGGGTATGGGCAGCGATTAGGGCATTATTGTACATCCGTGCCAGAGTATGGGCAGCGATCAGGGCATTATTGTACATCTGTGCCAGGGTATGGGCAGCGATCAGGGCATTATTGTGCATCCGTGCCAGTGTATGGGCAGCGATCAGGGCATTATTGTACATCCGTGCCAGGGTATGGGCAGCGATCAGGGCATTATTGTGCATCCGTGCCAGAGTATGGGCAGTGATCAGGGCATTATTGTGCATCCGTGCCAGGGTATGGGCAGCGATCAGGGCATTATTGTACATCCGTGCCAGGGTATGGGCAGCGATCAGGGCATTATTGTACATCCATGCCAGAGTATGGGCAGTGATCAGGGCATTATTGTGCATCCGTGCCAGGGTATGGGCAGCGATCAGGGCATTATTGTACATCCGTGCCAGGGTATGGGCAGCGATCAGGGCATTATTGTGCATCCGTGCCAGGGTATGGGCAGCGATCAGGACTGTATTGTGCATCCGTGCCAAGGTATGGGCAGTGATCAGGGCATTATTGTGCATCTGTGCCAGGGTATGGCAGCGATCAGGGCATTATTGTGCATCTGTGCCAGGTATGGGCAGCAATCAGGGCATTATTGTGCATCTGTGCCAGGGTATGGGCAGCGATCAGGGCATTATTGTGCATCCGTGCCAGGGTATGGGCAGTGATCAGGGCATTATTGTACATCCGTGCCAGGGTATGGGCAGCGATCAGGGTATTATTGTACATCCGTGCCAGGGTATGAGCAGCGATCAGGGCATTATTGTACATCTGTGCCAGGGTATGGGCAGCGATCAGGACATTATTGTACATCCGTGCCAGGGTATGGGAAGCGATCAGGGCATTATTGTGCATCCGTGCCAGGGTATGGGCAGCGATCAGGGCATTATTGTGCATCCGTGCCAGGGTATGGGAAGCGATCAGGGCATTATTGTGCATCCGTGCCATGGTATGGGCAGCGATCAGGGCATTATTGTACATCCGTGCCAGGGTATGGGCAGCGATCAGGGCATTATTGTCATCGTGCCAGGGTATGGGCAGCGATCAGGGCATTATTGTACATCCGTGCCAGGGTATGGCAGCGATCAGGGCATTATTGTGCATCTGTGCCAGGGTATGGCAGCGATCAGGGCATTATTGTGCACCCGTGCCAGGGTATGGGCAGCGATCAGGGCATTATTGTGCATCTGTGCCAGGGTATGGGCAGCGATCAGAGCATAATTGTGCATCCGTGCCAGGGTATGGCAGCGATCGGAGCAGTCGTCAGTCACTGACTGGTGGTTTAGTTGCCCGAACTCCATGGCCCGTAGCACTTCCCTCGGCATGGCTGCAGGTCGCCGATCGGTGGTGATGGCAGCCTTCTGATTAGCCACTTTTCACTGCTTTCTTGCTGCTGTACAAAACCTCGCCACAGGGCTTCAATTTCACAGTATATGTTGTTGTACTGCATTATATAGTACAAGCAATCGCTCGCTCAAATCCCATGGGGTGTAAAAAAAAATAGTGAAAACTTGTTTATTTTATTCACTTATATAGCACCATTAATTCCAGGGTTTTACAGACGTTATCAGCACTGTGCCCAATGGGCTCACAGTCTAGAATAAAAATATATATTTTGTTGCTAATAAATATATATATATATTTATATAGGTTTTTTTTTACAAAATTAAGGAAAAATAGCAGTTTAAATCACTTTTTTTTCTATTAAAAAAAATAAAGAAATTAAAATAAAAACACTCTTGGTTCGGCTGCATCATAAGATGTTACGAAGGTATAAAACTACCCAAAATGATAAACCATGTCAAGAAAAAAAAACTGCTTTCATTGCTGTGTTTTTTTTTTTTTTTTTTTTTAAAGGCGCCTCCAGCAAAAATGTACGGTAATAAAAAGCAAGATCAGACATACCGAGTACGTATAAATCAAAACCCGGCGTAGGCTCGCCATGCAAAAAATAAAAAGCCTTTATAGGGGTCCGTTGACCGAAAATTTAAAGAAAAGTCACAGGTCTCAGAAAACTGTGATGGAAGCAAATATATATTTTTTTACAAAGTTCTGAATTTTTTTTACCATTTAAATTAACAAAAAAAAAAAAAAAACTTAAAAAGCCACCTGGGAGACTAGTCGGATAGGTGGGTCGCCGGCAGCGTCTCCCCACCCGCTGCCCGCATGAAGTGACAGGTCTCTCTTTGCATGCGTGTATAGGGAGAGACCTGTCAGTGCAAATGATAAACCCTATAGATGCTGTGAAATACAAGAAGCAGCGTGCTGGGAGTTGTAGTGTTACACCAGCTGGAGATCATCGCCTCTGGTCTTATTAAGCTTGTGGTGATCACCTTGGGAAATCTCAGGGTTGGGTTAGTTTGGAGGCAGTCACACCCTTTATAAATATACGTCTGCTCTGCTACGTTCAGTATTATCTCTCGGGGACAACAAACCTCAAGTGTCTTCTGCGCATCACCGAGAAGGAAAACCTAACGACCTAAACCGGTTCAGCGAGCGGAAGTGTCTAAAGTGAGGGGTTGTGCGACAGTAAGAAGCCATAATAACACCTTTACTGTCAACAGGACCGAAGGAGGAGGAGGAGGATGATGATGATGTGACTGTCCAGGACTATGTGACTGCACCCGGATTCCAGTTTTCTGCACAGAGATACCACATTACCTACAAAGGTGAGTCTGTTAAAGGGGATATCCTCATCTCATAGCCAGAGTTGGCAAAACGTAGGCTGGGGCAGCACAAGCACAATCATAATCCTATATTTAAAGGGGATGTCCAGGACTGATAAATTGATCACTTATCTTTAGGATCAAGATTAGATCCACAAGGGAAAACGGTGCTTCTGACACCACAAAAAAAAAATCAGTGGTTAGCATCGCTAACGTACATAGTGTTCAGAGTTGGGACCCCACAGCGCCGTACACTACTCCTATTGAACTGAATGTGACCTGAGCTGCAGTACCCAAGAATGGCCACTACACGGCGCACCGAGTCATGCTCTACCCACTGTTTACTTCTGGCTGTGTGATCGGCTGATCGGCAGAGGTTCTGCGGAAGATGGATTTTAGGTTTTTCTCCCCTCTATCAGCTTTATAGTTAGATATCAGATATGTTTTTTTCTCCATCGCCTCATTGGGGGACACAAGACCATGGGTGTTATGCTGCTGCCACTAGGAGGACACTAAGCAATACATAAGCACAAAAGATTAACTCCTCCTCCTGCAGTATACACCCTCTGTTGGTCAATCCTGAACCAGTTCTTGCTTAGTGTCTGTAGGAGGCACTAGGGTCTGCTCTCAGACCCCACTTTTTTTCTCAGTTTTTTTACCTCTTTTTATTATTTTGCTTTCTTCACGCACGGATGGGTGACGGGACTTGTACGAAAAGTCACGATCTCCCAAAAACCAGCAACAGGCGGCATCGTGGAGTGTCGCCTCCACGTACCCCTCCTGCTACGCTACCATGGGGCGACAGATCCCTTGAATGGGCCGCTCTCCCCATGAGATACCCCTCGATGTGGGCGATGTGATTGGCGCGGCACCATGGATGGATACCCCTCACCACCTCTCCTGAAAGCGGTGGCGGTCTGGAGGCATGTAAGATCCCTCTCCACCCCCCTATCAAAGGGGATGGTGGATTGAGGAAGTACGGCCATATCTGCCGTAGTCCCTGCGGAGGCCCCCCTTTCTTCATTACCTCCCCGCAGTGAGTACAAGCATGGATGCACCTATATCTGGGCCCTCTGCGACCGCTTCTATGTGCACGATCGCCGCGACCGCCTCTGCGTCGCACCACGGCCGCTTCAGCGTCGCGCCGCGGCCGCTTCAGTGTCGCACCGCGGGCGCTTCTCCATCGCGCTGCAGCCGGAAATTTAGTCCCCGGCTTCGGCCCGGGATAGGCCGCAACTGTAAATTTAATCCCCGGCTTCGGCCCGGGATAGACCGCAGCTATAAATTTAGCCCCCGGCTTCAGGCCGGGATAGGCCTCAATGGGGGAGGGCTGGCCACGTGACTCCGCCCACATTGCACGCCATTGGCCGGCTTCAGCTTGAATGGGATTCCCTCCTGGTTCCTCCCTCTCTCCTCCACTGCTTCTGGCGCTTCTTGTGTCATACGAGAAGCCCTATTGTGATCTCGGCCGCCATCTTTTTGGAGGGACAGCGCTGCAGACGCCAGTCTCCTTTTTCCCTGACTCAGACATAGGAACTGGGTGAGTGCACGCTGCGACTAGGTCAACACAGCGCTTGACCCTTCTCCTGCAGCAGGCTCACAGGTGCAAAAATATGTCGCAATCAAAAGGCGTTAAAAAGGCTGACAAAAACTACACTGTATTATATGCAGCCTGCGTCTCATGCAACGCTTCCCTGCCGTCTAAGCATGGTTCCCAATTCTGTGCATCATGTGCCCAAGAGCCCACTGCTTCTTCCGCTCAGGAGCCCCCTACTACCGTTCAGGAGTCCCTACCTATTCCTGATCCCAATGAGCCAGGTCCTTCAGGGTGGCCTGCGTTTCTGGCGCAGTCCATGGATTTTCTGACTAGGGCCTTGGATACCTTCCGTGGCTCCTCTTCTAGCCAGGGCATCCCTTTTCCAGAAAGGGGCCCGTTAGCCTTCAGAGAGACCTCATCAGACAGGGGCCGACCCACGGCGTCAGCCAAGCGGTCGTCTAGAAAACGCCGCCATAATGCATCTCCCAATCCATCTAGCGGTTCGGCATCGGCGAGCTCAGGCTCTCGCTCCCCCTCTCCCAGAGATCTTAGTGATCATGATTCTGAGTACGAGTCGGATACAGGTGATGACCCGAATTCACCAGAGTTTCAAGAGTCTCTAGATTCTCTCATTGAGGCGATTAATAAAATCCTCAAGCTAGATGAAGAACCCGGGTCTCAACCGAATCATCATATCTCTTTCAAAAGAGCCAAACGTCCTCAAAAGGTGTTTAGTAACCACCCCGAATTTACGGACATTGTTCGGGGACATAGGGATCGTCCAGACAGACGTTTTCCAGGACTGAAGTCGCTGAAAGCACGATACCCTTTTTCAGCATCTGTAGCAAAAGAGTGGACTGAATCTCCAGTTGTAGATCCACCAGTATCTCGCTTAGCTTCAAAAACCCTTCTGTCTGTTTCAGATGGTTCATCTGTCTCGACCACGCACCACAATTGTGGGTTTCCAGGGCAATGGGTACTCAGAGCCGAGCCCGTAGAAGTCTATGGGGTTGTCACAGGTAGCGGTGGCTCGGTCTGTGGCCCTGGCGGTCAGGCGTATGTTGGGGGGTATATTTACAGGGGATATATATATACAGTTCGTGACGCCACCTGTAGTCTTCTGGTAATTTGTACCAGCGCTGCTGTAGATCTCTGAGGGGATGGTGAGGCAGCTAGATGACGGGTCCCCTACAGGTGGGACTCTTCCCTCAGGTCGATGGTTATGGTGGGGTTGTGCAGGGATGCAATCAAATAACACAGTCTCACACATCAGCGTCTTTCCATACCTTTTTTACTTGCAAGATGGTTATGCAGGTCCCAGGGAGGCTGATCCAATGGAGGATGTGTTTCAAGATAGCAGCTGGACAAGTTAGGGGCCTCCTTTACTTTCACAAAGATGAGTCCAACCAGCATGAAGCGTAGTTCCCTCAATAAACTCCAGCTTCTCCAAGCTGTACTGCCCGGTCAGTTTTGTGGTCGGAGCCTTCCTGTGATGAAACTAGGTTCTATATGCTTGCCTAGCTCAAAGTTCCTATTCCCCTGACCCCAGTTACGTACTGACACTCCAGGGGCTGCTTTCGTTACCTAAGGTCCGGTAAGCCTCTGGGTTTTCTACCACCATGCTGAAGCTATGGTGATGCTTCGGTCTCCAGTGACCGGTGAACAAGTGCAGGACTTCTCCAATCCTTAGCACTCAGAATTTCTACCACTGTGCCTTTCGCCTTGTCCGCGCTGGTAGCATAAGCATTTCTCACTTCACAGGTTAAAAAGTCAGTCCCTTACTTAATTCCTTTCTTGAGCTTGTTGCCAGACTCTCAGTAATCTTCTAGGCAGGAGCACGTCTCTGAACCTTCACTGTCCTTGGGACAGGAGACTGAAGTATATCTGCAACTCACTTCTTTCTTCTTAATAAATGTCTCAGTCTGTCTTCTAGTGGGCACAGCTCTGACCAGGCTGAGGTGATCTGGCTCACCTTTACTGGACTCCACTTCTGAACTGCACATCAATCCTCTCTGTCTGTCCTGACAGGAAATAAACTGAACTCGACTCCACTCCTACTAATATGCCATCCTGCATGTGACTAGACTATATATACCTGTGGGCGTGTCTAAGTGTGTGTTGAAATGAATGTTCATTGAGCATTAAACTGCTATCTCTCCACACATCCTCCAGGGTACTGCGTGTGCCTTCACACCAGGGCTACACATTCCCCCATGGTAAAGACAGCACTCCCGGGCTGTGAAATACAAAGAGACAGAATTTTGTTTATGCATTAACATTAACATTAACTCGTCCCATCCGGGAGGTAAGGATTTCTTGAACGTTGCAAAACAAAACATTAAATATAGAAAAATACAAATATTAAATATACATGTTCATATAATACGCAATATTCTTGTGAAGGACCCGCACCAAACCTTCAACGTGGGTCCTGGGTGGGCTGCAGGACATAGGAATGCAGACCTCACTCAGTGCCACACCACACGGGTTTTATTATTCAGAGGTAGTTGTGGTGGTTTTATGTAAAACCAAGATAATGCACAAGGTGCAACTATATTACAAAATCAGTTCTTGGGCTGGCTCAGTCCTCAGCCTCGAAGTCCATTGTGAAACACGATAAGAAAAGACACAGATATAAATACATTTCTAATATGCATTAAATTTTCAACTTTGGTACCCAGCCGGGCATTCTACTAAATATAGAAAAGACATAGAAATTATCTCTGGCAATAAAGTGCAAAATTGGCAACATTCTCAAACTTTTTACAACATTACATTTGGTAGACCCCTGTCTGGATCTTACCGGTTTTCTTTTACTGTTTAATTATTTCAAATACATTTTCCACCCCGGGGGCTGGAACAATGCGATGGTCCCTAGATCCCAGGGACTAACAAGTCGTGAGCTGCTATTAGGGTCTGGGTCGCCACAGTTCTCGTGCGAACCTCTAGGGGCGCAACGGGTACTTTCTCCTTGCGAGACACCGATTGCGTTTCAATTTGCGTTACAGTTAGCGATATCGATCGTGTCATAGATTGCGATGGAAACTGGGTCGCAAGTTGCGATGTAGAAGGATGACAAGTAATGAAGAGTATGTAGACGTTGCTTCCATTTGCGAGGAGTCCTGCAGGGGGCGATGCTGAGGCACGGCCTGGTGCTGTTTGAGCTGGAGACGGGGACGCTGCGGTAGTGGTGACGTTACCTGCGTCGGGGACGGGGTCACGGACGATTGTGACATTAAGGGCATACCATCCCTTCATACCCCAGTGTCGTGTATATTGACAATGTCTCCATTAACTAGGTCCCTCCCGGGATGACCTTGCGGTAGGTGGGATTCTACATCACGTCTGCTGACAAAGACCCCTGGGTAGAGGCCCGGTTCTCTTATGAAGCCCCAGCCCTTTCGGAGCTGGAACTCTGTCACACACCCCTGCCGCCGCGGTTCCCTCAGAGTACCTTTTTCTCGACGGACACTTTCCTTGTCCGCGATCAGCTCTGCATGTTGCCGCTGTCGATTCCGCTGAGCTTCCCGCTCTTCCTCCTGCTGGCGTTGTTGTTTCTCCTCACGACGCTGCCACTCACATTCCCACTGGGCGGTATAGGCGACGTCATCCAGGCGCGCCATCTCGTCCCAGTCCACGTCTGGTAATGACGGACAGGACCCCTCCGGTGTCCCTGCCGGGGATCGATCATCTGCTGCGGCCTCCTGGCCGGGCGGGCGTTCCGGAACTGGCGGTACCTCCTCAACCTCCTTCCCTCCACCGCTTCACCGGTGGGATCAGGATCGGTACTTTCGGGGGCAGCCTCCGGTTGCTCCTTTGCCTTGGGCAGCAGAAGTTTTGGCAACTCCAGACGTAGGGGGTCATCGAAGGGAGAGATCACCGCGTCCCACAGCCGCCGCTGCTCCAGGGTACGCCGGCGTCTCTCGATCTCCTCAAATCCAGGTTGTGGCAAAATCATCTTTTTCAGTCGTGCATTTTCTTCTTTGATTTCCAGCAATGCTTGCTGCAGGTGCAGGACCACGGATGACTCCGGTTCTAGTGGCAGCTTGGCTGGGGCACGGGGCCTGCCTTCCTCCGCTTCCCTGCTCGGCTGCACACGTCCTGCTTCCATGATGTTCCAGAGCGTTCTCTCTTTCTCCAGAGACGTCCGGTCTCTTCCGTGGAGGCGGGGTTTGCGTCTCCTCCTCTTTGCAGGAAGGTGAAGAGGAGGCGGACCTCCTTTGCTGTAGGGCAGGATCGCATATTGTAATAGCACTTTGAGAGGGCAGGCATTTTCTTCGCGCCACAGGGGGGTACACGCCCACGAAGGTACGCCCACCTCTTCTCCAGCGCCTGAGGGCGCGAATATGGCGACAAAGATGGCGATTTTTGGCGCCAAAAGTGCAAACAGTTCTTTTTCACAAAAACAATCCATAGGCACACAGGGCTCGCAATTTTGCGAGTTTCGCATCCTGTTCGTGACGCCAATTTGTGTCGACCCGCACCACAATTGTGGGTTACCAGGGCAATGGGGTACTCAGAGCCGAGCCCGTAGAAGTCTATGGGGTTGTCACAGGTAGCGGTGGCTCGGTCTGTGGCCCTGGCGGTCAGGCGTATGTTGGGGGGATATTTACAGGGGATAATATATACAGTTCGTGACGCCACCTGTAGTCTTCTGGTAATTTGTACCAGCGCTGCTGTAGATCTCTGAGGGGATGGTGAGGCAGCTAGATGACGGGTCCCCTACAGGTGGGACTCTTCCCTCAGGTCGATGGTTATGGTGGGGTTGTGCAGGGATGCAATCAAATAACACAGTCTCACACATCAGCGTCTTTCCATACCTTTTTTACTTGCAAGATGGTTATGCAGGTCCCAGGGAGGCTGATCCAATGGAGGATGTGTTTCAAGATAGCAGCTGGACAAGTTAGGGGCCTCCTTTACTTTCACAAAGATGAGTCCAACCAGCATGAAGCGTAGTTCCCTCAATAAACTCCAGCTTCTCCAAGCTGTACTGCCCGGTCAGTTTTTGTGGTCGGAGCCTTCCTGTGATGAAACTAGGTTCTTATTGCTTGGCTAGCTCAAAGTTCTATTCCACCTGACCCCAGTTACGTACTGACACTCCAGGGGCTGTTTTCCGTTACCTAAGGTCCGGTAAGCCTCTGGGTTTTCTACCACCATGCGTGAAGCTATGGTGATGCTTCGGTCTCCAGTGACCGGTGACACGTGCAGGACTTCTCCAATCCTATTGCACTCAGAATTTCTACCACTGTGCCTTTCGCCTTGTCCGCGCTGGTAGCATAAGCATTTCTCACTTCACAGGTTAACAAAGTCAGTCCCTTACTTAATTCCTTTCTTGAGCTTGTTGCCAGACTCTCAGTAATCTTCTAGGCAGGAGCACGTCTCTGAACCTTCACTGTCCTTGGGACAGGAGACTGAAGTATATCTGCAACTCACTTCTTTCTTCTTAATAAATGTCTCAGTCTGTCTTCTAGGGGGGCACAGCTCTGACCAGGCTGAGGTGATCTGGCTCACCTTTACTGGACTCCACTTCTGAACTGCACAATCAATCCTCCTCTGCTTCTGACAGGAAACTGAACTGACTCCCCCCTACGACTTGCCAACCTGATGTGACTAGACTTATATATACCTGTGGGCGTGTCTAAGTGTGTGTTGAAATGAATGTTCATTGAGCATTAAACTGCTATCTCTCCACACATCCTCCAGGGTACTGCGTGTGCCTTCACACCAGGGCTACACATTCCCCCATGGTAAATGACAGCACTCCCGGGCTGTGAAATACAAAGAGACAGAAATTTTGTTTATGCATTAAACATTAACATTAACTCGTCCCATCCGGGAGGTAAGGATTTCTTGAACGTTGCAAAACAAAACATTAAATATAGAAAAATACAAAATATTAAATATACATGTTCATATATAACGCAATATTCTTGTGAAGGACCCGCACCAAACCTTCAACGTGGGTCCTGGGTGGGCTGCAGGACTTAGGAATGCAGACCTCATCAGTGCCACACCACACGGGTTTTATTATTCAGAGGTAGTTGTGGTGGTTTTATGTAAAACCAAGATAATGCACAAGGTGCAACTATATACAAAATCAGTTCTTGGGCTGGCTCAGTCCTCAGCCTCGAAGTCCATTGTGAAACACGATAAGAAAAGACACAGATATAAATACATTTCTAATATGCATTAAATTTTCAACTTTGGTACCCAGCCGGGCATTCTACTAAATATAGAAAAGACATAGAAATTATCTCTGGCAATAAAGTGCAAAATTGGCAACATTCTCAAACTTTTTACAACATTACATTGGTAGACCCCTGTCTGGATCTTACCGGTTTTCTTTTACTGTTTAATTATTTCAAATACATTTTCCACCCCGGGGGCTGGAACAATGCGATGGTCCCTAGATCCCATGACTAACAAGTCGTGAGCTGCTATTAGGGTCTGGGTCGCCACAGTTCTCGTGCGAACCTCTAGGGGCGCAACGGGTACTTTCTCCTTGCGAGACACCGATTGCGTTTCAATTTGCGTTACAGTTAGCGATATCGATCGTGTCATAGATTGCGATGGAAACTGGGTCGCAAGTTGCGATGTAGAAGGATGAAAGGATAATGAAGAGTATGTAGACGTTGCTTCCATTTGCGAGGAGCTGCAGGGGGCGATGCTGAGGCACGGCCTGGTGCTGTTTGAGCTGGAGACGGGGACGCTGCGGTAGTGGTGACGTTACCTGCGTCGGGGACGGGGTCACGGACGATTGTGACATTAAGGGCATACCATCCCTTCATACCCCAGTGTCGTGTATATTGACAATGTCTCCATTAACTAGGTCCCTCCCGGGATGACCTTGCGGTAGGTGGGATTCTACATCACGTCTGCTGACAAAGACCCTGGGTAGAGGCCCGGTTCTCTTATGAAGCCCCAGCCCTTCGGAGCTGGAACTCTGTCACACACCCCTGCCGCCGCGGTTCCCTTAGAGTACCTTTTTCTCGACGGACACTTTCCTTGTCCGCGATCAGCTCTGCATGTTGCCGCTGTCGATTCCGCTGAGCTTCCCGCTCTTCCTCCTGCTGGCGTTGTTGTTTCTCCTCACGACGCTGCCACTCACATTCCCACTGGGCGGTATAGGCGACGTCATCCAGGCGCGCCATCTCGTCCCAGTCCACGTCTGGTAATGACGGACAGGACCCCTCCGGTGTCCCTGCCGGGGATCGATCATCTGCTGCGGCCTCCTGGCCGGGCGGGCGTTCCGGAACTGGCGGTACCTCCTCAACCTCCTTCACCTCCACCGCTTCACCGGTGGGATCAGGATCGGTACTTTCGGGGGCAGCCTCCGGTTGCTCCTTTGCCTTGGGCAGCAGAAGTTTTGGCAACTCCAGACGTAGGGGGTCATCGAAGGGAGAGATCACCGCGTCCCACAGCCGCCGCTGCTCCAGGGTACGCCGGCGTCTCTCGATCTCCTCAAATCCAGGTTGTGGCAAAATCATCTTTTTCAGTCGTGCATTTTCTTCTTTGATTTCCAGCAATGCTTGCTGCAGGTGCAGGACCACGGATGACTCCGGTTCTAGTGGCAGCTTGGCTGGGGCACGGGGCCTGCCTTCCTCCGCTTCCCTGCTCGGCTGCACACGTCCTGCTTCCATGATGTTCCAGAGCGTTCTCACATCTTTCTCCAGAGACGTCCGGTCTCTTCCGTGGAGGCGGGGTTTACGTCTCCTCCTCTTTGCAGGAAAGGTGAAGAGGAGGCGGACCTCCTTTGCTGTAGGGCAGGATCGCATGTTGTAATAGCACTTTGAGAGGGCAGGCATTTTCTTCGCGCCACAGGGGGGTACACGCCCACGAAGGTACGCCCACCTTCTTCTCCAGCGCCTGAGGGCGCGAATATGGCGACAAAGATGGCGATTTTTGGCGCCAAAAGTGCAAACAGTCCTTTTCACAAAAACAACTCCATAGGCACACAGGGCTCGCAATTTTGCGAGTTTCGCATCCTGTTCGTGACGCCAAAGTTTTGTGTCGACCCGCCACCACAATTGTGGGTTTCCAGGGCAATGGGGTACTCAGAGCCGAGCCCGTAGAAGTCTATGGGGTTGTCACAGGTAGCGGTGGCTCGGTCTGTGGCCCTGGCGGTCAGGCGTATGTTGGGGGGTATATTTACAGGGGATATATATATATACAGTTCGTGACGCCACCTGTAGTCTTCTGGTAATTTGTACCAGCGCTGCTGTAGATCTCTGAGGGGATGGTGAGGCAGCTAGATGACGGGTCCCCTACAGGTGGGACTCTTCCCTCAGGTCGATGGTTATGGTGGGGTTGTGCAGGGATGCAATCAAATAACACAGTCTCACACATCAGCGTCTTTCCATACCTTTTTTACTTGCAAGATGGTTATGCAGGTCCCAGGGAGGCTGATCCAATGGAGGATGTGTTTCAAGATAGCAGCTGGACAAGTTAGGGGCCTCCTTTACTTTCACAAAGATGAGTCCAACCAGCATGAAGCGTAGTTCCCTCAATAAACTCCAGCTTCTCCAAGCTGTACTGCCCGGTCAGTTTTGTGGTCGGAGCCTTCCTGTGATGAAACTAGGTTCTTATATGCTTGGCCTAGCTCAAAGTTCCTATTCCACCTGACCCCAGTTACGTACTGACACTCCAGGGGCTGCTTGCTGTTACCTAAGGTCCAGTAAGCCTCTGGGTTTTCTACCACCATGCGTGAAGCTATGGTGATGCTTCGGTCTCCAGTGACCGGTGACAACGTGCAGGACTTCTCCAATCCTATAGCACTCCTAATTTCTACCACTGTGCCTTTCGCCTTGTCCGCGCTTGTAGCATAAGCATTTCTCACTTCACAGGTTAATAAAGTCAGTCCCTTACTTAATTCCTTTCTTGAGCTTGTTGCCAGACTCTCAGTAATCTTCTAGGCAGGAGCACGTCTCTGAACCTTCACTGTCCTTGGGACAGGAGACTGAAGTATATCTGCAACTCACTTCTTTCTTCTTAATAAATGTCTCAGTCTGTCTTCTAGTGGGCCACAGCTCTGACCAGGCTGAGGTGATCTGGCTCACCTTTACTGGACTCCACTTTCTGAACTGCACAATCAATCCCTCCTCTGTCTTCCTGACAGGAAACTGAACTGAACTCCTCACAACTCCCTGACTGAATGACTGCCCAACACTGCATGTGACTAGACTATATATACACCTGTGGGCGTGTCTAAGTGTGTGTTGAAATGAATGTTCATTGAGCATTAAACTGCTATCTCTCCACACATCCTCCAGGGTACTGCGTGTGCCTTCACACCAGGGCTACACACATCCATTAAGAATCCCTCAGATAAACAGATCGACAATCTCGCCAAATCGATTTTCGAAGCGGCCGGAGCATCTCTCTCTCCTTCCTTTGCGGCCACCTGGGTAGCAAGGGCCATGGTGGCCTGGGCTGAGAATCTAGTTAAAATCACTAGTAATATCCCTCTTCCCCCCCCCCGAGGCACGTAATCTGGCCTATCAGATTACTCGGGCATGCGACTACATGGTTCATGCATCCCTAGATGCAGCCAATTGCGCTGCACTCACAGCCGCCAATGCTATCGCCATTCGGAGGTCCCTTTGGCTCCGAGAGTGGCGTGCAGACTCTGCTTCAAAGAGGACTTTGACTTCGCTGCCTTATCTTTCAGGGTGTCTCTTTGGAGATCGTCTTGATCAGATTATTTCCGACGCTACAGGTGGCAAAAGTAAATTTCTTCCGCAGCGCAGAATCAATCGGTCCTTTTGGTCTCAATACCAAAGTCGTTCCCGGCCATTTCGTAGCTCCTTTAATTGGTCCTCTGCCTCGACCTCAGCTCGAGCACCCCGTTCATCTCGCAGAGACAGGGGCTCACAACCATCTTTCAGGTCCGCTCAGCCCTGGAGAAACAGATTCTCTCAGGCAGGAAATAAGAGCTCCTCCTCTCGCAAATTATCCTCCCAATGACTCCTTGCTGGGGACGGGGGACCCAAACAAGGTAGGCGGCCACCTACTCTTGTTTCGCGAGGTCTGGGGGTCGGTCGTTCAAGACCGATGGGTCCGAGATCTTGTACACTCCTGTTACAAGATCGAATTCTTATCTCTCCCTCCAATGCGTTTCTTCCAGTCTCGCCCCCCAAAGTCCAAGGATCTCGCAATTCCTTTTCTTCAGGCCCTGAACATACTTCGTACCAGCGGGGTCATCGTCCCAGTTCCTCACAAGGAAAGATTCAAAGGGTTTTACTCAAACCTCTTTGTGGTTCCCAAGAAGGACGGCTCCTTGCGTCCTATTCTGGACCTAAAATTGTTGAACAAATTCATCAGAGTCCGCCATTTCAGAATGGAATCCCTCCGTTCTGTTGTCGCATCTCTAGAAAGAAAAGAATACCTGGCGTCTATCGACATCAAGGATGCGTACTACACATTCCGATTTTCAGAGGCCATCAAAAGTTTCTGCGTTTTGCAGTCGGAGAGGATCATTTTCAATTTGCCGCTCTGCCCTTCGGACTCGCAACCGCCCAGAGTGTTCACAAAGGTCATGGCGGCCGCCATGGCAATTTTACACTCTCGGGGTGTGGTGGTCCTCCCGTACCTGGACGACTTACTCATCAAAGGACCGTCTTTTCGGGCCTGCGCAGAGAGTGTCGAGATCACTATCGACTCTCTCTCTCGCCTCGGTTGGTTAGTGAATTTGGACAAGTCCTCTCCCATTCCCTCTCAAAGATTCCTTTTCTGGGAATGATTCTGGACACCTCCCAAGGGTTGGTATCTCTCCCTCCAGAGAAGATTGCTTCTCTGAGGCGAGGAGTGCTCCTGTTGTCTTTAGGCCGCTCCCACTCTCTGCGGGGCGCCATGCAGGTCCTCGGGAAGATGGTAGCTTCCATCGAGGCAGTACCGTTTGCCCAGTTCCATCTTCGCCCTCTTCAACAGGAGCTAATATCAGTCTGGGACAGGAACCCAGCGTCCCTAAATCGCCGTTTCCGTCTTTCTCCCAGAGTCAGAAGCTCCCTGAAATGGTGGACAAATGCTTCATCGCTGAATCAAGGGAAATCTTTTCTGCCTGTCCATTGGCTGGTGGTGACTACCGATGCCAGTCTCCTCGGATGGGGAGCGGTGTTCCTTCACCACACAGCTCAAGGCCGCTGGTCTCTCCCAGAGACCCGTCTCCCGATCAACATTCTGGAGATCAGAGCTATCAAACTAGCTCTCTTGCAGTTCCATCATCTTCTGGCCGGTCGACCCATCCGGATCCAGTCAGACAACGCCACAGCCGTGGCATATATTAACCGTCAGGGAGGCACTCGGAGCAGAACAGCGATGCTCGAGGTATCACATATCCTGCGCTGGGCCGAGGCAAACCGCTCGCCCATCTCCGCGGTTCACATCCCAGGAGTGGACAATTGGGAGGCCGACTTCCTCAGTCGCCAAGGCTTAGACTCGGGAGTGGTCCCTGCACCCGGAAATGTTTCAACTCATTTGCCAGCGTTGGAGCATGCCGGATGTGGATCTCATGGCATCCAGATTGAATGCCAAAGTTCAGACTTTCATAAGTCGATCCCGCGATCCACTAGCCATCGGCTCGGATGCGCTAGTCCTCCCTTGGAGTCAATTTCGCCTTCCTTACATCTTCCCACCTCTTCCGTTAATCCCCAGGGTGATTCGGAAGATCAAGGCGGAAGGCGTTCCTCTCATTCTGGTCGCTCCGGACTGGCCTCGCCATCCGTGGTATGCGGAACTAGTGCGTCTGGTCGCAGACGTCCCTTGGAAATTACCAGATCGTCCGGACCTTCTTTCACAGGGTCCAATTTACCATCACAATTCAGAAGCGCTGAATTTGACGGTATGGCCATTGAAGCCTGGATCTTAGGTCAGGCTGGTTTCTCTCACAAAGTTGTCTCCACAATGGTCAATGCCAGGAAACCGGCTTCCGCCCGCATTTATCATCGTGTCTGGAAAACATTCTTTTCCTGGTGTAAGGACAGGGGTCGTTCCCCCTTGGTTTTTTCTATCCCTTCCATTCTGGAATTTCTCCAAGCAGGAATGGACTCGGGGTTAGCTCTCTCCTCCCTCAAGGGGCAGATTTCCGCTTTGTCCGTCCTTTTCCAACGACGGATCGCATCTAAGTCTCAGGTCAGGACTTTTATCCAGGGAGTGTCACATCTTGTTTCCCCCCTACAAGAGGCCTTTGGAGCCTTGGGATCTTAATCTGGTTCTCAGTGCCTTACAGGAATCCCCCTTCGAGCCTTTGCCAGAAGTGCCTTTATCGCTTCTTTCCTGGAAGGTTGTCTTTCTAGTGGCGATTACCTCTATCAGACGGGTATCGGAGTTGGCAGCTTTATCTTGTAAACCTCCTTTTCTCACTTTTCACCAGGACAAGGTAGTCCTTAGGACTTCTCCTTCTTTCATTCCAAAAGTCGTTTCGGATTTTCATATCAATGAGGAGATTGTTGTGAATGGGTTTGAGATGAGTTCTGAGCAGAGGCTCCCTCTGGTGGTTACAAGCGGTACTAGTGAGGATTGTGAGACTGGGAATCAGGTGTTACTGATTGGTCTTATATAATGGAGTCATTTTCCCATCAGGGTTGCCGGTGATCAATTGTTCTGGTCTGAATCCTTCTTTCCAGTTTCCCTTGTAGCCTGCTGTGTCGCGTCTGCATCTCCTGCTATCAGATAAGACAATTTCTTATTTTGTGTTTTTGCTATTTTTTTGCATTTTGTCCTGCACTTCTGTGGGGGCCTTCAGGGTCCCCTCCGGGGGCTTTTGCCCTCTCAGTTTAGTCCAGCCACTGTGTTTTGTACTTTTGCTTTTTCCAGTTTTTTTTTTCAGTGGCTGCTGTTTTGATTTTTTTTACACCAGAGAACTAATTTAGGTGGTAGAGGTCGTGTGATCTCAGGTGATTTTGAAATTAGTAGAGTTGGTGTTTTTTCAGGGTTTTCTGAGATTGCAGTAAGTACCCTTCCTATCCTTTTCTTTTAGATAGTTTGGGCCCCAGCGTTTGCTCTTTACTATTTTCTTTCTGTGTCAGTATTTCCTCTTGTCTAACCGCCATTACATGTTTGGGGGCTTTCTATTATCTTTGGGGTTCTGCTCCGGGGCAGATAGCTTTCCTATTTCTATCTTTAGGTGTAGTTAGTTTCTCAGGCTGTGACGAGGCGTCTAGGACCAACGTAGGAACGCTCCACGGCTGCCTCTAGTTGCGGTGGTTTAGGGTACTGCAATCTCATAGATTCCAACTGCTCTGGTGTATTTCCTTTTTTACCTGCACTCCTCAGCTACCGTAACATAACAGTATCACCGGCCATAAAAATTGTATGGTACTCACAGAAGGGAAAAAATATTTTGAAGGAAGAAAAGTTGTCAGAGATATTTTTCTGTTTGTTGCATTTTTTTTTTTTTTTCCCTCTGTATCTCTGGGTGCTGGGGAGGATCTTTTCTCCCAATGGAGTTTGCACAGTTGTCTGGCCGTGTGGATCAGCTTGCCACTGAGGTTCAGAGTATTGCTGCATATCTTGCTAGGTTGCCTGTTGTGGAACCTAGGATTCCCATGCCAGATTTGTTTTTTAGGGGATCGAGCTAAGTTTCAGAATTTCAAAAATAATTGTAAATTGTTTCTTGCCTTAAAATCTAAGTCCTCAAGAAACGCAGCGCAGCAGGTTCAAATTATCATCTCTCTCCTGCGCGGCGATCCTCAGGATTGGGCTTTTTCCCTGATACCTGGGGATCCTGTTTTGAGTGATGTTGATGCATTTTTTCAGGCTTTGGGGTTATTGTACGATGAGCCTAATGTCACTGATCAAGCTGAAAAAGCCTTGTTGGCATTAAATCAGGGGCTTGATGACGCTGAGTTATACTGTCAGAGATTCCGTAGGTGGGCAGTCCTGACCAAATGGAATGACGACGCTTTGGCGGCCCTTTTCCGGAAGGGTCTGTCAGATAATGTAAAGGATGTTATGGTGGGATTCCCTGTCCCCTCTGGTCTCAATGATTCTATGTCATTAGCGATTCAAATTGACAGACGTTTGCGTGAGCGGAGAAGTATGCGTGGAGTGGTGTTGCCTTGTGAGCCAGCTGCTGAGCCCATGCAGTATGATGGAGTGGTGTCTGGGGCACAGCGTCATGAGTTTCGAAAGCGCAATGGTTATGTTTCTACTGTGGTGATGCCTCTCATGCTATTTCAGTCTGCCCTAAGCGGGGAAGACATTTTGCACACTCAGTTGTCTTGGGTAGTGTTCAGACTAAGTTTTTATTAACTGTCACTCTGATATGCTCTCTGTCCTCATTTTCTGCTAGGCTTTTTAGGCTATAACTGTTTGATTTGGGTGTTTCCCTTGATACCCCTACAGAAGTCTATTCCTTTACTGGGGATCGATTCTACCCCTTTGGCTGAGAATAAACCCCAGTTTTCTACTCAGGTGATAATGAGGGTTGAACCTGATCACCAGGAGTGCTGCAAATTTTTGGTTCTATATAATCTGCATGACATTATAGTGCTGGGTTTCCCTTGGTTACAGTCTCATAATCCTGTTTTGGATTGGAAATCTGTGTCTGTAACCAGTTGGGGCTGCCAATGTGTTAATACCAACACTCCTGTTTTTTCTGCCTCCCCCCAGGCTGAGGATGTTCCTGACTTTTTGATTGATTTTTCTGATGTGTTTAGCGAAAGTAAATCTGCATCCTTACCTCCCCATAGGAGCTATGACTGCGCTATTGAATTAGTGCCAGGTAGTAAATTCCCTAAAGGTCGCCTTTTTAACTTGTCTGTACCTGAACATGACGCTATGCGGTCTTATATCAAGGAATCATTGGAGAAGGGTCATATCAGACCATCCTCTTCACCCTTAGGTGCCGGTTTTTTCTTTGTGGCCAAAAAAGATGGTTCATTAAGGCCGTGTATTGATTATCGTCTCTTGAACAATATTACTGTGAAATATCAATACCCGTTACCCTTGATTTCTGACCTGTTTTCCAGGGTGAAAAACGCTACTTGGTTTACCAAGCTTGACCTCAGGGGGGCGTATAACCTTATTCGCATTAAGCACGGGGATGAATGGAAGACGGCATTTAACACCCCTGAAGGGCATTTTGAGTACCTTGTGATGCCCTTTGGGCTCACTAATGCTCCTTCCGTCTTCCAGTCCTTCATGAATGACATTTTCAGGGATTTTGTGGAACAATTTCTGATTGTTTATTTGGATGATATCTTGATTTTTTTCTAATGACTGGGACTCTCATGTGAAACATGTTCGAACTGTATTCCAGATTTTGAGAGAGAATGCTCTGTATGTGAAGGGATCAAAGTGTCTTTTTGGCGTACAGAAGATCTCATTTCTGGGATTCATTTTGTCCCCATCTGTTATTGAAATGGACCCGGTCAAGGTTCAGGCCATCTGTGATTGGGTCCAACCTACTTCATTAAAGGCTCTTCAGAGATTTTTGGGTTTTGCCAATTTTTATCGTAAATTTATTGGTAATTTCTCGGTTATTGTTAAACCATTAACTGATTTGACCAGAAAGGGTTCTGATGTGGTGAATTGGCCTCCTGAGGCAGTCTCTGCGTTTCAGGAACTTAAGCAGAGATTCACTTCTGCTCCTGTTCTACGGCAGCCTGATGTTTCTCTGCCATTTCAGGTGGAGGTTGATGCCTCTGAAATTGGGGCAGGTGCCGTTTTGTCCCAAAAAGATCCAGAGACCTCTAAAAGTAACCCTTGTGCCTTTTTCTCTCGAAAATTTTCTCCTACTGAACGTAATTATGACGTGGGTAATCGGGAGTTATTGGCCATGAAGTGGGCTTTTGAAGAGTGGAGACATTGGCTGGAGGGAGCCAAACATCAGGTGGTGGTCCTTACGGACCATAAGAATCTGGTCTATCTGGAATCTGCCAAGCGACTCAATCCTAGACAGGCCAGGTGGGCCTTGTTTTTCACACGTTTTAATTTTGTGGTTTCCTTTCTTCCTGGCACTAAGAATGTTAAGGCGGATGCCCTCTCGAGGAGTTTCCTTGTGGACTCTCCTGAGCTATCTGATCCCTCTGTTATTTTGAAGGAGGGTGTAGTTCTTTCCGCCATCTCGCCCAATTTGAGACTTGCTCTGGAGGGGTGTCAGGAGGATAGGCCCGAGCGCTGCCCTGTTGGAAAATTATTTGTCCCGGACCAATGGAAAAAGAGTGTGATGTCTGAGATTCATTGTTCCGCATTGGCTGGGCATCCCGGAATTTTTGGTACCAGAGACTTGGTTAGTCGGTCCTTTTGGTGGTCTACCTTGTCTCGCGATGTCAGGGAATTTGTGCAGTCCTGCGGGACTTGCTCTCGCTCCAAGCCTTGCTCTCGCTCTAGTGGTTTGTTGATGCCATTGCCTGTGCCCAAGAGACCATGGACCCATATCTCTATGGATTTCATTTCCGATCTTCCTGTTTCTCAGAGAATGACCACCATCTGGGTAATTTGTGATAGGTTTTCCAAAATGATACATCTTGTGCCATTACCTAAGTTGCCTTCCTCCTCTGAATTGGTGCCGTTGTTCCTTCAGCACGTGGTTCGTTTACACGGCATTCCTGAGAACATTGTGTCTGACAGAGGAGTCCAGTTTGTTTCCAGATTTTGGAGGACTTTTTGTTCTAAACTGGGTGTTCAAATGTCTTTCTCCTCGGCATTTCATCCTCAGACCAATGGTCAAACTGAGAGAACAAACCAGACATTGGAGACTTATCTAAGATGCTTTGTGTCTGCTGATCAGGATGACTGGGTCTCTTTTTTGCCTTTGGCTGAGTTTGCTCTTAATAATAGGGCTAGCTCTGCCACTTTGATGTCTCCGTTTTTCTGTAATTCTGGGTTTCACCCTCGATTTTCTTCAGGACAGACGGAGGCTTCTGTCTGTCCAGGTGTTGACTCTGTTGTTGAGCGTATGCAGCAGATTTGGGACCAGGTAATGGAGAGGTTGTCCCTCTCTCAGGAGAAGGCCCAGCGGTTTGCTAACCGGCATAGGACTGATGGTCCTCGGTTTAAAGTGGGGGACTTGGTCTGGTTGTCCTCAAAGAATATTCCTATGAGAGTAGCATCTCCTAAATTTAAGCCTAGGTTCATTGGACCTTATAAGATCATGGAGATTATTAATCCTGTTTCTTTTCGTTTGCTTCTTCCAGGGACATTTAAGATCCATAACGTGTTCCACAAGTCCTTGTTGAAGAGGTTTGTTGAGCCAGTGGTTCCTGCTGCTGTGCCTCCTGACCCTGTTTTGGTTGAGGGCAATCTGGAGTATGTGGTTGAGAAAATATTGGATTCTCGTTTTTCTAGACGAAGACTCCAGTATTTGGTTAAATGGAGAGGTTATGGTCAGGAAGACAATTCTTGGGTGTTTGCTTCGGACATCCATGCTAGGAGACTTATCCGTGCGTATCATAGAACTCATCCTGACCGACCTGGTTGCTCAAATGAGGGTTCGGTGACCCCTCCTCAAGGGGGGGTACTGTTGTGAATGGGTTTGAGATGAGTTCTGAGCAGAGGCTCCCTCTGGTGGTTACAAGCGGTACTAGTGAGGATTGTGAGGACTGGGAATCAGGTGTTACTGATTGTCTTATATAAGGGAGTCATTTTCCCATCAGGGTTGCCGGTGATCAATTGTTCTGGTCTGAATCCTTCTTTCCAGTTTCCCTTGTAGCCTGCTGTGTCGCGTCTGCATCTCCTGCTATCAGATAAGACAATTTCTTATTTTGTGTATTTGCTATTTTTTTGCATTTTGTCCTGCACTTCTGTGGGGGCCTTCAGGGTCCCCTCCGGGGGCTTTTGCCCTCTCAGTTTAGTCCAGCCACTGTGTTTTGTACTTTTGCTTTTTCCAGTTTTTTTTTTCATTGGCTGCTGTTTTGATTTTTTTACACCAGAGAACTAATTTAGGTGGTAGAGGTCGTGTGATCTCAGGTGATTTTGAAATTAGTAGAGTTGGTGTTTTTTCAGGGTTTTCTGAGATTGCAGTAAGTACCCTTCCTGTCCTTTTCTGTTTGGATAGTTTGGGCCCCAGCGTTTGCTCATACTATTTTCTTTCTGTGTCAGTATTTCCTTTTGTCTAACCGCCATTACATGTTTGGGGGCTTTCCATTATCTTTGGGGTTTGCCCGGGGCCGGCGAAGCTTCCTATTTCTATCTTTAGGTGTAGTTAGTTTCTCGGTTGACGAGGCGTCTAGGCCCAACGAGGAACGCCCCACGGCGCCTCTAGTTGCGGTGGTTGGGTAGGGTACGCAATCTCATAGATTCCCAAGCCTGGGTATTTCCTTTTTAACCTGCACTCCTCAGCTACCGTAACATAACAGGAGAAGTCTTGCCCCGTTTTGTCCGCGCCGGTTCACCGTACTGAAAAGCCCCCCAAACCCCTTTTGGATTTGGGAGGGCTCTCCGAAGGTTCCCATTTCGAGAACTGATTTTCCGTAAATCGGACGCCCTGTTTTGCTTCGGAAGGACCAGACAGGTTTCCTGCTTCCAAGGCCCGTTAGCCAGACGGATTCTTTCAGCGATCCAAGAGGGCGGTAAAAGATCAGCCTACCCGGCGGGATTAAGGCACACTCCCATCGATTGTGGGGCCTCCTGGCCATTCGGGCACCAGGCTTTGGCACAGCAGTGTGCAAGGCGCGACTTGGCCAGTCTTCATACTTTCGTCAAGCATTACCAAATCCATGCTCAAGTTTCTTCAGATGCGGGCTTGGCAGACAAATTCTGCAATCCTGTTGCGCATCTGTAATTTTCCGTTGACTGTTTAACGTTTTTATGAGGTGGTTCCGAGGTTTTATATACGTTTAGGTTTTCCCCCCAGGACGTTTTGGGGACGTCCCATGGTCTTGTGTCCCCCAAGAGGCGTGGAGAAAAGGAGATTTTTGTGTACTCACCGTAAAATCCTTTCTCCGGCGCCATTGGGGGACAAGCTCCCACCCTTGTTTAGCCTGTACCCCTCGTTTTTCTTTGAATTGTTGACATATTGCACCCTGTTATGAGCTCCTATGCTTTGCACCGAACGGTCAGGATGAGCCAACAGAGGGGTATACGCAGGGGAGGATTAATTTTTTGTGCTTATGTATTGCTAGTGTCCTCCAGTGGCACACATAACACCCATTGTCTTGGTCCCCCAATGAGGGTTTCGGGGGAAAAGATTTTACGGAGTACACAAAAATCTCCTTTTTAATGTCTTTTAGTGCCCTCACTTGCCGGGAGGGGACTGCTGTGCTACCGGGAGAGGTGGTTAAAGATAGGGTCAGTATTTGTAACGCTGGGCTCTACAAGGTCGACTTTGGCCCCGACACGGTCGCGTGCCCATGATGACTGGTCAAATGAAGGGAGTCACATTTGTTATCCTGGGGGTACTGTACAAGCCAGCGGTAAAAAGTCCGGGTGGGTTGATAACACTTGCTTTTGAGGTACCCAAGGCAACCCAATTACAATAGATCTTTGATCGTTCGATCTGTGTTGCCGTGTAGCCCCAACCTAATCACTTTGGCACAAATTACAAAAAAAAACGTTTAAATTTTATGCCATACACGCAGAAGCCGAGCGCATTTGGCCTTGGCGTTACTCCCAGCCATGGGCCGACGTGCATGTGTAAATGGGAACAAAGGATTGGGCATGTTGAAATCCAGCGCCCAATCCTTCTATACCCAAACACTACCATCAGGGAGACTGAGGACAAGACCGAAACCCCGTTAGTTCCGTCTTAGCGGTGACTAAGTGCCTGCAGTGTTATAAAGGGCCATAATGTGACACCTGTAATTTCCATACTGGACGCCTGTACCTCCCCGGTGCGTACAAAGGGCCCCGAGGGTCCGCAGGTGCGCCGTACAGGTCTTGTATTTGCTTTATGCGTGCGTCAAACTTAATTGAATTTTTGGGGGTTTTTTATCTAGCAAAGGGTTTCACCAAATACTGTTAGATGGTTTCCTTTAAAATTGTTGCACCATTCGGCTTTTACAGGTTTTTTTTTCCCGGCATATTGACATTTCATGTAGTCCAAATGGCTGAAAGCGGTTAGAAAAAGACAGAAAAAGAATTAGAAACTGTCCGTCAAGCCGAACGAGCTCACTGAAGATTCTCAAATAACTCATTCTGCAGCAGCAAAGGGAGGGCAACACCGAGGTATAGAAGGTAAGCGGTGGGAAAGGGTTTTTAAATTAACCCTTTACTTTTTTTTTTTAAAGCCCAAAACATTATTTAAGAAAGAAATCATCCCATAAAAAACAACGCCTTCAAGTTGCATTTGAACTGACACTGGGTCCTTTATTCTCTCTTACAGCGAAGGACATACTTTCATCTGTCCTTCAGGGGCCATACATGGAAGCTTCACAGTCACCAACTCCAGAATGTATTTCAAGAGTTGGGAAAGGGTACGTTTAAAGGGGTCAAAAGAAAACGTAAGCAGCGGTCGAGCAAACCCGTCTTTACTACTTTCGTTTTCCAAAGCCTGTTGAAAAACGTGAGCCAGAATCTGACCAGGAAAAAACCCTTTTTAACCCTTTTGCTTACTGTCATTTAATAGCAACCTTTAGGCTGGGGCACCATCTTGAGAAAGGGGACGCACTTCATCGCTGAACGCCCCTTCACATTACAAGAACGCAAGAGAATTGGGTTGCATTGCCACCCGCAAAAAGCAAAAATTGGTTGACTTTTTTGTGTTTCTTGAAAATGCAGTATGTTGCAAGCACAATGGACCCCATTTTTCTTGTACGGTGCTGCGATGTAGCAGGGCACACAGCGACTATGGCCTCAAGGTCTGTGTCGCACCAAAGGTACCATGTGGAACTGTGGTGAGCAAACCGTGTCCATCACACGACCAAGAGTTATTATCGCCTGAAAGGTAACATAGGTTTCTCCTTGAAAACATGAAAAAAAAAAGAACATAAAAGATGTGAAAATTTTACAGCGGATTATATGCTGAAATCAGAATATACCTTTAATAATCATCAAGCAGGCATTAAAAATTTGACAGGAGAGAATGTTGAATTTTAATCATGCCTGATCACGTTCCCTAGGAAAAACTTCTCTCCCTTTTAATACAGCATCTCTGCAAGCCAAACGTACTTTCCTGATTGATAATAGGCCCCCTTTTAAAAGGGTTAAAAAACCAGGCTGCTGCGGGGCCTTAACCTGTCCACAGTTGGTGTGCATTGCCGCTTTGGGTCTATTGAATTACATTTTAGTGACAACCCCTTTTCTCAGGTCCTTTTTGCCGACCCCTTCATTTTGCTTTTTAAGCAATGGGCCTCCATGCTATGGACGCACGGGGGTTTATCGTTGCCAAATCGTCGTCCCACTCAGAAAGTCCGCCGTGTAAATTCCCATTAGGAAACCCTCGCTTGATAGGCGCGCCTCTCGGAATCATAAGTCGCATTGAAAAGAGCCCGACTGCCGACCGGGAGAACCCTCATGGGGTTGAAATTGTCTGCAAGGTAAAACCCCGCCTTAAACACAGGTTACTGTATCCCAGTTATTTTTCCTTTTCCAGTTCTTATTATTTTTTTTTTTAAAGGACATAAGAAACATGAGATTTGCTTACAAGCACGATGGCGCCTTTGAAAATCTGTGTTTGAAATCTCCTGGGTTACGCTTTCCCTTTTTAAACACAATTGGTAGGATTGCTGTGAGCTTTAGGTCCTCTGTATATGAGGG